>CM026569.1:6269973-6869973 GCA_015143295.1 Tetracentron sinense
AGTATTCCTTCAGATCGTGTGGATTTGCGAGAAGGGGCAGGGCGAGAAGACTTGAGAGGGGGTAACGGAGGTGCAGACGCCTAGAGGACTTGGGTGACTGCCAAGGAGGTGGAGGCTTTGATCGGTGCTCGTGTTAAGAGCATGAAGGGAGGGATTCCTGACCACTTTGCTCAGTCAGCAAAGGACAACGTTGAGAACTCTCCTTTCACAGATGCCATCAATCAGTCATATACTTCTTCCAAGTTTATAACTCCGATCTTCCCCATGTACACTGGAAGGACGGATCCAGATGAGCATTTGTTTGATTTCAAAAATGCGATGGTTGTTCGCAATCCAGATGATGACCTGTATTGCAAAGCTTTCCCCAACAGCCTGTCTGGGGCAGCGTCAAAGTGGTTTCGGAACTTGCCTCCTGGTTCCATCAGTAATTTCTCAGAGCTCAGGTCAACTTTTATTGATCGTTTCATTATCAATAAAAAGAAGAAAGCATGTGCAGATACTCTCTTCTCTTTGAGGATGAAGCCGGCTGAATCCTTGACGGACTTTATTTCGCGTTTCACTGATGAAGTCCACAACGTCGATAAGGTCGACGAAGCGAGCTGTATCGCTGCTTTCAAGAATGCTATCCCTAGGCATTCCGAGCTCTATAAGTCCTTGGCTCTTGACTATCCTGTCAAGATGGACGAGTTGATGGTTCGTGCCACCAAGTACGGGAGGTATGAGGAGGACGTATCCGTTGTGCCGGTGCCGAAGCCCAGGACGAGAGTAGTGGATGTCGTAGAGAGGACACACCGATCTTCGAAGAGGAAGGAGAAGAAGCAGAGGTACGAGTCTTCATCATCTGAGGACTCACCACCAAGGAAGCAGAAGGAGAGAGTAGTCTATGTGACTCAGCGGGATCAGCCGGTTCGGCGTCCGCTTGAAGTAAACTTTAATCAACAACAGAGTAGGACGGAGAGACGTCCTAATGATCAGCAACAGGCGAGGCAGCAGTATCAGCCACGCCAGGTGCAGCCTCAGGTACAGCAAGAGAGAGGCGGCAGCCTAGTGAGCGGCGACCTTTTGCAGATCGAACACCGTGCATCAATTTCACAGTTAGCTCGGCGACCATCATGAGGTCGATGGAGGATCAGGCGTACTTCGAGTGGCCGGCTAGGGCTGTGCAGGATGTTACATCGGGACCCCGGGTGCATGAGTATTGTCATTATCACAAGTGCTGCGGTCATCTCACCAACCTATGTCGTATTCTGAGGGAGTACTTGGAGAAGCTGGTTCAGGAAGGGTACTTGGGAGAGTATCTTGCTTCTGGCAACGACGGCATGGAGCATGCCAGGGAGCCGGTGTCCCAGTCTCGTGGATGAGAGCCTACCAGTAATCCAAGTACCAGTGGAGGAGCTTCCTTGGGCACGATCAATGTCATTTGCCGCGTGCAAGCGCCGGAAGCAGATGTGGAGAGGAACTTCAGGGTGAAGGCTAGGAAGCTGTCTCACGATGCTGCAGTGTGTCAGGTGCAAGTGCCTACCAGAAGCGTTGAGCAGGCACTTACTTTCACCGATCGTGATCTGGCAGCAGTAATCCGACCTCACTATGATGCCCTTGTTCTCACCATGAGAATAGGAGATTTCGACATCAGGAGAGTGCTCGTGGATTCCGGGAGTGGAGCAGACATCTTGTATCTTCATGCTTTCACCTAGATGAAGCTGGATCCTTCCGTTCTCATCCCTGCTCAGACTCCACTGTTCGGATTTGATGGCAGCTCAATGAAGCCTGTAGGCGACGTTGTCTTACCCGTTGTGGCTGGACCCGTTGTCCTTCAGACCAGGTTCTCCGTTCTGGTTGCGCCATCGCCTTACAATGCCATCTTGGGTCGTTGGTGGACCCATGAGATGAAGGCTGTTCCGTCCTCGTACTATCAGGTGTTGAAATATCCAACTCAGGACGGGCCTCAGGAGATCAAGGGTGATCAGTTGGCATCGTAGAAGTGCGATTTTCCTGCTTCCGTTGTGCCTTCATAGCAGTTACAGGTCGTTCCCGTTGTGGAAGAGAGCTCGGAAACCTCGTTGTGCAGACCTTCCGTTAAGCCCACGAGAGCTGTCAATTTGGGAACGGAAGAAGAGCCAAAGGTGTTGCAGGTCAGGACGAGCTTGACAGCGGAGGAAGAGCTCGAGTTGCTGAGTTTCCTTAGGCAGAACCTTGATGTCTTTGCATGGTCTCACCAAGACATGACTGGCATCGATCCGAGTGTTATCTGTCATCACCTCAATGTTGATCCTACTATCCCTCCAGTGAAGCAGAAACCTCGGAGGCTTGCTCCAGCTTATCATGATGCAGTGAACGAGGAGATTGACAAGCTGATTCAGTTCAGGTTCATTCAGGAGGTGCAGTACCCTGATTGGATAGCCAATGTTGTGGCTGTGCCTAAGAAGAACGGGAAGGTGAGAGTTTGTATTGACTTCACTGGTATCAATAAGGCCTGCCCCAAAGACTTTTTTCTCATGCCAAGGATAGACAGGCTCATCAACGCCACTGCTGGCCACGAGATGTTATCCTTCATGGATGGTTATTCAGGCTATAACCAGATCCTCCTGGCGGAAGCAGACCGAGAGAAGACCACCTTCATAACGGAAGCTTGTTCTGTTATCGAGTGATGCCTTTTGGCTTGAAGAATGCAGGTGCCACCTATCAACGTCTTATGAATCTCATGTTTGGATCACTTCTTGGCAAGACGGTTGAAGTTTACATCGATGACATCGTTGTGAAGAGTCGAGTACGAGGTACTCTGGTGACGGACCTTGCTGAGCCTTTCTCTGTTCTGCGATCTTTCAATCTAAAGATCAACCTAGAGAAGTGCACCTTCGGGGTTACCTCAGGAAAATGTTTGGGTTATCTTATGAGTCAGCGGGGGATTGAGGCTAATCCAGCTCAGATCCGTGCTTTGCTGGACATGCCAGAGCCTAAGTCGAAGAAGGAGATCCAGAAGCTGATAGGCCGGATTGCTGCACTCAATCGGTTTATCTCCAAGTCATCCGATCGTTGCAAACCTCTCTTCGAGTTGCTGAGAAAGGACTCCATTTTTGCGTGGACTCCAGAGTGTTCTCGAGCTTTCCTTGCCTTGAAGGAATATTTAGGCTCAGCTCCTATCCTTTCGGTACCTGAGCCAGGTGAAATCTTATATCTTTATCTATCTGTTTCAGAGCAAGCCCTTGGTTCCGTCCTGGTCAGGAGTTGTGATGGCGTGGAGAAACCTGTTTATTTCATCAGCAAAACCTTTCTCAAGGCGGAGTGCAATTATAGCAAGCTTGAGAAGGTATGTCTAGCTCTTGTCTTTTCTGCGGAAAAGCTTCGTCCTTACTTTCATGCTCATTCTATCGTTGTCATCACAACGTATCCCTTGAAAGTCGTGCTGGGACGACCCGAGCTGACGGGGAGGATGTCGAAGTGGGCTGTGGCTCTGAGTGAGTTCGATATTCAGTATCGGGCTAGGAGTTCAGAAAAAGGGCAAGCAATGGCAGGTTTTCTTTCTGATTTTCCTGTGAAGGAGGAAGCAGAGGAGGTGGTGGTTGATCTTCGGGAACTTCCTATTGAAGTTGACAACAGAGATGTCGTTGTGGATGGAGCCGAGTCATCAGAGTGGAATGGTTGGTTATTGTATGTGGACGGATCTTCTAATTTTAGTGGTTCAGGACTGGGCGTTGTGCTTATAAGTCCGGAGAACATCAAAGTGCAGAAGATGTCGCGTCTTGGGTTCACTGCCTCCAACAATGAAGCTGAGTACGAAGCCTTACTGCTTGGGTTGCAGAGTGCTCGAGAGCTGCAGATCTCCATGTTGAGAGTGTTTTATGATTCACAGCTCGTGGTGAATCAGGTGAATGATGTTTATGACTGCAAGGACGACCGGATGAAGCAGTATGCTACTCTCGTTCGTTCGCAGTGTGAAGCATTCACCGTTGTGGAGATCAGGCACACCCGGAGAGATGAGAACAGGCATGCTGACACTCTGGCATATCTAGCTTCCATGGTGCAGGCTGACGAGCCTAAGGCTATTCTGATGGAGTTCCAAGAGTATCCTTCAATAACTCTTCAGGCACAACGAGAGGTGTTTTTTGTCAATCCAGTTCCGAGCTGGATGACAGGGCTGGTGGCTTATCTGAAGGATGGAATTATTCCTATCAGTGTGAAGGAGTCAAGGCGCATTCTGTTCAAGGCACCTCGTTATGCCTTGGTGCAAGGAGAGTTGTTCAGGAAATCTTTTGGTGGGCCTTTGTTGAAGTGTGTTCATCCCGCAGATGTGGAGAGAATACTTGCTGAGTTGCATGAAGGTATTTGTGGTATACATTCAGGCGGGAGAACCATTGCCCATCGAGCTCTGGGGTAAGGTTACTTCTGGCCTTACATGCAGGCTGATGCTCAGAAGTATGTGAGGAAGTGCAGCCAGTGCCAGCGGTTTGCTCGTTTGATTTATGCTCCGGCTCAAGAGCTCAACACTGTATCTCAGCCTTGGCCATTTGCGCGTTGGGGACTTGATATTGTAGGACCTTTCCCTAGGGCTCCAGGGAATCTGATCTTTCTTCTAGTGGCAACTGATTACTTCTCTCGTTGGATTGAAGCTGTTCCTCTTGCTCATATCAGAGAGCAAGAAGTGAAGAAGTTCTTGTGGGAACATATCATCTGCAAATTTGGCATACCGCAGTCCATCATTACTGACAACGGGAAGCAGTTTTCAGGACGTTTGATTGCCGACTTTTGCAGCGAGCTGAAGATCAAGCATGTTTTCTCTTCCCCATATTATCCTCAGAGGAATGGATTGGCCGAGGCAGCCAATAAGAATATTCTCAATGCCTTGAAGAGAAGACTGGAAGATTCGAAGGGGAAGTGGACCGCCGAGCTGCACAACGTTTTGTGGGGGTACAGAACAACTCCGAGGATTCCTACCAACGAAACTCCTTTCTCTCTAGCGTATGGTATGAAAGCTGTCATTCCTACTGAGATCAGTTTGCCTACAGTGCGTTCTTGGCACAACAAGAAGAAGAATGGAGAGAAATATCAGAACACAGAGCTTATGGCTATTCATCTCGATCTGCTAGAAGAGAAGCGAGAAGATGTCAGCATTCAGATGAGGAGGTATCAACAACGATTGAGGAAAGCCTACAACAAGAAAGTACAACGGAGAGTACTGCAGGTCGGTGATCTCGTTCTCCGAAGAGTGTTCCAGAACACGAGAGAGCTTAACAGTGGCAAGTTGGGACCTAACTGGGAAGGGCCTTATATCGTAGAACGATTGGGAAGTCCTGGAGTCTGTTACTTGAAAGACTTACAAGGTAACCTCATCTCAAAATCCTAGAACATTATGAATTTGAGGCAATTCTTTCAATAGAATCTATGATATGTTACTACATGTGTCGTTGTGCTTACAAGTTTTCAGTGATTTTACATAATCATAGTGCTCATATTTCAACATATGACTTGCAATATTATGCGCCTGCTCATAGTCTACACTATTCTCTGTCTGGTTCATCAGTGTAATATTGTGAATGTTTTGCAAGTAATTCGAATAAAATTTTGACTGAACAACCTACTCATAACGAACACGAGTGGCTTATATAAGGATGTCATCTGAGCAAATCCAGTGGCTTATCCTAATGACATCCTCTGAGCATGTGCTTCGAAACTGAGTTACATTGTGTTCATCATATGAATTTTATTTGTCAGATTGCATTCACATTGAACTACGCGAATGATGTATCTGGATTAGTGCTTTGCTCGTAGTGCCTTGCTCGTAGTGCTTTGCTTGTATTGCTCTATTCGTTGTGCTTTGCTCGTAGTGCTCTATTCGTAGTGCTTTGCTCGTAGTGCTTGCTCGTTGTGCTTTGCTCGTAGTGCTTTGCTCGTAGTGTTTGCTCGTAGTGCTTTGCTCGTAATGCTTTGCTCGTAGTACTCTATTCGTAGTGCTTGTTCGTAGTGCTTTGATCGTAGTGCTCTACTTACAGTGTTCTGTTCGTAGTGCTTTGATCGAAATAATTTGTTTAAGTATGTGCATCAGTTATAATTTTCACCCTCATACATACATTCACAAAGTAAAGTGCCATATTCACATCAATGCTGGAACCGTGAAAATGAATTCAACTACTTGTGTTGTGTTGTTTGTGCATACGTTGTGCTACGCTACGAGGTGAAAAGAAATGCAAACATAAGAAAAGGGAGTGATCCATTCATACAGAAGGCCCATTTCTGGGTAATTACAGCAACAAACTCCCATAAGAGGGAAAGAAAAGAGTTTACATCATTAAAAAAGAAAACAGAAACGTGAAGAGGAGCAGCAGATCAGGCGAGCTCAAGGTCAGCGTCTGTCGTCGTTGCAGCAGGGGCAGAAGTAGAGGCTTCAGCAGTTGGGGTTTTTTCTGGAGTAGCTTCATCGGCAGCAGCAGGAGCTTCGGGAGCAGCTGGCTCGAAGTACGGCTCAGCTGGGAGAGGTGCAGGACCTTCGAGAGAGTGAGGTTGCTCGACGCCTTGGACCTCGGTCTCGTTGTCTAGCTCGATCATGTCTTTGCTCTGAGGCTCAGAGAACGTGATGGCGTCCTCTTCATTGTCTTCTTTCAGACGGCCTTGCTGGTGGAGCGATTCAAGTGTCTCTTTCTCGGTCTCTGCCCGATCCTCCTCCAAGAGCGTGTCCAGCTGAGACTGATAGTGTTGTTGCAGTCTCAAGGTCACGGTCCTCTCGATGGTCTCTTGAGCTTTCTTGGCCTCCTCGAGCTCCTCCGCCAGTGTTGTCTTGGCTGCCTCAGTTTCCTCCAGCTATCTGCCCAAAGCTTGGGAGACGTGCTCCAGTTCGCTGATGCGTAGAACAGCGTTCTCTACCTCCTGTTTGGCCTTCTTCTCGGCCTCCTTTGCTGATCGTGTCTCAGCCTCAGCTTTTTCTTGTGCCTTGGTGGCAGCTTTCAACTTTCCCTCGGTGCGAACAGCGTCAGCTTGGGCTTGAGACAGATCAAAGTCTGCCTTGAGTCTCTCTTCGGCGAGAGTCTTCTCCAGCGTCACAGTCCTGTCTTGCCAGTACTTGATCCCGTCTCGGAGGTGATTGTAGCTATAATGGCTACGATCACAGAGTTCGTGCACGAGCACGTTCATCTGCAAGGAAGTATCCGGGAATTAATACAACGAGGAGTAAAATTTCAGCAGTAGAGTAAGAAGAAGAGGAAGTAAGAAACTTACTAACGCCACAGACTGGCAGGCGGCGTAGGACAGGTCGGTCAGACTGAGTTTGCCGACGTCAGCAATGTCTCGGGGCAACCTCATAGCATGAGTCAGAGCTCGGGCAGCCTTGTCGGATTTTTGCACCGAGTCGTTTACGGTCGGTCTCCCGTACCGAGAGAAGTCGGGCGACCAGTCCAGATCGTTCGCCGGTAGCATACGAGCTAGAAGACTCGTTGTGCCAGCTTCCGTTGCGGCCAGGGCAACCACAGCGGAACTCGAACTGGCTGGAGCAGTTGCAGCTCGAGAGGGGGTAGGTGCCGAGCTGGCTTCGGGCACTGCCGTTGTCGCTTCTGCTCCTGGAATTGTTGTAGGAACGGCAGAAGTAGAGGGGGGAGCAGCAATGGATGCGTTCTCTTTCTCCAGGCTTATGTCCGCCTTCGCTTTCTTTTTGGCCTCGTACTCGGCCTGGGTCGGCAGCTTTCTTTTCGGGTCAGCAGTCGCTGTGCCCTTGGAAGGAGGGTTCCTCTTCTTCAACGGTGGTGGCGGTGGTGGCAGCTGAACTGCAGGGCGAGCAGACCTTGGCTTCCTGCTCAGCGGAGGTGGATCTGTGCCAGCCATGTCTTCTTCTTCTTCTACGGCTAAATTAATTGCTGGTGAAGGTGCAGAAGTAGAAGCACCTGGATGCTGTTGTTGTTGCTGTTGTTATTGCTGTTGCTGTTGTTGTGGTTGTTGTTGTCGTCGTTGAGCAGTTGCAGTAGGAGTGCTGAAGGCGACCCACGTGTCAGGCTCCAATGGTTGCCACCAGATGTATTCCCCACCTCGAACACGTTTGATATTGGTAAGGAGGCCTTCTTCTTCTGGGGCCAACTTCTTATATGGGATCTTCTTTGCGTCAACTGCAAACAGAAAAAAGCAGAATGAGTACAACGAGAGTCAGCAGGACGAAAGCATACAACGTACAACGAAAACGGAGTCAGAACAGTGGTGCACAACGGACAACGGACGACCGTAATAGTATACCTGCTTCCGCTCGGAAGACATTGGGGACCGTGGAATTCTCTGTCTTCCAACCGCCAAAGACAACGAAAGGAGTGGCTTTCCACCCTCTTTCTCTATCGAGAATACCAGAGACAAGCTCTGGATGTCGAGGTTTCTTGTTCCACGAGTAGTAGCAGAACAAACCATCGTCAGTGCCTCGCCATCTGACAGCATGGCAGAAGTGGAATAGATGCCTAGCTTCTATTGGGTAACCGTCCTTGATGAATTTGATCATCATGGACATATATTTGTGGAAGCTCTGATGCATTTGTCCCGGTGCGAGTTGCAGGGTGGACAAAACGTCGTCCAGGACGGGATGGAGAGGAAAGCGGAGGCCAGCCTCGAGCTGGGAGAGGTAGACGACGGTACAAGCAGAACGCTTATCAATGATAGCGTCATCCCGTTTGAAGTGAAGATTGACGTTGGAAGGGAATTCGAAACGTTCCCTGTAGTGGTTCAGATGTGCCAACTGACGTTGGCGCAGGGCTGAGGATTGTTCGATGTAGGCACCATGAGGTGCGCTACCTGTGCAACTGGCCTCATCTTCAGTAGGGCCTCTAACTTCCTCTAACCTAGCGGGTTCTACGGGAATGTTGGCAGCCATAGTAGTTGGAAGAAACAGCGAAAAGGAACAAGAACGGTGAACAGAACACGGAGAGTACACAGAGCAGAATCACTCAAGAACCAGAGAAGAAGAGAGAGAGGGAGAAACAGTAAGAAATATTAAGGAAAAGGGTGAAGAGCTTACCGAACAGAAGATGATTGAGAGACTGTTGAGAGCTTGAGGAAGATGAACTTTCGTTTGAGAAAAAAATTCGGCAGAGTAACAGTGCTTGAAGGAACAGGGTGAAAGAGAAGGAGTATTCGATGAGGATTTTATAAGTATCTCAGATGTGTGAAACTACACCACTACCCTTCATCAGAGCCGTACACCTGTGTCAAATGAGAGAAGAGCAGTCGCAAGATCGTCTTTTCACCAAAAGAGAGTAACCGTCAGAGTTATTAAAGCATTTTGAAATTCAAAACGGCGATGATGACAGCCTGTCCTCATTAAAGCGACGTGATGGCTCGCACGCGCAACCAGCTGGCGTGAACGGTCGATCTTCTCAGCGAGCGTTTAAAACACGCAACGTTGCATCTTCTGGAGCAGTGCCAGGTATGATCTTTTTGTCCGTTTATGACACTTCGAACTACGTTCCAAGCATCATAAAGGGGCAAATTGTAACGGATAAAATTCGTAAAATCGACTTAGCGTTGGAGAACGAGCTCGTTTTTGTTGTTTTGTTCACGAAAGTGACACGTGGACACGAGTTGGGGTCACGTGCTTAAAATAGAGGGATCACACGTTGTCTGATGCACAACGTTCACGTTGTGCGCATTACGACGTCTTTGTTTTCTTGTAGAACAACGCTTCCGTTGTGGCTTGACAACGTGCTCGTCGTCTGAAGCACAATGTAACCGTTGTACTCTTGACAACGTTTTTGTCGTTACATGAACAACGAGTCCGTTGTCTCACCGACAACGATGTCCTGGCTGTGTTTTAAGACATCTACACCGTAACCGAGCTCGAGTCAACAACGAGACCGACTCGTAGGAGGAAGTGATCAGGAGGCGATCCATAATTCTGACAGGCGTGCCGAAAACACTGTTGTGTGCCAAAAGCACTGTCTTGGCATTTAATGCTGGTCACTTCTGCGTACCGTCCGATCCCGTCCGATTGGACTCATAGGAGGCTCTCACGTGTGATGCAACAGGTGACAGATATGTCTGACATATTTGGCAATGAGTGCAAAACACGTGGTATGGACACCTATGGCCATCCATGGTCATCGATGGCCATACCAACCTTACCCTATAAATACCCCGTGATTTTTAGTGCTTGGGAGGACCTTTTTATCACGTTTTATCACGTTTTAATGACGTTTTTTGCCGTACTTCAGAGTATACTTGTTCAGTACTTCCCAGAGCATTGCGTAACTTTCAGTGCCTATTCCAGAGTTTACTGTTCATCATCTTCTACATCTACTGACTTTACCATCGGAGTACAGGTCAGGGTGTCACACCCTCCACTCCAACCTTCTACCGGTAAACCAGAGCGTGTGCGGAGCTGTAGCTGACGCGTGTTCGTGACGATATTTTTCCCCTTCATCTTCCAAAGACGAACTGATAGCAACTGTTAAACCATCTCATTATTATAGGGTAGCAACGCCATTTGTTGCACTGACTCTGCGTCTTTGGAAAAAATTTGCCGTTGTTCTCATGAGGCTAACACTCCTCATGACATTATTGGTGACTAGGAAATGCTACGCTCAACGTGGCTTCTTAACTTTCATAGTGGTAGAAATGTGTCACTTACCTTTGGAACCCGTTGAAACTAGTTTTACCTAGTTCGTTATCGACTAGACGAACCACCACTGTTGAATGCAGCAGTTCACGGTTCAGTTCAATTGGGTTCATAGAAATGAGCGAACCCTGTATCCAACCCCAATAAGATTTGATTCAACAAACTTTTTGTTTGGTTTCAACAAACTTGTTTTTTTAAGTTCAATGAACTTATACCTTGAGTTCGAAGAATCAAGCTTCTGGGTTCGCGAACAGGTCATAATACATATTTTTAATGCAATTTTAAAACAAGTATATATAATATATTTATTTACATGGTTTTATATATATATATATATATATATATATAGAAGTAAATCAAGCTAGCGAACCAAATTAAAATACATGATCTAACCGAGAAACGAATTGTCTCTCATATCCTAAGCGAACCGGGTTCACTCTAGAATTGCGAATTATGAATTGCGAACCCAAATTCATACTAAGCGAACTGACGAATCAGATACCGTTAGTTAAAGCCAAAAATTGTTACTACACTTGTCACTGCCACGATGTGAGAGTTTGACAGGGACTAGATGGGAATTTTGATTTGAATTTCTTCCACCTTAAGAGACTGGTAGAGCATGGATACATGCATCTTTCTCATGTAGTAATCCATCCGCTCCATTAAA
This sequence comes from Tetracentron sinense, assembly GCA_015143295.1. Taxonomy (NCBI): domain Eukaryota; kingdom Viridiplantae; phylum Streptophyta; class Magnoliopsida; order Trochodendrales; family Trochodendraceae; genus Tetracentron; species Tetracentron sinense. The sequence goes on from CM026569.1 coordinate 6,281,211, forward strand.
TGGCATGTCTCCCCAACCACCATCATCCCTAAAAGAAAAGGGGCCGACCAACTTGCATTTACCAGTCATGTCTTCCTTTATCTATCCATGCATACCATCCACACGGGATGGGATTTGAACGGGCTCTCGCCGGATCAAAATCATCTGGCCTAAGGGCCTTTGTCCGACATGTAGCAATAAAAAAGAGAGAAGTCATTTCATTTCCCCCATTTTTTTTACTTCTCTCCATTTGATATCTTCTCCTTTTATCACCACATGTCACACTCAAAGGAGAGGCCAAATGACTTTGATCTGGCGAGAGCAAGATCAAATCCCATCCCCATCCACACACCCATACATAAGCTCTCAAAGTAAACGTATCTCACCTATACATGTACATACACTTCTACATATGTATGCATACGAATGTACATGAATACATACATTTACATGGAAACGGATGAATCATTTGTTTATAAAGGTAACACATGCCGAAGCCACATTTGTTAAGTCTTAGAAAGCATAAACAAATTATAGATGAGGCGAGCAGAGAAACCCACATGTATGTATCAATACATTTTTTTTCTTCGGATATCATTTACTTACGTTAGCCAGTTAGTTGTTAGCTTAGGGATTAAAGCTCTTGCGGACTCATCACCCGGGGGGATTGGATCCCTGACCTCCCTCAACATAGAGGCCACACCCCACCACTGGCGAAGAGGCAGGGTATTATGTATCAATACATAAATGTATAAACATAATACATGTATGTATATATAAGTGTATTTACAGTAGGCCCTCTTATAATTAATATTTGATAACTTAATAATCTCTAATAATTGATAAATTTGTAAGGCACCAACTTGATTCTATAGTGTATAATTGATAATCTCTTATACTTGCTATTTAATAATTTTGTAAGAAGGTTCTAATATAATATTAATTATAATAGAGGTTTTTATACTTAGTTATATGGATCTTATAAACACTTCTGGAAGAGAATTAGATTAAATTATTTTAGATATTTTGGCTATGTATAATAAATTATCATATATAGTATAAAATTTTAGATATTTTAGAACGAAATTTAAATAAATAAATAAAAACATTGTATGAGGAATTCAAAATAATTAGCAAAAATTAAAGGGAGAATCCTAAGAAAAGCAAAGTTAAAGGGAGAATCCTAAAAAAAGCAAAGTTCAAAAGAAATTTTGTCTTTTCCCAAAATATAGGATGTTTCTTCTTCTATTTGAAAAATGGATTAACTTTACCAAACTGAAAAAGTAATTAAAAGAAAGAGTGAAAGAGGAGAAACGAAGGGAGGGAAAGATTTCAACCAAAAAAAAAGAAGACAAAAAAAGTTTGCATTCAAAGGAAAGAGGAACAAATTTAGCTTTCTTCCTTATTCCGTCATTGATCACGTTTGTATAAGCTTTTGATTTGAGTTATTTTATTTATTTTTCCTCTTGAGAAACTTCATAAATAGATTCCGTAGTGCTAGCCTTATATATTTGAGTAAGCATAAAATCTTTTGTTTTTTTAGCGTGCTAGCCTCATACATTTGTATCTACATGAAGCGTATATCAAAAATACAATATATTTAAAAGAAATTATGAATTTCTTTTATGGACCAACATAGTGATTATTATATATAATATTCTCTTATAATTAATATAATTTCTTTCCACCAAGGTTATTAATTACAAAAGGGTCTACTGTATATTAAGTGACATTCAAGTGGTAGTGCTCATTAGAGAATCTAGTAAGCACCCCTAAAAGCTCTACACATGATAAGATGTTTTCAAATCTCATTAGATGTCAAAATGGGTCCATTAGGAGATATGTGATTACATATACTAGTGGGCGGCACGTGAGAGAGGAGAAGGGGAGAGAGACTAGGAAGATGGACTCTAGTGAGATAATTTTAAAATTTTACTTAAAAAGATAGAATAGTGGGTTGAAAATTGAAACTACCTCATAAATATATGTCCCTACTTTTTCTCTTGAAAAGTAGTTACAACGTAGTAAGGATGTGCCTCTTCGTTGAGAGACCAATGAGGGAGCATGAGAGAAGATAAGGATAAGGATTTGATAGAGATATTGAGGGATTATTGTTAGTTGTAGTTAATATTACTTCAATACACCTACTAAGTTTTCTCATGTAAAATAAGATAACGTAATATCTTAATTTTTTTATATGGAGTTATGGACAAAATTAAGAAAAATATAAAAAATTCATCCTTCCTAACTATAAGATCATAAAATTGGAATTCATTAGAAATATTAGAAAAAAAATCAACCAACTTTTTAACCTCACTTCTAGTAAAGATAGTAGAGATATATAGATAGAGGTCGATGAGATGTTTCAAGACCATTTGATTGAATGTTAGAAAATGAGTGATTTCTATAACTTGGGTAAAGTCTAGTGACCTAGGGATTAATGCTAACCAATCACAATCTTATCAGACCATAAAAAAATATCTGATCAAATTATTTTTTAACATGTGTCGCCCAATAATTTCATCTTGAATCAGACACTTGAATTTTCAAAAAACTTGTCACGTGTCATTTTTCTAGAGGGTCCTAGTTGTGTTGTCCTTTATAACCTATATATACTTATGAGTTCCAATGAAACAATTTGAGGGGATAGGGGGAATGAGATGCCAAAAACATAGGGGACATGAGATGAAAGGGCTGGTAATTGTCAAAGAGACTAATACTTCTGTTTTTGACTAAAGCCAATCGAGGCTAGCCCTGAGTCCAGTCCAAGACCCCTTTGATTAGACTTTTGACTAAAAGCATGGACTAAAATAAGATTTTGTAAGATTTAAGGCACTCTGATAAATCATATATACATGCATACATATGGGGATTTTTTTATAGTTTTCTTCCACTAAAATCTCATCATCTGAATATTTTATGGGTATTTTTTCTCCTTTCATTTTCGAGGGATGATAAGAGATTAAGAGGATTGAATAATATTACACTTTTGGGGGGTACAAGAAGAATATTATAATAATATATGACTAAATGGGAAAGCCAAAAAATGTTCCCACTTTTCCTTAATAATAATAATAGGGTGTGATTTGTTTTCCCCTTTCCGTATCTGGGTGTGATTTGTTTTGAACATATCATATTTTTATATTTTGATAATAATTATAGATAGTGATACTCGGATATTTCACGTCCCCAACCATCCCTTACTATACTATACCTCTTCTCAATGAATTAGTCTAGGGATACTTCCAAAGTGTACTCTCAAATATACTCCCAAATCTTAATTGGTTATCTCAATTATTAAACGGTTAGGATTAGAGTTGATATGACATTAGAAAAGACAAAATAAGTCAACTTAAATCCTAACTTTTCGATGGTACCCGCTTTGAGGTGTCTTGTGGGTGAAGCTTCATTCATGAGGTGAATGTGGTCTGTGTGTGGTGTGTGTCCTCTTTCAATTGCCTTATAGCTTCACCTTCTAATGTTGTTGTGTTCAACCAAAAAAAAAACCCTAGCCCTTAGTGATTGGTTAGGATTTGGTAGGAAGAATATTGGGTGGACTAGGTTTCAAGTGGTGTTAAAAGGCCCACCATCATAGCAATCTAACTACTAATAAGTAACATATGTGTGACGAAACGAATAGAATGCGTGTTTTGAGTGACACATGACACTTGTTTGGGCCTACACAAAAAATCTAATATGAATCTTTTATTAACATGGTAGCAAATCAGTTCTATCAAATATTTCTAGGCTGTCCAATTAGACCTAAAAAATGTATGCTATTAAACCTAGTTAATTAACATTAATCTCTAAAATTAATCACACCCAACCTAAATATTAATAGGACCTAAACTTTTCAAACTAGGCTGATTATTTGGGAAGACCCACATACTGAGTTCTTTTTTTAACCAAAAAGAAGTGCGATTTCAAGGAATACAACATTGGGGGGGCATCAAACCACTGGTTTTACTTTCTTTTCCTTTTGTTCATTTATTTTACACACTTCAATTTAAATTTTTACCCCAATATGCAAAAAGTTTTTAACTATTTTACCTTGTTGTAAGGCAGTGGAAGGAACATTACCTGGCTAGTTTTGACTTAGTTGTCACTACTCTTAGTCCAATTTGGCCCACAAATGCTTATCTCCAAAATACTTTAGCTTAAAAAGCATAATGTTTCTTCAAGTAAATTTTTCATAAGAAATTGAAGGGCAAGAGAGAGAGAGATCACAAACAGCAAACAAACCATTTACATAAGTAGAAATGAGGGGCATGCAATCAAAATACAGATAGAGAAACAATTAAAAGCAAACCTAAATAACCTGGATCTGCCTCTAGTTATATTTGCCCTACTAGGAAGTTCTTTAAGTCCATGAAAGACACCAGACCTTAGGATATTTAGATATATATGGGATTAGGAAACAGAGTGCTCAACCTAAAAACCCTTCTCTTAAAGGATTTTCAGTGCTGGGATAAATGGTGCCTTCAATCGCCTTTTTGTTTCACTCGTACTCTACTTTGACCCGTCTGCAGTGATAATGAAGTCATTCCGCTAGTTTCGATTCTTGCACTTCTCCATGGCCCTCGGAGCTGCAAGCAAACAAATAGAAGAATTTATTAAGAGTGTCTGTATAATTATCTGAGAAGGTGGTATGAACAAACCCCACCAGATCAATTCAATTTAGTTTTTCAAAACTCGAAACCACTCGATGATTAATTAACTATCAGGTAATCCATAAGATGAAGTGAAAGGAATTTAAACTAGGACATCAAAGTACAAATAATTTTATATGTATCTATAACCAAGAGGAAAGGCATTAAGACATCCTATAAAGATTTAGGTTTTATATGTATCTATAACCGGGAGGAAAGAACCCTCGGGGTGTAGCCTAGTGGTCGAAGGACAAACTGTAAACCCGGAGGTCTCGAGATCGAATCTAGGCTCCCCTCAATATCGGACGTATGGGTTGGGGGTTTGCGTATTCATGGGACTAGTCTGAGTCTAGGCCCAGGATACTCATGTTTACCAAAAAAAAAAAAAAACGAGGAAAGGCATGAAGACATCCTATAAAGATTTAGGAGCAGAGCAAGGGGTAATTTGGGAAGAATGGAAATGGGTACAGACACCATTACATCACACCATGTCCTACAGGTGAAGACCATTTTGTCCACTTTGAACATGAAGGTCAAAGGCAGATCCATTCCATGTATAAGTGATGTGCAGTGAAAATAAAGTAATTTAGGAACAATGACAAAAGGTTACAGAGATCATCACATGCTCTATTTTTTATTAGTGGGGCATACCTAGCCCGATTGCTTCTGAACCCTTCATGATCCTCAATCTCTTACACGAGTCGGTGAACATCCTGTAATAACAAACAATAACAAAATCAGGAAGACAAATCTTTACAGCTAAAGATAAGACCATATAATAATAAAAGCTAATTGTAAGAACCCAGATCAGAAGATTCAGATTAAGTTGATGAAATATTTTAACACAACTATGAGATTGCAATTCCAAGTTGCACGTCAGATGATTTAAAATTAGATTCCAATATATCTTATAAGAAAAGTTGGTTAGCTTTACTAATTCAGACAATCACCCCATTCTCCACAGTTGCACACTGTAATACTAGAATGCTTCCTTCACCAAAAGATCTGAATCACATAAGCTACAAGTCCATAATCTTCCATGTGATGATTTCTCAAGGTTTCATGGACCGCCAAAATCATGCAACACAGAGGTTGAAGGACTCTTGATCAGTTCAAAAGATTTCTTCAGTCTCGATTCTGTCTGTAATGACCAAAAATAAGAAACTGGACATTTATACAGCAAATTTAAGCCATTTTACTCCGTCTGAGAAATTCTCCTCAACCATTGGTTGAAAATTCAGATGGAGTAATTTGGGTGTAAGACCTCAGATAATTTTATCCAGGACTTTGACCAGAACATTCGTGTACAGAGAGTTGGGAATTGCACTTACTCCCATGGAACATCACCAACGAGCATCCAATCCCCGTCCTTGTCTTCATAGGTCAGCACATATTCGGAACCATGGAGAAGATCCATCAAACGACTCTCATTCAGACCATCTCGTCCTGGGACCCCATGAGAACCGCACTGCCCTGAATCACAGTCATTTAAAAATAAAAATAACCCCTTTGGAGATAAATCTTGCAACAGTTACAGTGTAGAGAGAGGGGGAGAGAGAGAGAGATTGTGTGTGTGTCATCATGCAAATTTCAGTTAGATGGAATGTAGAGATAAGGAAAAAAATTGTGTTGGCTTAGAGAATAGTTAAATGCTCCTCAACCAACTAAGAAAACACCAATACATATATATACATATATATATGAAAAGAAAAGATTTAAACCATAAATTCATATTGTATTCTAGGAAACTCAATTATGTCGTATAAAGAACAAAATTAAAGTTCTCATATATAGAATTAAATTTCTCGCAGATTTACTGAGCCCTTCAGGAAAAGATAAACTGAAACAAATCATTGGTCATCACCAGTTACGAACACTAACACCTTAAGAAAATATAGAAAAACTTCCTACAATTTAGTGATGATATGTTATGAAAACACCATAACTTGACAGAAATATATATTATATATCATGGAAATGTTTTTTTATTTTAAAAAAAAATAGTGATGATAAAAAATAATATACGGAAAGAATTGTAAAGAAGTTTTAACTGTTTAAAACTTTTGCCTTATCAGTGATATTAAAAAGGCCACTTATTCTAGTTAAAGGGATATCACCTCTGTTTTATATATGGTGAAAATACATTTTATATTTTTCATTTAAAATCAATAATTTTCTTAATTTACTGATCGAAGAAACTGTGGGCTGGTCTTATGTACCAAAAACATATAATTTCTCCAACAATTTGGGGGGAGAGAGAGAGAGAGATTACCAATCCTAAAGCAGCTGAACATCTTCTCAAGTGCCGATGAGAGTTCCATATAGTTGGAGTAGATTTTAAGGTCTACCTTCCTCAGATATGGAGCCCCATCCATGCTAACCTTAACATATAGACACCCGGATCCAGACTTGCCTTCGACATCATCACTGTTCTTTGCAGGGTTAGTAGCCATGGTGTTCTTCCGGAAAGATCGAATTGGTGGCCATCCTACCACCTGTGCCCTGTTACAGAAAAGAATATTGAGCATATTCTAGTTCTCTCTTATAAAATAACAATAATCAACTTTTTCTTGCTAGCTTACCCAAATCAAAATAATATATGAATATATATAGCTTAAATTTCATGCAAATACAGGAAGAGAGAACTTTCAAGTGAAGTACACCAAGCTGGAAGATCAGTGACATGAATAGTCCAACATCTCACTGAACTCTACATATCTCAAGCAAACCCCACTTTTTGCTCTTGAGAGAACTTTTAAAATCGGTTACAGAAAATTAATTTCTAAAAAAAAAACCAATATTACAAATTACTAGCATAAAAATGTGAAGAAATTCATAAAAACATAAAAAAAAAATAAAAACCTTGAGACATCTTAACATGCAAAACGCAAAATACAAGTATCAAAGAGCCAAGATGCAGAAGAAAAGCATGCATATTAAAAATATATAAAAACCAAAACCCCAAAATAGATCAGCACAAGCAAATTCTCAGAACGAAAAAACAGAATTAATGAAAGAAAAAAAGAACATGAATAAAAAAATCCAAACCCACCACAAATAGCAATAAAAGAAGAAAAAAAAAAACTAACCAGAAAAAAATTTAAGAGTTACTACATCAATTCGTCTCCTCTTTTTTAGGCTGCAATTTCAAAACTTAAATTGCAGAAAAGCATGCAATAAATATAAGCACTTAGATCAATTTATACCCTTCTTTTTCCACGGGCCAAAGAACTAAAACCCAAAAAAAAAAACTTACTTTGCAACAGGAGCATTCCCATGGTCATTTATAGCAGGAATCTGAGGCTTCTTCTCCTGTACAGGCTTCGGGGAAGGAGGAACAGAGTCTTTCATGGCAGGAGAAGCCAAACCTAACTGCTGGCCATTATTCTCCAAGCCACCATGAGATTTCCCGCCATTTCCACCTCTCGGGGAGAACAAAACAGCTCCTTTAGCCAAATCAACCTCAGATCCACCACCCCCAGAGAAACCCCATTTCCCAGAATCATCAATGGCGTCAGAAAACCCTCTCTTGGCCCCAGATACAAAATTCTTCACTGCGCCAAGTGGGTACCCATTCTTATCCTCCACCACCCTCCCCGAAAGAGAAACCCCAAATCCAGCTTTCCTCTCAAAAGACTCCGAACCAGGTAAACCGAGCCTCAGCTCCGTCTCCTTCAAGTTAAGAACATTGTTGTTCTCATTCTCCTCAGTAGAAACAGTAGAGGAAGAAGAAGAGATCTTCTCAGAGTTCTCTATTGTAGAGACCTCTGATAAACCTATGTAATCATGTTCTAATGGCCTAGACATTAAACTTCAACAACAAAAGGGTTTCTCAGAGAAATACCACAAAAGCATGAAAAGCTTATGAAGAAGAAGAAGAAGAAGAAGAAGATGAAATGATGAGAAACTCGCTGGGTTTTGTTGGTGCAGAAGAGAAGCTTCTTTGGCCTTTCTGTGGCCTTTTGTATTTCTAATATTCTCTCTACTGTAACAAAGGTGACAAATTTTTAGAGAGAGAGAGAGAGAAAAAAAAAAAAAAAAACCGGAACTGTTTCGGTATTTTACTTTTCTTTTCTTTTCCCTTTCTCACCTTTTTCCCGGGCAAGTTGACGCTAAAATGCGCCGAGTCCTACCGTGCAAGTTAGCAGAAAAAGGAACAACAGCTTTGGAGGAAACCGAAACGAATCGCACGGATTAGGAGATAGAGAAATGAGAGAGGAAAAGCGGGAGAAGGAGAGAGATTGCAGAAAGGGATTGAACGAACGCTGTCTCAACGATTCTCTCAAACTCGACAAAATTTCTGATCTGCGATCATAGTTCTCGGAGATTTGCCGTATTTGTTGTCGAGATTCGCAGCAAAAAAATTTAAAATAATTAAAATAATCGATCGGATTACTTAAACTAGAATCAACCGGATTGAAACCAACGGCAAGAATTCGAAACCCTAGAAATTTTGAGAATTGCTGAAAAGCTGACACAGCAGTTGAGAATGTCGTCTGTGGCAATCGAAATCGGAAAGATCGAGTACTCGCCGGAGATCGGACCGTGGATTCGCCGGAAAGCGAAGCTAAGAATCTGAAAGTTAAAATCGTTTAAAAAATAAACGTTCACGAGTAGTACGGAAATCTGTCCCGTTTCTGAAGAATAATACACGTCATAATATGTGGTTGTTGGGGAACATAACGGCGTTCTGTTTTTGAGTAAACGCCACGTTGATTGACTTCTCATTTACCGTTTATCTCCCGGTAATACCGGTAACATGTCACCGCCGATTGAGGGTACCCTGTAAAACAGACAATGTACTGAAATTACGGTCTAAGTCTTCATAGAGCGATCTATAATTAGAACGATCATTGCATATTAAGTGGGCCATGTTTCTAGATATTTTAGAAACGATCATACGGCTAAGATTTAGAGCTGAAATGTGGGCCATAGCTTTACAGCAAGTAAGTACAGAGCCCTTTCGCTTTCCAGTTATCTATATTTGCTTATTATTATTATTCGCTGCGACAACTTTCACGATGCTTAAATTGCTATAAAACGTAAACTCCATATCTCGATTTTGCACCGCACATTCTCCGAATGATAGAAAATTCTTCGTAATTTTCACAAAAATAGTAGTCAGTCTTTTAAGAAAGTTTTAATACGTGTCGCGTTCTGATCAATAGCTTTAAATCTTAAACCGGATTTTTTTTAATTAAATCTTAAAACGGGTTATGATTAGGGTTGTCAATCCGGCCTGGCCGTTTTTGGCCCGCAATAGTAAATGCTTTTGGGTAGGGTGCACACAAGCAGAGGTATCTCAATGGCTAGGCTCGATCAAGCCGAGCTCAAGTTCAAAATTTTAGCTCAATCTAGCTGAGTTGAGTTTTCAAGCTTGAAATGTGTTCAAGCCGAGCTCGACCCAAGGCTATTTGATTCGGTTCGGCTCAAATCTAGGCTCGATTGAGGCTTGAGCCTGACTCGGCTTGAATATTATATTAAACAAATATATTATTTATATATCATTATTATTATATATATATAATATAATATATTATTATTTTTATTTAAAAATAAGTAAATACATCAAGCCAAACTCGGGTCAAGCCAAGCTATTTGAATTCGAGTCGTTTTTTCGAATTATATATATATAATATAAAATATTATTATTATTATTTCAAAATAATTAAATACATCAAGCCAAACTCGGGTCGAGCCAAGCTATTTGAATTTGAGTCGTTTTTTCGATCACCAATTCAAGTCAAGTCGAGCTCGAGCCTAGAGTAAACTCATTTCAAGCCGAGTCAAGCTCGGCTCAGCTCGGCTTGAATACACCCTTCCTTTTGAGTAAATTACAATTTACACTGACATCCATGAAGTTTGGCGAAATTGCATAAACTTTCCCTCTTGTTTTTAAAATTATACTATCCTCTCCTTTACTTTCGTTCTTGGTAACAAATTCTTCTTTCGTTAGTATACCAATCTTCCAATATTTATTATTAGATAGTCTATAAATATCTCAAGCCGATTTTTTTACCACGTGTCTTTTGGGAGACCCATCTTAATATTTAACAATCGGATTCTGGAATAACTTGTCAGGTAGGGATTACTCATTGAAGGTTTTAATGAGCATAACTTACTTATAAATGTACGATGAGGCTAATATTTTGACATGTATCTCTTGGGAGACTCATCTTCACATCCAACCATCAGATTTTGGAACAACTTGTCACGTGTCTTTTGGGAGACTTGTTTTGTCACGTTATTGGTAAACCAAGTGTCGCGCCCCAAAATCTCACTTAACTTAATGTGAGACTTTGACACGTGACTTAATCATTAACTTCCATTACTTCCTATTATAAAGCATTTAAGACAATTCTAAAACATGAACTTAAAAATTTTTCTTTAAATAAATACTGATCAAGTCTAATGCCTGAAATAATTTCTAAAACATCATAATTAATTCAAATCATCATATATAATTCCAAATCATCAATTCAATCTAACTATAAATCTAGAATCAAGTCTATTACAATGTCTAAAACTCGAAATCAAAATACTAGTAATCTAATTTCCAGTATTTGACCAGCGATCCAAATTCCATTCCCCATCAGAGTAATCACTTGTTGGCTCTTCCTCTTCCTCTTCCCAAGATCCTGGAGCATAGATTTCAAATCTAAAACCTGCCGACAACAACAGTTATCAGCTGAGTAACAAGTTACCCAGCGTATAAATAAAATCTTATTTAACAATATAACAATATTTAATATAAACATAATTTAGAATTCAACATAACATGTAAACATATAACAATTCAGAGTGCGGAAACATAATTCAATTTCAATTTTTACACATGATCACTTGTATTTATTTCTCTTGTTTATCTTACTTATTTTCTTGTTCGTGAATGTATCCAACAACATGCAAATGCAATAACTTAATATAACTCTACCCCATATATTGGGTAGAGATTAACATATACCCTACTTTCCAAGGTACCACACGGTTTACACATTATCCGGTGCATACAACTTGTCTACACATTATCCAGTATATACGGCTTGTCTACACATTATCCGGTATATACGGCTTGTCTACACATTCACCGGTGTATACGACTGATCTTGCCTTGATCTTAGGCTTGTGGGTACTCGGTCAGTGCAAAACTCAATCATACATCATACTCGTGTCCTTGTGTACTTGCATAATACTTATCATCTTGTTTATTATCATGCTTATTCATATTTAATTTCGTGAATTAAGGTAAGTGCAATAATGATGATTGTAGATCATGCACTAATTTAAACATGCAGAATTTCTCATAATTAATCACTATGAAACATAAATTTATCAAGTTTTTGATAATAAAGTAAATGACAATTTTATTTATCATGTATCAATCTTCAATGCATAATTTTAATCAAATAAATCTCGCCAAAACCCTAGTTTCATAACACATCATAATTTCACAATAACTCATAATCATTCCATCAGATCCAACCATTATTCATTCCTCCATTCACTGTCATATATAACTACGAATTCATTCCCTTTCCCATTGTTGATATGAATTATAAAATTTTAAGAATATATTTAACATCATCAATATCTTTCACAATAAAATCATAATTTAAAACATTTTCTAATCATCATATATATTTTCCATAAGAAAATCATTACTTAAAATACTCTCTAAATATCAAGTATATTTTCCATAAGATAATTATAATTTAAAACACTATCAAATCATCACATGCATTTTTCCATGTGAAAATCATGATTCAAAACATTCTCTAACATTATATATATTTTTCATGAGGGAATCATGATTCAAAATATTCTCTAACATTATATGTATTTTTCATAAAGGATTGAAACATCCTAATCATGCTAAATCTTGATTGTTCTTACTTTAGACCTATCACTTTCATAATATTCATATCAAAATCACTATATTGATAGTAAGGAAGTTATATTCACCTCTCCCGATCGCTTCCCTACGATCACGCGCTTGCGAATGAAATTGATCTCAGCTTTTTCACCATTTTTCCTTACAAAACCTTTGAGCCTTCCTCTTGAATCTCTCAAAATCTTCTTCTCTCACTCTCTTTTAGGTGTATAAAGCTTTAGAAATCCTCAACCCACGAGTATAAGGGGATATTTATAACATTGGGAGCCCTAGGGACTCAAAACAAGTGAGATTGTGCAAACCACTGCCGGAATGGTGTTTTGGGCGATCGATCACCCGCCGGCAGCGATCGATCGCCGGCGCCGATATATATATACTTTTTAAAACTCTTTTACTACATTTTAATTATCTCTCATTTCATGCAATTAAACCTCAAAAACGACTTAAATTAAGTATTTTATTTGGATTTTAAAATCAACACTTTTTAGCATTAAATTTGCAGGCTTAAACACATTAAAATTAAACATATGTTTCCATAGCATTTAATAAACTTCATAAGTATTAAGAATAATAAATTTGGGGCTCTACACCATGCTCATTAAAGCCTTCATGAGCGGCCCCTAATAACATGACACATGATGAGTTGTTCCAGAATCTAATTTTTGGATGTCAATATAGGTCTCCCAATGGCACATGGTAAAAAATTAGTTCGATCAAACATTTATACACCATTCCATCAAAAATAGGAAGATTGACATACTAATGGAAGGGAAATCTGTTATCAAGAACTAAAGTAAAGAGGATGATAGTGTAATTTTAGAAACAAGAGTGCAGGTTTCTACAATTTCACCAAATCTCAGGGGAGGTCAGTGCAACTTACCCAATGCTTTTTTATCTGTAAATTTGTATACTCGATTAAGCCCAAAAAAATCTATGTCCGTTAATATGAGGATCAAACTTGGACCGCACCCTTCCTTTTTATCTATTTTTTTTCTACTTTTATCAATATTGATATTGTTTATGAGTCATATATTAATATTATGGATCAGATAGTGGGACACGGATTCTGCTATATAGTTCAATGTCAGTTCTAATTTGTCTCTGTCCCTCTTTTAACATTCATTAACGGTGGTTAAGATTCACTCACTCATACAACTCATTTATCCAACCTTGGTTTTAAAAAAATTATTAACCTTATATTAATTAAAAGTAACCATAGTTAAAAGGGATGTTAAAAAGAACACGTGGATCAACATTCGGCTACATAGCCGAATGCGTGATCTGCTAATCACTATTTTAATATTGTATATATAATAGATAGAGGATTGTTATGACATTGATGAATCTTGTCATATATTTATATTTCTAATTTGAGAAGACGGTAATGACTGCATGTGTGTTGGCTACTGTGTATGTATTTAAATGATTAATGCCTTAACAAAAAAAAACACAAACAAAGTGAGTGTGTTTGGACGATTGGATAATAATCAAGTAGATCCTTATCAGAAGTCGATGTAGACCTCTCTATCCTTATAAGGCTCCTCTCTCCCTTCAAGAATTAGGCCATTTTGAAGGGATGTATTGGGCTTATCTCTCATAAGGCGTGTGTGTTGGTTTACATGTGTGTTGGTTTACCGTGTGTATTTAAATGCTTAGTGTCTTAAACAAAAAAAAAAGAATTCAATGAGACCCATGCAGCATGTGTGTTGGTTTACCGTGTGTATTTAAATGATTAGTGTCTTAACATAAAGAAGAACAAAAAAAAGAATGCAATGAGGCTCTTGCAATGGATGTCATGTAAGGATGGAATCATAGTACCTTAGATGTTGTTCATGAATTACATATTAATATTTTATATTCTAATGATTATTTATATTATTTTTCCTAGATAAACATATATATGATATAAGTAATTTCACACCAAAAAATATAGATTAGCTTCAAATACTGTAATATATTTATGGGTTGTTGTACTATTGTTTTAGTGTTGGTACGGACCTTTTTATTAAAGTATTAGACTATATATATTTTAAATTGAATACTCTTCTAATAAGTAATAAACATAGTAAGAGTGTATACGTAGTCAATTGAATGTTTGCCACTCTATTTTAAAATTTAATTTTATTATGTCAAAACAAAATTAAATCGATCTTTGAGTTATATTACTCGTTCCAAACTCGAATAAAGAACAAGGAAAGCAATGCTTGCCCTATTGAGAGAGTTTTAACCATAATTAAGGAGTGTCAAAAAGGTGTAAATGAGAAAATGATAGTTAGAGAATTAAGTAAAACATTAAATCAAGGTTTTGTATTATGGGTAATTTAAGAATTTATAACTTTAAATAAATTGTAGATGAGAAAGAGAAATGGGTATTGGTAGATTGTAGATGAGAAATGGAAAATTTGATAGAATGTAGATGAAAAATGAGTAGTTTGAAAATTAAGTAAAATATTAAATAAAAGAAGATTTGTAAGGTTTGTATATAAGAGGAGTTTGGGAATAGACAAAACTCAGGCTATAGGGTAGCTTGGGAATTTTCATCATTAGGGGGCTTCCCTCGTTATAGTCGTTATAGTAGAGAAGATTAGAAACAATAACACATGTAAAGAAGAAAAAATGATTTTAAAAGAAAATGGAGCTAAAAAAATACAAATCCAGCCGAAAAGAAAAAACGGTTCAGACCCGGCCTTATAACCCGTGTCCCGTGGAATGTGGAATGTATGTCTCCGTCCGTACGATTCAGCTCTACACCTAAGCAGTTCGTACGAAAGTAGTGGGAGTTGCACCACCACAACATCGTGGGGCCCACCAGTCAACTAGGCAGTCTATTCTTGTTGGCGATAGCTAATGTACGCATGACGCATATGCGTTGTATGATGAAACGCTGCATGCTCTGGGCCCACATGCACCTCATTTTTAGCCGTTGGATTTGAGCACATTTTTCATCATGGCCTTTCTGACCGACAAGTTCCATAAAGAATATGATTGTAGGTAGAAAAAGGTTCCCACCAAAAAAAAAAAAAAATCAAATAAACATTCTAATATACCCATCAATTTTATTTTCCTATTAAAACCTTAAACCATTCAGCTTATCTGGATGGAACCGGATCTTCTCCGGTAGTTACCAGTGAGGAGACTGTCAATATTTATTCCATAAACGTCACATAATGTTACTACATCTGCACAGGGTTACCAAGTTCGTTACATGTTATAGTGAACCATGAACCCGAATTAGGTCGCCGTTCAGTTCGGATTGATTCGTGAAATTGAGCGAACCATAGTAGTTTCAAAACAATTTTGGTTTGTCAAATTCGCTCATATTTTATTTAGGTTGGACAAATCTATACTTGAGTTCACAAACCCTTCATAAAAAAGACATTTTTTTTCAAATAAGTATTTATAATATATTGTCTAAATGCTTAAAAGATATTAAAATTTTATAATATAGTATAAAATATATATTTAGTTTCACATGCTTAAGTAGCGTATCAAACTAAAGAACTGAAGAGAACCGAAAAACGAATTATCTCATCCTATCTCTAGCGAACCAGGTTCACTCTAGAGTAGAGTGACGAACTGCGAACCGCGAACCCGAATTCGAACCGAACAAACCAACGAACCAGGTAACATTGGTCACACATGCTATTGTTGCGTCTCAAGATCCATTCATTCTTTCAAGTTTCTTAACATCTAGAGGATCAATGAATGTTTGGTTACCAAAGATGACTATATATATACCTGTGTGTGAGATCGTGAAGTCTAAGGTGTAGACCTTAAATAAATATCCTAGAGTTGACATTTAAAGCGCCAATTTTTCTACATTATTGTATCTAAATAGATTTAAAGTATGACTTTTTTTTTTTTTTTTTGTCTATCTTAATATAATAGGAGTGAGGTATTTGTATATCATTTATCATTTCTCCTTTTTTTTAATAAAATTTTATTCACTTCATTTGTCGCTTTTAGCTTTATTTCGCGTTCTCGTTTCTCACTCGGATAACTATGCATATATCAACCCTCAAGGAAAGGTGATAAGAGACTCTCTCTTACTGATGATAGATCTTGATATTGATTTCTAAGGAAAAAAAATCCCAAATATATTAGGAGTTTAAAATTTGTTTTAGGATATTGTATAGGTTGTTCACACATACCCAAATCTCAAATATATTTGAAGTTTAAAAATTGGACCAGAGTGTTTGAAGAATGATAAGCCATGGATCATACCTCAAAGATAGAAAGGGATTCCCCCCTTAATTGTCTGCTTTCTTCTCTTGTTTAAATGGTATAGTGGATTACCCAAAAAAAAAAAAAAGCTACAATACCGACTTCTGATTACCCAAAAAAAAAAAAAGCTACAATACCGACTTCTGATTTACTATTAATTTGATGTTTGAGATGAGAAGTTCTCCTTAGAAAATCAGAACAAAGCTTTAGCAATCAATCAAACAAACGATAAAACTCCGTTCTTTTGGTGAAACTTTTAAAAGTCTAGAACGTTTGCACTCTATGGAATAATATAGTTTTAAGCATTAAGTAAAATTAGGCGTGAACTGTGAAAATTGTATACTTTAAAAGTTCTAGCAAAAAGAACGGACCCAAAGAAATTATTTGCTTGAAGCTTGAGTTAATAGAATCATATTATGGGACGACCAGCATTACATATACACACACAAAAAAGTGATTCGGGTCAGAATTTTGAGACCGATCCAAGGTGCATAGCCTAGCCTCATCGGCTGCAATACAAGGTGAATCAACCGTCCATTGAATGTGTAATCTCCCAAAAATCAAACCATTTATGGTCTACGACTCATCCAAAGCTGACCCGACTGACGTTGCAGATGACTAAATACACATAGGACCGTCTATGAGATTTACACCCTAACATATCTCACATTTTTTTTAGATTTCGTTTTTATAATTAAACACGCTTGTTTGTTACTTTTAAGAAGAAAAGGGGAATCTCTCATTGCCGATTTATTTGACTAGGAGCATTAGGAGGGTGGGTCCAAGGAAGTGGGCCATACGTGGCAAAGTGCTTGCCTCTAGATGATGGGGCCCAATTAAGTGAGTGTCATCGAGCAGTGTCCCAATGGTAGGCCCACCCCACTTACTTAGGCCCTTTTGCTTATCCTTTTCTTTTCATCTTGAGATGGCCAATCTCATCTATCCTAATCCTACAATTTTGTAGTGCCACTCCTAGGTATTCCACGTGGCTACTCGGATAAGCTCGCGCCCTTTATATAAGGGGGATCTTTTCCTTTTTTTTCCCCAAACAGCCCATCGATTTGAAGCTATTCTAAGTAAAGGGGTATGTTTGGTTGTAATGGTAAGTTTGTCTGGTTAAACTTGTCATTGAACGTAATGTTAAAAGATGGTTTATTCCTAATCCATACGAATATCTGTGTTTTTTAGTGTGAGGGATATCTCTGTTCGATTTGAGTAATTGTTGCAACCAAACGCTGCCTTGATTTTTATGCATAGATGGACAACTATCTTGTGGAGAGAGGAGACAGCATGATTCTTCAGATAGCATCCCTTCAATTCCATGAGGGATTGATGCAACATGAAGAATCATAGCTTTTAGTCCTATGGACAATAATTGCCACATGAATATAACTAGCACATTAGGCTCAGATGATCAGAGGTGAGAAGAAATGACCCTTTTTTGTTTGAGGCATGCTTAAGATGATCCGAAAACCCTAAAGACGATCCGAAATCCCTAATTATACCCTAAGGTCGCCTTAAATATGTCATAGGGCGGCGCGCACCCTTGGAAAAAAAAAGGCATCACCAAGCACTTATTAACCCTTTTCATACCAGGACTGGTCTCCAAATCCTTTTCCCAGATGGTGAGGTCCACCATTAGGGCATTGCCACTTAGAAGATGCCCTATGCTGAAAACTAAAATTGAGTTCAAAAGCAACAAAGTGATCTTGCTGGGGACTCATCAAATGGGTTGGTCACTGTAACTCCTGTTCATCAAATGCCTTTTATGGGTATGAAATGCAGCATGTAAGACAATGGTTCAAGCCTGTTTAATCTAGGGTTCTAAAATCAAGGCCACAGGCTTGATCCTAATTTACATGCTTCAATGGGTGGATGCCTAACAGTGCCGTGAATTATTGGGGTGGGAGGACGAGAGACCTCATGTACTAAACCTGTCATTCACTAGTGGTCACAGGTTCAATCCTAGTAGACAACCACGATAATGGTGGGTCCCGAGAGACGACACGACCTATGACGGTAAATGTTGGGCCCTGCACTGTAATACTCAAGCCTGTGAATACCAGTCATGCATTTAACCAAACATTCACTAATACTACTACCATATTACAGGATTTGTCAGTTCATGAGTTGAGGAAATGAACAAGTCCACAGCATAAGAAAGGTACTATAGGAGATTATGATAATTCTGGTGAAAGACAAGTTTGATTTCAATCATCAAAGAATGCAAACAAGAAACGCAAAGTAGGGTGGGTGAGTTAAAGGACTTCCCCAACTGATAGTTCAAATGAAAGGACATGGTTATAGCATAATGGTAGAGAGAGACTGGATAAAAACAGAAAATGATGGAAACCCAATCACTGTGCATAGATAATGAAGTAATGGTATGTATTCAGTAGGTAATTTGAATTAATACACCATGATTGCAACAGAAGAACTGTCGAATCAAGCTAAAAGCTCGATTCAGATAATCTATGAATGATATAATGTGAAAAATTAAAACATACAAAACATTGGAATTCAGTGGGTCACCAAGTGGGATGAATGAAACACTGCAAATCCAATTAATCAAACTACAAGCAGCTAACAAATTGCCATGTCCAGAATCTTCATCCTTCCTTAGTGCTTCAAATATCATAAAAAATAGCTTATTTTCTCTAAATTTTATCACACTATTGCTGTTTGTGGTAATCAAGCAGATTAAAAGGATGTCCTAACCCTTCATAAATGTTCACAAAGTTTTGGCTGAGTTTAGACCCTAGATCCAAGGGAAAGCCGAAACACATTTGAAAAATCTGTTCTTAGGCAAATGGATAGTTAACCTTAATTCAGATGGAGCCACTAAGGACACCCAACTAGGTCAGGGAGGTGGGCACTATCATAACATTAACTTTCGTGGTTGGACTTGCCACCTCCAAGGGCCCAGGAGTTAAAAAGTACAGGAAAAAAAAATGTCCCTGGTGATGGTAACTGTCAGTAGTCTTCAGCCATGTGTATTGGTCTACTGTTGCGTCAACAACATCGATTAAAGCCCCTATATCAATTTGTCAAACACCTAACACTGTAGGTAAGAGAATGTAAACTTATATTGATAGCTACCCTTCCAAATGGCTCAACTGTAAATCACTTAAATGGATTATCACTTTCCATAACCGATACTCCATCTACCACCAGGAGCTATTAGAGGGTCTAGACTTTGTGTAGAGTCATTGGGGAGATGTTGAGAGCACTTCTCTGTTCATCGACGGCTTGGATCCCACGAATTAGGTGTCAAATGTTTTAGGACTAAATCTTCAATACTACCCCCCTGCCCTAAATTTTTTAATAAAATATTTTGATGGAACCTCCAGCATAAATCCAGGTCAACGATCAGACAGTTGACAGTTCTTTTCATTATTTATGAAAAAATCTTTTTTTTTCTCCTATAAAAAATCCTTTAGCTGCAGAAAGTGTCAGATATTGAAATGATATTAGGAGCCTAAGAGACAAAAATATCAATCTTCCCATGATGTGATCAACTGAAAGAAAATAATACAATGGAAAAATTTTAGAAGCTGATCAGTTTGAAGATACTGGCTCTCAACGTCAATGCAAGTGCTTGTTTTGAAGGACATGATGGGGCTTGACTTTGTGTACAGCATATTTCCAAATGTAATTAACCTTGAAGCTTTTATGAGATTATTTTTCCCACTTTCAGTTTTACAAAATACAAACTTAAAATTAGAGAGACTAATAAAGTACAACCAAGCAATAACACAAAAGGAGGACTTGGTACAAAATTAGGAATAAGTAGTGTTACAAGTTGACAGTAACCCTCCCAATCTAAGACAGTTAATTAAGAAAAGGAAAACCAAACGCAACTTGATGGAGGAAACACGAAATCTTAATTAAGAAAGGATACAAGAGGAAGTAAAAGGAGACTGACTCACCTCCATTTCTCACTCAGTTCCTTCCTCACTGACAAGACCCATGTTACAAAGATTGCCCCAATGAGTGCAACAATCGTAATGAGAAGCAGAGCATAGCTGAAATCCTCCGTGAGTGAATCATAGGTCCGTGAGGGTGCAATCCTGGTAAAGAAGAGATCCACTCCATATGCAAAGACAAGGGTGGTTGACTCGAGCTTAGCGGGAATGGTTACTATACCTCGAAGCCCTTCCACTTGAAGGGAGTGTGTCACGTAGGACTGGATATAGAACAGATCCAGTTAAAGTCAGGTGACCCAAAAAAAAAAAATCAAATCAAATCAAATCAAATTCAAAATAACAAAGACCATAGCTTATATAGTTGGGATAGGGATAATGACTTGCAACCCTAAGGTCCCGGATTGAATCCAGCTTATCCACCAGCAACAACACAAAAATAGCTACTCAATATGTATGGTTCGCAAATAAGTATTTGACCCTTGAGACTGTAACTCCTCCGTTGAAGTTTTCCTTTTTATGTTCCTTTCCCCCTAATTTATCAGTTAAGCATGGATCAAAGCCTGGTGTACAACATGCAAACCACTTGATCCACTTAGGATTAGGATCAACAATTGTCCTTTAGCTTTTTCCCAAACATGGTGAAAGAAGAACGACAGGAGGTGTCAAAAACATCGAACTCAGGGAACCCAAAATAAAACTCTACTCATTTTTGTTCATATTCTTCTGTTCTGTAAGTACATCTATAATTTTTAAGAAATAATACACAGTAATCACATAGAAAAAGTAGTCAAACAAATATATGAACTGCTTAATAGGTATTTTAACAATCAAGTCAACAAAATGCTTATAAACTTCTTATTTTGAATTTCAAATAATTTACGACTAATATAACTGAACTCAAAAAGATAAATTTCTAATTATTTTCTTGGTGTTTCTTGTAGTTTCATGATTCTAATAATCTTAATCTTTATTTTAACCATCAATTACTTTCCATCTATTATGCAACATTTTTTTTTATTTTAACAATTTGTTAATATTTGCAAGTGTAACCGTAATATGCAAGTACCTATCTTTCCAGTTTCGTAAATGCTAAAGTGTGGTCCTGCGAACCACAGTTGAGATTAAATCCACACCGTCAGATCATGAATTATAAACTTTGTCATTTCAAATGTAAAACTAAATTGATCACCTCTGTTAATTTAGGACCCAACATTGTGAACCTATTAAACAGATCCCAAGACCACACCAAGCATAGCTGTTTGAGTTTCAGAAATTAGTCTTTAGAAACTTCCGTGGTTGTACCTGAAACCATAGTTACAAAGTTCTCTAATTTTTTCAAATAGTTCCAAATAATATCCGCCTTTTTCATCAAACGATTAATTCATGAAGTATTTGTGACTTTTGAAAAAAAAAACATAGCGACTTTTAAGAAATAGCGAATTTTGCGAATTATTCACGACTTTTTAAAAGACCGGATTATATATCTAATATGTGAAATATATTTGTTTATAATGTTCATAGTTAGTAATCTTATTTTATACATTTTTCATATCTTGCCCAACATTTTCCAATTTTTTTCCAGATTTTACCGATTTTTTTCTAACTTTTCCCTAGAATAATTCCCCAACCCCGACTTGGTAACTATGCCTGAAACAAGGGGAGTAACTTGGGTGAGTTGGGTCAGCTTGCGAGGGCAACCAAAGCCCAACCCTGAGAGTAGAACCATCAACCCATAGCCCAATTCTAAGTGCTCATTTCTCAACCCTAGTGCTACTCGGGTTGGATCCTGCTGACTTGGATTGGGTTGGGTTCAGTCGGGTTAGGCTATCACAAAAACAATTCATGGGCTGAGAAAAAAATAAGAGTGAGATAAGAGCTCACATTTTCACACTTAAGAATATATTGATGCTGTAATGATACCACCAAAACTGAACACCTTTGTAACTAATATTTTTACAAATATATACATACACAGAATTAAACACATAGTATATAATTATATATCATTGAGCATGGGTGGGGTCAGGTTTCCCAAAAGCCAACCCCAGTTTCGAGTCAGGTTTTGATTTACCAAATGGCCCAAACCAAACTAAAACTCCAGTCGGTCAATCGGGCTCGGATTGAGCCCGGACCAAGTTGCACCCCAAAAATGAAATTGAACTTTAAAGGCTTGAATGGGAAACCTCACTTGCACATCTTACGCCCACATAAATGTACAAGTCAATGTCATTATTTATAAATTATCAAACAATCAAAGTATGTAAAATTCATCTTTTGGTTAATTTTTTTTTAAATCTCTTGTATAAGTTTGTAACACCATACTACAGATAATGAAAAGGGGATCTCTGCTGATCTTGAAAGTGCTTCTAAAGAATATAACAATCTTAAAAAGATAGATAAGAAAAGAGTAATGCACCTGAGGAATGATTGGCAATGAATCTGTCAGAGGTATGATTCCTTCTTCTTTCTCTGATTGTGTGGGATTGATTGATCGACGAGGATCTAGAAAGCGCTTATCAAGTGCCAGTACCTGTAAAACAAGTATTTCCACTCAGTGCAAATTCACGCAAAAAGATGCGCCAAGCTCTACAAATCCAGCTTTACATCAGTAACAACACAGAAATATACTTTGTATCAATCAGGAATCTGATTTGTTTTGAGACTTTAACTGACCTGATCACCAATAGTACCGATAAGAAGCTGCTTGGAAGTTATACCCTTGGCCGTTGATGTCACTGCCATTGTTTTCACAGAGTGGGTGAAAAAATAAGTCTGAGATTTCACTGTCACTTCTGGTCGAGAATATGATGAAATGGGTGCAGATAGATTATGTTTTCCCAGAACAAGCTTCAAAACATCTTTGTTATCCTGTGGACAATAGCCGATTGGAGCAGAAGAGATTAATATGAAATAACAATACACAGTACAGTAGAAAAGGATTGTAGAAGAATCAAGTTCAAAGATATACCGCACGAGACTGATCATAGATCTCAATGACTGACATCTCATATCTATGTGCTCTGAGATTGAAGTAGTGGTAGACAACCCAGTTCTCACTAAAGACCTTCATAGAAATAATTGCATATGGACAGGTTAGTCCCTTACACTAATAACAATGCCTGGGAATGAAAAATGAAGATAAAAATAACATACCGCATGGACAGGACCATGTGAACCAAGATGAGTAACACGGTGCATTACACGACCAGTGACAGTATCAATAAGATATACAACCAACCAAGACTCCTCTGGGGTAGCCGATCCGATTTCACCAGCTGCTTTAGGTGCAACAGTAGCTACAAATAACAGATTTTTCGATATATATTTATACATTGCATCTTGATCTGCGATTACCTTTGCTTGAGTATGAACCACCTACAGAACAGAAATAACAAAGCATGTTACCGTCCATAGATACAGCAGTAAAGCATGGCCTCATATAATAAACAAGTATAACAAGAACACTACATTTCAAGAGGGGAAAAAAGACAGAGACTGTTTCAGACTTCGACTACATGGTTATTGACTCAAAACTTCAGCTTACTGCTACCATTGGTTTTGATAGTATTTATCTACCAATTATACTGTATGACCGTCTATATAGAGTAACTTTTTTGCTGTAGCAGCTTATCTTAACAATATATTTTCCTAGATGTATGGACATATATTGGGCTTTCTGGTGTTGCTGCATTGACACCTCGACTTTACCAAGACAAAGTCACAAACTAGTTACTGAACTACGAGGTTGGGACAGAGGAGGGTACAAGGCTCGTATATAACATTTTGGTATGCTTTACACATTTACTAGGCACATGTTCATGCCTAGACCATGGACCATGTTTCCTTTTACAGGTATGGAGATTTTATGAAGAAGACACTAGGGAAGAACATTACAAATATTAAAATTTGTGTATGGGCAGCTACTTATGCAAGGATGCTCATAGGACAGGTCCATAAGTGATGATACATTTCTTGCCATAATAATCAGCTACTGAGATAGGACCGTGTCGGGTGAAGATGTGGGCCAAACCAGCCCATCGACACCCCTAGAGCCTACATCGTCATCCAAGTCAAATGATTTAGCTCCAATCACCAAAGTTTTTCTTAGTGCAATCTTCATCTACTCGCTACGTCATCAATATCACTACTTGAATGAGATTTTGATAAGTAAAAATGTAGAGTCCTGGGTGTCAATGAGCTGAGTCGAGCTAAGCTGGTGAGTGGGAACTGTTCGGAGCCCAGCTCGCTTGCAAGTGATCGAGCTTGAGCTTGGCTCGGGTTAGCTCGACCTAGCTAACAAACCAAGTCTAGCTCACAAATGAGCTCAGAGTTCAACTTGGCTCGTGTTCAGCTTGGTTTAATGGTATTAATGTCTTATAATATATTATATATAATCGAGCCAAAGCCGAACTACCTCTTGCTCATCTTCAGCTTGTTTCAAGCTGGCTCGGCTCGTTGACACCCCTAATTTAGGTCATGGACCATGCCAGAATCCTGTGCAGGGGAAAGTGCTATCAATATTTCACCTTATTAAAATACACAAAATTCCATAAATAATGAACTCTAACAAGCCATTGTTTGTTGTATAAAAGAAACAGTTGAAGCCTTGAAGGTCAAGGATTGAAAGATTATAAGGTGAATCCCAACCAAGTAATGATGAACTAAATAGTCCAACCAGAACTCAACAACATTTCCTTCATAGTACATTACATGGAACAATAAGAACAGTGTAGTCAAGGCGTCTAGGCGATGCCTAGGTGATTAGGCTTGGCTAGGCGAGGCGCTGCCTAGGCGACGCCTAGGTGATAAAAATAATTAAATTATATTTTATATATATTAAATATATTTATATGTAATATTATTATATAAACATTATATAAATAATAGATACATAATTAGTTTGAAGTTTTCTAACTTTTAAGGTGATTTTGAGTGTTGACTTTGGATGTTGCTTTTAAAGTTTAAATGCACCACCTATATCTAAGATAGTGTTTTTAGACTTTAAAAGAGGGTTTTAAAATAGGGTTTAAGAGTTTAAATGATGGTTTTAAAATGGGAAATGTTTAACTTAACGCCGCCACATTCCACCATAAAGGAATGTGCGGTCCTCATTGGTCCATGTCCCCCTTTTTAACACCCATCAGTTACAGTTAAGATTCATTCACCCCTAGGGTTAAGCAATCTAACCTTAGTTTTTGAAAACAAAATATATTAACCTTAATTTTCTTAAGCTTAACCATAGTTAAAGGGCTATTAAAAAGGACACGGGGACACAACATTTGACTACATAATCAAATGTGTGGTGGGCTAATCACCACCCCATTTAAAATATGGTTTAAAAGAGGTTTTTAAATGAATTTTTAAAATAGGATTTTAAAGGAGGGTTGAAAAGAGGGGTTTAAAATAGGTTTTTAGAAAATTGTATGGACCGCCTAGGCGACCGCCTAGCGCCTAGATGCCTAGGCGACAAACAGTGAATTTCGCCTGCCTAGAGGGGCGCCTAGGCGGTTCAGGCCCAAAAACGCCTAGGAGACCGCCTAGGCGTCGCCTTGACTACACTGAATAAGAAACATAATAAATGATAGTTATCATTTATCAAGAACTACAACATAACAGATCAGTTAGAGAAACTTCAAGAAAGTTATTGAAAAGAAACCATACCTCGTTTAATTTTCTTGTTGCAGTTGAAATAATCTTCTCTGACTCTGAAGGGAATATGATTGACCACAAGAATCTGGTATTAAAGCAGTATTCATCCTCCACTTCAGGCATGCAGTTTCTCTGTAATGCATGCCCTCTAATAATGTCATTCTCAGCTTCAATAGAGAACCAATATACGTTTGGGAACTGACGTTGAAACATATTGATAGCTTCGGGAGTTCTGGGATACAAATATGCATGCTTGTCAGCATCTACAAGCAGATGGAGGCGCTGTTCTGTTGAATCTGTAAATGGCAGTGGAATAACTTGTGCAATAGAATGAGCAATGTTCATAGATTTAAGCTCCTTGCCAGTGTAAATATCAACAAAAGAGAGAACACCTGGTGCATCAGAACTGAGTCCACATCTACCAACTACAAGAACAGATGGATTCTCATCCATTGCATGATGATGAGGAACCTGCCATTGATAGATGCTTAACCATGTGGGATATTCACAGGTTTCTGATCTACAAAGGGAAGGCAGTAGGAAAGACCACACAACCCGTCCATCTCCTGTATGCAGAGCAAAAAGTTTGCCCGCTCTAGTGAGGACTATCAGCAGCTTTCGAAAACCATTGTGATCTCGTGTCATTTTGCTCTTTTCTGAGCTTTTTAACCTCATTCCTTGTATAATCACTATGTCCTCAGGACTTGCAAGCATTAGAGTTCCTTTAAGCTTCAGCATGTGTCCCTATCGATAAAAAAAAAACGCTTCAGCATGTGTCCCTTTTCATAAAAGAACATAATATCAAAACCCAGTATCAGCAGGGAACTAGTCAATGAGATGCAATTCAATTTAACATAATGAAGGGAACTAGTCAAAGAGATGCACTCAATTTAAAGAAGGAAAACAGTAAAGGTAATAAAATCTGTCAACAAAGTTTCGGGGAAAATAATAACAACATTCCCCATCTTGTCATGTCACTCCCATTCCAATTATTACAGCAATTGCCAAAATACCATGTTTCTTGAAAAAAGGAAATAACTTAAGTTTTCAAGGACTGAGGAAAACCTCTTCACCTTTCAATAACGTGAATCCATGCAATACCAGGAGATGGAGAGGAAGCACAATTAATTAATCGGTTTTCTTGGTGCAGTGTGTGTGTGGGAGGGCGGAGTTCAAATCCGTGATCTCATGGTTGAAGTGCAAGATGTAAACCAATTAAGCTACAGGCTCGAGCCCTTCATCAAATTTCAGCCGATAATGATTAGAAATCACTTAGAAAATAATTGCACTACCCTGACATAAATAAGGACTAGCATAATTGCTTGAATTCAAAAACAACTCTAGTACTCTTTTAAATCACAAAGTTTCTAGCATTTAACAAAACAAGGAAACATGAAATTGAAATTTTTATACATTCGATGTTTGACCATATATAAACTGTAAAATGCACTAAAGGTCGGATGTCATAATCTGTCCAATAAAAATAATACTATTGTTTGTCATGCCACTGCCATCAGTTCAACAATGCTTGCATCCTGTTTTGACTTTCCCATCCATTCTCTCCTCAGGTAACAGGAAAGAACCATTTTCAGAAAGGCCTAAATATGATTAGTTTTGCATCTCTTTAATGATTTGAAAAGCCAAATTTCATATTTACTAGTTTAACTTTTATATATAATTCCAGAAAATTACTGATCCATATATCTTACAAAGTTACAATTGCATCTATGGGACTTGGGAAAGACAATAGGTAAATGTGTCACGTCAAGCATTCCCAACAAGCAGGAGTGCAGTCAGAAATTGGAAGCATGATGTTTGGTGAGGTATTTTATTGTCAAAATGCAGTTGCAATAATTTTGCTTAAGGGCATTTCTAAAAAACAATCATACCTTGAGCCACTCAAAGAGGCTGTGTTCCACTTTAGCTACTGATACGCCATCCTTTTCCACAGGTAGTTCTGATGTCGTCATATCTATAACCGAAGCAAGCCCATCCTCCCTACTCCAGACAATCTCACCTTGTTGTAACAACAATAGCGAATGATCTTCCATGACAATCAAGGCCCTAAACCCATAAGACCTGTCTGTCCTGATGTAACAGTTTATGAAAACCTTCTGCACAAGCCCCCTCTGATGGTCCATCTCAATGCTCTCGTCAAGTAAATTACTTCTCCAGTCATTATCAAGCTTCACCATAAGGTGAATCTTATTTTCTCCATGTTGAACCAATGCAAAAGCTTGCCGGCCCTCTGAAAAAGGGAGAGCATCACTAATAGCTGCTGGATAATCAATTTTCTCCACCACTTCTAGCTTGTTGTCACCTGTCACTCCTATGAAGACAATATATGAATTGATTTTTATAGCAATCTTTCCTGTAAGTTTTGAAGGAAAAATTGTTGCTGTCCCAAAAGAATCCTCAACAAGGTCTGAAATATATGTCTGGTGAAATCTGGTTTCTCCATCCCGGAAGTTTATTGACACTAAAATTGACCTGGTGGCATCCAATGCCAATAGCATGTCACTTGAAACAGATGCGAACTCTCTAGAAAAGCCACCAGGAAAGACTGCACTGCGGTGCTTTAGTAACTCGCCATTTTTAGCATCAATTTGATATGTGTCAAATTGTGACGAACCAACAAATCCTATGGCATATATTATATCACTGTCAAGAGGCTGAAAAACTTGTTGTATCTCTAAGCTGCAAACACAGGAAAGAGCAAATAAGTAAACACAAGAAATCAAGGCCAGACATGAGATCAAGGTTAAAGAACAACATTTAAGACATTAAACATTGAACTTGTCAAACCTTTCGGTGGCCAACTCTTTCCTCCAAAGAATCTCACCATCTACACTTGAAACAGCATGGAGGCATCCTTTACCAAAAACAAGGATTATGTTGTCCTTGTCCACTTTAAAATTTGTCTGCGAATTCAGCTTTGAATTATGTCATAATTCAATAGAAAATTTGTGGAATGCATTGTGAATTACAGCATTGCACCAGTGAGGCAGAATGCTTCAGTGCAGGTAACAGGTTAAGGCTCTAAAAAGACAAAGGGAAGACCAAAAGGGCGTGAATTGAAGGGGTGAGACAAATTTTAAAGATCCACACTTTAACAGAAGACGTGGCCTTGGATAAGTGGAAAATGGCAGAACAGGATTTCTGCAGACCAACCCCAAACATTATGGGAGATGGCTTAGATGATGATAGCGAAATAAGACTACTGGTCACTTAAAACTTAAAAGAGATAAATCAGACACAACAACCACATAAAATGTTCAGCCAGCAAACACTATGAGACAAAGAACCATTGCCAAGATACAAGATAATATCAACAGAACACTTACATATCTAGTAACCACATAAAAATGTTCATTGACAATGAGAAAAAGATAAATTTTCAGTCATAAAAAAGGCAGTAACTAACCGATATGAATAATAATGACTTTGAGGGTGTTGGACCCTGAAGGAAAGACTCCCACACCATCTGCCCGTCAGGAAGGTTCCATGCTCTTAAAAGACTACCCTCTGACGAGAGGCTAATGACATCTGAAAGAAGTGGAACATTCAGTCATTTAATCAGCTACTCAAGTTACCTTGATTGCCAAACAACTTCACAGTTGAAAATGCTCAGATACGTTTATGGGTAATAGCAGAAAGCAGAAACAATATTGTGACAAATGACAATAAGGGCTGTCCCTCAAACGTAGAAAAAGTATCAATGACTTTCAGCAATTAGCAATTGATTTCTACTAAAGGCTAGTAACCAATGGAAATTACCACTGCATCTATCACTATATTTCGTATCTTTCTAATATTTATTTTCCGTTCTCCCTTTCTTCTTTTGTTGGTAAAACATGGAGATGCATCTTACGTGGAACAAAGAATTACATACAATGATACAACAAAAGGAAAGAAAACAATGTACAGAATGGAAGGAACTGAAGACCAAGTTTTAAGGGGTCTGCACCACCCAAAGATTCGCAAGGAAGAAACTTATCCCTGAATTCTACCTCCTTTCCATGGCTAAATTCAGGCAATTGCTCACAATGTAACTTAAAGTTAATGTTCTCAACATGTTCTATGAGCATTGAATATCCGCTGCAATTGTATAGGGAAAAAACAGTGCAGACGACCAATAATAACTTCCGACTACTCAACCTGGTATCTTTTCATGATTGGCCTGGTAAATAGTTTTATATAAAATCCACATAAGCAAGTAATTGAGGCTGTTACATAACCATGAATTGCTTTACAACATTTGTATCATAACTTCCATATAATATGATACAGTGATCAAAGAGTGCAGGTTCTCTAAATGAAATGAAGTTAACAACTTGTTATTTTTGTGTTCACTGAAAGCAGTATAGCAAGCGAAAGGAACAAGAAACAAAGTAACATAGCTCATACGGTCCATATGCGGAAAATAAGGCACTGCCACCTCAATTTTCAAATAGATATGAATTAGATATGGAGACTTTCAAATTTTCAATTGTCACATAGTTCACAATACATCCAAATCTGTTTTCATCAACATATAGCGCGGAACGAAATATCAATTATCGAACACAAGTTCAACAATGAATAATTTAGACACCCTCCCTAAGCAAGGATCAAAGTGCTGTATCTCTTCAAAAGCTCCTCCCAAGGACAGGATAGCTAGTTCAAATATCAATTTGAACAAAGCAGGGACAATCCATATACCCCCTTAAAAGAGAATTATTCTCATTATTTTACAAATAAATGTTCTATTTTGTATTATTCTTTTCTTTGCTTTTTAAGGGTATATTTGTATTCGATGTTTTTAGTTTTATTTTTTCAGGTCATGAGACCCCATAAGGAAACATGTGGTTCTCTGTTCCCTCTCAACCTCCTTCAACCATTAAGAGCAATTTAGACAAACCAGAAATAAGAACTTAGTAAAAAAACACACATGGTAATTAACCAATTTATACAGGAAACAAACTGATATAGAAATAAAAATGGAATGTGAACTAACAGAATACCAGAGCTCCAGAACTAAGAATGCCAGAAATATGAATACAACTTGAAACTTTAATCAATAACAGTGAGCTTTGGCAAGAAAAGCAAAATAACCACTCCTTGAACTTTGGAAATAAAGTGAAATCAATGGTCGAGAAAAAAATATCTACAGATAAAGGAAAGTAGAGGACATATGAACATAATTACATTTCCCGAGGGCGATATCAATTTCATCCACAATGTCATTTCCCCCAAGGATATGTCTCCAAACTGCATTCAACCAAAAACCAAGAAACATACCAGTAAATCTACTGCTAGAACAAAAGAAAGCATTCAAAACTATGAGCTTTCTAAACCAATATAAGTTCACATAGAAATACATTGAGAACTTTTTATTGCAACGAACCCATAGACTTACATATAGCCCCCCTTCGAAGATCGAGAGAGGCAATGACATTCTCCTCTGTAGAGACCACAACGCGCTTTCGTCCCGCCTTTTGAGTATGGAAAACTGCATGCTTTACTTTTCCTATGTACTGCTGATGCCTAAAAAGCAATATCAAAGAAACCGTTCAATCGTAAGAATCAAAATTATCTGAAACCAAGGTTTTCCAAATTCCAAGTATTGCAATGCTTTTACTTGGAAGAATTCCCACAAGACCTTTCCAAAAATAATCTAAAATTTCAGAACAAATTGGCCAAGCTTAACTAAATCACAGAAATAAAATCCGAACAGAGATTCGCTTGAAAGCAGTAGAACATCAGAATCAAGTTCTACAGATACAGAGTTATGGTCGATCAAACACTAAATAAATGGAATCAAATTCAGCGTATAATCGACAGAAAATAGAAGAAAAGTGATTGAAGGCATACCAATCCATGAGCCCTACTTGATCTTCGTAGAGCGCAAAGCTATGTTTTGCGTAGAAGAAGATAAAGAGAAGGAGCAGAAAAACCCTAATCACCATGGCCATGTCGATTTGGTATCTGGGTCACTAGGGAAGCAGAGCCAGATCGGAGAGTGTAAGAAGTATGAATCTCTGCATTAAGGCCGGGTTTGAAATGTTATTGCAAAATTCAGCAGTGTAGGTCTGGGAAATGAGGCTGCTAGTGCTACCCCCAGATACCAATCTCCATAAGGGGAATAGTCTACAAAAAAAAATAAAAAATTGAGTGATGTAAATCCAAAGTTTTTTTGATCTAGAGCTGGCCTCCACCTTTCGGGTTCGAGTCACAAAAAGGTTACGTGGAGCAACGTTACATGGTTCGTCGGTTCGGTCTATTCGAATTTGGGTTTGCAATTCACCACTCTAGAGTGAACCTAGTTCGTTAGGTATAGGATGAGACAATTCGTTTCTCGGTTAGCTTAGATTCTTTAGTTTGGTTCACTTATATAATATTAATATATATTGTAACCATGTATATAAATATAATATAAAATTTTATTTTTTATATTAAAATAAGTATTAAAAATAGGTTTTATGGCCAGTTCGTGAACCCATAAGATAAATTCGTCGAATTCAAAGTATAAGTTTGCTGAACTTAAAGAACAAATTCGCCGAACCTGAACAAAAAGTTTGCCGAACTAAAGCTATTAGGTTCGGGTCAAGGGTTCGCTCGTTTTCACGCATCGAACTGCGAACCGTTCGCTTCGAATCAGTTCGCGGTTCATTCTAGTAAGTAATGAACTAGGTAATACTGAGGGAGAGTGTCTTAAAAAAACAAAAGGGGGGCTACCTGCTACTAGAGAAAGAGTCGTTGTGAATAGGGCTACCTGAACAGAGTGAGAAGTCCCAACTCCCAATAAAGGAAAATGATTGTAGTGGTCTGATACGATTCTAAATAGATATAAGATTGCATTCCATCAATCCTGGTTGGTATAAGTATCTCTTGAGAAGTGCTAGCTCCAGAACCAATAAGTCAATTTTTTTCAAAGATACGGAGTGGGTACAATCGAGCAACACGTAGAGTTGCTACCCTATAACAGGGAGATTGTTTGACACTTATTGCCACCTCCTTGCGTCTGGGGAAGATTGCGGTTGGGGCTAGTATTTCTGATAACCTTTTTATGTGTGGGTACTGGTCAAGGATGTCAATGGCAGAACACAAATGTAAACAAAAAAAAACTCACTTTTTAGTCTGTTGTTATAGAGACCCTGATCTAAATTCCCCGTTTCTATCTTGTTTATTAAGGTTAGTTTAGTCTTGTGTTATGTTGTTTATGCATGTCGTGATTATGGCTGAGCGGTGTAGAGGGTTTAAAAGATTTAAGTGTTAAAGAAAGTGGAAATCAGAGCATGCGATCAATCGCACTCAGTCAAAATTCACAAAAGCTCTCTGTGTGTTTTGTGATAGATCGTCATCATGTGCGATAGATCGCAGTGGGGTGTGATCGATCGCAGTAGCGCTCAGAATTTTTTTAAAGTTTCGGAAATTAAGGTTTTAAACCCCTAGGCTATAAAAGAGGTTTTATTTCGAGGGTTTTAGGGTTCTAACAATTTCAAAACCTAATTTGGCAAAGAGGAGAGAGAAAACCTAGGGTTCTAAAAAAAAATTGTTTAGAGAGGAAGGAGATTGCTTGGAGATTGTAAGAAAAGATTGGAAATTAATCTCAAATCTTCTTAAGAGCGTTTTGGATCCAATGAAATTATCTCAAAGGTCGATATACTATCCAACTCAACTCTATTATGAATTTATATGTGTTTAAGATTGTTTAAGTTAGAAATAATGGAGTATTATCATGTTTATGGTAAGATTGTAGATTATGGATTATGGTTTATGGTTTATTTTGTATGAAAATGGTTTTGAGAATATGGATTGGGGTTCTATGAACTATTATGTGATGATTAATACTATGGATAAGTGAAATAGAGAATTAAAATGTATGTGAATTGATTGTTTGGTTGTGGATTGATGTAAAATGAATGATGAGAATGTATGTGGATAAATTGGATGGTTTATATGACATAGATGGTGAGAAATGGAGGATGGGTCAATGTGATGGAAAATAAATAACTTATAAATGAATAATTGTGAAATTGATTATGAATTATGCTAAGGATCATGATAAGGTTTATATATGTAATTGTTTATTAAATTATGCTTAAATATTTTGTATGGTAATTGATATTCGGGTAAGCCAATACTTAGAGGAAAATATTTCAAATCAGGAATTCTGTAACTATTTGGTATAAGACAGTATAATAGAGTTTCCATGGTGGGAGATCGGAATTTAAGCGATGACTAACTCGAATGTTAATTGCGACACTTATGCACAAACTCACGTGTATATTAAGATAAAAGTCTCACAAGTCACACATGTGGACCACAAGTATAAGCATTGCATACACCTGATAGATTAAATAAGTCCAATGAGAGATCTGAATAAGTATATGTTCTGAATAAGCTGCTCCAAGACTCATAAGCATAAGCATTACATATGCCTGATAAACTGAATAAGCCCAATAAGAGATCTGAATAAGTGCATGTTCTGAATAAACTGCTCAAAACTCATAAGCATAAACATTGCATATACTGATAGACTGAATAAATCTAATGAGGGACCTGAATAAGTATATGATCTGAATACGTGCATAAGCATAAACATAAGCATTTCACAAGCATGTGGTTTCATAAGCATAAGCATCTCACAAGCATATTGTCTCATAAGTTTAAGATTCTTACAAGTATACAAGTCAAGGTGATGATATGATGTATATGAGCACATGTTCTTCCGCATTCTGATTATATTATTATGTTATTGGTTATGGTTATAACTAAGTGCAGAGATACTATGTTGTTGGTTGGATTTTATATACTTCTAGTGCTTTTGTACTCAACCAAACTTTTATTTTGGCAGGTGTGGAGCCCGAGTTTATAGGTGAGCCTTGGGTGGAGGAGGCTTACGACGTAGAGGAGGAAGGCGATCCTCTGGTTGAGAGAGAGTGAGAGTTGGACATGTGGCCTTATTATTAGACTTTGAATTTTGAGTTGTGAGGAGTTTTGTAATAGACTTTTAGATGATGTTGCTTATTAGATTACTTTATAGTTGTGTATCCGACTATTTTGTTTGCGGTGGGTTATGTTTATGTTGACTATAGACTTGAGCACGATGAATTGGTTTTATATATCGAAATTTTACTACCCTCATTTTGGAGACTTGTGTTGTATACCTTGTATGTCATGGGATTTAAGCAGGTTTAAGAAATGTGACGATCCAAGGTCCTATTTTGGTCAAGGTAGGATTTGGGATCGTTACAGATGTGTATGCCTCGTGGACTAGTTAGGTAAATTTATTGTAAATCTAAATTGAGTTTCAACCCAACCTAGCTTGTGTTAGGTTAGTGCTCGGTCTTCACTTAATAAAAAAAAAGAAAAAAAAGAAGCCACCCAGAAGGGAAGGGAGGTTTGGCACACCCCTACCTATTTTATTGATTGGAAAATTTAGAAATGCAATGGGAGACATAAAACTAAAATTCCTACAAAACTTAATGCTATGTTTGGTTGCCGAGAAAATTGATGAAAACAAAGAAAAGAAAAAGAAATTTTGGATTTTTAATACAATTTTTAGTTGTATTTTGTCTATTTTTCTTTTCTTTTCCATGTTTTTACTTATTTTCTCGACAACCAAACATAAGGTAAATGATCAAAGATATAATGTTAGGAAATTAGTCTTATCTGGCCGAATAAAACCTTCCAGCATAATGGGAACTTCAGTCATATCTCTAAAAATATGACTACTATGAGAGTTGTAAACGTCAGCACATTGATTATTGTCTCTGAAGATATGGTTAAACCTCATATTGCTATTCTCCTGAATTCAAGAGATCATCTCATTCTTCCAATACCAGGTCCTCCAGGTAGATTCTAATTCTCCATTCATTACATCAATCATGACCTTGGAGTCACTTTCAACCATGCTATCATGACTTCCTAGATTAACACATTACTTACATATCCATCGTAGATAGCTCTTAATTCAGGTAGATTACTTGAGTCAATCCCATAAAAAGTTTGATAAGCTAGAATCATATTCTCATTCGCATCTTGAATGATGCCTCCTCCTCCACTATAGCCACGGTTACCCTTAGACCAGCTCGGTCTTCACTTATCTAGACCCAGTCGAGCTTGGGTCGGGCTATAGCTCAACATTTTCTTGGCTGGTCTGGGCTTGGATAACACACTACTTAGTACAAGTGCGGCCTGTTTGACAGCCTATAAAGGGTTCTATTAACATGCACCAATTTGAGGGGGGGGGGGGGGCACATGAACAATGACATGATAGAAGTCCTCTAATCAAAAAGGGTCCACAACACCTCCAATGGTCAGGCCTTTTTGGAGTGAGTGCTTGG
The DNA here is from genome assembly GCA_015143295.1 of Tetracentron sinense. Lineage (NCBI taxonomy): Eukaryota > Viridiplantae > Streptophyta > Magnoliopsida > Trochodendrales > Trochodendraceae > Tetracentron > Tetracentron sinense. The sequence continues at coordinate 6,317,860 of CM026569.1, forward strand.
GTTTGCTCTTATGGCATGTTAGCAGTAACCATATGTCTGATTGTGTATGTGTGTTTAGTGTGTTACATGATACCTTAAAAAAAAAAAAAAAGTTGCACCATAATCCAGTGATTGAAAGATTTGGTTAAAGCATCATTCATCTAGGTTAGTCGTCAGTGTTAGTGGGCGTTTGACAACACTACTATTAAGTACATATTGATCAATAAGTACTTGTTTAGAAGTAAGTTTGTTTGGTAAAAAAACTTAATAAGTAAAAGTGATTAGGATCTCAAAAAAGTGCTTATAAATAAGTAGCTTCATACCCACTTATTTGTAAGTACTTACTTAGAAAAAAGTACTTACTAAGCTTTATAGTAATGTTGCCAAACGCCCTCTTGGTATTGTTAGTGTTAGTGATTTCGTTTTATGTCGCATCACCTAAGATAAAACTTTTAACTATATCTATATACAGGTGTTTAATTGGGTTGAATAATGGCAAATTTTCTTATTAGGTATACATATTCAACCAGTATCGATCAATGTTAAATCCTTCATTAGATTTAACTTGGCGTAACCAAAACAAGTCTTCCTCGTCTCTCTAGCATAGACGGCAAGATGAGTATTGGAATCGTCTCAGTAAGGAAGCTTCCCCTCGATGGCAAGCAGAAAGTTTACTCACTAGTTACTAACCCAATGAGCATTTGAGATTCGTAGACCATCTTTGCGGTGTATAGTATGATGTCATATATTTACTGACCAACAATTATATTATTGGCAATGTTCTTGTAAACATCACTTATTATATATTACAGTAATTAAGCAATCTTATTAGTTAACCAGCATGTGGCATGCATTTGTGAAAATCGAGAAAATCCATGAAAAGTATCTGTTAAGGCTATGTTGGTTTCAAGGGTAAGTAGGGGAAGTGAGGAAAAGTGAGAGAAACCTCCATTTTTCATCTATTCAGACACAGTTTGTAAGTGAAAGGGAATTTGATGCAAGAAATGAGGTGTTTCTGAAAACATATTTTCCAACAGTGTAAGTTTCTTTCACTTTCACTTATGCTCTGTTTGTTTTGAATTAAAATAGGGGAAAACAAATGAAATTCATGAAAAATGTCAATTGTCCTACGGAAAATACACATGAAAAATGACAATTTCTGTGGAATTCTTTCGTTTTCCATTGTTTAACATCAAAACAAACAGAGCCTAATTCACAATTTCATCAAAAATGCGGAATAGTTAAAGAAAGTGAAGGAAATTTCAATTCTATCATTTCATCAAAAATATTCTTCAAAGATAGCAAGGAGTAATTTTGAAAAAGCTTAAACTTGCTTCTACTAATTTTCTTTCAAACCAATCATATAAGAGAAACCTTACATTTCTTTTATTTTCTTTTTATTTTTTTTACATTACTTTTTTTTTTCTCACCTATTTACCCCCAAATGAACACACCTTAAGAGACATGTGACACAAAATCAATCCTAATGAAAAATTATAAGTCATCATTGGATGTTGAAATTTAGTGGGCATGTCATTAGGCTTAGGTACCCATTGAATTTTTGATGTTCGATCGGAGGGCCTATGCATTTTTGTTTGGGCTTTTCACAATGTATCACTCTAACATTGTGTTTGGATAAATTTCTAGACTCACTTGACTTTTTTCTTTATGAAAGTTAGGAGTTGCAAGCAATTGCATTTCGTTTAGTTTGTTGTTCATTTTATTTTTTTGGTGTAGTTGCCTTAACAAAAAAAAAATTACATAGAAATCCAAAATTTTATTTTCAAGGGAAGCTGACAGGGGTGACTTCCACTTAAAGGGAGGTTTCAACTTTTGAGGAAAGTCACCACACTCTCACTAGCTCACATTTTGCAAATATCAATGGAGTTAAAAAGTTACTTTTCAGAGAAGTTTAACCAAACAAGGACTAAAATTACCTTTTCACATGGTTTTTCAATTTTGGCAAACACTTGCCACATGTCCAACAACCAAGTGGGCCACTCACCATAACTTATAAGGCTTTGGATTCTCTCTGGCCTGTGCCAGAGAGATGCTCTCAGGCCACCACAAATGAAGTGACAAGTGGAGGGAGAAGTCATTTCATAGGGCCCATGATTTTGACTTCTCCCCCCTTTATTTGACACATGATGATGAAATGGTGAGATAGAAGGAGAGATATATCAAATGGGGAGAAGTCAAAAATCATGGGAGAAATGAAATGACTTCTCCCTCCACTTGTCTCTTCAATGTGGTGGCTCGAGAGCATCTCTCTGGCACGGGCCAGAGAGAATCCGAAGCCAACTTATAATAGCGAGTGTTGCCTATTAAAAGTTAAAACCATTCCCACCTTATGATACTGTCACATCTTATAAACAAATCCTAGTTTTTCTTTCATAATCGACTTCTATTAAATTATTCGAAGTAAGATAATATCTTATTCAACCAATTGCTTTAAAAAGCAACTAAAACGGGAAAAGTAAAAGTGTAAAACTCGAATCTTCAATGATTTGAATTTGTATGATATCTAATCATTAAAAAAAAAATGAATTTGAAAAAATGAAAACAAAAATTTGAACCCTAAGGCCCCGTATAGCTGCACTTTCATTTTTTGTTTTTAAAAACAAAAAATTGATTTGTTTTTACCTAAAACATGTTTGATAAACTCATCACCACCTCTACCACCACCCACAATCACCCACCACCACTAACCTCCACCCCCAATTCCCACCACCACCACCACCACCACCACCACCATAATACCTATCCACCACCCACCACCACACCAACACCACCACCATCCACCACTCACAACCACCACACCACCTGCCACCACCCACCACCACCCACCACCACTAACCTCCACCACCCACTACTACCACCAGCATGAATTGAAATTGTTTACTCGATATTAATTCATCATATTTACCAAACACGTTTTTTGTTCTTCTTGTTTTTGAAACAAGTAACAATTAGTAATGCCAAACGTGTTTCATGCTTAAAAAAATTTAAAACAAAAGTCATTTCCAGTTTTAGAAAATAGAAAATAAAAATAGAAAAATAATAGTGTATCCAAATTGCCCCTAAATGATTCAAATTCGGAAATGATTCAAACTCGCATTTGAAACATCAAATCTCACCATTTCCTTTCCCATCTTCTTTGATTAGAAAGTCAAGTGAATACTGGGCAAAACCCCTTCCAGTAGCCATTGTAGGGCATTTCTTCTCCATGCCTGAAGTTTGGTGCACTTGGTCCCCTCCTAGGGACCATTGGATCATCAATTGCGAGACGGTTCAGTTCGTAATGGAATATTGGCGGAATAATAAGAGTTCATCAGGGATGTCCTCTTGTGGCCTTTGTAGCGGATCTCCTGAATCTAACATCCTCACACTGGAGTTAATGGCGATCGCTAATGGCCTTCGGATTGCAGCTAATCAAGGTCTATCTGGCATTCTCATTGCCTCTAACTCCCTCCAAGCCATGAAGTGCCTCTCTTCTTCTGAATCCTCTCCTTGGTATCATTTGAATTTAGTCTTTAACGTCAATTCAATGCTTTCAGGATTTTATCAATGGACTATTCATCATGTTTGGAGGGAAACCAATTCGGTGGCTGATTTTTTGGCAAAATTTTGTAATGAATATGAGCTCTCAATTTTGTATCCTATGGATTACCCTCCAGCACTGGCCCTTCTCCTTGAAAAGGACCGATTTGGCTGTAACTACCTTCGAATGTAATCCTCTTTGTCTTTAATATAATCTGGTCAGGGTCTGCCTAACCCCAACTTATCTTCTAAAAAAAAACATTAACTCACTAGATGTTATCAAACAAAAAATATAGCATAAAAATGAAGGAGAGAAGTAATTAAAAAGTTTTCATATGTGCTGAGCTCCTAAGTAGGGGTGGTTATTGAACAAAATTTTCGTGAACTACTCGAGCTTGGCTCGTTAAAAGCTCGAGTATCGTTTGTTTATTTAGTAAAATGAGCCGAGCTTGAACACCGTTTTCTAACTCATTTAGTAAACGGGCTGAGCTTGAACACACCCCTCCTAGGCTCGTTAAAAGCTCGGTTTGATTATATATACATATTAACCTACGGAAATATTTAAAATATACTTATTTCATTTAAATATTAAAATTAAGTATATCTATTGCATACTAGTAAAAATTAATAGTATATAATGTATTTTATATGATAAGAATACCCTTTATATAATTATAATCTTATACTAAAATTTTAGTTAACAACGTGATTTCTTTGCTTAGGATAATAAAGTGAATTTTTTACCTAATTTAAATAGCTATATCCAAGAAAACAAGTTGCTTGTGAACTACTCGAGTTCGGCTCGAGTTCAGCTAGTAAAGGTCGAGCTCGTTTATTTAATATAAACGAGTCAAGCTTGAACATGATTTCCGAGCTCGTTTAATAAACAAACAAGCTTGAACACACCACTACTCGGCTCGGCTCAATATCACCTCTACTCCTAGCTATGTGTTGCCTTGAAATCCATGGCAAGATGCATACTCGAATGTTGTTTATTAAACCTACTTGTGCAACCTCCCTTGTCTTAAAGTTCACAAATGGCACCTAACAGCAACATTGAATCCCGATCATGACTACAAGATAATGACTCTTGAAGTTGACTTTGGATCCCGACGATAGCTTGACAATACTGAAATTTTCAGGATCAGGTTGGGTAAATTCACATCAACTTAAGCCATATGTTGAGGCTTATGACGTGTACGCATTGGCTATGTTAGGAACCTAACCAATACTCCGAAAGATTCTAAGGTGATTAAGGAACAGAAAGTTAGGTTCATAAACTATTGAGGATTGTAACATACTACCACATTCCGTCATCGACGTCAATGACAAATTTCACTCTGAAATTTTTTTAATTGCATGTGGCATTCATCCTATTATAGTTCTCACTCTGCCCATGACATCTAGGTAGAAATTTCCCATGTTACCCCTCCAGGACTCGAGCTCGAAATGTGGTGCCAAGTCTAGTATCAATTGTTAGAAACCTAACCAATACTTCAAATGAGTGACTAAGAAGCAAAAGTTAGACTCATTAACCGATCGTAATAGGCTCAACAAGAGACACTATTCTCAAGAGACTCTCACTCACCGCTAGGCTTTGAGAGTTGGGTCTCTTCATGATGTACGATCGAAGAGAACATAGATGTAAACTTAGGTTTGTAAGATTTTAATGGCTTTGAATTTACCATTCTATCCACATGTAAGTTAAAGTGTTATTTTAATACCTAGAAAGATTAGTAATAATTATATATAATTAAGATTACTTTTCTCTTGTCTCTACTACTATAATGAGAATGTGGCAGTTTAAAAAAAGGGTGGTGTTATGTGCACACCAATATTTGATGACTACACCCCATTTTTTAATTTTCTTATATTTTGAAGTTCTCTATATTTTTATATATGCACCCCATTCCTAATTCTTTTACTTTTCAAACTGACTTCTTCTCTATTCGTCATCACCTCTCTATGGTCTCAATTAATTATTGTTTCTCCATTAACTAAAATTTTCTCATGTTCTCAATTTTTAGTTTGACAATTTTTTTATTTAATATTTTATTAAAAATTAATTTTATAATTTTTCATATGTCATTGATTTTATTTGTTTAATCGATAGCTATTGAAAATTTAGTTATTTGTTTGACAATTTTTAATTATTTGAAGTTTCCGCTATTTAAATTAGATAAATTGATAAAAATAAGAGATAACAATAGATCAATGCTATAGAAAATTTGGTACACCACCACCATAATGTACTTGCATAGATTATTATTCATAAACAGTAAATGAGAAATTCTAACTCCTTAATTAAACAAGTGGTGATTGCATTATTTATTCTTGGGTAAAGTGACTCTCAAATTAAAGTGAAGCTAACATTATCCTCTATTCTTATAATTAATAAATTTGAAGTTTGGTGTGTAACTATAAATTTTATAAGTATTTTTTTGATTTTGGTGTGCATTTAAAATTTTAATAAACTAATGGTATGCAGTCATCAATTTTGAAAAATGGGGTGTAGTCATCAATTATTGGTGTGCACGTAACACCACCCTAAAAAGAACTTAGATTGAATTTTGTTAATATCTCTAATACTATAATTAGAATGGGTCAGTTTTAAAAAAAATTGGATTTAATTTTGTTAATAGTAAGAAAATTACCTTTATACTTGTTATATTTGTACTTATACTTATCTTTCCTAGTTAATGAAAATGACAAAATTATATTTCTATTATTATAATGAGAATACGACACTTAAAAAGTGGATTTGATTTTGTCAATAATAATAAAATTACTTTTCCACTTATCAAATTTGTCCAAACACTTGTCTTTTCTAATGTTATAGAGAGAATGTCAAAATTATTCTTACACTTTATATATTTTCTATATATCTCATACTTTCTCACGTCTCTCACAGATGTACCGTGTGTCGGGTTTCACTAGGGTCCCTCTTTCCTCTGTTAACTCTCTCCCCCTTTCCTCTCTCTCTCTCACATCTCACCTGCGGCCCATTAGTGTAATGTAATTGCTATATTGATAATCTATGTGATAGCCATCAAATTAGATATGGTTAGATATGTCACATATTCGATCTAATTATAAATGGATATGAAAATGATATTTGAATTCCATCAAATTAATGGATATTGTAATTCAGATAATACTTAACTAAATTATTAGCTAGTTAATAGTACACGGTTCTCATGACACATAACCAAACCATATGACAAGGACACCTTTTTTGTGGTTGGAACAAGGTTACCTTGAAAAATACTCTTAAAGATCTTATGTATTTAATAGATGCTTGTAATATAGTCTATATGTTCCATTTAAATAATTTATCCTACTAGTCTACCTTAGGTCTGTGTATGCGTTTAGGGTGCATAGGGTGTATGTGTGTGTTACATGATAGGTTATAACAAAAAAAAACTAATGCTGTTTACCACGTGCATTAGGGTGTGTATCACGGGTTGAGTCTCACATTGGTTGGGAAGTGGACTTTGCAGGGATGTATAAAGGGCCATCAACCCTCCTTAAAACAGGTCTTTTTGGAGTGATTGCTTGAACTTATCCTTATGGTACCTTAGCGGCTACCTTAGGTCTGATTGTGGGTGCCTGTTTAGGGTGTCTGTGTGTGTTATATCATAACTTTTTTTTTTTTGATAATCCTGAGCCTTGAAAGCTCATACTAGTCCCATGGGCTACACAGGGAATATCCTATCCCATGCAACCGTTAGTTAGGGAAGCTAAGGATTTGAACTCGAGACCTCTGGGTTTAAGGTTCGTCCAAGTGACCACCGGGTACACCTGAGGGTTGTTACATGATAACTTTACTACCAAAAAAAAAAAGAAAAAAAAAAAGAGAGTAAACCATACATGCCTATCATTTTTATTTATTTATTTTGGTTGGAATATGCCTATCATACCTTTATAATATAAGGGGCACACCAATGGCTGAAACGACACCAATTTCTCGTTTTCCTAAAATAACGAAAAAGGAATGAACACAATTATTTTTTCTCTTTGGGTCCCTGTAATTGGGGAGCTTTTCACGAACACTCTCTCCTATTGATCCGCTCTCAACATCCCAGTGAAATTCCGATACACTTTCTCGTAATCAATCTCTGACGCCGAAATACCGGAAAAGTTTCGGGAAAACGTTTTACAGCAGATCCGAAATCTTGAAGGTTCTGCAATGGCCGCTCCACAGATCGATTTTCTATCAGTTAGTTCAAAGGATTGAAATCCCATCTCTTATTTATCGGTAAGATTAGAATCCTCTCATTTCGAGATCTTGTTTTTTTGATGGGCAATTGGGTTTTGATTGGGTTTGCCTGAGATTTAGATAATGGGGTTTCAGCTGATTTTCTGTTTGTTTGATATATAGTTAGTTTATTGGAGATCAGGTTATTCAATAAGATTGAAAGAAGAAGTTACATTTTGATCTGGGTTTCGAGTTGTTTGTTTGAGAATGTTATGATGGAGTGAAAATCAAAACAAATGGAAACCTAAAATGGTGAGTTGGGATGTAGTTTTATTCGATTTGAGTGCTTCTTTTAACAGAGTAGAATTGTTTCTGATTAGGATGAGAACATCTCAATAAGGATATATATCTGATTTGGGATGTTAATTACATGGTATCTGTTCCCTTTGAGATGCTCACAGAACAAAGTTAAATTTGACTTGGGTGTTCTGTTCTGAAGTAGTGCTCGGATTGGGTTGCTTTGGGGCTGATTTGTTTCAGTTGAGGAAGTTTTTGGTAAGGAGAAGCTGATTATTTGCTGGATTTGGTATGAAGTTCCAGTGGTGAGTATTATTTTGTAGTAGTGGATTTCCTAATTAGAATATATTAACTTGGATTTGCTTAATATAAATCTGGGTTCCACTTTTAAGGACGGAATATGCAATTAGTGGTAGTATATCTTTGTTGTATTGTTCCATTGGACACCTCACACCTTTGGTAAGGAATTGGAACTAGTCTTCTATTTTAAAGGATATCAAAATAGTTTGGGTTCTTTGAAAATGGCTTCGATTAGAAGAACCCCGTTTCCAGTGCCACGAGCTGGTGTTATGCAAAACGGGGAGGCCTATTCAGTCGATTCTCTCTTGTCCAAGTCATCCTCAGGTACTCAAAACTACTCACCGTCGGGGGGTTTGTTATCTTCATTGTTTCGTTTGATGGATTCACATTCCATTTTATGCAAAACTCAAACTGCTCTTATTGGTATTTTCTCACAAAGAGCATCTCGGACGACGGAGAGGTCAAAATCAAAAGGGCAAGGTTGGAGGAGGGCTTTCTTCCATTTCTTCGTTTGCTTTATGGTTGGGATTTTCATTGGTTTTACGCCCTTAATTTCAATGAATTTATCCATAAATCTCGTGCCCAAGCACCAAGCCTTCTCCTTCATGGTGATCCCCCCAACTGGAAATGCACACCTATACAATGGTATCTCAAGAAATGGGGGACCCTTAAACGAGATTCCGGCAATCAAGGTCAGTACCAGCTTAGAGATGCAAGTGAAGGAACATGAGCTATCAAATGGGGCTTCTGGCAATACCCCAGTTACACAAGCACCCAACCAAGATTCAGATTTTGTGTCTCGGAAGCTTTTGATAATTGTTACTCCAACATATGCTCGGCCATTTCAAGCATATTATATGAATCGTCTGGCACACACATTAAGATTGGTCGCACCTCCTCTATTGTGGATAGTCGTGGAGATGTCCTCACAATCTGTTGAAACAGCTGACATCTTGAGAAGAACCGGGGTTATGTACAGACATCTTGTATGTGTGAAGAATTTAACCAGCAAAAGAGATGGAGGCATTCACCAGAGAAATGTGGCATTATCTCATATTGAAACACATCGTCTTGACGGAATTATCTACTTTGCGGATGATGATAGCATGTACTCTGTTGATCTTTTTGACCAATTGAGGGAGATCAGGTACTTCCTTTACTTACATCTGAGTTGTGTCTCCTACCCATGATTTACTTTTCTTAATTCAATATTGGTGCTTCAAGCTGTTTTTAATTTCGAGTGAATTACTAACTCTATCCAGTGTGACACATTAAAGCATGATCAATGGGATGAGGTAAACCCCTTGCATCTCTTTGCTATATCTACATCCCATACCTTGGTTGTTGGTTTTATTATCTTTTTTGACGGTTTAAGTGTAAAGCTTAAGTTTGTTCAGTTTTGGGAGTTCTTTGGTGGAAATATTGTGACATGGATTTATGGATGACAATGACTTTTATCTACTGACTTTTACTGTCTTATGTCTTGCTGAAAACTGCAATATTGCCATGCGCATATGCTTGTCTGTGTGTGTGGCACATATGTGACATTGGTGCCCTACACAAAACATATGTTTTTGCCAATGTGGTTTCCCTTGTTACTTAGCTATCTTGAAATTGGGCAAGGTGCCCAAATATGTAGGCAAATTCATATTATGCTGGCTTCTGGACAACCTGAGTTACATTTGAATTGTTTTTTTCATGAATTAGGAATTATCATGCCATGCATATGCCTGGTTTGCTGAAAGCGATTGGATAGAGTGTTGCCCTCAAGGAGGTGTTAGATTGAATTCAGGCTTCTTTTTAAACTGTAAACATAAATCATTAACTTAATAGCTGAATCACTTCTTCACTAGCATTATACTACTAGTAATGGTGCACATGCTTTGCACCTATTAATTTTGATAAAAATATAAATTTAATACAATGACATTTATTCATGAAATATATCATACCATTATTTCTCATTATTATGAGTAAAAATATATAAAATGGTCCATCCTTAAATCTTGTAGGCTCTATCAGTTCAAATTACCAAAGAATCCCATCTATCGCATGTGGAACTTACCAGATATTGACATGCCCCAAACATGGTCTAGACAGTTCTTGCATGTGTTGTGTATTTTAATACTAATGCATAGCCTTAAATTTGAAATATTTGTAATGTAGACATTTAATTCGAACATAGCTTAGTTGAACAAATCATTTTGCAGCCAGAATCTGCTCATGTTGAAAATTTAGTATTTTTATCTACTTAAAAATGTCTTAAAAATTCATGCTCAAACCATTAAAACTAGAACACAAGCATTAATGTCTAGCGATACTCACAATAGGAAGCAAATAGGAAAAGAATGTATGATCCTGCTTATGCACCAAGGCACAAAGCTGCGGTAGCAATCAACTGCAAACATAGCTAGAGTCAGTAATGAAGAAATTTTCAAATCTAAGCAGAAGATAATACTACTAAGATAAATTTTTTAAAATAAAATTATTTTAAATAAATTTTCATTAGACTATTACCTTTATATTATTAGTACATTTTATAGCGGTCTATATTAGTAATCAGAGTGTAGAGAGCGTAGAATTCTCTAATAGTTTCTTTACTGCAAAAGTCACACACTCCCTCCACCATTCAGTAGACTCCCTGTCAAAACCCAAAATACATCTTCAGTCCATGCTGCCTTTTTTTTTTTCTTTCTAATTCATCATCTTCTCATATTCTTTCAGAAAGAGAGTAAATATTAAGTATATTCATTTTACCTATGGAGTTATACTTCATTATCTTAGGAGTCGCAGCGGTCCGATCAAGCTGCACCATCTGACTGATCTTTTCTTCCAACGTCATCTGATTCATAAGGTCCCTAATTCTAAAATGCAGTGGCTGTTGAGGGTCTTTATACATCATGTACTCTTCTGCCATGGCTGCCCAGCAGGCAGTAGCATAAGAGTAGAAGCCCCACTAAGGTGATGGAAATCCTCGTCATTTTTTCTCACCAAACTTTTCTTTGATTCTGAGATCAAAATTACAAAAAAGATTGCATGTTTACTAACTGAGAGTAAATCTTTTTGAATATACTAATTGAGATAGGGTCACGGAAGTGTTATCTCCACTAATTACTTATTCAGAGTTATTTTCTAATTATAATTTGTAGAGTTTTATTGTATTGTAAAGACTAAAGATTAGTAGTGGTCCCAATAAAAGAACTAAATAAACAGACTTTAAGCAGTTTACTTAAAGCAAACTTCTAACTACATTCGTAGTGGATCCCAATAAGAGAACTAAATAAATATACTCTAAGAAGTTTACCTAAAGGAAAACTCCTAACTACATAAGTAATAGTGGGTCTTATGAGACCCATTAATAGTAAAAGTAATTTTGAATCTAATTACCAAAATAGACTGATGGAATCTAAAGCAAAACTCCTAACTACATAAGTAATAGTGGGTCTCATGAGATCCACTAATAGTAAAAGTAGTTTTGAATCTAATTACCAAAATTGACCGTTGGAAAATACAATAAGACTATCAAATTATATAATATATAATTTAAAAATTCTTGTACTTTAACAGTAGAAGGATATGACGGATATGACGGCTAGACTCTGTAGCTCAATTGATTGATGCATCGTTACCACGTAAAAATACTAATCCTTTTCTTTGTTTTCAAAGCTGTAAGATACTCTTTTAAATGGTTCTCATGCCTACTTTGATTGATTTTTTCCTCTAGTTAAGGATAATGCAATTTTATTTTATTTTAGTTGCGAACTTTGTGATCTTTACCATTATGAATAGATATAAGAGGTCTTATCGACAATTGAGGTTATATAGGTTGATAATTCTTCTTCTTATTCAAAGTTCAAACATGAATCTTATTTTGAGTTCCTGTGGGGAAAATGATACTTTAATTGTTATTTTTTTTTTTTTTCTGGACAAATGGAAGAATGTTAAATGGTTCTGACATAATTTCTTATCTGACACCAGGAACATAACTAGACAGAGCTATTTGTGTTTCTTCTAATGTAAGAAGGATACTCTATATATGAGTTTTTTTCTTATTGGATGCATATGAGGAACACAATCTAGAAAATTAGAACAACTATTCATAAATTGTATTACAACTATAGCTTTGGTAACATGTACATACAAGATTGCTATCTCCCTTCGATATGGACATGTTGGTTGAACGTCGTGGATATCAGGTGGCAATGATGGTTCTCTCCAGAAAAAAACTGAATAGTGTCAACATTTTTAATTTTAGCAGAAGGAATGACCTCTGATAGCATGGTATGGTATTACTATACCACTTCAATGCCAACTGCTGGATTAGGGAATAATGATATTGTCAAATGGTGTATGACCCTATTATTGTCATCCAACAGCTAGCATTTAAATGGTATGCTATTATTAGGGGCGGAGGTAGGATTTTCGTCGGGAGGGGGGAGGGGAGGGGGGCTTTGGTTGATTGAAAATGTTAGTAATTGCTGATGAATTTGTGGAGAATGATTAGACGGGTACAAAATATTTTGGGTTTAGAGGGATGGGGGTTCGGGGACATATATCTAGAAAAACTATTTAATGACCAAGTTCGTTGGTCATCTCGTCCGTACGTCCCATACATATCCTATGGGTATTGTTTCTCCTTGTTTACGGGGGCAGCTGTCCCTTTATCCCATGGCTATGCGCCTTGTTAAATAATTAAATATAGTCTAAAAGACATATTTTGTTTTCAAAAGTTAGGGGGACAGTTGTTCCCCTTGCCCCATGGCTATGCCCCATTAAATAATTAAATAACATAGCATTTTTCCCCAAAAGTTAAGGGGGTATCTGCCCCTATGCCCCATATCTATGCCTTATTAAACTATATTTTTTTTCTTAAGTCTTTCAAAAGTTCAGGGGGCAACTTTCCCACTGGGGCTATGCGATCATCTTTTGTTCTAGGAAATGTTAAATGTGTCTAAAATTAGAAAATCATTGGTATTCTATAATTCGTAAATTATGAATACCCTGTAGCGAAAGAAAATTCTAGTGGATCTCTTTTTTGTAGTAGCCATGCTAAGGAGTGTCTCAGATATGTATATATGATAGATGAAACTTTATAAATTAAAGTTTCCTCTTTTATTTTCTTGTTCTTAACATATTCTATTTTATCTAAGATTCTCCTAGTGTAGTCAAGCCATCTAGGCGATGCCTAGGCATTTAGGCCTGCTAAGAGAGGCGTTGCCTAGGCGACGCCCAGATGGTGCCTTAGCGATAAAAATAATTAAAAAATATAATATATATATATATATATATATACACACACACATAACAATTCAAACCTCCTATGGTTGATAATAATTTAATAATATAGGAAAATTAACATTTAATGTTGTAAAGCTTGAATGTAAGTCTTTTTCTGCTGAATTGTAAGTTGACTTTTTGTCCCTGTAAATGAAAATATTTTTGAAGACTGAAATATAAGACTTTTTAATCCGGACTTTTGAGTTTTAGTAATTTTTTGATATGGTAGAATTTATGAAATTTCAAGATTTGAGAAATACCTCAGCATTTGAAACTTGAAATTTTTAAAAAGGTGCTAAAAAGCGGATTTTGTTCTTGAACTGGAAATTTAACTTTTTATTCTTCAGGAATTTGGATTTAGGATAATTTTAATTGAATTCAAATGAGGGGTATAATCTTATTTATATAAATATCTTAAGCAACTGAACTATTTACGTAAATGATATTTATATGTAAATAAGTTGTAAAAAAGGCTTACATTTATGCTATGGTTGCCGAGAAAATAGATGAAAACATGGAAAATAAAAGAAAATTTGGATTTCTAATACAATTTTTGGTTGTGTTTTGTCCAATTTTCTTTTCTTTTCCATGTTTTCACCTATTTCTCGGCAACTAAACATGGGATCAAGAGAAAATGAGAGAATGGTGCAAAAAGGCCTGCCTAGGGAGGCGCCTAGGCGATGATGCTCCAAAATCGCCTGGTGATCACCTAGGCGATGCCTTGACTACACTGGATTCTCCGTTTCACATCTTATGCTTTTAAGAACTACTATTAATGGCACATGTTCATTATATAAAACTACACACTTATCCTAGTTATATAGGCTATTTATGTAATTCTTCAAGGAAATGCCCCTTTCATTCTCAAAGTCTTTATTTTCTCTTGGAGAAATCTAGCCATGTAGCGTGTAAATTCATTTTAATAGCCTATATAGTATATAGCATATACACAAGGGCACATGCAAAATGTGTGACCCACCATCCATTGTGTTTAACCTTGGAGGTCTTTTATGCCTAGTTCTCACGGGTCAGTTGATCATACTGTTCTAATCTTTCTTTTGATAGTCCGGAAATATTGGTAAAAAGAGAAATAGAGAAGCCTATATTGGTTGGCTAATACCATCTGGTTTATTTTTTGGGGCTGTGAGTTCTCCAAGGTGGTGAGTCCCTGCCTCCTCTATCAGTGCCATATGTATATCTAACCCAATCCCTCATAAATAACCATCTTTTCTTTCCCATTTCTTTCATTAAGACAAGTACAGTTACACATGTTTCATGAGGTATTTCACGCTCTTTTTATTTCCTGGTTTCCCTGCATCCGTTTCTGTTCCTGATAATCGCTTATGGTGTGATTAAGGTCTATAACATAGCAGGAGGTTGTCTCTTTTCTTCTTTCACCCCTGTTACATACTGCCATTATCCATTTCTCTATGAAGTCTGCTTCCGTTCAGATTCTCTTATACCTTTTCCATGACGGTCTGTTTTGCTTTTGACTTGCAGGCGGTTTGGCACATGGCCAGTGGCCACACTAACAGAGAGCAAAAACAAAGCTATACTGGAGGGTCCTGTTTGCAATGAGAGCCAAGTAATTGGATGGCACACAAACGAAAGGATTAGGACTTTCCGGAGATTCCATACTGTTATGCCGGGGTTTGCCTTCAATAGTACCATACTCTGGGACCCTAAGAGATGGCATCGGCCAACACTAGAACATATTAGGCAGCTTGACACAGTCAAGGAAGGCTTCCAAGTTAGTTTTCTCTCTCTCTCTCTCTCCTCAAAAGGAAATCTGTAATAGACATTCCTGTTATACAAATGCATCCTTCCAACTGATAAAGGAGTGAGCTTTCTGTTTACATCTTGGGTTGGGATATGCAGGAGAGCACATTTATTGAACAAATTATTGAGGATGAAAGCCAAATGGAAGGCTCAGTGAAGGACTGCTCAAGAATAATGGTTTGGCATCTTCATCTGGAAGCATCCCATCCATTTTATCCTCGTGGATGGTTCATGAAGAAGAATCTAGATGTTGTTGCACCATTTGCCTGAAATTCTTGCTGTTGTGAGGAGCTTATGTCAAAGAACAGAAGTAAGCCACGTCATGATCTAGATTATCTTTCTTCACAGTCATTTTCTATTTGAATGGCTAAATGGGAATATTCATCTGGTTGAAATCTTTAATTTTTTTTAATCTTTCTGATAATCAAGGTTACATTTAACCAAATGGGACTTTTTTTAAACATGTATAGGATTATTGGGTTGAAATCTTAAAACACATTTCCTTCTATATGCACGTGCATGTGTATGTGTAAATGAGCAATGCTAGTGGCACCCTCTTGTAAATAGGAATATTCGTCTGATTAAAATCTTTTCTTTTTTCTATAATCTTTCTGATAATCATGGTGCATTTTAATCAAATAGGCAATTGTCTTTCTTCACATGTACATATAATTATTGGTTTGAGCTCTTAAACCTATATTGTTATATGCGTTTGTAGATGAGCAATGCTATTGTCACACTCATGCAAGTGTGCCAAATAGTAGACGAGTTGTGTGTGAAAGTAACTATATATATATGTGTGTGTGTGTGTGTGAAAGTAACTATATATATATATATATATATATATGCATGCTTCTACTAATTTTTCATGTTAATTTTCTGTGTTGTAGGAAAGATTGGTCAGGAGATACAGCCTTTTCGGCCAATACTATCTAATCTTCAATTTGACTGCTGCCTGCCTCTGCCATCTGTTTATGCCGATTCTATTTTACAATTCTGCGTGGAGGCGAGAGTTTTTGCGGATCTGAACTTTTTTTCCCCATCAAATTCTTTTATTTTCATTTTCATCTTCTCTTTTTTTTTTCTCCAAGGCTAAACATTATCTTTGTACAGGTATTTGAATTTGTTGTTTAAGTGCTTGCTTTGGTTGCTCTCAGCAAACATGCAGAGTTGCATCCAACTAGTTAGGAAAGGGATGGTTTTGAAAATAATCATCCTGGTTAGAGAGATGAACAAGTCCAAGTATTGAAAATCAGTTTGCTTCAGTTAAGATGAATGTATGGAGATCCTTAGGACCCAATAATTTTTTATATTTTTGTTCTACTATTCCTTGTGTAAAAACTAATGATATCCTCTTCATTTTCTTATTATGAAAGTAATTTCTCTTCAGAATCTAACAGTTTCCCTAGTGCTTTTGATCTTAAATAGTTGATTTTTGATGATTTTTGCTTATCAGCAGTTTCTTTTATCCTTTTCAATTGAGCAGACTACTTAAGTTTTCTAATCTAAAAGATTATTCAAATCCTGGCAAACTTTCAGTAAGTCTGGTAGACCTTGATGGGGCTCTAAACCAGCCAAAATTTCTATGAAATATAGTTCAAAACATTTGCTCAAGTGTAGATGTGCCAAAATCAAATATTGTAGAAAAATAATGCAATAAAAGAGAATAAAAAAACACCAAATTTACACGATTCGACAATATGCTTATTTTCTTACTATCCAACTGGAACCGATTCAATTGTTTACTCATACTTCTAAGCAATACCCGTGTTCTTGAATATATTCATTCAAGGCCAAAGAATTTCCTGCTATTACCATAAAAGTATCTAATGAAGTATGAGTTCAATAGATCTTATTTAGTAGGAAGACGGATATTCACTGCCCATTATCATACAATCACATAGAATGGATTGCTAAATATGCCTTAGATGGGCGGATAAATAGAAATTTTATTGATAAGACCTCTTCAATTATAGCCAATTCTATCCTCTATTAATTGGATTCCCCGTCCGACTATCTAATCTAATTCAAGATTCAGTCAATGAACAGTTGAACCGGTCAAACTAGGAACCGATCACCTAGCCGGTTCAACCGCCGGTCTGGTTATGAAAACATTGGTAGTCACATACTTGTCACCAAACCGTGGCCCTTCTTCGGTTCCCCCCCCCCAAAAAAAAAAAAAAAAAAAAAAACCATGGCCATTGGCGTGGAGGAGGCTCTACAAAACCCGACCCAAATACAAATATACAGTTACAAACGGGCCCAAAGAGTTTTTAGGTCATTTTATAAAAGGAATGGGGGCATTATCGTCAGTCGAAGCGATTTTTACCCTCCAGACGCTAAAACCTTATCTCTATTACAATTTTCTTCTCTTTCTTTCTTCAGTCATTCATGGCGTCGTTTTCCCGCTTAAATCTCTCCTTCGTCTCATCGCCATACTCTGCACGAACCAAATCAAACAACAACTATGTTACAATACGCTGCGGGCCACGAGACAACCGTGGCCCGATCGTCAGAGGCCGAATTCTGAGCACGGAAGCAATCCAAGCAGTTCAAGCCCTAAAACGAGCACAAAGAGGAGACGAAACCAAGATCGACGAACTCGTCTCCAAAACCCTAGCCCGATTAATCAAGAACGATCTCATAGCCTCACTCAATGAGCTCCTCAGACAAGACCAGTCCCAGCTAGCTCTCAAGGTATTCTCAGCCGTACGATCAGAGATTTGGTACAAGACGGACTGTTCTTTGTATGCAGAAATGGTGATGATGCTTGCGAGGAACGGGATGTTGGAGGAGATTGACCGTCTGATCTCGGAGATGGACGGAGATGGGTTTGATTCCGGTGATGATAGAGGGCTTGCTCGGCTGATCAAGGCGTTGATTGCAGCGAAACGGACGGAATCGACGATTAGGGTTTATGGATTGATGAAGAAATGTGGATGGGGATCTAAGATTAAGGCGGATGAGTACGTGGTTCAGGTTTTGAGCAGAGGATTGAGGAGATTGGGAGAAAAGAGTGTTTCCGATGAGGTTGATACGGAGTTTGTTAAGTTCTGTGGGGGCAATTTTGAGAAATTGAGTGTTTAAATGGTTCCAGCTTATATAAATTTTTTTTTTCCACTCCTTGCATTTTGTACGTATTTTTTTTTATTTGAGCATTTCCAACCGGGCTCTATAAGTCTAAATATTGTCCAACCGGGCTGAATATTTAGAGGCGGGCCTCTATCTTGCTCCAGGGAGCCTCTATATTTAGAGGCCGGGAGAGAAAATAGAGAGCGGGCCTCTATCCTGCTCCAGGGAGCCTCTATATTTAGAGGCCGGGAGAGAAAATAGAGAGCGGGCCTCTATAACACTATTCATGTTCTTACAATACCACTTATGTCATCTTTTTGTCTTTCAATCTTTGTTAAAATGCGGATTGTGTCTTTTTATCTTTTGACACCCTCTTAACCGTGGTTATGTTTCATCCACCCATCCTTGGTTTGTTTTAAATATTAATTATTTTTTAAAATTAAAAATTATTTTTAATATTTAAAAACTCAAAAAATAGTTTTTTAATTTTGAAAAACGAATTAATATTTTTTTTAAAAACCAAGGATGTGAATCTTAACCACGGTTAAGGGGTGTCAAAAGGGACACGTGGCGACCGTGGTTAAGATTCATCCACCAATCCACGGTTAAGATTCATCCACATATGAAAACTATTTTTTAAAATAATATATGAATAGTGTTATAGAATAAGAATAGTGATTTAGAGTTGAACACGGTTGGAGCAAATAACTCAAAAGTGGGGCCCATCTCCTCTAAATATAAAGGAGATGCCGAAATAGAGGCGAGATATAGAGTTTTGGGTTGGAGATGCTCTTAGGTTGAGGAATGCTAGCACTCTCACATGTTGAAAAATTTCCACGCTCTCCCATTATTTTAGGCAGACAAATATTTTATTTTATATTTATAATTACAAAACTTTATATATATATATATACTAGTGGGCGGCACGTGCGAAGGGATCCTAGTGAGGGCTTTTTGAAAAAATAAAAATAAAAATTTTAGGTATAGAAATTTGAGGGACTTTTTAGATTAAAAGAAAAATTTGTGAGGATCACATTAGTATAAAAAACACATTTTTAGAGTCAAAAAGCTCTACTTTTTCTCTTGAAAAATAGTTACCACATGGAGAGATTGTGCCTCTTCCTTGAGAAAGATCGAGAAGGGAGCATGAGAGAACATAATGATATATTTGAGGGAATTGTTGAGATATAGATGAATTATTATTAGTTGTAGTTCATATTATTTCAATATCACTACTAAAATACACCCTTACTAAATATATTCATACTAAGATACCATAAAATTGAGACTCATTAAGAATATTAGAAAAAAAAAATCAACAAAATAGTAGAGATGTATATTTTGTGTATTATGAGATATCATTTATCAACCTCAGGGGTGTAGCCTAGTGGTAGAAGGGTCTCGATTGAGATCAAATTTTGGCTTTCGTTGAGGGTTTAACAATGCATCACGGGGGATTAGTGGGCGGATACTCACGTTTACCTAAAAAAAAAAAAAGGAAAAAAAAGGATATCATTTATCCTATGGTAAGTATCAATGGTTACTGGTTAGCATTGTTAGCTCAGTTGTAGGCCCACACAAAGTCAGGTGAGGGTTGGAAATGTGAGTATGCTCAGCATTTGTTCTTAGGTTGTCTCTTTTGATCAAAGTGAAAAAAAAAAAAATACATTATCTTATTGATAGCTTATTTAATTGAATGGTTTAGATTGATGAGTTTGGTGGGTTCATTTATGATGATGGATCTTTAAAGATTTGGAAAATAATCACCTCCTCGATCGTCTCGGCTCCCATTTTTTTTTGCCAAGTGTCCTTTTAATTCCCTTTAACTGTAGTTAAGCTTTACTCACCCCAAGAGTTCACCCATATATCCTTAGTTTTAGAAAAAAATAAAAATAAAATATAATTAAGCGTTAAAAGAATTTAACTAGAGTTTATGGCAGGTGAAGGGGCGGTTTGTAAGAGTGAGGAGCCAACAGATAACCTAATGCGATTCATACCTCTATGCTGATGGACAAAGAGAACGAAGAGATTATTGCTTGGAGAGTTGGCCGGTTAAAATGAAGAGTGTAGGCTGCTGGCCCCAGTTGCAGAATTCGATTTTTTTCTTTAGTTTCACTATGACATGTGTTGTTGCTATTCCTGAAATAAGTTCACATTAATAAAACATATTGGAGAAAATACATTTACACCCCTGAGGTTCGACAAAAATACACATAGACCGCTCAGGTTTCCAAAAATAGATTATGTTACCATACTATTCAAGATATTGACCCCTACACTCCTTCCATCAATTGATGTTAGTTAATTGGTAGAATGATGATGTTATGGGATAAAATGGTATGAACTATCAAAACTACCCTCTCTAAAATTCTTATTTTCCATTTTTCTCATATTCCTTATCCCTTCATTTTAAATTGAAATCAAATCCCCTGAAGGTGACCACATGTCCTTTTTGACACCCCTTGTGATTGCCACATGTCCTTTTTGACACCCCTTGAGGCGGCCACGTGTCCTTGACACGCCTTGAGGTAGCCACGTGTCGTTTTTGACACCCCTTAAATGGGGTTAGATTCACCCACCTTTATGGTTCACCCGTCCATCCTTGGTTTTTTTTTTTTCTAAATATTAATTCTTTTTTTAAAATTTAATAATTGTTTTTAAGACTTTTTTAATATTAAAATATTTTTAAAAATAATTAATATTTAGAAAAAAAAAACCAAGGATTGTGCGGGTGAACCCTAGGGGTGGCCATGTGTCCTTTTTTGACACTCCTTGAAGTAGTCACGTGTCCCTTTTGACACCCCTTAACTGTGGTTAAGATTCACCCATCCCTAAGGTTCATTTTTTTATATTAATTTTTTTTAAATATTACTTTTTTAAAAAAAAATTTTAAAACTGTTTTTAAGGCTTTTTTTTTTTTTAATATTGAATATTTTAAAAAAGAATTAATATTAGAAAAAAAAACCAACCATTGGCCGGTGAACCCTTGAGGTGGCCACGTGTCCTTTTTGACACCCTAAGGTAGCCACGTGTCCTTTTTGACACCCCTTAAATGGGGTTAGATTCACCCACCCCTACGGTTCACCTGCCCATCCTTGATTTTTTTTTTCTAGATATTAATTATTTTTAAAAATATTTTAATATTTAAAAAGTCTTAAAAACAATGATTCAAATTTTTTTTTAAAAAGTTAATATTTTGAAAAAAAAAACCAAGGATCGGCGGTGAACCATAGGATTGGATGAATCTAACCCCATTTAAGGGGGTGTCAAGGACACGTGGCCACCTTAAGGGGTGTCAAAAAGGACACGTGGTCACCCTAGAGATTTGATTTCATCTAAAAATGAAGGGGCAATTTCATATATGAGAAAAATGGAAAATGAGAAATTAAGAGAGGGTATTTTTGATAGGTCATACAATTTTATCTATCTCATGACATCATCATTCCATCATCAAATGGAAGGAGTGTGTCAATATTTTAAAGAACTTTGCTACGAGACCGCATTAGGGTCGAGACCTCTGAGACCTTGCGCATGTGTGCGAGATTTCAGGTGGGGCCCATCATCACATGGTGGGCCCCACCTGAAATCCCGCCCATGTGCACGAGGTCTCGGAGGTCTCGGCCCTTATGCGGTCTCAAAAGCATTTCCCTATTTAAAAAAAAAGTAGGGGTACCTAATATATTTCCTAAAACCTATGGGGGTGTGTATTTTTGTCAATTTACATTTTCTCCAAACATATTTTTTTAAAAGATAAATTATCTCAATTGGTTCTAAAAGTAACAGGAGTCTCAAGATAAAGATTGACCTATATCAGAGATAAAACTTATCCTAAGATTAAGCTTATCCCCTCTTTTGTATTAGCATCTTATATTCTTATCTCATCTATATCTCATCTGTAACACTTATGTACGTGATATTATAAATATACAAAGAGAACCCAAGTTTGGGTATTGAGATACAATTAATCTTACATGGTATTAGAACCATTTCAACCTAAGGAAACTCCTGCATCAATGGCCTCGGCCTCACCCTCTCTCACGATCTCAAATCTCAATCAGTTTGTATCCATAAAGCTTGATGGATCAAACTTCTTAATGTGGCGCAGCCAACTCACGCCCATTTTGATCTCTCAAGATCTGTACGGATACGTTGATGGAAGCATTCCATCACCTCCTAGCTCCCTTGCTTGAAGACAAGGGCGAATCCAGCTTACCATCAATGGCAAAAAACTGATCAATATATTCTCAGTTGCCTCAATGCAACTCTTTCACCAAGTGTCTTCTCTCACACTATTGGATTAATTGCACACATCTCAGGCTGTTTGAAAAGCCCTTGAGACAACCTTTGCTCAAGTATCAAAAGCATAATCCATGCATCTTCGCGGTGTGCTCCAGAATATCCTATCAATATGGGCACATCTATCATGTCTGAGTTCTTACTCAACATCAAAATCCCTCTCGGGATAACCCCATTGTTTACCAACTATGTGAACGTCTCGGTCACTCGGCTATGCAATGTTGGCAACACTTCAACTTTTCCTATCAAGACAACGATCTTCTCCAATCGTTTGTTGCGATTTCTCTCAACCAAAATCATGATCCAAATTGGTATCCCGATACGGGAGCAAGCAACCAATCACATGACAAACGACCCCTCTTTGCTCACTCAAGCAACTGAATATACAGGTATGGATTCTGTTGTTGTGGTCTCGGCCCTTTGATTGCGGACTTAGCATTCCCTTCTAAAGGAATGATTCCACCCTGGTGGTTGATGTGATTCACAACAACCAACGACCTCCATGGCAGCTGAAAGAGGTAAAACTCCCAACTGTAAGTTATGAATCAGTGGCCTTTGAAGGCTCATTCTGAGTCGGGCCGGGCTAGGGTGATTAGCCCAAAGTTTGAACACCAGCCCAAGCCCTTCAGTCATGCTCGGCTCACAAGTCACAACATAACATGGGTCTTTGGCCAAATTCGGGCCTGCACAAGTTTAACAACTTGTGGATTGAGGTGCAAGTTGAGTTCAGGCTGGATAGCTCGTGGATTGAGTTCGGTTAAGTCCGGGTTGACTTTAAACTAGCCCAAATTGAATTATATGTCTCTAATATGTATTTGGGCTCAATAATGCCCTACTAAACTTATCATTAAAAATTTTAAGACGATATTTAAAAATGAGTATAAAACCAGCTTATCAATCATGAAGACCATAAAATCATAAAATGTACATAAAAATCTACAAATGAGCTAATGACGGTCCAAGCTTAGCCTATTGCTTCAGGCCTATATTCCGGCCCAGGATCAGTCCAGGTTTTAAACCCAGCTATGCGGGTATCAAAATAAAATCTAACCAAGTGGGTAATCACTACTTAAAACCTGCAACCAAACCCCATACAATTGAATTTCGTCTCATTGGTTATCCAGGGTTATACTTTCGACTTGCAACTTAAAATATGCTACCAAACATGCCCTAAAAGTGCTCCATGATCAATTCCTGGATTAACAACTTCTCTGTGGTATCCAGTACTACACAACCACAATGGAGCTTAGAATCTCAGTAGATCATCTCTAATGGAGTTTTCTCTTATTCTAAGGTGTAAGAAACCTGTTAGTTTCATGGGGTTGATGAAGATGGTCATGCCCGTCACATATATGCATGAGTGGGACCCCCCTCTTTCTCTCTTTCTCTCTCTCTCTCTAGATATATATATATATAGAGCAATAGCTCGCTCCACTTGCAAGGAGCGAACTATTGATCCGCTCCATCAACCAAAGCCAAATCAAATTTCATGAATTCTAGTTTAATTTTTTAAACTTTTGTGGTTAAAATTGTTTTTATTTTATTTTTCTAAAGACTAGAGGTAGATGGGTGAACCCTAGGGTTAACCATAGTTAAATAGAGTTAAAAAGAGGACACATGGTATTAAAGGGACCCGGGGCTGAGACGCACCTCCTTGCGTCACCGACCGAGGAGGTGATTATTTTCCATATATATATATATATATATACCATTAATGATGGCTTTGTGCTCAAGTAAGTGATGCCAACTTATGTATCTATAAATAGACATGGTGCAAGTTGTGTTTTAATTTTAAACAAATAGACACCATCAATAAACATTGTTTTGTTCACTTATACAAGAAAAGGAAAACATGTCAAACATGTACTTAGTAGGTCAGCAGTACTTAGACTACTTTCGGTGGATTGATCTCTCTCTCTTCCTTATTCCTTATTGGTGAATCCTCCTCTCCTGCACTGTTGAAACCACCACTCCATCCATCATCATTTCCATGTGTATCTACAAGGTCAACCCCTTAATATATATCTTTACAAGATATAGAATGTCCAGATGAATGAAGATAACATGGTCTGTTTATTGGATAGTGATCCATTTTTAGGTCAAAATAGTCATGATCAAGTGCAAGATAATTGGTGCTTTCACCAAACTCATAATTTCATCTTGTACAAAGTTACTGTCAAAATAAAGGCAAATAAAAAAAAAAAAGTTAAATCGATAGAATGCGAACATATGAATTACGTGATTCAACCAGTGTGGGCTACGTTACAAATTAAATACAAAACACCTCTGCATAATAGTAATGAGAAATACACAAGTAATTAAATCACAAAATTGAGCTAGGATTGAACTTAGGTACTGGGTAGTAACAAAATGATGATTAGAGTTGTCTAATTCAATGGCACCCTTAAATAATGTTTTTGAATAAATAAAATTAGTTTCTTATCATTCCCATTGTCTAAAACCCAAATTAGGTCTAGTCTAATTTAGGAGATTAACTATATCCAAACAATGGTTAGACAATTAGGCTAGGATTGAACTTGGTTATGTTTAAAATGGGGTGATGTTAGGTACACTCCAACATTTGATGACTACACCCATTTTTAAAAATAAATATCTGCACATTATTAAGTTTATAAAATTTTATGAGCAAACCAAAATAAAAAAATTATCTATAATTAAAATTTATAATTACACACCAAATTCTAAACTTAATAACTAAACAATTAAATAATATCATCTACACATTGCTACCTAACTCCTCATCCATACTAATAGTCCAAGTATTGTACCATATGTTTGATTAAATAGTTATGATCATCTTATAGTAATACTAGCAAAAACCCCGTGCAAATGCACGGGGTGTTGAAAGAAAATGATAAGAAAAGAATAAAAATAAAATAGAAGAAAAAGATGATAGTATTGTTATCTTATGAGATTTTTTTATATGTATGCTATTAAAAATAGTCAATGTAATCATTTAAAAATTCATAATTTTATTTTTATATAGAAATATTTATCTCATTATTATATAACTTTAAGAAAGTAAGTTTGCATCATTATTAAAAAAATTATATCATCTCATCTAAAAATTTAATGTGTTAAAATTATTTAAAAGTATTAGAGATAATGATATTTCTTATAAATAAATAAGTTTTTAAAATAATTTTACTAATTAGAAAAAAAATTTACATATAAAAGAAAATGTTAGTCTCTTCATATTCTTCAACCCGAAACAACATTTAATTAAATCTTTTCTAGTGGGACCCACTTTAATACTACCACTGGTTTGCATAATATAACAAAATACAAAATAAAAATAAAATAGAGACACCATGTCAAGAAACTCAATTTCTTGTAGAGTATTTACTAATTAGAGAGTTAATATAATTAATTATAACTTAAGTAAATCAATATTACTCCTAATATCAATGATAGTTTGAATCTCATTAATTTCAGTAAGAATAATCTATGCTATTTCAAATCGCTACTTCAAGAGCAAAATAGAAGACCAAAAATAGTGCATAAAATGCACTAATACTCAGCCAAAACTCCATGTAGAGACTCATAAGTATAAAAGTAAGCAATGTCGAAACCAGAACCTAACAGCTTCCAATAACATCGAATTACCCAAAATATAGTAGTTGAAAATGCACTCATGCCATAATGCACCCAAACTCAAGAACTTCCCAATAGCTGCCATGAAAACAAACCTCTTAAGATTTCCACTTTAGATGCTCTTAGGAAAACCCTCCCTGGTGAACCATACTAACTAAAATGCACAACATGCCAAATCTTTACATATTTGAAAGTGAAAGTGTCTTGTAAATTTGTCTACTATTTATAGGGGATTAGGGAGAAGGTAGATCACGATTTATAAAATTAGATGTTATAATTTTAATAAATTGCAATTAAATAATGAAAATGTGGAGGAAAGAAAGAAGAGACCCTTAGGTTTCATATTTTTAATAATTTAAATGTTACAACTTAATTAGTTGTAATTAAAGATTAGAATTAGAAGAAAGAATAAATATTTAATGTTAAAATTTAATTAATTATAATTAAAAAAATAGAATGTGAGTGAGTAAAGGTGAGCATTTAACCCATCACTTAATTAGGAAAGAAGAACAATAATTAAAAGGGGTGACATGGCGTCTTCTTATTGGATCAATTAGAAGATATGTGGCATGAACCAAAATAGAGAATCGAGGCCAATGGGATATGTCCCGTGGAACCAACCGGCATATAGTATTAATATAGATAGATAGATAGATTTAGGTGTTAGGGAACTTTTTAAGAGGTGGACATCAATGAACAATGCAAGCCTAATTGGGTGGTATGCAATAATTCTAGTGTTGTTATTTTTTCTTCTATTTCACTGGTTTAATGGAATGAAAAAAACCCTTGAATAATAAAAAAATTATCAAACAAAAAAAAAAAAAAAAAAAAATTTGACACCAATCGATCAAACAAAGAGAATCTAAAGCATTTGAAAAATTCTATTACTAAGTTCATCTACTTAGAAACTCATCTTCTCTTTTAGAAGGAAGAGAGTTGATGACGAATTCCTGATAACGTGAGAGAGGTGATGGCAAGTGAAGAATGAGTTAGTTGGTGTATAGAGACGAAGATGATTGAGAAAGGGGGGGGGGGGGGGTTGTTTAAGACTGAGGTACGCATATAACATGATGAAAAAAAATTTAAATAGAATAATTTTTTAATGGGGTATAATCATCAAATGTTGGGGGTCCACCAAATACCCCCTGAAAATGTTGTTGAATAAGACCATTGATTAATGTTATTGACTTTTGAGAATAGAGACGTAGGAGTCTCAGAATTTAAAATCAAATAGATTAGGACATAGACGAGGACAGTTCTTATGTACATATGATGAAATGATCGGGTTATTAAGTTTTATGAAATAAAATTGTAGATGCTTTTATGTAATTTTCTACTAACACTGAGATAATGTACTGTAAACAAATTTGAGATACGTTTGAGGGAAAAAATGGAGGGGTTTCAACTTCCAGGCAAAGTTTTCCGGCAAGAGTACCGGAGACAATGACGATAATGATGTGACAATTAGTGGAAAATTAATTAAACTAAGCTAGAATTTGGGTTTGGATTTAGATCTCAACTACCAAACAAGGGATTGCTAGCAATTCACATCACTTATAATTATTATGTGGTAGGTAAGTGACACTTGATCTAAAATAAAATTAAAAAGTGAGTAAATCACATCAGACAAGCTAAATCAAACGGGCCCCTTGTTTTTTTTTTTTCCTCTTTCCCTCTTTCATATTCTAAACATACATGGGAAGAGAATTAATAACCTAAAAGCGATTAAATTGCATCATATAAGGGGAATGTGGCATTTGGATAAGAATATTTAGGTCATAATTACTGAAGTTACAGTTATTGAATTTAAAATCACTAAAAATATAATAGTTATATGAAACAAAGTAAATTTTTGGAAATTAGAATTGATGATTTAGGCTAAATACCTGAGACAAGGAAAGAGATACGCTCTCTCATGTGCATCCCACTCGTATATATAATGAAATATTGAAAGGTGCCAGCTAGTATAGTTGGTAAAGTCTCTTGGTGTTGTAATAGAGACCTGTGATCGAATCTCACCTACATCAGCGTTTGGGGGGGTTTATGGGAGGGGGAGGGCTACCCCTCATTGTGTAGCCCATAGGTCCATGTGGCCTCTAATGAACCAATAATAATAATAAGATACTGAAAACAAGATAAGGGAAATTATGTAAAAGAAAGCTCAAATGAGGGTTAGACATTGATTTTTTATTTTCATCAATTTCATAAATTAATTATTGATTAACGGATTATTTTGATAGTAACCAAACTCTATTATTTAGGCCATAAGTGATAAAATATTTTAATCCAAATTATCTCGGTATTAAAAGATGATTTAGTTCTTTTAAATAAGCTAGCTTCCTAGTTGGCTATAGTGTCCCGTGTCCCTTTTGACCACTTTTTCAATAATGGTTAAATTTAACTAAATTATAATTAGTATATATATATATATATTTTAAAAAAAAAAAAAAAAAAACCAAGGTTAGATGGATGAATCTTAAGAGGACGTGGACAAATGAGATCGCGCCGCGTGGTCCATTTCCCATTTTGCGTAATTATATCCAAAATGAGGATAAAACAATCCATGATATATTCTAGCACCAATAATAAATCTATAATGGTTAAAAACAAATCTATCTCTAATCACCATTTCCATCCTAAAAAAAATTAGAAAAGAGAATGTAAACAAGATGGATGAGTCATGATGACGTCTCCATGATGCTAAAAAAACAAATAAGTATATTTTTTAAAATAGAAAAAAAGAAGAAGAAATAATTAGAGAGTGGGGCTGGGGTTGATTTTTGGAAGTTGTTAGGTGTCGGTGTCCATAAAGGGCGAAAGGACGGTGATGGGCCCCCACTTGAGGCCCACACCCGAAAATAATCCGAAACGCATATCCCCTTCACAACATGAAAAGCCAAAGAGAAAGAGTTTCTGTTTCTGTTTCCTGTAGCTCTCTCTGGCAGACGGCCGCCAGCAACTAGGGCCCACCACCGCCCTTTGTTACCGTTCTTTCGCACGCTTGCTTTACACGTGTGGTAACATGTGGGTCGCTGACCCTTTTCAGTTCAGGTTTCGTCCTCTAGCGCTTTGGATTCGACCAATAGCGTATAAAGACTAAAGTCCTTCTCGCTGTCAGGCACGTGCTACAGCACGTGAGTTAGCTCCTTTCCTAGTTTCTCTTGCTTTTAGGAAGTTACTTTGGAAGTTATATTATGCTATTTTTTTTTGGGTATCGAGGCCTCTTAGAGCATCCTACTAAGTTCCTTGGGCCGTGCAGATACCCTCAAACTATTCAATCATGAAAGCTAGGATAAATCTCAGAGGGTGGCCAACAAGGGGACTCGAACTCAAGACCTATGCTTCCTGCTCGCATTGCTAACTTGCACCTTGAGCCCTAATTGTACTATTGCTAAAAGCAAATCCTCCCAAAAGCCGTAACAGATAAAGAAATTGGTTCCAACAAAGTCTAAGTAGGCCATGCTTGGATAAATTTCTCATACGACTTTTAGTTGGTGGAAATGAAAAATCAATTGTTATAGCGTTTGGTTTGTTGATTTTGTACCCAATTCAAAAGTCAAATTGACTTCCATGGAAAATTGGTGGGGGTTTCTTTCTTGGGAAGTCGTTAATCCAGTTCTGTAAAACTTTGACGGATGAGATGAGAGAGTTTACGGACAAAAGTGGAGAGGGTTTTAAAAGAGAAGCAGCTTCTCAGTAGTGTAAACTATACACAAATTTTGACTTCTAATTTTTAAAAAGTAGATCTTCCAGTATGCAAACTAAACGTTATCTTATTTTTTGAGTGACTCCTGCGGACTTCTTCGGGAGTTATTTCATTTGAAGTAACTCCTAAATTTTTTTTTTACCTTCTCAAAGAAGTTCTGAAATTCTTTTCAACTTTTAAATTATATAGCAAAGGCAAGATCTAGCTTTTGGTGATGTTCATGCCTTCAAGGGTAAATCAGGGAGTTCAAATGGGAGATCAGTCTATGAAAAGTCTTCCCCATTAGAGAAGGCTTTGAAGAAGAATCCTAGAATCTATATGTGCCTTAGTAGCTGAGATCTCTGTCACAAATCTTATTTTCACTCACAATCCATCTTCTAAGAATATTTTTAGCAATACCCATTAGCATACTTGAATGGAATGCTTGATTGCACAATTGGAAAAACTTATCATGCCTCCGAATAGTTGACCCCCGATCGAGTGATCTTTATCCTTTGCCGTCTGATTAATAGACCCAAGGTTTAAAAACGCGGTTTCGGACACCGTATCAGACACGACCGAAATCATTACTTATCGCCGTTACGTAACAGTTTCGGCCGTTATTTATTTATTTATTGCTTTAAAAAATTCAAAAAATCCTAATAAAAAAAATAAAAATAAAAAACATGTAATAAATGAATAACAAGACACTTTTAAAGTCAATATGAAACTCAAAATTTAGAAATAAAGAAATTTGATGGGTCGAGGGTTGAAATATACCCGAAATGAAGAACTTGTCTTGGATTCTTTCAAATCTATGAATCAAATCCCAAATCAAGTTGTTAATCAACAAAAAATAAAAAGATTTTAGGAAAAAAGGGGTAAGAATAGGTAAAGAAGAGATGAAGTAAAGATGAGGTTTTAGAATGAGTTTAGGGATTTTTGAAACCTTTCATAACATTAATATCGCGAATGAGTCCTATGACTGAAACCGTTACTTATCATGCGTATCATACTTAACGGTTTCGGGCGATACATATTTTTTTCGGAAAAACAGTGTAAAGGTACGGTATCAGATAATGGGGCAACTGAAACCGTTTCATATCGGGCGATACATAACGATTTGGGTAATTTTTTAAACCATGAATAAACCTTAGATGATCGCGACATAAAGGCAATAGTTTTTTTCTTGATCAGAAGGTTAGACATTTAATCCAAATTCATACTCAATAAAATCTGTATCAGCTTTTTATACCTTGAATGCTTTTGAACAGTAATATATATATAATGAGCTTTATCTTTGAAAAAAGTACTGAACTAGAGAGTGATAGTCCTTACTAATATAATATATATTAGGTATTGAAAATTGGAGAGTGATGAAACAAAGATTTAAATAATCACAGTGGTGGGAAACCTGGAAAGTGGGGAATTCTTTTCATATCTAAAGAGACAACAGAATAAGGGAATTGAAATAGGAAAACAAGATGTGATACATGGGGATCAGTTTTCTAGTCGGCTTCAAGAGAAAGTGAAATGGCCTTATTATCAGAATTTCTTATTAAAAAATGATGGGTAGATTTGTTTATATGGAAAAAATCAACTAAGATTTGATCATTTGTCTGCTTGATAAGCGTTTTCTATAATTTATTAAAAAAATGGCATAAAATTCCTGGTCGACATCAAGAGATATTCTAATAGCAAATGAATCTAACATTTTCATTTTGGTTTTATTAGTTAGGAATTAGAAAAATACCCCGTTCGAAATATCATTTTCCTAAATTTGTGTTCATTAGGGAGCATTTGGTTTAGCTTATATAATATTTTCTTGGGCAAGGGAGGGTGTTGATCCCATACCCTTCAAGGCAAGGACTAGTCCCTTCAGGTGTCAGCACCGCCCCACTTGGAATTTTCCCTATGGACACCAAAGTTAGTCGAGGAATTGAACATACAATCACATGGAGCAAACCCGGGATGCTAGCCAACTGCACCAACCCCTGGTGGGTTATTTGATATTTAATCTCTTATGCAATTAAATCATAGTTTCTTCCACTGGAAGGTGTTTGTTTAGCACATGAAATAACCCTTTCAATTGTGGAAAAGATTGCTTGAAATTATTCACTTCAGAACCCATTTTGGAAATAATGCGATTTCATCATCGAAATATTTTAAGTGGGTAATTTTGTGGGATTTGACCGTGTGCATCTACATATTGGGGCAATGTGTACAGATATTTTTTTTTCTTGCTCAGAAGAGGTTTGGGAAAATGTAGATAGATCTACAAATGAATATAGCAAAGGTTCCATAATTATAATGAAGGGAATTAATTTTTAAGAGAGAAAGGAAGAAAGAAAACCTTTACATATGGTTTAACCCTAAAAGGGATCTCTGGATTAGATTGATGTCTATGTAAATGATGCTTTGAAAAAGTGCAATCAAAGCCAACTAAAGCAAAGTTTCATGCTTAGAGAGCTAAGAACTCAAGTTCTCCTATATGCTTCAATGGCTACTCTGAGACCCTTGGAGGAAATTATCAGCAAATTGGCATACATAATATCTTTTTAGCTTTATCACCTAAATATACATTTGTTTTAACACCAATCCAACAAGCCTTCTTGCTCCAACAGTGTTGAAAATTAGATTTAAACACTTCTCTACATAATTAATTCGCAATTGGACAAAGCTCACGCTCTTGACAACCTTAGTAATCTAATTAAACAAGTATCACGGATTGTTTGATAGACTTCATAGAATAGTTTGAGGTTTTGATGGCAACTTAGACCTCAGAATCATTAGAGGGAAGAAAATGAAATTAACAATACTTAATTTTTTATCTTATCGATAATTGAGTCTAGAGTGAGGTCGAGTTTGAAACCCTAACACTGCAGCCAAGTTAATTGGATGTCGTTTCATTGATTGAACACGTCATCCGGTTCAGGTGTCTAGTTAGGCTTACATGTACGTCCACACCAGAATTTGAGGAAAACTAATAGGTATTACAGTGACTAATGGATATACAATTGTAAATCCTAGAAGCTTTCAACCATAAGGATTTAATTCAGTGTATATACAATTGGAGAAAGTTAAGAAGGCAAGCGGAATTCATATAGAACCACATTTAAAAAAAAAAGTGTGATCACAATCTCAAGATGATGATGTGTTTGTCTGTCTTTTACAAGAGAAAGTTGATACTTATAGCCGTCCTCGTGGCTATATATCCTAGGGTTTAACCTAAGAGATGAGTGACAACCCTAAACTTGGATTAGGGTTTTAGGGATACTGTTCCACTTTTATTGATGGTTTAACAATAAGCCATATGGGGATCATAAAGAAGAAGCATAGAGCATATCTAGGGAACTTTTTAAAAAATATTTAATAAGGAATACAAGGATCAACATGAATGAGATGATCCAAAAGGACACAATTTTTTTAATATTATTTTCGACTATCGGAAACAACATACCAAGTTTCAAAATTGCGGGCATTTCACTCGAGAAAGTTAATTAGGATTAATTGTAGAATGTGGATGGTTTCGCATCAATAAGCATTGAAGATCACACGGTATTTCGATTTCGTGACCTTGATAGGGAGTTCTAGGACTACATTGGTTTCTCAAGTTAGTTATAATTTAACTTATTTTTCATTTTATTTGTAAAACATGCCAGAATAATTCAGCTAGACATCAAGCTAAAACTCAACCAAATCAAACTGTAATATAGTAAGGCTTGCAAAAATGATTTCAGAAGATCAAACTTTGAAATCTAAGTCTTCAAAAGCCCCTAAGGAGAGATGAATTTACAGAAGTATCAGATATACTCTTTCCTCCTGAAATACTCTCTCTAGATCTCTACTATATAGAATGGACATATAAGAACATCAAAATTTAATAAGAATTTGACCACACAAGAGGTACTGGATATGATAGAAATGTTCATCTACTGAGTTTCAGAGTACAGCTTGTGCCCAGGATCATTACCCACGAAGATCTCTTCCAATCTTAGTGCTAATTGAACTCTGAAGAAATGAACTTAACACACACTTCATTGGCTATGTAGCTTCAAGTGCAAAGAACAAAAGACAGTTCTCCCAAAAAGCTACCCATAGAAGCCTACTCCAATTAATCTTAAGAGTAATGTTTCTGAGACTGTCTTAGGGATGAGACCATGCTCTAAGAGCACTGGGATTTCAGGTTGGGCCCACCATCTGAAATGGGCCCACCTGAAATCCCGTGCTCTCATAGTATAGTCTCGGCCTTTAAGACAGTCTCAATAGCTAAGTCCTAATCTTAAAGCATAAAGAGAGAAATCAAGGAAAAAGTAACGAAAAGTGAAACAAAAGGAACATTAAGAAGACCCTTTGTTTTGGGGGTACACAAAACAATCAAAAGGTGCACAATAAGAATAAGTTTAGATCATACAATAACACACCCAGACTCATTACCATCTCATCTCAACCATCCAATTAATGGGTCCTAATCCTGAACTTTTGAGGAAAAAAAGGTTAAATTTATTCTTAGATTATTTATTTCAAAAGGACATAGATGGATACAAATAGATGAGATGACTCAAAAACTTGACTCTTAAAAAGAATTTGGGGGCTACGTCCGAACCCCCAAGCAACATTGTTAGCTCCTGCAAGAAAATTCTGGCTCTGCCTCAGTCGGCATGGTATTGTTTTAATTTACCCAAGATATTACAGATATAATCCAAACTAGCTAGAATTTGTTCTGTGAGAGAGAGAGAACGTGAAAAGGGAGGGAATATAAGGGAAGGAAGGTGAGGACAAGAGGGAGGAGTGCTCCTTCACAGAAGCAGATAAAGGGAGTAAAAAAAAGGTTTTTTATATTTATTTTTAAAAGTAAAAAATAAAAAAAGAAATTAAAAGGGGGTGCGCAGGAAAAGACAGACGCTTCCGACAAAGATTTTAGCAGTACGGATCAGACCATCCTTCCGACCTAACTCCCAAAAATAATCTGTTACTAGTCGGGCACGAGATTTAAGGATCTGTTTGTTTTGAAAAATGTGTTATAAGGGAATGTATGGAGTGGAAAAAAACGATAAACTATACGAGGAGAATATTTCAATAGTATCTTATTATAACTGTATTATTCTTCTGGGGCTACTTTCAACCATTTCCTACTCTCAACCAAAATCCGGCACCTGTCCTTACATGACAGGTGTTAGTTTTTGGTTTAGAGTAGAGCTAGCACTCCTCTTCTGATAATCATTCTCTTGGTTAGGGTTTCTAAACCCTAAGCTTTGAGTCTTTTGACCACTCGAAAGGCGTGTCTGTCTCGGTGCTCTATCTGTACCCTCACGGGTCAGGGTCTCAATTATCTTGGCCCGCATGTCGTGGGAATGTCTTAAAAGGAAAATAATCACCTCCTTGGTCGGTGACGCGAGGAGGGGTGTCTCGATTCCCATTTTCTTCCCACGTGTCCCTCTTCTAACCCTATTTAACCGTGGTTAAAATTCATCCACCCTTAGGGTTCACCCATCTACCCTTGGTTTTTAGAACTACCCTGGTTTTTAGAAAAATAAAAATTTAACTAAAGGGTTAAAACATACTAACCCAAGTTAGTGAGAGTTGAAAGGTAGGCTATGTGAGAGCGAGGAGCAATAGTTCGCTCCTCGCCAGTGGAGCAAACTATTGCTCATGTCTAAAACATACCCACCTGATACGGTTATTGTTACAGGCTTATGTGTAAGGATGGAGCCAGAATTCTCTTGCAGGGCTAATCTCATCAACCATTGCATCTATTTGTGTATTTGTGTCGGTTGATAAGGAATGCATTTTTTCTCCAAAGTTTAGGGGGCTAGAGCCCCCATCGCCTCGGCTTTGCCCCTCCCCCAACCTATGCCCCTATTAGTAGTATTATTAGGAAAAAAAAATTCCAAATTTTCAGGGGGGGCTACAGCCCCCCGGGCCCTATGTGACTCCGCCCCTGCTTATGTGTTACCTTATAAGAGTCTATGACCCATTATTATTAGACTTGTGATTCTCTCCAGTTGTAACCTGACTTGGGGGAGTCGGGGTACGCCACTTACGCTGCCATGTGTTTCTTTTGACACCCCTTAACTGTTGTTAAAATTCACCCACCCTTAGGGTTCACCTACCATATTATTCTATTAACAACACGATTTTACCATATTGTCTTATTAAAAAACATAATTTTGTCACTTTGATTTTTGATCAAGAAGACTTCGACGAGAATCTAGATGAGTAGGTGATAAAAGTATTGGTTAACTCTAAGATTCAGGCGATAAAAGTATTGGTTAACTATAAAATTTAGTGAATCTTAACCACAGTTGATGGGTGTTAAAAAGGGGTGCATGGACCAATCGGGATCGCATCTTTATAATCCATCTCCAAACCCTTATATACAGCTATTGATGGCTTTGATCATTACCGTTCAAGTTGCAGGCTACCACCACTTGGGTTGGGCGTAGCCCATGGCAAAGTGGATTCTTGGCATTAGTTAACCTCAAGTTTAGCTCTACATTGAAGGAGAAGATCCCCCATCAACCTACACATAAGGGTAGTCCACAAATTGAATGAACCAGCTTGATGAATGAGTAGGCCACGTCCATTAAGAATGATGGACCTTAGGTCTATCATATTATATAACCCAAGAAACAAGCTAAGTCCCCTAAAAATGTATATAATTTTTTGTTTATTAATTTTCTTGGGCTAAATAGAATCTGTTTGTTGAAGTGAATTATTGCATTGAGAAAGGACATGAACGCTATAAATCTCAATACAATTATACCCTAATCCTAACCCTACCCGTAGCACTAGCACTAGATCTATCCTTCACGGTACACTGCATTACAATAGATATTAGTTCAATAATTACCTTGCACTAACCCAGATTAAGGAAGTAAAAGCTCTAAAACCACTACTTTTGGACTGAAAACACTGCTACCACCTTTTCTGCCCTACTTTGTGATAAAGCAAAAGCAGGAAAAAGAAGGCATGAAAGAAAAAAATAATCATAAAGGAAGAGATGAATGCTAATCATACTCTCGCAATTCCTACTCTCACCCTTTTTAAATACAGAAATGCTTGCCCCAGTCATTACTAGTCACGGTCTTCCCTAGACACATGGTAATGGCAACAAGTGGTAAACCATCTCCCTATTATAAGGTAACACCACGTGTTGCATCTACTCTGCATCTTTGGAAAAAAGTTGCCTTATTGCATCTTGGGGTAGCACTCTTATAAATAATAAAACATGAGTAATGCTAGGTTAACTTTTCTTCTCGAACACCCCTATGGAGACCGTAGAATCTCAGCCCTAACCAAGACCATCCACCTTTTTTTGGCATTTTAGAGCGGCGAAAAAATTTGGTTATCGGCTACCTACTCGTTTCGTGAAAGTTTTTCGTTTTCAAGTAAAATAACGTGAATCTTGTTATTTTAACTACATCACTTAATTAACTTGATTTGAAGTTAAATAATGTGATTCATGTTATTTTAAATGAATCAGTTAATTTGTATTGTTCATTCAAAAGAACGTGATTTTAACTGATTCAGTTAAAATAACATGAATGAATTAATTTGTATGGTTTATTAAAAAATAACATGATTCAGTTATATAAAATAACTTGAATTAGTTTTACGGGATCAATAAGTGGCTGATGAGTGTTAAGTTAGATAGCCCCACCAATAGGGATGATCTCGGTTAGGTACGAGACCATACGTTCTCAAAAGCTTTATTCTTTCTTCTCATCCACTTCCCTATTTTCTAAACAAAAAGACAAAGAAAAAGTGGAGGGCCCTACAAAAAAATGTCATTTTTGTTTTGTTTAAAAAAGAGGAAAGTGAATGGGAAGGAAACTACACATAGCATTGCTCATAAAACGAAAGGATTTTGTATGAATTGGTACTAATTCTTTTGTTTTATTATATAAAATGGGATGGTGAGAGTATGCTTAGCATTGCCCAAAAGAAAGGAAGAGAGGAAACAAAAACAAAGTTTCTCAACCCCCATGTATCAAAATTCTTCCGAAAGAGGACTTGGGCTTCTTCAACCTCATCCAAGGAAGGAGACACAGACCTCTCAAAGATACAACAAAGGTCCGTTTGGGAGCTTAAACAAGGAAAGAAAACAAAGTGAAGAGTGAGTGAAAGAAAACAAAAAATTTCGAGGCATGAATCGAGGTGTTTTGCAGAGCTTACCGGTGCAACAAATGGTGGCTGGAAATCCAACCTGGTGGAACATTAACGACATGCGTCCACCACCTCAGCAACCCTCTGTTCTCTTGCCTCCTCCTTCCTCTATCTTCCCTCAATACATACCTGCATCTTCTTCACTTCCTTTAAGCTCTTGGCATGATAACCAAGATCTTCCAGAATCATGGAGCCAACTACTTATGTAACTCTCTCTCTCTCTCTCTCTCTCTCTAGATCTCTCTCTCTCTCTCTCTAGTTTGGTCTATTAGTATACTTTCTTTCACATGGGTACATGGATTTTTTGATCTAGAAACCAAATTTCATCTGTGTTTACAGTCTCCTTCTGTATCTCTTTATCTACTTTTATCTTTATTGTTTTGAGCTGTACGTGGTTATCTTTTTAAGATTTTTTTTTTGGACCTAAATGAATTTCTTCCATGTGTTATAGTCTTCCTCCTTCCTCTCTACTTTATGCCTATTAGTAGTTTTTTTCATGCTTTTCCAGACATGGGTTTTGGTTTTTATTTTTATTTTTAGAGTTTAATTTTATGGGGTTTTGATACTGTTTCTCAGGGGTGGATTGGTGGGCGAAGAAGATAGATCTGTTCTGAGTCATTTTCAGACTAAGAAGTTGGAGAATTGGCAAGAACAAGTGTTATATTCGTCTCAAGGTGTTCCTGTTGTTGATGTAAAACAAGAGGTCTCTGAAAGTGGCTACGTGTATGGTCATGAAACTGAAGAATTTCAGGCAGCTAGACCTACTTGGTCTCAAATTATGCCAGCTTCGTCTCCCAGGTCTTGTGTTACTAGTTTCAGTAGTAATATGCTGGATTTCTCTAATAGCAAGGTAGATGGAAGGCATCAACTACAAGATCATTCATCTGAGGTAAGATATTTTCTAAGTTAGAATTTGAGATCTTCTCAGGGTTTTGGAGATCGAATTTCATGTTTCTGGGCTAAAGGTTGTTTGTTTCAGGAGCATCTGAAGATTGTCTATCAGACATTGCAGCTTAAGATAATGAATTTGAAGATCTCAAAAAATTTCATTTTATCATTTTCTCTATTCAAATGATGTTCTTAAAGTTGAACTTTTTTGAGTTAGTTTTATCAGATTTCTACATCTAGGGTTCTAATTTTCTTCATTTGTTTTTCCTGTATTGAAGTGTAACAGCACATCAAACGGTGGAGTATTTAAGAAAGCTAAGGTTCAAACCTCTTCCACCCCATCTACCTTCAAGGTAATTAAAAAATTAACTGGGTGGAACTAGATCTCCCCCAGTCTCTCTCTCTCTCTCTCCCCCAACTTTTTCTCTCTCTTGTCTCTCTCACCGTCTATGAGTGAGGACTGTTGTGTCTTTCTTGATTGTCTTCTTCAAGCATGTATGATTCGTTAGGTATCCCCCATCCACCTAAAATATAAAGAAAATTCCAATATAAAGAAAATTCAATACAAAATTGAGATTTTTGCTACCAATTAAGTCCTCATATTTTTATAATTATATTTTAAACCAGGTGAGGAAGGAGAAATTAGGTGACAGAATAACAGCCCTTCACCAGCTAGTTTCACCATTTGGGAAGGTAATTAAACTTCTTAGCTTTTCACTTCTCGAGCCTCATAGATTAGATTGAACAGAAAGATCAATATATATATATATATATATATTATGATGAAACCCAGAAAGAGAAGTTCTTTATAAAGATGAAAGGTCACTCTTTTCTTTATCTTTTTTCTGGTTTCTCTTTTTAACATTAAAGAAGAACTGAAAGATGACTTGGGGGGTTGTTGTGGTGTTCTCTTTTGCAGACTGACACAGCTTCGGTCTTGTTTGAAGCTATTGGCTACATCAGATTCCTTCAGAGTCAAATTGAGGTGATGTTTCTTTCGTCCTTTACATTTGCAAACTACCATGAGTCAGTCAGTAAGAGCACGCAGTTAAAGTTCCATTTCTTCATGTTCCTTCTTTTATCATCTTTTCTTATCATATTTCAAAAAAATTCCCTCTCCCGCACCTTGAATGCAGGCCCTCAGCTCCCCGTACTTGGGTAATGGATCAGGAAACATCAGGCAACAACAGTCAGTAAGTTTTTATATAAACCCAAACCCATTTTCCAAAGCTTGGCCAAGATCTCTCTCTCTCTCTCTCTCTCTCTCTATATATATATATATATTTTACATGCATGCAAATGTGTAAGTAGCCATGTATTTAGGTGTGTGTGTATGTGCAGGAGCATGTGCATGTGTCTGAATTCTATTATATTAGTTGATTAATGAGGAGATTTTTCTTGATAGGTTCAAGGAGAAAGGAGTAGTATGTTTCCTGATGACCCTGGTCAGGTATGCTTTTATTGGATCAATTACCTCTTCAAAAGCATATGGGGAAGCTTGTATTTGAAAAGCTTTTAATTTAATGTTCTCTTCACAAAGGAAGTGTTGAAGGAACAAAGTTCTCAGCTTTATAGACTTTAATGTCAAATTCAAATTATAAAAGCACAATGTGGGACTATCTTAGTTGATTTTGGAATCATTGGGTTGAAAACTAATGAAAATACTAATGCTTTTTTATTTTTATTTTTCATCAATAGCTGTTGAATGATACCTGCATGAAAAGAAGAGGAGCTCCTGAGCAGGTATTCTTGTCTGTTTAAAAATATATCTTCAATGAGACTTCTGAACATATCTTCTTATTCATATTCCAGTTTCAAAAACATTGATTTTTTTTTTGCTGTTGATAAATTTAGGAACCCCAAGATGAACCAAAGAAGGACTTAAGGAGTAGAGGGTTATGCCTTGTTCCTGTGTCTTACACTCTGCAAGTTGGGAGTGACAATGGGGCAGATTATTGGGCTCCGACTCTCGGCGGGGGTTTCCAATAGATAGTTTCCGGCTGCAGCACGCTAGAGCTTCATGGCATGATATAACATCATGAGTAGTCACTCTGCTAAATTTTAAAGGCTGATTCCTCATGATGCTATGTATTTCAGATTGGAAAAGAAGTGTGCTAGAACTGGGGTCTCTAATCCCCTTTACTCTCTAATTTAAGATAAGCTTGTCTGTCTTCCTTCTCAATCCTTTGGAGAATTGCTTTCATGTATATGCAATTCTAGTAGAATGATTAATCATCTCAAATGCTGCCTAATTCTTTTGTTGTTGAACCACGAAGGCAGATTCATCCTTTTTATTTCTACATTTTATTACTTACTTATGACGTGGCTCATGAGATTGAGATCGATTCATTACAAAAGATCATAACCTTGCGCCTGTAAATTCCATTAGAAAATTATTAGACTAAGTTAGACTATGACTAGAACAAAAAAATTTAATCTCATGAGTCCTCTTTAAAATGACTACAAAAATGACCTTGTAAAAGGGAAATTCCGTCTCAATAAAGCAGCTGATCTCAATGTGGTCTTTCTGTAGACAGACTTGGGGTTAGGGGCATTAGGCCAACCCCTACCCGCCCTTATAAGAAAAGAAGGATGCTATGTGCCCACTAGCATCCTCATGGATGATACCTAGAGATTTACTGAGAATTCACTGAGGTATAGAATTACATCATTAACAAATGTACAAAAAGAAGCGAGGAAATCAGCTGCTCTATTGATCTCGAGCCATATCTTTACAATCTCGCAATGCTCAAAATTTTGTGCATGTCACGCGATTAGGCCACAACTCCGGCTAGAGAGATGTACTGAGAATTCACCGAGGTATAGAAATACATCATTAACAAATGTACAAAAAGAAGCAAGGAGAGCGAGGAAATCAGCTGCCCTATTGATCTCGAGCCATATATTTGTAATCTCGCAATGCTCAAAATTTTGTACATGTCACACGATTAGGCCACAACTCCGGCTAGAGAGATTTACTGAGAATTCACCAAGGTTTAGAATTACATCATTAACAAATGTACAAAAAGAATCAAGGAGAGCGAGGAAATCAGCTGCTCTATTGATCTCGAACCATATGTTTATAATCTCTCAATGCTCAAAATGACCAAGTGCTCATCGATAGATCTCAAAATATTGCTATCTAACCGTCCAAAAAAAAATAAAATATTGCTATCTATCCTCTAACGATCCTATTACTTTCGAACAGCACTTCCGAGTTAGTACTGACCATTAATTATATGGATATATGTGTTGCCTCCTGTTAAATCTGAAAAGGGGTCTCTCTTACAAAGAAGGGTGGAATCAGATATCTCATATTATAGTGTAGAATAATATCTGTTTTGCTTCATACAGTGGAGGCTTTGACATGCTTTCAATATTCTCCTCTTTCTTGCACAAATAATTCCCCTAGAACAAATGGACAGTACTCCATCTTTGTTCCTTGTGTATTTTCAAACGAGAAAGTAAAAAACACCACTTATTGATGTCTACTTGAGAGCATGCCCAACTCTCATGTGGCACAACTGACCCCAATGCACCAACATGGACCCTCAGTTTACTGGTGTTTCTAGGGTAGTTTACAGATTGTCCTCAAGTGACTAGTGCTACTCCTCACCGTGCCATCGCCACCGATGATCCTCTTTGTAAGTTACGACATCATATATCGGGGTCCTACATCACATGATAGATGAGACTCGCAACATACCCATTATATCGTGTCTTATGTACATCAATATTAAGTATATACTCATAAGAGTACGTTTGGTTACGAATTCTAAATTTGCCTGTCAAATGATCAGCCCTGCATAACTTCTGAAAAATCAAAACCAAGGAATTTTGGTTTTTCAATGTTTCATCATAAAAGATCACTCAAGAGAGCCTATGAGAAGAGGAAACGCGACCACATTTAGCTATAGGGACCCAAAAAATGATAACCAAACACCCCTTAGCATTAGCTTTCCTTTCTACCCCCATAAACATAAGAAAAATGTAACATTTCACAGTGATAAGGTCGTAGATTTCGAGTCTTAATATAAGAATTATTGGGTTGGAAACTGCTAAAACTTCGCTTAACCACCAATGTGTGTGTTGATGCTTCCCGGTCGGAAGACAAAACTCATCCCCAATCTCGTTGCAGTAGTTGCGTGAGAGAATAAGAACTTGGCTTATAAGTTGCAGTCTAAAACTCTTTGCTCATGATGTGGAAGATCTGATCAGTAGAGGCAAGCTATTGCCTTTGATTTGATAGTCCCTACCTGATGAACCAGTTAAAGAGTAACCAAGAACTTACATGTTTGCACGTATTGCCACCATGCTACCAAGCACATTTCAGAGATTTTCATTGGGATGTACATTGCTTTCATCACATTCAAGATAGGGAGTGTTCTTGTGGGGATTATTGGTGACAATTTGGCAAAAGCCTCTAGTCTTTTGTGTTAAAGATCATAAGAAATAAAGTTCTTGTCGCTCGTTTAAGTCTACTATATCATGTAATTTTTTTAAAAAAAATTATTTATGTTTTTTTTCAGATGAAAGCCGCCTAGTAGAGAGAGGAGGGGGTGGCAGACCCCTACATGCTTATTAGATAGAATGTTAAAAATTACAAGAAACACAAAAGGGGGCATAATCTAGCGATTGGTGATTCAAACAGCCAATTCTACAGCATAGGATAAACGTCACCACCTCGAGTATTACCTTCGGCCGACTTGTTCCTTAACTATTGGTGATTTCATGGCCATCGCGATAATTTGGATTAGGTATCGTAATTGTATCACCTCAATGTTAGCTGGTCAAGGCTGGAGCAAAGGTCTCCATCCTAAAAAAGTTTATGGTGTGAATTTGCTTCTGGCATTTAGGTGGAATATCTTTTCTTCTTCTCATTGCAGCTTTGTAAAATCTAGCTAATTGTAGTATTGTACATAAATTGATTTAGTATATGTAGATCCATTATTCAGAAGAAGTAAAATTTTGGACAAGCCATGACACCCTTATTTATAACCAGTGCCTAAAATGATATCCAAAAAAAAATTAAAAGAGTACCGTTGTCCAGAAATACACATACATTACTTGAATTCAAAAAGATGGATGAATGTTTGTCAAAAAAAAAAGAAAGATAAATGAAAGAAGGCAAGTGGGGAAATGATGTGGGAAAGAGAGAAGTGTTTTGGATAGATTCAAAAACCTAATTTTTTAATTGATAAAATGTGGGTTTATTAAGGTTTTTCATTTTTGGTAAGAAAAATAAGGCATGAATGGAGCTACCCTAATGGAAAACCATACACTGGAAATTCATCTTCTCTCAAGAACACACATTGAGCTAACCTTTCTTTGAGGGAGAATGTTTACTCCTAAGTTTGTTAAGCAATTGCAAATGAATTAAAACTAAAACATGAAATGGCGTCCCCGGACTTGAACCGGAGACCTTCAGTGTGTTAGACTGACGTGATAACCAACTACACCACGA
Source organism: Tetracentron sinense (assembly GCA_015143295.1). Classification (NCBI taxonomy): domain Eukaryota; kingdom Viridiplantae; phylum Streptophyta; class Magnoliopsida; order Trochodendrales; family Trochodendraceae; genus Tetracentron; species Tetracentron sinense. Next base: position 6,362,419 of record CM026569.1, read on the forward strand.
CACCTCTATGAACCTTGATTTCTAAATACATATAATTTCTATTGAGTTCTGCTAGAAAGTTTTGAACTACCATTATTCATAATATTTTAATATGTCAAACTTTCAAAATAATCTGATCTCCAATCATAAAAATGAAGGGGCCGCTTACTAATGTCAGAAAAGGCAAGGAGTTGGGCTAGTGGCCAAGACCACGCCTCAAAAAGCACGCTGGGGTCTTGAGTTTGAGTCCCTCCCTCTTGTTGGCCACTTTTTGGGATTTATATCGGCATTCCTGGTTGTGTACTATAAGGGGATTTGCATGGCCAGAGACTTAGTCCGATGCTCTAAGAAACCTAGATACCCTCTTTTGAAAAAAAAAAATAAAAGAAGGGGGAGGAACCCTAAAAAGGGCATTATAATAATCCATACATACTCTTACCTACCGTTGGATGAATTATCATAGCAGTATAAATCTCAATTCAATCACAAAATAAAACAATTAGTGAAGATAAGTCCATTAAGTGAATGATGATGACCTAATCTCTCCTAAATAGGAGTATAAGACCCATTAACTACCATTTGGAGTGCACTTTTGACCAACACTGCCGGCTTCCCATATAGGTCGGCAATACACACTACAGAGTCTATGTTCTCTTCTTTACGTTTTTTTATTTTTTGGTCACTATGTTCTCTTCTTTACTTGGTCAACCATATGTGAAGATTTATGTATCCTGTGCATCTCGAACTACAATATAGAAAGTCCACCAGGTTTCTTAATCGTACATCGGGCTCTCCCGTTTTGGACGATGATCACAATTCACATATGAAACCAATAGTAGTATAACTCCTAATAATGTAGCTCGCGATGTACCAAATCTTCTCTGTATTTGGCTTTGAGTTGACTAGGGGATTTCCCTAAGTTTTTTGTGGGGCCCATCACGCTCCGATTTCTTCGAAGTTAGACCAGATCTGAAAGCGTTGATTAAATCCAGCTAAGAAAATCAAAGACTAAGTCAAAGTCACCCTTTCATTCGTGTATTTATACTGCCCTCATCCTCCACCGTTTGATCGCATCAGCATATCAATCATATCAGAAGAAGAAAACGAAGAGGAAGCAAATGGCTCCGATAACAGTCGACGACGTGATTCCAGAAGGCATTCTCGCCTACTTCGACGAGGACGACCAGCTCCAGCAGGTGTCCGTACACTCCCTTGCTGCCGGTAAAAAGATCATCCTCTTTGGTGTTCCCGGTGCTTTTACTCCTACTTGCAGGTAATCTATTTAACCCATTACTTTTGCAATTATAATTTTACCTTCTTTTGAGTTGTTAAAGCTGTTATTTTTGAAGTAACAAAAAGAAAAACAAAGATTAGAGTGGAAGAGTCTAAGCAACGACTGGATTAAAAGAGTCTTTCTCACATTCAAAATCATGCATCAGACTTTCATTTAACTCGACTCTAAGTGATAAAAGAAAAAAAAACTCATCTTTTTTCTTTTTTGATTACCTTCTTCTAATCCTTAGCTTTTTGAGAAATCCTTCATTTAATTAAAAGTCAATTTATTAGTACTCCCAAATATACTCTAAATTCCTAATCCTTTAATTCAATTGGGCTCGGGCCTCTTGGAGCACCCGACTAATCCCTTGGGCTCGTGCAGACACCCCCCCCCCCCCCCCCCCCCCCCCAAGCACTAGGTAAGTAGGGATAGATCTTGAAGGCCTATAGGGAAGAGGGAATCGAACTCAAGACCTCCGCTTCCTGTAGCGTGGTCTTAGCCAGCACACCAATCCCTGTTGAATTCCTGTTGGTGTGTAATTAAATGTAAAGATTAGAGCTGATATGACTTTAAAAATCGATAAAATAAGCTAAGTTAAATCAAGTCTTGACCCTATATTTGGGAGTCTAGGATTCTTCAGGTTAAATGCTAATAGATTTGAGCCATTAAGCACTTCTCTTGTGAGAAGTTTTTACGAATCTCCTTAAAATAAAAAAAAAATTGTTAAAAAATGTAATTTCATGAAAATTTTAACATCCGTTAACTTAATTTTGGATGGAAGAGGGGATTTGTAAAAATTTTAAAAGTTAGTGGACTATAATACAAAATCACAAAACATAAGGGGGCATTTACTAATAGCTGAAAAGTTATGGGGTTTTTTTCTCAAAAAAGTCATAAATATATTCATAATGAAAAACCTAATATTCCAAATCCTTCAAATAATGAGAACCATTAGGTCTACCAACAAAAATTCAAAGTAGCTGAGATATCGCCAAAATTGAGGGAAATTAAATAAAACATTCCCATTAGAGTGAAACCAAAATTGTACACTCCTCCACTAATTTGCTTAGGTGGCCTCACAAATGAAGAGCATGCTTAGGTGGCTTTAAAACATCTACTGTGAAAGTTAAGGTGAGAAAATTATGGGGAGAAATTTTAGGAAAATAAATTATTAATTAAAAGATTAAGTAATGGAGAAAATTTAGGAGTCATTTATTTAGCGAGTTGTTACAAACTGTTCATTCTTAATAGAATAAAGGTAGGTCTCCACAATTTTGCTTAGGTGGCCTTAGAAATGAAGAGTATGTTTAGGTGACTTTACAAATGAAGAATATGTTTAAGTGGCGTAAGGAGAAGAATATGAAACAATTTTCACTATAGCATAGAGTACTAGTATAGATATCATTGAACCTGGTGTGTCCCATGCCCTGTCATAACATTGTGCATATGATAGTCATTCAACTACAAAATATTAGTGTATTACTCAGTTAACGTTACATCTATCATTACCGGATCCAAGTTGAGAACTCAAAAGAATCCCTGATCTTTGAAGACGATGCTTAATAGTGCCCAACAAACCCGTTTAAGGGATTAAATGTAAGCATGTATCAATTAATAAAGAATGCGTGTCCCAGACTCACAATCACCTCAAACCCTCTATAAACTTTATTGCCACGATAATGTTATAATGTTTTTCAAAATAGAAACGGTTTTAAGATGGAAAAATAGAAAATAGAGATTTGCAATCCTATACAGCCGTCATGTGTCTACAAAAACCCTCTACATCTACACGTGTCCACTCACCTGCTTGGGTTTCATAGTAAGTAATTTTTCTCTAAGCTATATAAAGTTGGTTTCTTTGAGGTTCAGAACTTCCCCAACCACAAGAAATAGGACTGTGCTCTGTCCCTTTTGCGCAGGTGTATGATTTTCAGCTGCATTTAACTCTGTGTTGATTTTTTTTCTTTTTTCTTTTTTGGTATCGTAAATATGGTTAGAGCATCTCAAGGCAATACTCTAAAACTCTCATCTATTTCGGCATCTCCATTATATGTAGAGGAGATAGGGCCTACTTTAAAGTTATTTGCTCCAATGGGAAGAAACTCTAAATCACTATTCCTACTCTAAAACTCAAGGGGTGATACCTTTGAGGTCGCCATGTGTCCTTTTTGATACCCCTTAACCATGGTTAAGATTTACCCATCCCTCCTTGTTTTTTTTTAATATTAATTTTTTTTTAAATTAAAAAACTGTTTTTAGAGTTTTTTAATATTAAAAATAATTTTTTAATTTTAAAAAAACCAATGATGGGTGGGTGACTCTTAACCACAGGGGTGTCAAAAGGTGAAAGGACACAATCGTCATTTTAACTAAGATTGAAAGACAAAAAGAGGACACAAATGAAATTGTAAGAGCATGAATAGTGTTATAGAGGCCATCTCTATTTTCTCTCCAATACAGAGGACCTCCTCTAAATATAGAACACGGTTGGACTTGCCAAAACTCTATATTTAGAGTTATAGAGCACGGTTGGAGATGCTCTTAGGCCTCAACCCCATACCTATGTTTGTTTGTTTATGCTCATGCATGGATTAGGTGGTTAGAGAGTCTAGCATTTGAAGTTGGTCACATATCAACTGCCGCACCACAATTTATGTAAATGAATCCTTGAGCACCCACATAGGGGTATGTACACATTGACACAAGCATGCAGGTGTCATGCGTTGATTGGTTGCATTACGCCTGCTGCTATTTTTAGTAATATGTTATAGGACTTAGGTGTCGTTTGGAATGTTTAAATTTTGGGTCTACTTGTTTACATGCCTATTACAGGTATACGTTTTCACGTTTTAAATCATTTGGTAACGTGTTTACTTGTTATAGAAAAAAAATATCCCGTGTCTGAAAATAAAGTTCACGTTTTTGATGATTTTTGATAAAGAAACTCGCATCTATTGTGGGTAGACGATAGAACGGAGATTTCTATCTTTTTTTTTTTGCAATTTTGTCCATTTATATTTTGTCATTATTATTATTATAAAATCAAAAGTTTATTAATGAATAATTTTTAATGGTTGATGAATAACTCACATATATTTATGTTTGAATTGGCTGCGCAACAAAAAATTATTTTTATTTAAATCACATTAAGTGCCCCTGAAATAAGATGATACAAGATATAGTTTTACCAAAAAAAGAAAAATTATGTATATTATTATGTGTTGTTAACCGTTTTTACTATTTATAAATCTATTTCTTAGAGATATTTTTATTACAAACTTATTTTGACGAGATCTAAGCCAAAATAGACCAAATCTACCAAATGAGCCCATGGGTGGCGCTATCAAGGAAACTTTCATAAAGTCTCTTGTTTTTACTCCCAAAACAGAAGACTACTGAGGAGATCCAAAAAAACAAGGAAAATAGTTAATGGACCCATGGATCCCATTTGATAACCTAAGGGTGGATGCCCCCCCTTGGAAGCTGCAACACAAATGTTAGAGGGATTCAATCACTGCAACATGACTTTGCTAAAACAAGTGAAGGGGAAGAGAATTCTTGAACTCTAGCTTTAAATTTAAATGCAATTTTTTCAAAGCTTGCTTGGTTGAAGGGTGGTCGAAGTCATCCATTGCTTACCCAAAGCAACCATCTCTCCATTCTCTTTCCTTCTAACCTCCACCATCACTGATGTCAGCTTTCCGTTGTGTCCAATTAACTTTGTCTCAATCTCAACTTCTTCTTGAAATATTATTCATAAATTCAGATGAATATATATATATATATATATATATAATTAATTAATTATGTGATATATATACATATAAGAGCAATGCTATGTCGACTTTCAGTTGTACACGCTTTAACAATTTTTCTTATTTTGAAACAAAAAGACAAAACAAAAATAATAGGTTTCACGAAAAAGTGTCTTACTATTTTGTTTTCTTAGACAAAAATAAAAGAGAGTCGAAAGCCGGAAAGTGTACATTGTATCGCTCTGCATATACACTAGCTGTACTGTATTGTACTGTACTTGAGTGCAGGAAAATAAGAGAACTAACATGAATCTTAACCGTTGAAAAGTAAGATATGTCAAAATTAACGGACACATTTATCAGCCCCATAGAGGAGAATACAACTACAGTCATAATGACGTCGATTAACGTTGCAATTTTTTGGTTGAAGGTAACAACACCACAAGATTAAGCTCCAGGCATTAGAAGGAAGACCACACACTCACGCACACACACATTCCACAAATAGTCTTAACCCATATAAGCTTCACCCAAACATTTCTCAAAACGGGTATCAACCATTTGAGGCGTGATAGAACTTATAAAAATAAGAGGGCTCGATTACAAAACCGATGTGGGTCTAAGACCATGGAGAAATGAGAGCTTACTAGAAACATACAGATAGGCTTTTTGGTACGACAAATTTGCACAGAATCAAATCCTTTTCAAACCGTACGACCTCGAGTCCTTGAACAGCTAGGATTTCGATTTCCCTGCCAAAGTGACCCCTTCCGAGAGTTTCTAGCCATTCCTTCCCTTTCTGCCAATGTAGTTCTCCCATCCTCTCCCTTGGAAAAGAAGCATACAACATATCTCTGCATTTATCTCCTCCTTACAAGTGGTGCGTACCGTTGATTAAAAACCCCAAGTGGCCACGTGGTGAGCGGTATTGATGGGTCTACTGTGAATGATGGACCGTCAGATGGATGCATGTGGTAGGCATGATTGGACAAACTAATTCTTTTATTTGAGGTCAAAGGATTACCTTTGGAGAATACACTTACTATGAAAAAATTTACATGTTTGCTAATTTTTGTATCAAAAATGTAAGGAAATGCTATTGAGACCTCTCGTGCCTATGCATGTGATTTTAGGTGGGGCCCACTGTGTGAAGATGGGCCCCACCTAGAATCTCGCCCATGGGCGCGAGGTCTCGGCCCTTACGAGGTCTCAATAGCAAAGTCTAAAAATGTAACTCGAGTTCAAATCTAATCAGTGTGGTGGTTGATAAGAAATTGCTATTAAAACCTTCGTGGGTATATACCAATCTCATACATTTTTGAGGAATGTTAGCCCTATTCTCGGTCTCTACCAATCACTTGTTTATTCTTGATGAAAAATAATGCTTTAACCGTCAGAACTGATTTAATAATGAATAGGTGGTTGGTGGAGGCTGAGATTAGAGTTTGATCGAGAGTAGGGCTAACACACGTCTATATTTTTATATGTGACTTTTTTTTTTTAGAGGTTTCTATTAAAGTTCTAAATTGTTGTCATGTGCCACATGCTTATTTAAAGATTAGTAACTAATTCCACTTCAATCCCACTAATCATTTTATTAAATAATTATGTTTTAAGTGAGATGATTATAGAGAATGGTAGATACGATTCTTCTTCTCTTTAAATTATTTATGGAGCATCTCATCTCTTTTTCTCTCACGTGTTTTCCTCCCCATCATTTATGAAACTATTTTCTCCCTGCCATCTCTTATTTATATCAATATTTAAATCATCTAATCGTTACGTTTCAAGTTAATTAATCATCTCTCATGGGTAGTAAAAGGACTTGAACCCATGTCTCTTTCTTTATGTTATACTCATGAAATAATACGGGGCTTAATTCTTATAAAATCTTGTTAAAATAAACATGAAAAGTAGTCCTTTAAGTTGTCCCATTTTTTTTTTCAGAAATAAATCATTGAAAATCTAAAATCAAATACAATTTTAATTTGAGAAAAAAAACTCCCATTGATAAAAGTTTTTCTTAGTGATGTAATAGACACAACACTCTAATGTGAAACTTGTTGAATATGTATCCGCCAAAATATTATGCACTTTCTCTAAAGTACAAAGCATAAATATCAAGCAACAAAGTTTCACAATAGAGAAGAGAGAAGAAGACAAAAAGACTTTATTGATAAAGTGAATAAACAAAAACAGCCACACCACCACTCTCACGTTTTCACCTCTCTCTATATATAGAAATCAAAACACTTAAAGATAAGATAAGATAAGGTAAAGATAAAGACTCCTAAAAGATAACTATAAAAGACTCTTATCAAGATAAACACTATTTTAACCTTATCTAAAAGATAACTATAAAAGACTCTTATCAAGATAAACTATTTTAACCTTATCTAAAAGATAACTATAAAAGACTCCTACTAAGATAAACTATTTTAACCATATCCACTCAAGGCTCTACTTATCTTATGGATAAGTTAGAGTTTGGTGATGACTCTTAACACTCCCCCTCAACGCCAAATCTCTACTAATGACGCCAAGTGCATCTCTGAACTTTGTGAATTTTGATGAACAAAGCCCTTTCGTGAATATGTCCGCCAATTGCTCATTTGTATTAACTGGCATAAGATCAATTTCTCCTCGAAGCACTTTTTCTCTAATAAAATGATGATGAACTTCAACATGCTTCGTTCTAGCGTGAAATACTGGATTTTCTGCCAGTCGAATTGCGCTTTCATTGTCGCAATATAATCTGATCTCATAATTTGTGGTTTGATGCAAATCAAACATTAACTGCATTAACCACGCACTTTCTTGTGCTGCCATAGCTGCAGCCCGATATTCTGCTTCCGTTGTTGACAAAGACACAGTTGGTTGTCTTTTGCTGCACCAAGAAATAGCACCCGAACCAAGACTAAACATATAGCCTGTAGTTGATCTTCGAGTTGAGAGATCACCTGCGTAGTCTGCATCACAGTATCCTACAATTTTGCATTCGACAGCTCTTCCATACCAAACACCATGATCCATTGTTCCTTTTACATATCTTAGAATTCTTCGAACAATCTCAAGATGTGGCTTTTTTGGACTATCCATAAATCTGCTCACGACCCCTACTGCTTGAGAGATATCAGGACGAGTTAGAGTTAAGTAGATCAAACTTCCTACTAACTGCCTGTACATGCAAGAATCTTCAAGTTCTTCAACTTCATCTATACGAACTTTAGTGTTGACATCCATCGGTGTAGCCATCGGTTTGCAATCAAACATTCCAAACCGCTTCAACAGGTCACTGGAATATTTTTGTTGACATAAAAATATTCCATATTTATTTCGATCTATCTCAAGTCCGAGAAAGTGCTTCAGCTCTCCAAGTTCCTTCATGTGAAATCGAATTCCAAGATTCATGCGGATTCTTTTAATTTTTTCTAGATCATCTCCAGTAATAATCAAATCATCAACATAGACTAACACAACTGCAACTTTGTCTGCTACAAATTTTACAAACAAACTTGAATCAGTTGGGGCTAGAATATAACCACTGATTGTGAGAAACTCAGCAATCTTTCCATACCATGCTCTCGGAGCCTGCTTCAACCCATATAGAGTCTTTCTCAATTTGCAAACATATTGAGGATAATGAGGATTTTCAAATCCCTTGGGTTGCTCCATATAGATTTCTCGATCTATTTCACCATGAAGAAATGCATTCTTCACATCCATTTGCCACAACCTCCAATCCTTACTAGCAGCGATAGCAATTAGAACCCGTACTGTTGTTATCTTAGCCACAGGACTGAAAGTCTCATCATAATCTATTCCATACTGTTGTGAAAAACCCCGGGCAACTAATCGAGCCTTGAATCGCTCCACTGAACCATCTGCTCGGGTCTTGATCTTATATACCCATTTGCAAGAAATAGGTTTTACATCATCTGGTTTTGGCATTAGATTCCAAGTCTCATTCTGCTTTAAGGCTTGAATCTCATCTGCCATAGCTTCCTCCCATTCAGGAACTCCTTGAGCTTCTTCAAATGACTTTGGTTCTTCAATCACCAAATCTTTGCCAATCATTACTTGCGCTAGACCTGCATTCACATTCTTCAGTTTCGCCTTTTCAGTTGCATACTTTGGATTTGGCTTTGGTACTCGTTGTGACCTCCTTAAAACATGCTCATCTTCTTGTTTAGGCTCTTCAAGTTGTGAGGGCCGATTTTCTTCTATAACAGTTTGTTGATAAGTTCCAGTTTTCCAAGGGCTTGCACTAGATGTCATCTGTGACACATCCTTATCAACCTGTACAATTGGTTCAAGTGTCTTCTGATTGGAAGTCTCCTCTTCTAGTTCATTTTTAAACTTTTGATCAACTGGAAGATCGACATGATCGACTGACCACCATGATGATGACTCATCGAACACAACGTTTCTCGACACATGTACTCGATCTGAAGTTAGATCAATACACCTCCAACCTTTCCTTTCCGAATCGTATCCCACAAAGATACATCGGATCGCCTTCTTATCAAACTTGCTACGAAGATGGTTAGGCACAAATACATAACATACACAACCAAATACTCGAAAGTGACTTACTGTAGCCTTCATCTCGTACAGCTTCTGGAATGGTGAAAGGTACTCGAGCTTTGGTTGTGGTAGGCGATTAATAACATGATTTGCAGTCATCATGCATTCAGCCCAAAAACGAGCTGGCACATTTTTCGAATGTAACAGGCTCCTGCATGTCTCGGCTAGATGCCTGTTCTTCCTCTCCGAGACCCCATTCTGTTGTGGCGTATAGGGACAAGTCAGTTGTCTTCGGATACCATGCTCTTGTAGATACTTGTTGAACTCTTCTGAAGTATACTCTCCCCCGTTGTCCGATCTTAGACATGTTATCTTATGTCCAAGCTCTTTTTCCACCTTACTCTTAAGATCCTTGAATTTGTTGAGTACTTCCCCTTTCTCCTTTAGGAAGTAAATCCAAGTATATCGAGAGTAATCGTCGATGAATGTGAGCATGTATTTCATACCTCCAAGTGAAACATCTTTCACTGGACCGAACACATCTGAATGCACCAATTCAAGAGGTTTCTTGGCTTGAAACTTCGACTCAGTATAGGGAAGCTGATGTGCCTTGCCATACTGACATCCTGCACATACTGAATCATCTCGGATCTCCAGATCAGGAAGCCCTTTCAACATGTTCTTCTTCATCATAGCCTTTTAACTTGACAAATCCAACATGAGCAAGCCGAGCATGCCACAAATGAGCTGTTTCACTCTTTCGAGTCTTGTCTACATAAGCAGCCTCAGCTGACATAACATAGACAGATTCAATTCTTTTGCCTTGCATGATGGGAGTACCTTCGATCTGCATCTCTTTGTAGATCTTCACATCATCGGGTCCGAACACTACAGTGTTTCCAAATGTCGCCAATTGAGACACAGACACCAGGTTCTTCTTCATCATTGGGACATGGAATACACCTTGAAGCATTGTTGAATCATCACTTCCTTTTGGTACACATACAGCACTGCCTACATGAGTGATTGGCAGTCTCGCATTATTTTCTGTCACTACTACTCGTTGGCCATTATATTGTTTCTTTGAAAGAAACTTTTGATCATCTCCAGTCATGTGATTTGAGCAACCTGAATCAACTATTCAATCAGTAGAATAGTCTATTCGATTATTATTGCTTGTAGGCATGGTAACTGTAGTAGTCAATCCGAGTGTGTCAGATTGTTCTTCAGTGATAGACAAATAAGCACTCCACTCCTCTTCCTCACCATCAATTTTCTGTGGTAGGTCTTCTGAAGTTGTTGTATTCCCTTCATCTTTCTTCTTCTTGGGTGCTCGACAATTTCTGGCAAAGTGACCTGGCTTGCCGCAATTATAGCACGTTCTGGTTCTAGGATCCTGAGAATCACGTTCCTTGAAACTATCCTCGCTCTTCTTTGAATTCGAGTTCGATTGATACTTCGAATTCTTTTGTTTTCTCCTGTCATTAAAAGACCTTTTACTTTTACCAGTGTACAAGGCTTCTTCTTTCTCATTCGTAGAAAGACCAGCCATCTGCTTTGCTAGACTCTCCTGGTTTGCTAGAAGGCTTTCAAGCTCCAAGAGTGTTGGTTGAGTCGGCCATCCATGAATTGCTGTCATAAACCCATGGTACTCAGGCTTTAGACCTCGAATGATAATCCTTCTCATACGAGCATCTGTAATTTTCGACTCCTCATCAAGTTGTGATATCTCAAGACAGATTCCTTTTACTTTTATAAAGTATTGAGAAATCGACATGCTTCCTTGAGATACCGAACTGATCTCGTTCTCTAGCAATTGCAACCTTGCATCATTAGATCTGGTGAAAAGTGTGGATATCGCATCCCACGCTTCATTCGGAGACTTGGCCTCTCGAATATGTTCGAGCAATTCTTTCTGAATTGTAGCTTTCAACACGAACAAAGCTTTGCCTGCCCTTATCTTCCACTTCCTTAATTTCTCAGCATTCTCTTCAGTTTTGGGTGGTGCGATAATATTTTCGCCATTCATCACCTCCCAAAGATCTTGGCCCTGTAAATACGATTCCAAACAGGATCTCCAATACTCATAGTTAGTATTGTTCAACTTCTCTATACCGCTTACAGAATTTGCATGCTCCATTGATCTGAGTTGGCGAATACAAGGTATTTGATGAGATCTTCAGACTCACCGTTTTGAGGTCTTCACGCCCGTTCCCTGAACCAAGCTCTGATACCACTTGTTGAATATGTATCCGCCAAAATACTATGCACTTTCTCTAAAGTACAAAGCATAAATATCAAGCAACAAAGTTTCACAATAGAGAAGAGAGAAGAAGACAAAAAGACTTTATTGATAAAGTGAATAAACAAAAACAGCCACACCACCACTCTCACGTTTTCACCTCTCTCTATATATAGAAATCAAAACACTTAAAGATAAGATAAGATAAGGTAAAGATAAAGACTCCTAAAAGATAACTATAAAAGACTCTTATCAAGATAAACACTATTTTAACCTTATCTAAAAGATAACTATAAAAGACTCCTACTAAGATAAACTATTTTAACCATATCCACTCAAGGCTCTACTTATCTTATGGATAAGTTAGAGTTTGGTGATGACTCTTAACAAAAATCCCTACCCATTGTGGCATCTGAGGGCTAAACGATTCATTACTGACCAACTAAGCATAAGCAATACAAAAAATAAAAAAAAGGAAATTAATTTTTTTTAAAAATAAAAAATAACATTTTTACAAATATTATATAAAGTATTTAAATATGAGCCAAAGCTTTGCTTCAAGAAGCAAAACTCCCCATTTCAATGCAAAGCTCAGCTCGGTGGCAGTTCTATAATTAGAAGAAAAGACAATGGGGGTTCTGCTTAACGTCTCATAATAAGGCTCTTATATTAAATTCTTACATTTGACTTAATTTAATTTATAATCTTCTAACATCTTGTGCGTCGCGTGGGGTTTTCACTAGTACCTACCCATATGAAATGGATCGGGTGCAGCAATTTAATTTGATATTAATGTTATATGTGAGTGTGTGTTTAACCTTTCAACAAAAAAAAGGGTGCAACAACAGACCTCCATTTCTCACTAACATACTTCATAGGCCAACTCACAACCCCACCAAGAGAAGAAAAATAATTTTGAGACGAAATTATGATGGATAAAGATATCCTTAATTTTCAGAGATCAAATATATATTTTTTTAAGCAGTGATTAGCGTCGGTCAGTTATGTATCCGAATGCGGTGTCCTCATGTCCCTTTTAACACCCCTTTAACCTTAGCTAAGCTTAACTAAATGAAAGTAAAAAAAAAAAAAATTCTAAAAAACAAGGTTGGAATGCTTAATCCTAGTAGTGAGTGAATCTAAACCACAGTAAGTGTCAATTAAAAAGTGAGGCGTGGATCACTAATGTTGAGCTTGTTTAAGGTTGATTGAAGTCATCCATTGCTTAGCCAAAGCAACCATCTCTCCATTCCCTTTCCTTCTAACTTCCAGCATCACTGATGCAAGCTTTCCCTTGTGTCTAAACACTTTTGTCTCAATCTGAACTTCTTCCTGATTATTCAAAAATTCAGATGAATATATAGAGAGAGAGAGAGAGGGAGGGATCGGGCGATCCAACGACTACTATCACATTACTTAAAAAAAAAAAAACCAAATTATCTTAAATGTTCTTGTGAGCATGGGATCTTCCTACCCACTTTCACAATTATATGTTTTGACTTGAGTCGCCACCTATTCATTCTTGGGGATAGGTCCCGGGTATTTGTTTGTTTGGATAAGGCAAATGGTCTAATCAGAGTTAGGGTAAGTGGTTCGATTAAGCCCTGAGGAAGGTGTTAGGCACCCCAAGACCCCCGTTTTATAACGGTTACCTACTCCCTAAACTTAAGCCAATTATAATCTCAAAGTTTAATTAGAATGTCCAAAGTTTTTAAGTGAGTGTTAATCCAAGAAAAATAGAAAGCTAGATGGCTAGGGTCGAACCCGAGTTGAGTTGCCTACGAACTCACATGGTGAGATCAGACCGAGCGTAGTTCTGGCACATGAGCCCGTGCCGAGGCTAGGGGGGAGTGTGTGTGTGCATAGGATAGTCAAAGGGTCTAGCCTAGAAGGCTATGGTTTAGTTGACCGGGGAGGTCAAGTGCACAAGTGTTAAGTCTAACCGCAGTTAGAGGGTATTTATCCATGGTTAGATGAGCTAACCAAAGCTAAGGAGGTCCTACAAGTCTCTTTTTGGTCTTTTGTATTTTTATATTTTTTTGGGATTTTGGAGATATTTGAATGTTTTTGGTATTTTGGTTATATTTGCATGTTTTTGGTATTTTGATTATATTTGAATATTTTTTGGTATTTTGAGATTTTATTATGTTTTTGGTATTTTGAGCTTTTATCATGTTTTTTTTGGATTTTCATATAGGTAGGGTTTTGAAAAACTTAGCTAAAGTCACATTTAATCCAAGAGTTTGGCTAAAAGATTATATTTTAAGACATAAAGAGGGATGTGCCTTATGAATGTAAATGGTCTATTGCCAACACCTATTTTGTTGAATTGGTGTTGATAATAGATCAAATATCATTGTCTTTGGTATGAGACATTTTTAAGAATGTCCTCTTTAAGTCCTTAAACTATCATTTATTTTAAGTCTTTAAACCATCACCTACCCATTCAACATAGAACATGAAGGAAAAATAAAGAAATGAAAGAAAATGAAAACTCATCCTCTCCCTTTTAAGGTGGTTCATTTACACTATTATTAATGATGTAATGTTGCTCTAAAGAATGTTAGGGAGGGGATGAGCTTTCACAAAAAAATTCTAGAAAGAGGACTAGAATCTCAAAAGAAAACAAAATGAAAAAGAGAGGTATAGCTTTAGCTTCCACTCTCTATGGGCCTACCCATATCCACACTTGTGGGTACATAAAAAGAAGAAAATATGTACATGAAAAGGAAAAGAAAAAAGGAGCATCTCCTTGCCTTTGATATGGGGTCCCTCTACACCATTAGATTGGTGTAAATAGGCCCAACTATGCTTGAGAAATGAAAGATCAAGAAGAGAGAACCAAATAAAAAAAAAGATAAAAAAAGAAGAGAAAATGAAAGAAGAAGTGCCTACTCCTCCAAAAATTCTCCTTCAATGCTCCAAGGGGTAGGGTTTTAGAATCCACAAAGGAAGAGAGTTAGTGAAGAACTCTAAGCTTTTAGTCTTAGAATTCTTTCCAAACTCTAAACCTTAGTTTCTTCTCCCTTCTTCAAACTCAAGAGAAACACAAGTGGGTGGGAACCTTCTAGGGGTCTTGAGGGATGGATCTAAGGGGCTAAGGGATTGGTATTTATAGGAAAACTAAGAGGTTGGGTTGTGTCTTTTACATGAGGGATAAAAGGAGCTAGTGGGTAAAGACTTGAGTGTTGTAAGATGAGTTGATAGATTGAGTGTTGTAAGGAGTGTAAGAGAGTTGGTGGGTTGAGTGAACTATGAGTTATATGAGTATGGGTTGTAGGATATAGGGTGTAAGAGAGGTGTAAGAGAGTTGGTGGGTTGAGTGAACTATGAGTTATATAGGTATGGGTTGATGTAAGAGAGGTGTAAGAGAGTTGGTGGGTTGAGTGAACTATGGGTTATATGGGTATGGGTTGTAGGATATAGGGTAGGTGGATATGGATATGTGGATTAGGTCTTATGGATCATGGGTTATTAGTAGATGGGTCATGAGTTATGATTATTGGACTTTGACTATGACATTTGGGCTTGGGCTATGGAAATAGGCTTTGGCTTAGACAATTGGGTGATTGGGTATTTGGGCTTGACTACTTGGGTTGGGTAATAAAATTAGGTAATTGGGTTTGATTGAGTTGTCTGGGTACAAGTTTGGCCAAATGGGCTTGGGCCTTGGGTAAACCTTGAAGCATTTGAAGAAGTGGGAAGAGGAATAGGGGGTGCAAAAATAGGGTGCTTACAGTTCTTTCACACGTAAAAGGATGTGCAAGGATTGTCATTGGTTCTTTTGATCATATGATTATGTAAGTGTGAACATATGCGTTCTTTTTCATGTGTATCCAATGATATATACATAGAAATTAGATGTAGTAAATTTTTTCTTTTTCGCTGTCGTGATGTACCATACATGAGTGCAAGATAATAAGAGGACTAACATGAATTTTAGCAGTTGAAAGGTACGATATGTCGAAATTAACGGACACTTGGATCAGCCAAGAGGATGATGGCGTCGATTAACGTTGCAATTGCTCTTACGTGCCATACGTTGCAATTGCTCTTACGTGCCATTTACCGTCTTTATCCTATGTAGAAGAGGGATTGGAATTAGAGATTAATTTTGAGTCGGGGCTCTGCTTCACGGTGTTGACATTTACCGTCTTTATCCTATATAGAAGAGGGATTGGAATTAGAGATTAATTTTGATTTTGAGTCGTACCTCTGCTTCACGGCGTTGAAACGGAGCTCCCCTTTTTACACTCTGAGCACGGCAGGTATGTAATTGGCTAATTTTTTAACACACCTAATTACAAGATTGCTACTCTAATTGTATAAAAAGGGGAGTTCCATTCAAAACTGTGAAGCAACACTCCTCTTTGTATTTAAACTAAAATAAATAAAATGATGAGAAAGGAGAGCTTGCTAGGCGTTTTGGTATGACAAAGTTGCACAGAATCAATTGGTCACGTGGTGGGTGGTTGGGTCTACTTCGAATGATGAACCGTCCGATGGATGCACATGGTAGGCATGGTTGGAAAAACTAATTTTTTTTTGTTCAAAAGCTAGTAACTTGACATCTTATAGAATTAGAACGATACAGAGAATATTTGCATGGCCCTAGGTATCAACGATACAGAGAATACTGGTCCAAATTTTTTACCCTCAACAACAACAAAAAAAAAATTATAGAGGGTGTTTTGGTTGAAATAAACCTTCTATGGAGAATACATTTACACCATGGAAAAACTTGTCGGTTGAAATAAACCTTCTTTGGAGAATACACTTGCACCATGGAAAATCTTGCATTTTACTCAGTTTTGAATCAAATTATAATTCAGAGTTCGATTAAAAAAATCAAATTATAATTCAGAGTTCGATTCTACCAGTGTGGTGGTTGATCGAGAGCCCACCTTTGGCCTATCCTAACTCCTTTGTTGTTGTCCGACTGAGCTTGAAAAACATGGACCCACATTCAATAAGGTAGATCATACATCAGCAATGGGTGGGCCCCATATGATATTTTTTTTTCGGAATAGGCGGGCAACAACAGGACAACGAGTGTTGTTGCTCATCCCAAACTCTTCCTAACCTATCCTTATATTATCATTAAAAGTTAAAAGAAGAGAATCAAACTATAACTCCAGCTTTACAACTAGGGATGGCAACGGGCTCGGTTAATCGGGTAACCCGTCTACCCCTATTGGAATGAGTTTGGGGAGTTCTTAAACGGGGTAGGGGCAGGTTAGGAATGAAATGTTAAATCTGAGTCGGGTTTGGGCCGGGGATGGGTTTAAGTCGGCCCGCCCCGACCCGCCCGTTTATATTGTGAAATCACTATTTTATCATTAATTAAATCTTAAAATTACCTTATTATATTACTTATAATATGAAATATAGTGCAGGCCCGTCCCGTCTAGTGCTTAACGGGATGGAGTGAGTTGGGGACATGTTTAAGAAGTGTTTTGAAAAATTGAAACCACTCAGCCCCGACCCGGGTTTAGGACAGGAATGGACTAAGTTTTTCAACCCAACCCATTATCATCCCTATTTACAACTACATAAGGAAAATACTTAGGGGTGTCAACGAGCTGAGCTGGGCACTGCTTGAGATCGGCTCGTTGGAATTTTACAGAGGCTCGAGCTCAGCTCGTCCACACATCATTGAGCTCGAGCTCGGCTCGGCTCAATATATATATATATATATATATATATTTTTTAAATACATTGATAAGCACTAACTTTAATTAAAAAAATTAAAGTGGACAATTTTTTTCTTTGGGATGTCTTGTGACTCACGTGAAAGCCTGAGTTAAAACTTAAACAAAAAAATTATGTTAATGTATACTATATAAATTTTACCAAAAAAAGATATACTAAATATATAATATAAATTTAATTTTTAAAGGGTATTATTATAAAATTAATCGAGCCGAGCTGAGCTGAGCTGAGCTGAGCCGAGCCGAGCCGAGCCGAGCCACCTATTGTTCAGGCTCAGCTCATTTATTTTTTTAGCTCACTTTTAAGGCTCGGCTGGGCTCAACGAGCCCAAAGTAAAAGCTCAAGCTCTTTTTTTTTTCGAGTCGAGCCGAGCTGGCTCAACTCATTGACACCCATAAAAATACTACCAAGCACTAAAATATGTAACTTCTTGGGAGGGTGTTTGGTTGTAATTATAATCTATTTGCAGTTGAGTAACGGATCCAATTGTAAAACCTTCTTTGTCAATTAACTTATTAGATTTTTTATCCGAATTTTTTTTTTTTTTGTTGAAAAATCAAGTTAATTGAGTCAAATTGACAACGGCGTATGGGGTGCTATTTGGTTTAAACTAAAAAAATTGTTTATTCAATTGCATCCCTAAACGTTAAAGGGTCATTTTCAATAAATAAAAAATAGAAGTCCATACTGCAATTTTTATCTTTCCTTGGCCGCTAAGTTCTCGAAGGTTCTAATCCTTCTAGATTTATAAGATATTTTCTCTTTTGAGAATCATCAAGATTTTTATTATTTTCTAATTGATGGTTAATTTCAACATTTCTTTCCTTAACCTTTCTAGGCATGATGTGCTCAAAGAAATTTACATATTTGATTTCAATGATGTTATTTTGTCAGCAATATCACTTTTGTTTAAAACAAGGAATTTATAACATTTATTATTTTGAGCATATCCAATAATTGTACATTCTATAGATTTAGTACCAATTTTGTTTTCTTAGGATCAACATTTTAAATTTGGGCTAAACACCTCCACCTTTTTAGATATTTTAAGTTGGGTTTCTATTTCTTTTTTCATAATTCATAATTCATAAGGAGTTTTATAAGGTCTTTCCAATAGTATTTTATTTAGAATATGCTTTGGAGTGAACAAGACTCCCCCCCGCCTTGATAAACCAGAATAATTTAACATAGAATATATCATAAATAAATAATGTTATATTTTTTTTTTCCTGTAATTCAGTTTTGTTGAGGTGTGAAAGGTGTTGTATAGAAGTGTATTATACCTTGGTTTCACAAAATTTTAAAAAATTTATTGAAAGTATATTCACTACAACTATTACTTCTTAATGTCTTTATTTTTTGACCTAATTGGTTCTCAACTACAAATTGACCTCTATTTCTCAATAATATGCCACGAAGAGAAGATGAAGAAAAGTAATTTTGAGAAGACATTTTGATGTATAAAGATCCCCTCAATTCTCAGAGATTAAACATAGTCAATACTCAGTTGGGCTTTTTCAATTTCTCCAAAAGCCAATAACTAACAATTAATAACATATGAAATTTTATAGAAATTGTTTGCTTTGTTAAAAATAAGCAAGATATCACATTCTAGTATTTGATGTCAAAGCTTACTAGGGTGAGTTTGTTTAAGCTTGATTGAGGTCATCCATTGCTTACCCAAAGCAACCATCTCTCCATTCTCTTTCCTTCTAATCTCCACCATCACTGATGTAAGCTTTTCCTTGTGTCCTAATACCTTTGTCTTAATCTCTACTTCTTCCTGATATATATTATTCACAAATTCAGATGAATATGAGGAATAATCCGCTCCTCGTCGTCCCCCTCACAAAGTCCTTTTAACTGCCCTTGAACTTTGGTTAATTTAACTTATTTTTTCTTAAAAAATATGGTTAGTTGCTTTAACCTTAAGGTTTAATAAATATTAATCTCACTTCAAGGGAGTTAAAGGGACACAGGACTGAATTTTAAGGAGGGGAGACGCATGCGGATTATTTTTTACATATAAACTAGTTAGGAAGCACGGATACTTTGAAAATAGAAACGTACCCGTATCGCCGTATCGGATACGGCACTCAAAGGTAAAACTTAAGATGTTTTTCATAATTTCTACCGTACGGATACTAATGGAAATGAACCCGTATCATCATATCGGATACGTATCAGATACGGCACTCTAAGGTAAAACTTAGCTGTTTTTCATTACCCGTATTGTATCGCCGTATCTAAGTATCGCGGTACCGTGCTTCCTAGTAAACTAGTGTACCGTACTTGAGTGCAGGTAAATAAGAAGACTAACATGAATCTTAGCCGTTGAATAGTATGAAATGTCGAAATTAACGGATGCTTTGATCAGCCCCACAGAAGAGACTATAGCTGCAGCCCCAATAGCGTCGATTAACGTTGCAATTGCTCCTACATGCCAATTTCCATCTTTATCCTATGAAACATGGCAAAGAAAATTATAACCTCAACAGAAAGAAGAAAAAAATTGATGAAAAGGGAGTTTGGAGACATACAGATAGGCGTTCTGGTATGATGAAGTTGCACAGAATCAAACCCCTCTTGGCCTGTAGGATCTGGATTCCCCGAAGAGCTAGGGTTTCAATTTCCTGGCCTAAGCGACCCGCTGCCAGATCTGCTAGCCATTCCTTCGCTCTCTCCCTAGGAACTTCTCCCATCTTCTCTCTCTCTCTCTCTCTCTCTCTAGGAAAAGAATAATACATTACTGCATATATCTCCTCCTTGCTAGTGGTGGGCCCCTTTGATTAAAAAAACAATTGGCCACGTGGTGGGTAGTAACTATAGGGTCTACCTTCGAATGGTGGACCGTCCGATGGGGACACATGGGAGTCATTAGTAATTGTTGGAAAAACTAATTTTGTTTGGTCAAAAGATAGATACCTAACTTCCTGATCGTGGGTGTTTGGTTGCAGTAAACCTTCTTTAGAGAATACACTTACACCATGAAAAAACTCAATGCCCCTAGAGGTCACCTCCCAATCCTTAGTTTTTAGAAAAGAAAAATATTTAAGATATTTTAATATTATTTTCTAACCTGTTTTTAGGAAGGTTGATTTTTAAAAAATTAATATTTTGCTGATTTTGGAATCAAGCTATAACTCCAGCTTTACAAGGGAAGGCAACCAGTAGAGAGTATTCGAGCCGTGCGGGCCAAACTCAATTGGCTCGAGCTAAGCTCAATTAGAATTGATTCAAGCTTGAATAGGGCTTGATTTATTAAAACCTATTTTAATAAAAATATTAATATTCTAAGTAATATATATTATTTTATATATAATATTCGAGCCGAATCAAATGATCCTTAGCTCGAGCTCGACTTGAACATATTTCAAACTAAAAAAAGCAGCTCGGCTCGATCAAGCCAAATATCGTGAACTCTTCTTGATCTAGTCGAGTGTTTTAGCTAGCTCCTTTTTTGTTTGGTAAACTCAATCATACCACAAGGCAATGACCGAAGGCAAAGACAAGGGAATACTCACACCACCCAAGCAAACACAGACACACACCACATGCAAACTCACACACACACACCACACACATGCAGCCCATGTAAGCTACTTGAATACACCTCTAACTACTGATAAGTGAAACAAGTAACTTCAGGGGAGGGTATTTTATCTTGTAGACGCAAAACTTCATCTGTGGCGCTTGATCTAATGCCACTAAAAGGATACCCCACCAGATCAACATTTCGTCACACCACTGGACAAAATTGTTACATTGTTTATCCTGCTAGATCATATTAGCAAAATTGTTACCTATAGGATCAAACATTATTATCGAGCAAAAATTCTTAGTAAGGATCTACAAGATGCACCACCAATGAACATGGGTAAAAGTTCTAACAAATTATGATGCATTTTTATCAATCACAAATTCACAATGCATGATGATGGATCTCATCGAGATCAAAACCTAGAACTCCACCCAAGATTAAGAAAATAATAATAATGGAGAATTACATAAGCCTAGAATTCCACCTAATCAGAATTCACTAAAAAAAGCGAAAAAAAATCTGATTGCCTGCGTAAATTTGTTCCTTCTGCTAAGATGGAATATACTCATATCTAAGAGCAAATAAAATCTCAATAGAAGGATATTCCCTAAAAAACGCTTCTCAGCTTTGTGGCCCACTCAGAAAAATAGAAGGATTTTCCTTACTTCCACTCAGAAATCAATAACAAAAATGTAAATTA
Source organism: Tetracentron sinense (assembly GCA_015143295.1). Lineage (NCBI taxonomy): Eukaryota > Viridiplantae > Streptophyta > Magnoliopsida > Trochodendrales > Trochodendraceae > Tetracentron > Tetracentron sinense. The sequence continues at coordinate 6,384,151 of CM026569.1, forward strand.
ATGAAGTTTATTCTGTTTCTTACCATAACATGAACAAAGAGCAGACATAATAAAATTAATTAAGCTATTAACGAAAGAGAGAAAAAAGAAACTGAGATGGATTGTACTTGTTAGGGGAAGAACATGAACTAAGTATTAAAATCAACTGCAGATAAGACCTCACAACGTATAGTAAAAAATTTCAATCATAAATTAATCACATAAGCATATAAAATTTTCAAAATAAAATATCAAGATATCAAAGAGAGAGGGTGAGATGGACCCTGTAAAACTCTCCCTAATGTTAAATAAGCATGAAATAGAGGATTTCATGGAGTCTTAAGCAATTTTTGACCTAAAAAGAAGATGAGATGGAATTAGAGAGCAGTAAATGAATTGAAAGCGACCTACATGAGAGGATTAGCAGCTGGACGAAGTGTCCACATAATGATTTAGATTCGTTATATATATTGAGAAATCAAAACCCTAAGTCATGTCCCTGAAAATGAGAAGATGCAGATAAACCTAATTCTTGACGATTTGCAGAGACAAACCTATCAAAGGATGGGAAAGAACTAAGCTGATCGCGAGATTTAAGGAATGTTTGAATCTCATTTCTATTCAGTAAATCCTAAATAGATGCCAGAAGAGTAAAAAAGAGAAAAGCTAAGATCGGGGGTGCTTGATCGTCGTTGGGGAGGAAGCCGGAAGAATGGTAGAATGGTTTTTCTCTGAGGACAGAGTTTTCTCTGATAACAGAGTTCTTCCCCAAAGAGTAGAGTGAAGAAAAACCAAGAGTAATCGTCTTTGTCATTTGCACTTCTGAAGAAAAATAAATTTTTTTTTTAATCCAACTCACGTTAACGGTAGAAATCAAGTGTCTGTTTCAACACATGTTCCCGTCCACAAATTGGCCATGCATCGCTAATCTAAAACACGCAAGAGGTTGAGCCTCTAGCAACCACCAGAGGTAATTCGATGTCACTCTTTTGGGGGGTTGGGGTGTAGCTGTAAATCTTCTTTGAAGAATACACTTGCACCTTGCAAAACCTGCATTGAACTCTTCTTAGGACTTAACGACCATAGTTACACTCCCTCTATGTGAAGATCTCTTTTCTACGAGTTACATCTGTAACCAAACACCCCGAAAAAGGCCAGCGAATGAAACAAACTAGGGGTGTATTCAAGCCGAGTTGAGCTGAGCTTAGCCATGCTCGACTCAGCTTGAAATGTATAAAATCTAGGCTCGATCTCGGCTTGGCTTGAGCCATTTGTAACTAAACACCCCGAAAAGGCCGGCAAAGGAAAGAAGTTAGGGGTGTATTCGAGCCGAGTTGAGCCGAGCTTAGCCATGTTCGGCTCAATCAAGCCTATTTTTTGAGCTCAAACTCGGCTTGATTAAGCCGAGCCAAACTTCGAGCTTGCTCGACTTGGATACACCCCTAAAACAAGCTATATCTCTAGCTCGATAAGAAAAGGCCAAACTGTGAGAGAAATAACTATGCTTTGAATAGTGGTTAAGACTCCTGAGAAACTTGAAAAAGAAAGACACATCAAATATTATCAAATATTAAGTAGTATCAAAATCACAGTAAGGGCCTCAAAGGCCATGAAAACTCCAGTGGCTACTATTGATAAATTATTCTAATGGCTATTTTGGTAATTTTACTTTTTAATTTTAATATAACAAAAATAATCCCCTCCTCGTACCGGAGGAGAGTGAGCTGTCTTGCTCCCTTAAAACTTGCCACGTGTTCCCTTCTAACTCCTCTTAACTGTGATTATGATTCACTAATCCTTAGCGTTAAAGCATCTATCTTTTTAGATTTTTAATTTTTTTTTTCAACCACAGAGGTCAATACTTCTTAAGCAAAGTTCAATGATAGTTAAAGGGGCTTTGTGAGTGCGAGACGCTCACTCCGGGGATTAATCCTCTTAATATAAATGGTTAGTTAAGCAAGTGCTTTGGCCCGGGCCGGGCTTCAAGAAACCGAGCCGTAGCTCGGCCCAAAAAGATAGATATTAAAATCATTTATTCCACATAAATGAGAGCATATGATTAGAGAGAGTAAGGCTACCATCCAGGGAATGCACAAATAAACGTAGGAAGCTTCCACTACAAGAAGAAAATCCTGACTCCACCTACCACCAACCAAGAGAAAATTATGAAAAAATGATCCCCTAAATTTCAGAGATTAAACATAGTCAATACTCACTTGGGCCCCCAACAAAAACTAAAAATGAATACTTACTTGGGCTTTTCCTATTTCGAAGCCCATTCATTTGATGTCAAAGCTTGCTAGTGTGAATTTCATAAAGCTTGATTGAGGTCATCCATTGCTTACCCAAAGCAACCATCTCTCCATTCTCTTTCCTTCTAATCTCCACCATCACTGATGTAAGTCTCCCCTTGTGACCTAATACCTTACTCTCAATCTCAACTTCTTCCTGATATATTTATAATTCACAAATTCAGATTCATATATATATATATATAAACTAGATGTGTTGTAATTGAGTGCAGGATAACAAGAAGGCTAACATGAATCTTAGCCGTTGAAAAGTACGATATGTCCAAATTAACGGACGCTTTGAACACCCCCACAGAAGAGATTATAGCTGCAGCCCCAATGGCATCAATTAACGTTGCCATAGCTCCTATGTGCCAATTTCCATCTTTATCCTATAAAACATGGAAATAAATTATAATCTAAATAATGAAGAAAAAAAAGAGAGGAAAAATGATGAGAAAGAGGAGTTTGGTAGAGGTATACAGATAGGTGTTTTGGTATAACGAAGTTGCACAGAATCAAACCCTCCTGCACCCGTGTGATCCGGAGTCCCCGAAGGGACAGGCTTCCGATTCTCTGGCCGAAGCGACCTTGTGCCAGATCTTCTAGCCATCTCTTCGCTTTCTGCTGCACAACTTCTCCCATTTTCTCTCAATCTCGGAAAAGATGTATACATCTCTCTTATATCTCCTCCTTACAAGTGGTGGATACCTTTGATTTAAAACAAGTAAAATAATCACCACCTCGGTCGGTGATGGGGGAGGTGGGTCTCCGGTCCAATTCCACGTGTCCCTCTTTTGACTTGATTTTAACAACACTAAACCTGAGGATCCATCCCTAAGTAATCAGAGAGCGGAACGGGGAGCGAGAGCGTCAAATTTCAATTTAGCAATTGGTCGGGGGCACCTCCAGATTGTCGATATATATATATATATATATACACTAGTAATGTTGCATATGCTTTGTACGTATTAATTTTTTTAAAATATAATATAATTAAATAGAAATTAAAATAATTATTTTTTGTACTTATATGACCTCAATACGATGAGATTAAAAAAAAATAACACTTTATATTTATTGATGGATAATTGTTTAACCAATGTGAATTATTATGATCCTTCTAATTTGATAAAAATTTTAAATGTATTTTAAGTAGTTTACTTATTTTATATCATGTAAATCGTTATAATTTGCGGTTTAATTAAATCTTACAATTTGAATCGAATCACAAGTAAAATGATTCAAATCGTAGTTGGAAATCAAAATTGGGTTAAATCTCATCCGATTTGTAATTTAGATTGGAATTTGTAATTCAAATTTTATGATTCATGTGATTTAAGCATGAAACCCTTGTTACAAACCGGTTCTTAAAACTGTTACGGACATGCCAAAGTCTTGTTAGGATTTTCTCTTTGTTATTGCGAAATGAGGAAAAAAAATGAGAATGAGACAAAATAAAGGCAAGAAAGATGATAGAGTTGAGGAGTTAGATTTTTTTATAATTAAAATTGTAAAATATTCTTTGTGTTTTGTATGCTTTTCTTTGTATTTTCCTCTTCAATTTTTTTTCCTCTCTATGGTCTTTGTTCTTATTCCCAAGTTCAAACACTCTTTATCTATACTCCAAATATAAATTCCAATCAAGATTCAGTTTAAAAATCAACCTCACAACAACATAACAAGCACGACAATTTTAAGATATTTATATTAGAAATAAGAAGACGACAAAAAAGTAATGTCTGATACAAAATGAATATAATGCAACCAAGTGCCCAAAAAATAAAATATTTAAATGATAACAAAAATAAAAATAAAATCTTAGATAATTACCACACATGTTTGGTGCTTTGGAAAACGATACACCACCATCTTCATTGGAAAAGCCGGTAATGGATTGAGAAAGTTGGAAGAAGTTAGCAATCTCTCATGACAGTATAAATATATGCATATACAGTAGCAAGTCAATTCTCTAGGGCATCCACGCTAATATAGTCACCGTAATCAAATGAAGAAGACGAGAAATATTTAGGATGATGAAATTGGCATGTTGTGCAACTCATACAACAAATTCTTACTCGCGTATTCTAAATGACTTCCTGAGCACCTCAAGTGCACCCGATTGTTTTGCATTGTCTTCGATTTGCTCTCATGACCCTTTAATCACTTTGTAACCATTTTCGCTCTTGCTCTAATATTCACGACGAAACGAGAATAATAAAAAAGCAAAACTCACTCTAAACATTAACGTTCATGGTGATATGGTGATTCATAGACTCTCTATAAAGAGTCCTTCCTATTATAGAGTTGTTATTAATTTAAGAATTCTTATTAGTCATGAATACTTATTAAAAAAAAGTTTTTCAAATCTTTTGGAGTTTAGATTTTTTGGAATACTGAATAACTTATTAAAGAAAAATAAAGATTTTCATTGGTTAAATCATTTTTATCTCTTTAATGGGTCCCACTAAGAGTATAAAGTAACATAACATGATCCTAATTAGATTAGGATGAGATTAAATCATATCCAATCTTTTGATTGGATCTCCCTACCTATCGGTATCTATAGAGCACTTATTGGTGAGTCTTAGTCTTACCAATATATACTAAGTATTTAGATTTTTTTGTTAATTAAATCATATTCAATCTTTTGAATAAATCTCACTACTTACACGTATCTATGCAGTATATATCTATTGGTGTCCAAAATCACTTATTAAAGAAAAATGAATCAAGATTACACATACCTGGTTTTTGAGACATGGATGACTACGGAAGTTAGCATTGACAGCCTTCAACAGATCGGCCACATGATCCGGACAATTGCAAGATAAAGCTCTGGGTACAATGTCTCGGTGCATCGTAATAGCTTGAACATGACTTTGTGGCAGGCCCAAAGAAGCGGCTGGTCCCCTCCACACATGATAGATGGTGCACCAAAAGTTACAACAGGAAGTAAGGCAGAAGGTGGCACTTCCCCCTTGTATCAGCAACATGAGATTGATAAGCAATGACAAGTAGACATAATCGTTTTTATCTCTTTAATGGATCCCACTAAGAGTATAAAATAAAGTAACATAACATGATCCTAATTAGATTAGGATGTAATTAAATCTTGTCCATTTTTTTAAATGGATCTCTCTACATATACATATCTACTATATATGGAGCATTTACCAATATGTAGTAAGTATTTAAAAATTTTTGTTGATTAAATCTTGTCTAATAGGAGTTCTTGTGAGGAAGGGAGTGCTCTACGTGAGTTATACTTCCTTATCTTTAATAAAGTTTTTAATTTTATTATTGCACTAATTAAAGTTTGGCTATATTCAAGTTATTTATAAAAATAAGGGTATTTAAGACCAAGTAAAGATTAGGTTACTCCTTGTACTTTTATTAGTAGAATGATATATATATATATATAGAAGATAAATTCTTTTTATTTTTTTTTAATATATTAATAAAAAAAATAGATCTCCATTTTACCCGTAACACACTCTCTTAGGGTGCTTTAAATGAGGAAACAGTTTCTCCACTTACTTAAAAACTAAGGGAAGAGATAATATAGAGATAAAGTAAGCTATGAAATAGTAAAAATATGAGAATAATTGTAGGGATATATTTTTAGGTCACGCTATCAACCCTTCTCCCATTATAATAGTAGAGAAGACTTGTATAAAAGGGTAAAAGAGTAAATAAATAAAACTAAAAATAATTGAATTAAAAAAACATAAAATTGAAAAGGCTTGTTGGCTGACATACTTGGAAAAAACAAAAAATTATGATGTCTCACCTTGTCATTGTTAACCTTCCTTGGTCCTTTTACCTGGTCAAACAAGAGAAGCTATCTAGGCTTCATTGCTGCACGTCTTGATCGCGTCTTAGCTAACCCCAACTGGAGGGCATCTTTTCTAGAAGCATGTGTTAAGGTCCTTCCGGCCATCAGATCCGATCACAGTCCACTTCTTCTTTGTGTAGAAGGCCTATTACGTAAACGACGGAAAATTTTTCGCTATGAAGCGATGTGGGATCACCATGTGGATTGTCGAAATGTGATCAACTCAGCTTGGGCAAATACCTATAAGGGCTCTCCCATGTATCATTTCTACCAATGCCTTAGTCACTGTAGAAAAGATTTGATTTTTTGGAACAAAAATCATTTTGGATACCTCCCTCAATGAATTAATGGGCCAAAGACTTAGATCAGTGACAGCCAACAGCGCGATATTACCGGTATGGAATTTCAACTTCAGCGTGATCTTACTAATGATCTAGACCAGGCTCTTAACCAAGAGGAGATCTTCTGGAGACAGAAATCCCGGGTAAAGTGGCTTCACTTGGGAGACAGAAATACACGATTCTTTCATACCACTGCCGTGCAACGTCGACAAAGGAATCGCATCCTATTACTCAAAGATGAATCTGAAAATTGGGTGAATACGGAAGTAGAAATAGAAGCTAAAGTGCTACAGCATTTTACAACTCTGTATTCCTCATCTCAACCAACTGATATTCACAATACCCTCGTAGGGGTTCGACCTCGTGTTTCTGGGCAAGCTAATGAAGCTCTCTGTCATATTCCTTCTATGGATGAAATAAAAGTTGTTGTCTTCCAAATTGGCCCTCTAAAGGCTCCCGGTCCAGATGGCATGCCAAGTATATTCTATCACAATCATTGGGATACAGTAGGACCTGATTTATGCTATGTTGTGCAAAGTTTTGTCCAAGGGGACTACTTACTTAAACAATTGAACTTCACGCATATTGTGCTTATCCCAAAGATCGCTCACCCTGAAGAAATGAATCATTATTGGCCCATCAGTCTATGTAAGGTAGTCTACAAAGTGATCTCAAAACTTCTAACAAACAAGCTCCATGACTGCCTTGAGGATGTTATCGATCCAGCCCAATCAACATTCATTCGGGGGAGGTTGATAACTGATAATATTCTATTGGCACTCGAAATAGGGCATTATCTAAAAGGCAATAGGAGGGGAGCGGTACCCAAGATGGCTGTCAAGCTAGACATGAGCCAGGCTTATGATCGGGTCGAATGGTCTTTTCTTTTTGCTATGATGAAGAAGTTGGGATTTTGTAAACAATGGATCCGCCTCATCCGTCAGTGTGTAACAACAGCGTCCTTCTCGGTTATGATAAATGGGGAACCAAAAGGCTACATCCTTCCAACAAGAGGGCTGTGTCAGGGAGACCCGTTGTCCCCATATCTGTTTCTTCTGTGCATGGAATCTCTGTCTAGCTTCCTCAATAATGCAATCCATGAGAAGCAATTGAGCGGAATTCAAGTGACATGGGGGGCACCTATTATATCTCATTTATTCTTTGCGGATGATTGCTCCGTTTTTCTAAATGCTAATATGGCGGAGGCAGATTATCTAATGGAGATCCTTGGACGTTATGGTAGGGCTTCGGGACAACAAGTAAACCTGAAAAAGTCCAGTATTTCATTCAGTAAACAAACCTCGAGGCGCTTCTGAAGGATGATCGTGGGGGCCCTAAAAATTCGGAAACTGATAGCCCCCGACAAATATCTTGGCTTGCCGGCAGTGGTGGGGCGATCCAAATTCAGTTCTTTTGAAAGTCTAAAACTCTGCATCCTAGGCCGTATGCAAGGGTGGAAGGGTTCCCTATTGTCACAAGCGGGCCGCAGCGTTATGATTCGGGCAGTCATCCAAGCTATACTTGTGTTCACGATGAGTTGTTTTCTCCTTCCAAAGAAATGGTTAGCTAAGATTAATTCGGCCGTAGCAAAGTTTTGGCGGAATACTAATCAAGAGAAAAAAAATCCATTGGATCAGTTGGAAGAAATTATGCTACCCGAAGTCTCTTGGAGGTATTGGTCTGCACGATTTACAAGCTTTTAATCTCAAACTCTTAGCAAAACAAGGTTGGCGTCTCCTGGCCCAACCAAAGTCTCTTTGGGCTCAAACAATGAAGGTCATGTATTATCCTCGATCGTCTTTTATCGATGCAGTGCTGAGCCACTGACCATCATGGGCTTGGAGGAGTATATTAGTAGGGCGTGGAGTTCTTAAGCGTGGCCTCTATTGGCAAATAGGAGTCGGGGAACAAGTGAAGGCTTGTTCGGATCCATGGATACCTACATTACCTCAGTTCAAGCCTATACCAATACTAGGGGCCTCTTTGGCAAGATATTATATATGTTTCTATCTTCATCAAAAAAGACCATGGCTGCTGGGATCTCTCCCGTCTGGAGAGTTTTTTTCCAATTGACACAATCAAGAACATACAACAAATACCAATCAGCACTAAAAATCAACCCGATAAACTTATATGGCAGCATGTAAATTCGGGGCTATTCAAAGTTAGTTCTGCCACTCACTAGGCAAAAATCATGCTGGAGTTACAGAGGCCTTCTACCAGCAGACTCAATGGTGTTTCTACCGACTTCCCTTGGAGTAAAATTTGGCATATACCGGTCCCCCCCAAATTGCATATATTTCTTTGGCGTTTGTGCCATAATGGCCTAGCAGTTACAGACAACCTTCGAAGCAGGAATGTGTTCATTGATGAAGCATGTCCCTTATGTAAAGATGAGCGTGAAAGCACTACTAATTATTCCTGGAATGCCCATTTTCTTGATGCATTTGGTTTGGATCCCAACTGTCGCTACACCTCCCTACAAGATCTTTAAGGCCACTTCCCCTCTGGTGGTCGTTGTGGTCTTCCCATCTAGACTTCAACTCAGGATCAACGGAGCTTGCCGTGCGTCTTACTATTACTCTATGGTGCATTTGGACTCATCGCAATCGGGTGGTTTTCAAGGGTGACCAACCAAACCCAAAGTTGGTCATTGCACAAATTGAATCTTTTGTTCAGGAAGTCTATAAGGGGTGGGACCCACCCATGTTAGCATCAGAAGATACCCATGACCAGCGATGGCTCCCTCCCGAGCAAGGATGGATCAAACTTAATGTAGATGGGGCGGCTCTTCCGAGTGGTGTGGCGGCGGGTGCGGGGGTGGTGGCGCGAAACCATCTAGGTATTTTCCTCTCAACTATGCATAAACCTCTTTGTGGTGGCACAAGTCGCATTGTTGAAGCGGAGGCTATTCGAATGGGGTTTGAAGCCATTACTACTAAAGGCTGGGAGTGTGTCATCCTCGAATCAGACTCAAAAGAAGTTGTTGATTTCCTTAATGGAATTACAAATGCAGCTCACTGGGATATTCATGTCATTGTTGCGGATATAGAGATCTTATGGAAGCGCTGCAACACCCCCCAAGCTACACGCACTAGATAAGACAGGATTATCCCCTAAGGGTGGCCAACAAAGGGAGGGGATTCAAACTCACGACCTGAACTAAAGAGGTGCTAGCATGTATGTGCACATTCCATTAGGTATGTACACATCTATGCTTGCCAAATGTCATCTTTTAACACTCATTATTAATTGTGGTTAAGATTCACTCATTCTTAGGTTTAAATAATCTAACTTTGATTTTTTTTTCTTTAATAAAAGTAATCACATGAGAGTGAATCCTGACTAAGATTAATTTTTTCTAAAAATTAAGATGAGATTACTTAACTTTAGGGATGAATAAATCTCAACAATAATTAATAAAGTATCAAAAGAGAACAGTGCAAGCCAGTGAAGTATACACATACCGCCTAACATACTCATATGTATTACCTCTTAGTTCTTAGTTCAAGACCTTTCCACGCGTCAGCAAGAGATGCATGCCCGTGTCTAGAACGCTGGCAGCTGGTAATCCGTTGCCTAGTCTTTGGCATTCCTTACTATGAGTCAACCAAGTTAAAGCAAGGAAACCAACAAGGGATTGGGCTAGATACCACGTCTCAGGAAGCGGAGTTCTTGAGTTTGAATCTCTTCACCTTGATGGCTACCTTTAGAAATTTATCTCGGCTTTCTTAATTGTGTAGAGTTATACGACCCGTGGGTGCTCTAAGAGGCCTAGATACCCATGTTACCAAAAAAAACAAGGGAAATAGTTCACGTACCTGAGAAATCTCATTGGTCCATGTTCCCCTCTTAAATACATACCACAGTTGATTGGTATTGAAGAGGGGGGCATGGACCAATGAGGTCCAACCGTGGATTGTAAAATCCATTTCCCAGTATGCTAATCACTGCTCAAAAAACAAAAGAGTTAAAACTTTTGGCTTAAAGCAAAGATAAGTGATGGTTTTTACCATAGACTAATCAGGCCGGCCCAAACCATTTGGAGGCCTAGAGCAAAAATTCTTAATGGGGTGTTTTTTTAAATTTTTTTTAATATTATTAAAAAAAAATTAACTATAAATGGGGTATTTTTAATATTCTAAATGGGCCCTTTATTTTTTTTAATATTCTAAATAGGGCCTTTTTAATATTATTTTTTTAACGGGGCCTAAAGCAAAGGCTTTGATGGCCTTATGGACAGAGACCGGCTCTGAGACTAATAAATGTCGAGAGTAAGGCCAGCAGGCCTAAAAAAACTGTTGGTGACGTGGGGTGGGAGGTATCGAAAGGGCCTACTTTGAACCGTTCGACGGATGCAGTTGGGACTGTGGGAGGCTCGGTTGGAAAAACAATTTTTTTATATATATTTTTTAAGATAGCTACTACTTAATCTCCGGATAGAGGGTGTTTGGTTGCAGTAAACATTCTTTGGAGAATACACTTACACCATGGAAAAACTTGCATTTTGCTCATTTTGGAATCAAACTATAACTCCAGTTTCACAAGGGAAGGCTAAAATCAGTGAAACATGTAACTATGGTTGAGAGTTCTGGTACAGAATCTATGATCTTTTTCATCATAAATTTTAGTTGCCTAATTTCCTGAGAGGGAGTTTAGTTGCAATTGTAATATGTTTGGAGTAGACTAACTATGGTACAATTGCAAACCTTTTTTTGGTCAATTAACACCCTTGCACTGTGTTTTTTTGTTTTTGGTGGGACTGTGTAAAGTACTCTTTTTGGGGGTTTGGGTGTAGCTGTAAACCTTTGAAAAATAAACTTGCACCTTGCAAAATCTCCATTGAACTCTTTTTGTTACATGATATCATTTCAACCAAGAAAAAAAAAATTGGGATTTAAGGGCCAGTAGTTGTTGTTGTTGTTATTGGTTTTTTTTTTTTTTGGTTGGTAGTCATTTAGGGTGTGTTTGAATCATAAGAAATGGGATAGAAGAAAAAAAAGGAAATAAAAAGGAAAAAAAAAGGATTTTCTGGTATGTGTGTGTTTAATTTGCAATAAATTTGGAGGAAAAGTAAAAATTAAAAAAGAAAATTTTATTTTCTAAAATGCTCATTAATCCTATGCATATTTACATGTTAAGTATTTAATGACGTGACATTTATACAAGATAATTTTGGAAATATATTTCTCGATATTCAGAGCTTAGTTTTGTAAGAAATGTTTTTGAGAGAAAGTGAAGAGAAATTGACACTAATTGAAATCCACTTTTCTCTATAAAGTGGCTATTCTTGGAAGCAAAAAATATAATTATTCAAAAATAAATAAATAAGAGATTTTATTTCAATTTTTTGTATTTTATGTTAAAACAAACACACCCTTAAGAGTCACAATTACACGAGTCCATTTTGTATGCGCACATGGGCACACAGATCTCTTGTTCCTCCAATAATCAGGGTCGACCCAAAAATTTATTGTAGGGGGGCACATTTGATGTAAGGGATGGGGTTTGGGGGTTCCGCCTCGAAAAAAATTTTAATGACTAAGTTTGTGGGTCATTTCATCCATTTATTTTGTACATATATTACAGGTATTGTTTCTCTTTGTTTACGAGAGCAGTTGTCCCCTTGCTCTATGACTATGCTCTATTAAATAATATAATATAAATTTTTTTTTGAAAATTTTAGAGAGAAGTTGCCCCCTTATCCAATGACTATACCCTATTAAATAATTAAATAAAATAATTAAAAGATATGTTTTTTTTAAAAAATTAAATGGAACAATTGCCCCATGACTAATCCTCTACGGTTATAACAAAACTCTTTGGAGTCCAGTTACAACACAAAAGTCTTTAACTCTAGTTAACAACTTTAACCTTTAGAGTAAATTTTTTTCTTCTAGAAACCAAGGTTAGGTGGTTAAACCCTAAGATTAGTAGATCTTAATCACAATCAAGAGGTATTAAAAGGAAGATGTGTTGACTTGTGGGTTGTAACCGACTCCAAGGAGTCCATTATAACAGCAGAGGATTCTAAATCCTTCTTTACCTTTTTTTTAAAAAAAATTCAAGGGTACCCACCTCAGATTGAATCACAACCAATCGCGATTAAACCCGGGGAGAGATCAATTACACCCACATGCCAACACATTTCCCTTTTAACCCCTATTAATTGTGGTTAAGATTTACTAACCTTTGGGGTTCAACAACATAACCTTAGTTTTTAGGAGAAAAAATATTAAAATATAGTTAAGGATTTTTAATCCTTAGAGTTAATAATTTTTAATATATCTTTTTTAAAAAAACTAAAGTATGTTGAACCCCAAAGGTTAGTGAATCTTAACCACAGTTAATAAGGGTTAAGGGTTTAAAGGGACACATGTTGGCCTGTGGGTGTGATTGAACTCTCCCCGAGTTCAATTGCGCGCAATTGGCTTTGATTGGATCTCCACCTGCCTCCATGTCCTATGCTACACCATATATATATATACATAAAAAAGCTTCTTTGTTTTTCAAAAGTATAGGTGGGGCACGTACCGAGTTCCCCTTGCTTTCGATATATATGTTATTAAAAGTATAAAATATAAGAGTCAAATTTGTGTCAACAATAAAGAGTGTGGGTATGTTTGATTCATAAGAAATGAAATAGAAGAAAAGAAAATACAATAAGTTAATGTTGTGTTTGGTTGCTGAGAAAATCTGGAAAAGAAAATAAACAAAAAGAAAAGAAAAGAAGAGAAAATTATAAATTTTTCGTCATTTGGTTGTCTAGAAAATATAGTGAAAATTTGATTAGATTTTTTTTTTCTTAGTTGGTTGAGAAACTGGATTTTACTTTTACGACTATTTTATCATTCTCTTTATATGATTAGATATCTAAATTTGAGATGAGAAAACTGTTAAACTCAAAACTACGAAGGATTTAGGACCAACGAGATTGTAATGGTGAGATGGGTTGTCTATAATGGAGTGTACAATCTCTTACAATTATTTGAATAGAGATTATTCTTCATCGAATGAAAAAATTAAGATTGATAAATAAAACTGTATGAACATTGTCAGTACCCATTTTTTTGCACGGTCTTTTCTTGGAAAATTCCTTGCATGTATCTTCTCACCATAAAATAATAAATACTTACATTTACCAATTTCTTTTTTAAAATTTAATTTAATTCTTTTTTTTTAATTTTGAAAATCACCAAAATGCCCCTCTCCCAGGCTACACCCTTAATAGTAATATAGGGAAAAAAAAATTCAAATTTCCTTGGCCCCATATGGCTCCACCCCTGCCTAGGACCCACCCAAGACCCCCAAGAGAAAATGAAGAAAATATGATGTATAAAGATCCGCTTAATTTTAAAAGAATAGACATTCTTGTCATCATTTATCTAGGTTTGTAGATTGGTTAGGAATTATGTTAAATTAGTACACATAGTGGACTTATCAACCATGGCAACAAGACTCGAAACCCAATCTCTACCTAAAAGCAGATACATCCTACCACTATAGCAAACCATGGAACTGTAGATCAAATATAGTTATCACTCGGCCTTCTCAATTCCTTCAAAAACCAATAACTAACAATAACACATCTCAAATGATGAATTTTTATATATAAAAAAAGATTTGCTTATAAGTTCAAAATAAGCAAAAAAATCCGCATTTGGTGGGTGTTCATTTGATGTCAAAGCTTGCTAGGTTGAGCTAGTTACCTTAACCAAAAAAACCTATAAGGTCTTAGTCCCACATCGGTTGTGTAACCGAGCTCTCATACCCTTATAAGTTCCATCACACCTCACACGGTTGGTACCATTTTGAAGAGTGTTTGGATGAAGCTTTTTAATTGGGTTGAGGGTTGTTATGGTGTGTGTTTGTGTGTGCGTGAGTGTGTGTGGTCTTCCTTCTCATGACTGTAGTTTCGCCAGTGTTGTTAACCGCCGCCGCCCCCCCCCCCAAAAAAAAAAAAAAAAAAAAAAAGGTTGATAGAAGTCATCCATTGCTTACCCAAAAAAATCATCTCTCCATTATCTTTTCTTCTAACTTCTACCATCACTGATGTAAGCTTTCCCTTATGGCCAAACACCTTTGTCTCAATCTCAACTTCTTCATGATTGATTATTAAAAAATTCAGATGAATATATAAAGAGAGAAAGGGATTGGGAGACATGAAAAAAAACACATATGTTAAACACATGCACAACTATAAAATCTGACGATCCAACGACTATTATCACATTACTTTTTTAAGAAACCAAATTTTCTTAAATGTTCTTTCACACCTAAAAGGAAAAGGATAGTGTAATGATTGTCATTGGTTCTTTCTACCATATGATTAGCTACGCGTGAACATATGCGTTCTTTTTCATGTGTCTCCGTTGATACATAGAAACTTGGATCTACTAAACTTTTTTATTTTTTTGCTGTCGAAATGTACTATACTTGAGTGCAGAATAATAAGGATTAGGTATGTGTGAACATATGCGTTCTTTTTCATGTGTCTCCGTTGATACATAGAAACTTAGATCTACTGAACTTTTTTATTTTTTTGCTGTCGAAATGTACTATACTTGAGTGCAGGATAATAAGAGGACTAACATGAATATTATCAATCGAAAAGTACGATATGTCGAAATTAACACACTTGAAGCAGCTCCCCAACTTCCACCAAAAAAAAAAAATCAGCTCCCCCACAAGAGAATGTCATTACAGACACGGTGACGTCGATTAACGTTGCAATTGCTCCTACGTGCCAATTGCTGTCTTTATCCTCTGCTTCACGGCATTGAAGCTGAGCTCCACTTTTTACACTATGAGCATCTATAATTAATGAGTTTTATTTGGTAAATTTTGCAACACACCAAATTATAAGATTGCCACTCTCATAATGTAAAAGGGGATCTCCGCTCAAGGCCGTGATGCAAAGCTCCTCTTTGTATTTAAACGGTTTGAATTATAACCTCAACGGAAAAAAAAGATGAGAAAGGAGAGCTTGCTAGAAACATACAATAGGCGTTTTGGTATGATAAAGTTGCACAGAATCAACCCCTCTGAACCCGTACGACCTGGAGTCCCCGAGCGGCTTGGATTTCGACTTCCTTGCCTTTGCGACCCTCTCCTAGATTTTCTAAGCCATTTCTTTGCTCTCTGCAAAGAAACTTCTCCCATCTCTCTTGGAAAATATAGATACACATCTTCTTATATCTCCTCCTAACTAGTGGAGGGTACCGTAGATTAAAAAATAATTGGCCACGTGGTGGGTGGTTGGGTCTACTTCGAATGATGAACCGTCCGATGGATGCACATGGTAGGCATGGTTGGAAAAACTAATTTGTTTTTTTTTGTTCAAAATATAGTTACTTCGCATCTTATAGAATTGGAACGATACAGAGAATATTAGCATATATGGGCCATACGCATTGACGATACAGAGAATACTGGTCCAAATTTTTTATTCTAAAAAAAAAAATTTATAGAGGGTGTTTGGCTGCAATAAACCTTCTTTGGAGAATAAAATTATACCATGGAAAAACTTACAGTTTTTCTCAGTTTTGAATGAAATTATAATTTACGGTTCGATTCTACCAGTGTGGTGGTTGAGAGCCCAACTTTGGTCTAACCTAACTCCTAAACGAGTTCGGATTGGCAACAACACTCACTGTTGGGTTGTTGCCCAGATCTGCCTGAAAAACATGACCCCACATTTAATAAGGTAGACCTCATATCAACAATGGGTGGCCCCCCACATGTTTTTTTAGGCACAATCGGGCAACAAAACATCAACTCTTCCTAACCTAGCCTACTAACCACCATAAATGATATCTATAATCAAACTATAACTCCAGCTTTACAATTAGGAATGGCAATGGACGGGTTAATCGAGTAACCCGCCCCACCCCTATTGGGACGAGTTTGGGGGGCTCTTAAACAGGGGAGGGGCGGGTTTAGGAATGAAATGTTATACTCGAGTTGGCACCTCATCTCGACCCATCCCATTTATATTGTGAAATCACTATTTTACCCTTAATTTAATCTTAAAATTACTTTTATATATTACTTATAATATGAAATATAGTCCTCACCCGTCTCAACCTGTCTCGTCTAGTGCTTACCAGACGAGGCGGGTCGGTGACAGGTTTAAGAAGTGTTTTGAAAAATTGAAATTGACCCGCTCTGCTCTGACCCGGGTTTAGGACATGAATAGGGTAAGAGTTTTCCATTAGGGGTGGGGTAATTAAAACTACACAGGGAAAATGCTAGCAAGCAGTAAAACATGTAACTTCCTGGGAGGGTTTTTGGTTATAATTATAATCTATTTGCAGTAGAGTGAGTAACCGAGGGTCCAATTGTATAACCTTCTTAATTTTTCAAATAACATGTTAGATTTTTCATTTGAAATTTTTTTTTTTTTTGTTGAAAATCAAGTTAGTTGAGTCAAATCGACAACTCTGTATGGGGTGCTACTTGGTTTAAACTAAAAAATTGTTTATTCAAATGCATTCCTAAACGTTAAAGGGTCATTTTCAAAAAAAAAAAAACTAGAAGTAAGACTGCAATTTTTATCTTTCCTTGGTGGCTAAGTTCTCCAAGGTTCTAATCCTTTTGGGCTTATAAGATCCTTTCTCTTTTGAGAATTATCAAGATTTTTATTATTTTCTAATTGACTTTTAATTTCAACATTTCTTTCCTTAATCTTTCTAGGCATGATGTGCTCAAAGAAGTTTACATATTTAAATTCAATGATGTTATTTTTGTTAATAATATCACTTTTGTTAAAGCAAGGAATTTGTAACATTTAATATTTTGAACATATCCAATAAATGCACATCCTATAGATTTAGTATCAATTTTGTTTTCTTAGGATCAACTTCTTAATTTGGGCCAAACACCTCTACATTCTTAGATATTTCAAGTTAGGTTTTCTATTTTTTTTTCCCTAATTCGTAAGGAGTTTTATAAGGTCTTTCGTATGGTATTTTATTTAGAATATGATTTGGGGTGAACAAGGCTCCCCCCAACACAAGTTGTGTTGATAAACCAGAATAATTAAAAGGGGCACGTGTTAACCCACCGGTGTGATTGAACTCTCCCCGAGATCAATCGTGATTGACTGTGATTCTAAATAGATAGATGGCAAGTAGTTTAAGAATTAAAGTAAAATATTAAATCAAAGGCAAGGGTAGTTTGAGAATTAAAATAAAATATTAAATCAATGTTTTGTTTTTATATAAGGTTAATTTGAGAATTTCGAAAAAATCATCTACGCATGCCTCTCGCATTATAATAGTAAAGAAGTGTGCTATACATTAGTTTCATAAACTTTAGAAAATTCATTAGCAGAAAAATAATTTCGACCTAATTTGTTCTAACCTCTATTTCTCAGTAACATCCTACTAACATCCCACCGAGAGAAAATGAAGAAATTTTTTTTGAAGAAAACATTATGTTGTATAAAGATCCCTCAATTCTCAGAGATTAAACAAACATAGTCAAAACTCACTCGAGCTTTTTCAATTTCTAAAGCCAATAACTAACAATACCATTTGAAATTTTATGGAAATAGCTTGCTTGGTTAAAAATAAGCTAGAAATCCTCTTCAAGTATTTGATGTCAAAGCTTGCTAAGGTGAGTTTGTTTAAGCTTGATTGAGGTCATCCATTGCTCCACCATCACTGCTGTAAGCCTTTCCCTATGTCCTAATACCTTTGTCTCAATCTCAACTTCTTCCTTATTCACAGATTCAGATGAATATGAGGAATGATCCACTCCTCATCGTCCCCTAAAAAAAGTCCCTATAACTGCCTTTCAACTCTGGTTAAGAAGTGATAATCCCTATGGTTAATTTTTTTATTAGTGAATATTAATCACAGTTAAAGGGACAGAGTTTTAAGGGGCGAGAAGCATGCGGATTTATAGACTGGATGTACAGTACATGAGTGCAGGAAAACAAGAGGACTAACATGAATCTTAGCCGTTGAAAAGTACGATACGTCGAAATGAACGGATGCTTTGATCAGCCCCACAGAAGAGACTATAGCTGCAGCCCCAATAGCGTCGATTAACGTTGCAATTGCTCCTACATGCCAATTTCCATCTTTATCCTATGACACATGGCAAAGAAAATTATAACCTCAACAGAAAGAAGAAAAAATCGATGAGAAAGGGAGTTTTGGTGGAGACATACAGATAGGCGTTCTGGTATGATGAAGTTGCACAGAATCGAACCCCTCTTGGCCTGTAGGATCTGGATTCCCCGATGAGCTAGGGTTTCGATTTCCTGGCCTAAGCGACCCGCTGCCAGATCTTCTAGCCATTCCTTCGCTCTCTCCCTAGGAACTTCTCCCATCTTCTCTCTCTCTCTCTCTCTAGGAAACGAATAATACATTGCTGCATATACCTCCTGCTTGCTAGTGCCTAGTGGTGGCTGCCTTTGATTAAAAAAACGAAGCCAAATCCTCTACGATAATAACTGGATTTGGTAAATCCGGTTGCTGATCACCTGTTGAGGTTGCCACGTGTCTTTTTTGATAACCCTTAACTGTGGTTATGATTCACCCACTCTTAGGGTTCACCCACACATCCTTTGGTTTTTTTTTTCTAATATTAATTTTTTTTAAATTAAAAATATTTTAAAGTTTTTTTAGTATTAAAATATTTTTAAAAGAATTAATATTTTTTAAAAAAACAAAGATGATAGATGAACCCTAAGAGTGGGTGAATCTTAACCACAGTTAAGGGGTGCAAAAAGGGTCACGTGGTTACCTCAAAGGGTGATAACCGGATTTGCCAAATTCAGTTATCATCACAGAGGATTCGGCTTCTTAAGAAACAATTGGCCATGTGGTAGGCGGTATCGATACGGTCTAGCTTGGAATGATGGGCCGTACGAAAGGCTACCAACTAGGAAGTGCGGATACTTCAAATTGGGCTTCGTACACATATCCGATACGTATAGGATACAGATATGCTTCTGATACGGTAGGATACGTACGGGATACGGTTGAGACGTATCCTGTTAATTAAAAATATGTTTTTTAATTCGGATACGACATGGATACATCAGGATATGGTCATGAATATTTTATTTTTTATTTTAATTTTTGTTTGGAGACTGAGGGGTGTTACCCTATCTCTTTTGTTTTTGCATGGACATGGTCTTCTTTATATTTTGCTTGGGGATGATAGGATGACTTTCTTTTTTGCTTGGTGGATAATGAAATGACCCTATTTCTTTTGCTTTTGCATAAACATGGTATTTTTTTTTATACATAAACAAAACTAAATTAATGGTTATTTTGTAATTATAATACAAAATATAGTATTATTATTTTTATTTTTTTAAATTACCGACATATCCTAACCGTACTCGTATCCTGTTTTTTTATGTTTTGCCGTATCGCCTTATCCGTATCATATCCTACCCGTATCTGTATCTGTATCCATGCTTCCTAGGCTACCAGTTAGGATATATTTGAGCCAAGCTCGGCTCAGCTTGAACTGTTTGAAGCCAGGCTTGAGGCTCGAGGCTCGAAGCTCGATTAAAGCTCAAAAATCTCAGCTTGAATACACGTACTTGGCTCGAAGCTCGATTAGAGCTCTAAAAGCTTGGCTTGATTTATTTAAAAATTATTTTTAAATAAAAATATTAATATTATAAACAATATATTATTTTTATATAATATTCAAGCAGAATTTGAGCCAAATCAAGCTGAGCCAAATCAAACAAACCTTAGTTTGAGCTCGCCTTGAACACATTTTAAGCTCAAAAGAGCAGCTCGGCTTGATCAAGCCAAATATTAAATATCCAAGTTTGAACTCTGCTTGATTGAGCCGAACCTTCGAGTTGACTTGGCTTGGATACACCCCTAGCTATGTCAGTGAAACATGTAACTTCTTGGGAGGATGATTTGTTGCAATTTTAATCTATTTGGAGTAGACTGACTGAGGGAACAATTTTTCAAACATTCTTTGTCAAAGAACACACTTGCACCGACAAAATACTCTTTTGGTGTGTTTGGAATGTAGCTGTAAATCTATTTTGAAAAATACACTAGCACCTTCCAGAAACTGCATTGAGTTCTTGGTATTTAAGGGTCATAGTTACATTCTCTTTTTTTTTTTTTTGGGTAGGCGCTAATCATTTACATTTATCTAGTACTAGCAGGTGGCACGTGCGATGCCCATGAGAACGAGGGGAAGGAGTTAACCATAGTTAATAGGAGTTAAAAGGGATACGTGTTAACCCACGGGTGCGATTGAACTCTCCCCAAGTTCAATCACAATTGGCTGTGATTCTATTCTTTAAATATATAAGGGGTAGTTTGGGAATTACGGTAAAACATTAACCCATTAAAGTAAAACATTGAATCAAAATTTTGTTTTGTATAAGAGTAGTTTGAGAATTTCGGAAAAATCAGGCCTCCCTCTCCTATTATAATAGTAAAGATAAGGGGTTAGGGGGTTAGAACTCATGGTAGGCGCTCAACGGCCACACCAAAACTCGAACTCAAGTCACACCTCCCCAAAGGGAGATACACAACCACTGAGACAAGCCCATGGTGTGTCATAGTTACAATCTCAGTCTCCCACAATTTGAAGATCTCTTTCCTACAAGAGTATTGTTGATTTTGATTTAAAATTGTTTTAAATTAATAAAAATCGGATCATTAGGATCCGGGGTTTTGATTTTAATCATGGACTAAAACCTCTCATTAATTTAATCTTTGTTTAGGTTGAGTGTTTAATCTCTTGAAAGAGAGAAAACACACTTTTAGTACATTTCCCTTAGTTTTTTAGTCCCACATCGGAAAAGTAGAGAAAATCTAAAGAGTTTATTTATCTCATTGATTGCTTAGTTGTCAACAATTAAGAGTGAGGTGGAGACTTTGATCCACCAATTCCATTAGACGATAACTAGAGTGCGTGAGCTGCGCTCGCAGCGAGCGCGAGCGCACACGCACGGGCACGGGCTCGGGGTCGGGTGCGGTGCGGTGCATAGGGTTTTGGGCGCTATGACTTTGCACTTTGCACTTCACATCGTCGCCTGGGTCGCTATTTCTTTTAAGTAAATCACAACCGTTGACCCAGCCAGGTGGCTGAGCCCATGCGCATGCAAGGGGACCTGGGTCCTCTATAAATAGAGCGGCTTGGGGAGGGTTTGAGAATTGTTGGAACTCAGACCAGAGCCTGATCCATGAGCCTAGAGCACGGAGCCTAGAGACCAGTGAGCCTGATCCGTGGACCCAGTCCAGTGAGCCATCAGACCAAAGTAGGTGCACCCTGGTCCAGTCTACTCCGAGTAGCCATGGTTCATCAGGATGACTCCGTACCAGGGACCTCTTAGGAGGACCCTAACCTGGAGATCTCCATTAATGGTGATCCTTGAGCTCGATAGAGAAGATGATGACTTTGACCCATTATCCAGAGGCCCAAAACCCAGAACCAGACCCAACAGGCTATCCAGATCGATCCAGATCCATGGACACCAAGAAATGGGCAGCTTTGTCCAGCTCCTGATGAAGTTGTAAAATGTATTCGGGTTTCTCAACCGTCTATACTGTTCGGTTACCTGATCTGGGATTCCAGATCGAGTAGAACAGTGGATCTGTCCTACATGGGCAGAACCATCTTGGTGACCATCCGATCTCGGGTGATCCTACCATATCCACACAATGGACCTAATCAGGAGTATCTTGTGGAATGAGTTAATCTTGACAAGCCTGAACTTGTACCCAAACAGAAATAGAACATGATAAAATCGGATTAAGTATAATCTTGTCACCAAACAGATTCGGATTAAGTTAAAATGGATTAATTGAAAACTGTAACCAAACGGAACTTAAGGTAGAATTGATTCTGACCAAACCAGAATCAGATTCTGTGTAGAATTGATTCTGAACAGAACTAGATTCTGTAACCAAACAAAATAGGTGCAGACCTAAACTGGAATAGGTTAAATTAGGATTAGACCAAACCAGAGTGAACCTAACCCTGTAACCAAATAGACCCTTAAACCCTGAGGGGTAAAATGGTAATTATAAAAATTGTTCAATTAATTAGATTATCTTTTACTGTAAATCCGATGGGACTTTAGGAAACTTGGATAATTAGGCAAACCCTAATTAAATGGATATACATATATTTATATATTTATTTTGAAGGTCATCCTAAAGGAAGATCAGTACTCCGTCTTCTACCGAGTAGTGCAAACTTGTTGGTTAGACCGGAGAGAATCCGAACTGAGTTGTATCCCGGAGATAGAGCTGTCATATCCCTTGCACATGGGAGGCTTCGACTATCTTCAAGAAAGAATCACTTGTAGTGCCTCTCAGCGAAGCGATTCTCTATCTTAATTAATTGTTTATAAAATTGTAATATTATCTGTCTGTATTTACTAAGTGGTTATGTGTGCAGGAATTTAGCCCAATTACACCAACATTACATTTGTAACCAAACACCCCAAGATTGGACAGCAAACCGAAACAACCTATAGCTCGATAAGAAAAGGCTACCAAACTGTGAATAGTGGTAGATTACCACAAAAAAAAACTGTGGATAGTGGTTAAGAGTTCTGAGAAACTTGAAAATAAAAACCACATCAAATATTAATATTAAGTAGTATCAAATCACAGTATGGGCCTCAAAAGCCATGAAAACACCGGTGAGTACTATTGATAAATTATTCTCATGGCCATTTTGGTAAATTACTTTTTTTTTATTTAATATAGGAAAAATAATCCCCTCCTCGTACAAGGAGGGGAGTGAGCTGCCTCATCCATTTAAAACTTGCCATGTGTCCCCTTTTTAAGTCCCTTTAACTGTGGCTAAGATTCACTTACCCCTAGGGTTAAAACATCTATCATTTGGTTTTTAAAAATAAATTAATTATTTTTAATCATAGGAATTAAATTTTTTTTAACTAGAGTTCAATAATAATTAAAGGGGCTTTGTGAGTGCGAGACGCTCACTCCCTCCTCGTACGAGGAGGGGATTATTCCCCTCTTAATATAAATGGTTAGTTCAGTAAGTGCTTTGGTCCGGGCCGGGCTTCAAGAAAGCGAGCCCTAGCTCGGCCCTAAAAGATAGAAACTAAAATCATTTATTCCACAGAAATGAGAGCATATGATTGGGGGCGAGTAAGACTACCATCCATGGGATGCAAAAAAGAAATTTAGGAAGCTACAGCAGCAGATGTTAAAAGGGATTCAATCACTGCAACATGGCTTTTCTAAAACAAGTGGAGAGAATTCTTGAACCCAAGCTTCCATGTTTCAATCCAATTTTTCAATTCAATTTGACCTCTATTTCTTTAAAAAAAATCTCCCCATCCACATGGGCAGAGTCAAGGAGGGCCTGAACTTTTGAGGACAAAAAAATCAAGTTTATACTTACATGTTATTTAATTTAGTAGGGCATAGATATTGGGAAGAGGGCAGTTGGCCTTAAGCTTTTGAAAAAAAACTTAGTTTATGTTATTTTATTTCATTTAAAAGTTCTGGCAAGGGGAAGTTGTTCCTAACATTAAAAAAGAAAAAAAAAAAAAAAATATATATATATATATATATATTACATACGGACGAAATGACAACTTGGTCCTCAAAAAACAAATCTAGAGCTCGGCCCAAAACCCCTCAAGCCTCAATCAAACATATTTCAGACCCACATAATCAATCTTCCCAAACTCATAATTAATAATTACTAACATTATCAATCAACCAGTGCTTCTCCTAAAAGAAAATATTGGCAACACACCCAGCCCACCCACTACCCCACCAAGAGAAAATGAAAGAAAAAAAATTACAAAATAAAGATCCCCTAAATCCCATAGATCAAACATAAACAATACTCACTTGACCCCAATAAAAATTTAAAAACAAAAAATAATACTTGGGGCTTTTTCAATTTTTTTCAAAATCCAACTTTCAGCTATGCCCTTTCATTTAATGTCAAAGCTTGGTAAAAAGCTTGACTGAGGACATCCATAGCTTACCCAAAGCAACCATCTCTCCATCTTCTTTCCTTCTAATCTCCACTATCACTGATGTAAGCCTTCCCTTCTGACCTAACACCTTACTCTCAATCTCAACTTCTTCCTGATATATATTATTCACAAATTCAGATGCATGTATATATATTCATAAACTAGATATGCTGTAATTGAGTGCAGGATAACAAGAAGACTAACATGAATCTTAGCCGTTGAAAAGTACGATACGTCGAAATTGACGGACGCTTTGAACAACCCCACAGAAGAGATTATAGTTATACCTCCAATGGCATCAATTAACGTTGCAATTGCCCCTACGTGCCAATTTCCATCTTTATTCTATAATTCAGAGAAATAAATTATAATGTAAATAAGGAAAAAAATTAGGAAAGAAATATGAGAAAGGGGATTTTGCTAGAGGGCATACAGATAGATGTTTTGGTATAACGAAGTTGCACAGAATCAAACCCTTCTGGACCCGTTTGATCTGGAGTCCCCGAACGGACAGGCCTCCGATTCTCTGGCCAGACCGACCTTCTGCGAGATCTTGTAGAATTTTCTTCGCTTTCTGCTGCACAACTTCTCCCATCCTCTCTCGGAAAAGATGTATACATCTCTCCTATATCTCATGTCTCATATCTACTTAGTAGTGGTGCGTGGGCCCCCTTTTGCTTTAAAAAAGAGCAGTGCTCAGCGGAGCCATGGGTCCGTTTCACATCTCACCCCGTGTCCTCGTGTCCCTTTTAACACCCCCTTTAACCCAGGTTAAGTTTAACTAAATTAAAACTAAACTTTCCTTTTTTTTTTTTTTAAATTGAAAAACCATTATTAGATTGCTTAACCTTAAGAATGAGTGAATACTAACCACATTAGGTAAGTATTTAAAATTGGTGTGTGTACCAAAGAGGACCGGCCCTTCGTTATAAAATGGGAACCCCAGGTACGTTTACTAATTTCCTTAAAAAAAAAAAAAAACAAGAGACAGCTAGCCTTACTCACCGACATTCCTTACTCTCGGTCAGTCAAACTTTTGTTTTAAAAACCGGACCGGCTTGCCGTCGAACTGGTCAGGACCGGTTCGCAGTTTGACCGGTTCGTAAAAAACCACACTAAACTGAGCCTTGACCCTTGATGCCGTTCATGCCTTGCTGTAGACTTGTGGGTGCGATTGAACTCTTCCCCGAATTCAATCGCAATTGGCTGTGATTCATTCATCCAATCTCATCACTAATCAGTCATCAGAATTCGGACCAATGTTTAGAGAGGCTCAGCTGGCATCGCTAGAGACAATCCTGAACCGTTAAAAAAAGGGCATTGGATTGTCCTTTGGCTTCACACATCATCGGACATGTGGAGATAAAAATGGGTGAGATATCAAGTGGAGAGAAGTCAAAAAACATAGGGAAAAAATGAAATGACTTCACCACTTTTTATCGCCACATGATGAGTGGGAAGCCAAAAAGACCATTTTCTGGCATCTTGTCATGGGCAATTTACGTTGCCAGGTAAATCCCGTGCGGCACTTGATCAATCCGTTGATCAAGTCAGCCTACTCAAACAGTTACCTAAGAAAAAGAGTAAAGCACACCACAATGCACAAGAAAGAAGCAAAGATCAATATTATTGCATAAAGGGAAAGGTTACAAGACACTATACAGGTACTGGAAATAAAAGACACTAGGGGAGCAGGTGATCAAAGATAGTGCAAAGACAACCCACTCAAGTGAACTACCACCTCTCCTACAAGGTGGAAAATAAACATTTTACCCTTTGACAGAAGGAAACATCCTATTTGCTGGTGGAGTCATACTCCCTTATTACAAAAATGCCACTAAGACTTTGGCGACTAAACTACCATTTTACAATAGATCAAAAGACATACAAAAATAGTGTCATCACCAAGGCCATGCAAACATTGCTGGACGAATGGTCGTGACATACTCTCCCACTTGTTAAGTTGACGTCTTCGTCGACTTGTTCGCTAAGTATTCTTCAATCTTATCTGCGAAGAGGAGAAGGGTGACGCCTAGTTCCCAACTAGCTTCGGCGTCGGATAGCCCTTTCCATAGTACCAAATACTCCATGTGCGCGGGCCTGGTCGGTGATGCTTGGACATGACGATCCGCAACAATACGTTCAACTTTTCTTTGGGGTACAGTCGTTACGGTAGCTGCAGGCCGGTTCGGAGTGTTGCGAGTGGGGTCTTCCTTGTCTGCATTATACGGCTTTAACACACTGGCATGGAAGACCGGGTGATATCTGCGAAATGACTCAGGCAGTTTCACCTTGTAGGAGACTTTTCCCACCTTTTCAGTGATAGGAAATGGTCATTCGTACTTGCGAACTAAGTTTTTGTTGCCTTTACGAAAGAACTTTAAGTTAACTAGATTTAGCTTTATCAACACTAAGTCTCCCACTTTGAACTTATCTTGCCTTCTCTTCGGATCCGCAAATTGCTTCATTCTTCTAGCGGCTTTCTCAAGGTATGCTCGGGCAATCTCTGCATTCTTGTTCCACTCTTTGGCAAACTTTTATGCGCTGGGACTGGTTCCTTGGTAACCGACAACGACTGTATGCGGCGTTAGTGGTTGTTGCCCGGTTACTAGCTCGAATAGGCTCTTGTTGGAAGAAGAGCTTTGTTGTAAGTTGAAGCAAAATTGAGCGACATCGAGCAAGTTCACCCAATTCTTTTGATTGGCACTGACAAACTGCCGGAGGTATTCTTCAAGGAGAGCGTTAAAACGCTGGGTTTGGCCATCGTCTGAGGATGACTACTTGTTGAGAAGTTGAGCTTGGTCCCGAGAAGTTTGAACAATTCTGACCAGAACTTTCCCGTGAATCTTGAGTCTCTGTCGCTCACAATGTTCTGAGGCACACCCCAGTATTTCACCACATTCTTCATGAACAAGTAAGCTGCTTCCTCTGCTGAGCAGTGCAAAGGTGAGGGGATGAAAGTAGCATACTTTGAGAATCTGTCGATCACCACCAGGATCGACCCAAACTCCCCCACTTTTGGCAAGGCCGAAATGAAGTCCATGGAGACACTCTCCCATGGTCTCCTAGGGATAGGTAATGGCTCCAAGAGCCCAAGAGGCCTATTCCTTTCCACCTTATCTTATTGGCACACAAGACAAGTCTTCACATATTCTGCAACATCATTTCGCATACGAGGCCAGTAGTAACCCCGTTCTAGCAAGGCATATGTGCGACACCATCCCTGATGGCCTGCCCAAAGAGTATCATGACACTCTTTTATAAGATCCTTCATTAGGTCTCTCATCCTTGGGACAAAGATGCGGCTTCCTTTTGTGTAAAGAAGTCCATCGTTGATCCAGAAGCGACGAGTCTTGCCACTTTCAACTAGTGGCCAAATTACATTCGCCTAGTGATCGGTCTTCAACCCTTCACGGATCTTATCATGCATGGCAGACTGCACCCGTTGCACACTCCTGTTCATCACTTTCTTTAGGGCCGCAAGTTCCGCTTTGCGACTTAAGACGTCGGCAACATTGTTGTACCGACCCGATTTATACTCTAATTCAAAGTCAAATTCCACTAGCAACTCTTGCCAGCGCGCTTGCTTGGACGTGAGCTTCTTCTACGTCATGAAGTGAGACACGGCAACATTGTCGGTCTTCACCACAAATTTTGATCCAAGTAAGTAATGCCTCCACACCCGAATGTAATACACCACGGCAAGCAACTCTTTCTCTTGAGCCGTGTAACGACGCTCCGCTTCAGATAATTTCCGGCTCTCATAAGCAACCGGATGTTCTTCTTGCACCAACACTCCTCCGATAGCATAGTCTGACGCATCAGTCTGTACTTCAAAATGCTTCACTAAGTCTGGTAGTGCAAGGACAGGTTGTTGGGCCACGGTAAGCTTCAGTCTCTCGAAGGCTTCCTGGCACTCCCTTGACCATACCCAAGCATGCTCCTTCTTAAGTAGGTCAGTCAATAGTGCTGCAGCTGCTGAATAGCCTTTAATGAACTTACGATAGTAATTCACAAGGCCTAGGAAAGACCGCAGCTCGGTGGTAGTCGTAGGTGGCTCCCACTCTTGAATAGATCGGATCTTATCCTCCTCCATTCTCACTTTTCCTTCGCCCAACACATGGCTTAGGAAACTAATGCGCTCCTGCGCAAATGAGCACTTCTCATTCTTCACGTACAATTGGTTCTTCTTTAACAAGGCAAACACCTTTTGCAAATGCTCAACATGCTCCTCAAGAGTTGAGCTATACACCACAATATCATCCAAATAGACCACGACAAACTTGTCCAGGAACTCATGGAATATCTGGTTCATCAGTGTTGAGAAGGTAGCTGGTGCGTTGGTAAGACCGAAAGGCATCACCATGAATTCGAATGCGCCATATCTCGTCACGCAAGTCGTCTTAGGTTCGTCGCCCTCCGCGATGCGAACCTGATAGTAGCCTGACCGTAAATCAAGCTTACTGAAGTACTTGGCTGTCCCAAGTTGGTCGAACAAATCGGCAATCAACGGGATGGGATACTTGTTCCGCACGGTCAACTTGTTTAGCGCTCGGTAATCCACGCAAAGCCTCAGACTCCCGTCATGCTTGTGCTGGAAGAGGATTGGTGCCCCAAATGGTGCCTTGGAGGGGCGAATGAAGCCTGACTCCAAGAGATCATCAAGTTGCTTCCGAAGTTCTGCGAGTTCCGGAGGGGCCATACGATAAGGGGCTTTCGCAGGCGGCGTAGCCCCAGGAACAAGTTCTATCTCATGATCAATTGTTCGACGAGGAGGAATGGACTTTGGCAACTTATCGGGCATCACGCTAGCAAACTTTGCCAACACCTCGGTCACTTCCTTCGGAACTGGATCCTGCTCTAGTTGAGACTCTTCCCTCAACGTAGCCAAGTATGTCATCTCTCCCTTCTTCAACCCTTTCTTAAGCTGCAGGGCTGAAAGCATCTTCTCTCCACCTTTACTTGCCACTGTTGGAATCATATATAGAGAGTCACCAAAGATGCACAGCGATTGCAGGTACGGCATTGGCACGGCCTTAGATTCCTGCAAGAACTCCATCCCCACAATGACCTGGAAGTCATCCATGGGAATCGCTGTTAAGTTGGTCTTTCCTGACCAAGCTCCCACTTCAATAAGCACCCCCTTGGCTACTCCGTGAATGGGCTTCGCTGCTGAGTTCATGGCTTTGATGCGACTTGAATCTTTCTCCAGCTTTAATCCCAGTCGCTTAGCTTCTCCTTCCGCAACAAAGTTATGTGTCGCCCCCGTATCCACCATGGCCCGGGTGGCCTTCCCATTGATCTTCAAATCAACGAACATGAGCCCTTTTGACTGTGGTGCCTTCTCATCACCCTGAGTCTTAAGAGCATTTAGCAACCTGATGGCTCCCATCCTAGGCTGCTCTTCCTCATCCTCATCACTCTCGGACAGCTCCTCGTGCATAGCCGAGTTACTCACTGATGCCTGTAGGGCATTGAGGGCTTGTTTCTGTGGACAAACTGCTACTCGGTGTGGTCCACCACATAAGAAGCACTGCATCGGCTTGGAACCCGAACCCTTTGAGGTTGAAGCTTCTTTGGTCGGCCCAGACTTGCCATTGTTATGCTTCTTCCCATTTGATGATCGGGAAGATTTATTGTGGCTAGTATGGGTCGAGGTCGCCTTATTCTTATTAGGGTCATTTGTGGAGTAGTCATTCAGACGCTCTGCTGCTGCTTGTGCTGAAGCTAAGTCTTGAACACGTTGCCTCTGCAACTCGGTCTGTGCCCAAGGTTTTAAACCCTCCATGAAATAGAACATCTTGTCTTTCTCGGACATGTCCTTGATGTCTAGCATGAGGGCCGAGAATCGCTTCACATATTCACGCACCGTGCCTGTCTGATGCAACTGTCGCAAATTCCTCCTAGCGATGTACTCCACGTTCTCGGGCAAGAATTGGGCTTTTAACTCCCGCTTCAAGTCTGCCCAAGTATCCACGATGCATCTCCCATTCTGAATGTCATCGTATCGGGTAACCCCAGCATAACTTGGCATCACCCGATAGATACATTGTTGTTGTTGAGACCTTGGCTTCCTCTGATTCCTGTCTCATGGCTCGGAAGTACTGTTCCATGTCGAACAAGAAATTCTCAAGCTCTTTTGCATCTCTCGCACCACTGTACGAGCAAGGCTCTGGCACCTTCACTCGACTGTATGTCTCGGTAGGGCCCTGAGGGTGCGAACCAACTGCCATGGTAAGCACATTCAACCGGTTTGAGAGCTCCTCAATCTTAGCCTGGAGAGCATCCACTGTCCCCTTCACGTCCTCGGTCAAGGTCTCTACTGATCCAGCCAATTCCTGGTGTCCTTGTTCCATGTTGCTTACTCGGTCCTTCATCTGTACCATGGTATGCAACATCCCATCAATCTGTGCTGCCTGGGCTTCCAAATCATCCAGACGATCCTTGTTAGTGCGCGCTCCTGTCCCCTGTGCCATGTCTTCTAGCCTTGAATACACGGTCACGACCTTGCTCTGATACCAACTGTCACAGGCAATTTACGTTGCCAGGTAAATCCCGTGCGGCACTTGATCAATCCGTTGATCAAGTCAGCCTACTCAAACAGTTACCTAAGAACAAGAGTAAAGCACACCACAATGCACAAGAAAGAAGCAAAGATCAATATTATTGCATAAAGGGAAAGGTTACAAGATACTATACAGGTACTGGAAATAAAAGACACTAGGGGAGCAGGTGATCAAAGATGGTGCAAAGACAACCCACTCAAGTGAACTACCACCTCCCCTACAAGGTGGAAAATAAACCTTTTACCCTTTGGCAGAAGGAAACATCCTATGTGCTGGTGGAGTCATACTCTCTTATTACAAAAATGCCACTAAGACTTTGGCGACTAAACTACCATTTTACAATAGATCAAAAGACATACAAAAATAGTGCCATCACCAAGGCCATGCGAACATTGCTGGACGAATGGTCGTGACAATCTGCCAAGAGACAATCCTATGCCTTAAAAAAAGTGAATAGCTCATTTGTGATCATTGTTTATTACCTTTCTTTTAGTCTTGTATTGTCACCTAAAGAAAAGCCCCTTACTTTTTTTTTCTTTTTTCTAAAGGATAGAATGACTGCAAAACCACTTCTCTAATCTCCAACACCACTATCTGAAACCACCTTTGCCAAAGCTAGAGAGGAACCGAAGTTCCTCACTGTAACACATCTGGTCACCAATTCAACTTATTCCTCTACTCACTCCTCTCTCTCTTGGATTTTTTTTCATTTGAGCTAGAGAGAAGAGGAGGTGAGGAGTTAGGGTTTCATTGGTAGAGGCATGCTACATGCATATCATATCCCCCCTCTTTTTTTTTTTAATTTTCCGTCTTATTGGCCAGCCATTATGTTCGGTTATTGTAATCTGGTGGAACCAGTTACCGGTTCTCTAAAAAAGGCCGGTTTTGAATTAATTCCAATTTGGGGGTTTTGATGATCGGCGAGGGGACCGGTTCGTTCGACCAGCCAGTTCAGTCAAGTTCTAACAACATTGGTCAAAACAAAGTTAAAGCAAGGATAGAACTTAGAACCTAAAAGTTAATTTTGGGTTAAAGTAAGGACAAAGTGTTGGTTTTTATATGAGAGTATGAATGCTTAGAATAAGGCTAGTAAGGCTCAAAAAAATTGGTGATGTGGTGGCAGCATCGAAGAGATCAGATCACAGCCAATTGCAATTGATTTTAAGGGAATTCAATTACATATGTGTGGTAGATTGGAGGAGGAAAAAGTAGGTAGGAAATTCAATTTCTTTTTCTCTTTCAATGCACATGTGACATATATGCAATTGAATTCTCTTGATCAATTCAATTGCAATTGGTTATGACCTGATCTCAACATTGAAAGGGCCATCTCTACTTGAGATTAGATCATAGTCCATTTTGATTGAACTCTCCCCAAGTTCAGTCGCCCACACAGGTCAACACTTGTCCCTCTTATCCCTTATTTTATTTTTATTTTTTTTGGTAAGGAGATATTTGTTTCAACAAGAAGACAGAACCGGGTACAATTCAGGCCTAGAAGGAAGGGCCTCGTGATCATGAGTGTCCATAAGAGTTACAGTACTCTCAATGCTTTCCTTAAGAGCTCTCTGAGCAAGTTGGTGAGCTAGAGCATTGGCTTCTCTTGGAATAAATCCAAACTTCACTATTCCATTGTTGCTTTTTAAGATGTGAATATCTGCCAAAATGGTCTGTATGTCCCAGAACCCCACTCTAGAGCTGTCGTTTAGAATGTTGATGACTTCCTTTGCGTTGGATTCAATGAGCACCCTGTCCCACCTGAGATGAGACGCCATTTGGAGGGCCAGCTTAATGCCCTCAGCTTCTGCTCGTCGAGCACCTCCTCCCACCAGGGATTTCAGGCATGATTTCAGAACTAATCCGTCTGATTTACGTGCTATGGCCGCAGCTCCAGCTGCTTGATAAGTGGGATGGTAAGCCCCGTCCACGTTGATCTTTATCCAACCCGAGTCAGGAGGCTGCCATTTAACATTTTTTTGGACTCCACGCCGGCGATCAACATCTGTAGTAGTGCTCTGCACCTCCCTGAGCTCTCTAGTAAGTTGTTGAATTAGGAGGAGAGTAGCAATGGGATGAGGCTTTATCCCTTCAAACATGAAAGAGTTCCGAGATTTCCAAATATGCCAAAGAGTGATACTTATTTGTGACGCCAAATAGAAATTTTCAGCCTTGAATTCTGGACGAACAGACCACCGGTGCCACCAGTTTAGGAAGGATTCTCCAGGCTGAATTTGTGGCCTAAGAGAGAGCGGGGATCCGAACCAAATGGCCCTAGCATGATTGCACTCCAGCAATAAATGAGAGACAGTTTCTTCTTGATTGTTGCAAATTTTGCACAGAGGGTCAATGGGCAAGTTCCTTTTCCGAAGATTTGAGGCAACAGCCAAGGCGTTGTTGCACGCCCGCCACAAAAATACTTGGATTTTAGGGGGTATGGGAAGCTTCCAGATATGGTTCCATCGCATACCTTCAACTTCTTCTTGGTTGGAGCTAGAAGAAGCTTTCTGTAAAGCTAGGAATTGGTGAGCCAAGTGGGAGGCTGATTTTACCTCAAACTTACCCGACTGAGTGTGGTGCCACACCAACCTATCCGGGCATTGAAGGAGCTAAATGATATTTTCTGAATTTCCATAATTGTGGATCTAGTAAACAGGCGGTGAAGCTTTGTCATATTCCACTTGCCTTCCTCCTTGATGATGAGATGGGATACTAAGGTATCTGATGCTGCCATACCAGGGATATTTACAGACCTGAATTGCGGTAAAGAGGGGATCCAAGGATCCTTTGTAGCTCGAACCTTGTCACCATCCCCAATCTGCCAGCGGGTGCCTAGCTTTAGGATCGCCCGACCAGCCAATAGACTCCGCCACACCCATGAAGGGTGTCTGCCAGTCTTTGCATCTAAGAAGGATGACTGAGCAAAATAAATTGCTTTTAGCACTCTTACCCAAAGGGCCTCTGGCTGATTCAATATCCGCTATCCTTGCTTTGCCAACAAACTCAAGTTGAAAGCTTGAAGGTCGCAGAAACCGACTCCTCCGCTTTCCTTCGATTTGCAAATCTTTTTCCAACTAAGCCAATGGATCTTCTTATCCTTTGTGTGGTCCCACCAAAACCGGGCTATACGCGCATTGACTTCTTTGATCCATCCTAAAGGAAGTTTGAAACAACTCATCGTATAAGCTGGTATAGCCTGCACAACTGCCTTAATAAGAACTCCCCTTCCTGCTTGAGAAAGGAGAGAGGTCGACCATCCTTGCATTTTTAAGCTAATGCGTTGCTTGATGGCATCAAAAGCTCGCTTTTTCGCACGGCCTAGCTCAACCGGAAGACCCAGATATTTGGAAGGATTGCCTTGATTCCGAATACACAACATCCGAGCTATAAGGCGCCTGAATCGAATAGGCGTGTTAGAACTAAAGGAAATGCCGGATTTTGAATAGTTGACAAGCTGTCCCGAAGCTTTTCCGTAGGAAGATAGAATATCCAAAAGGTGCCCCGGTTCAACCATGTTTGCCTGCAAGAAGATAAGGCAGTCGTCCGCAAAAAGAAGGTGAGAGAGGGTCGGAGCCGAATGGGCCACCTTGATGCCGCTAATTCGACCTTCATTATGAGCAATCTACATCATACAAGATAAAGCTTCAGCGCAAATAATGAATAGATAAGGTGAGAGAGGGTCACCTTGGCGTAGGCCACGTGTCGGAGTGATGTATCCCTTTGGCTCTCCGTTAATCATGACTGAGTAGCGGACCGTGGTGATGCATTGCTTGATGATATGAATCCAATCCGTGCAAAAGCCCAAACGTTCCATAAGAGCAAAAAGGAACGGCCACTCCACCCGATCGTACGCTCGATTCATATCGAGTTTAATGGCCGCATAGCGGTGGGCTCCGGATTTCAAACGCTTGAGAAAGTGGTGGACCTCTTGAGCCATGAAGACATTGTCAATTATTTGGCGCCCCTTGATGAATGCGGATTGAGCGGGGTCAATAATCTCATCAAGAGAATTCCGAAGGCGATTGGCTAAGATTTTTGCTATCACCTTGTATGTAACATTACACAAACTAATTGGACGAAAATGAGCCATGCTATCGGGGTTAGGAACTTTTGGAATGAGAACAGTGTGGGTGAAATTAATTTCTTTCAATAGGTACTCATTTTGGAAAAAACTTTGAACTGCAGTACGCACATCATGCCCAATAGTCTCCCAATGATAATGAAAAAGGACCCCGGCATGCCATCAGGACTGGGAGCCTTGAGGGGGCCAATACTAAGCATAGCTTGATCAATTTCCTCCAAGGATACCTCACGACAAAGATCTGAATTTGTTTGAGGAGAGATTTTGGGTTGCACAGCATCTAACATATCCTGGAAATTGTCAGGATTTGAGGAAGTATATAGAGCTTCAAAATGATGGAGAACTGTTGCTTCAGTTTCAGCCTCTGATTGAGTCCATTGGCCCGCCTCATTCTTGATGGTGACTAACCTGTTTCTTCGCCTTCGGTTGACAGCGGCTGTGTGAAAAAAGCGAGTGTTCTTATCCCCAAGGGTCATCCAATCGCACCGCGATTTTGGTCGCCACATCATCTCCTCTTGATGGTAAGCTTGATCCAACTCCGTCGTTAAGTTTTGCTTTATGAGGATATTATGTTCAGATTGGTCCTGTTCTTGCAAATCCCCAATTTGTTGCTGGAGCTTATGAATTCTAGATGGGAGGAAGCCAAAAGAATGCTTGTTCCAATGGATGAGGTCTCCTCGGCACTGGTTGATTTTTTTACATAACTTGTACATGTAGGATCCATCACAATGTTTGCCCCACGCCTTAGCTACCACTTCCTTGCAATCGGAATGAGTTCTCCACATTTCTTCGTATCGGAAAATTTTCTTTCGACGGCGATTGGTAACTTTAGTCATAACTAAAATCGGGCAATGATCTGACCCTATTGCCGGCAAGATGTGCACTAGAGCATTTTGCATCGCTCCACACCAAGCCGGATTGGCTAAAGCCCTATCTAGCCGAGTGGCTA
The DNA here is from genome assembly GCA_015143295.1 of Tetracentron sinense. Lineage (NCBI taxonomy): Eukaryota > Viridiplantae > Streptophyta > Magnoliopsida > Trochodendrales > Trochodendraceae > Tetracentron > Tetracentron sinense. Next base: position 6,420,167 of record CM026569.1, read on the forward strand.
TATGTTCAGAGTTTGCTCTCCTGTTTGACCAAGTGTATTTGGGACCCTGATAACCCAGGTCGAAAAGATTACCTTAAGAAACCATTTCTTGAAATGGCCGCAGTTGGGCAGGTGCTGGAGTGTTGCCCCCCCAATTTTTCTTCATGAGACAGGAGGTCATTAAAGTCGCCCAGACACAACCACGGTTGCCAGCGTTGAGCTCCTCTTACGGCTAATTGCTGCCACAACTCTTTCCTCTTTGAAGTATCAGTTGGTCCATATACAAAAGTAATCGTCCCTTCATAAAAGGAATCAGTGATTTCCACATCTATACTATGTGGATCAGCTTTCAAGATTGTGATTTTGATTGAGTCATGCCAAAGGAGAGCCAGTCCTCCTGAGATGCCAACCGGTTCCACCGTAAAAACATTTGCAAGATGGCAAGACCGCGCCACACGATCAACAATCTTTTTTTTGTTCTTTGTTTCTATAAGAAAAACCACCCGAGGCCTGTAGCGAAGGACGATGTCCTTCAGAATCTGAATTGTCCGAGGTTGGCCCAACCCCTGACAGTTCCAAGCTATAGTGTCGTCATTGCGTTGGGGGTGACTGCTCCTTGGTAGCCACCCCGGAAAAGGTGGAGTTCTCTGAGCTCGAAGCACTTTCTTGGGCTGGTTTCAGTCCCTGGGATGATGGTTCTTCAGATGAGAGAGAACCTACAGACCCTTTGAGATCTTGATACAAGGCCTTGATCGGGTGTTGGGCTTTGAAAGTTCTGGGGCGTTTAATTCGGATGGGTTTATTTGCTGACTTTAAAGTTTGAGGGCCTGTTTTGTATGGTTGTGGGCCTTGTGGTGGGCTTGGGGCTATGTGATTTGAGAAACTGGTTTCCCATGTTGTTCCACCAGAAGTCGAGATGGGTGTGTCGTGAGGTGGCAATGTGGGGTCGGGCTTCATGGGATTTGGTTCAGTCATGGAGTACTGATTGGGATCTTTGGCCATAACATATCCACATTCCTGATTATTTGGTTGAGAAGAGAAAGCTTCCAACAATCTCTTTTTTGGGCTTGGAGGGGGGACTTCTGAAGCTAGCAGGAAATTTTCTATGAAGATTTCGGGAGATCTGCATTTCCTCCTGCTGACTTGATCGGTTGAGGCCTTGTTGCAGTCGATATTCTACGTGGCTCACTGGTATTGGAGACTCATTTATTGGATCTGAGGGTTCTGCTGCATGCGGAGCTGTGCGAAGCAGGCTTTCCAGCAGAAGTTTCCCTTCTGTCGAGACCGTACATGACCGAGTAGGTGAACGTTGCTTGTTGTCAGGAGGTTTGGCAGACTTTCCCCTATCCGGTTGCTTCGGTGATCTTCCTCCGGTGGATTCCTCTCCGACGGTACCCTTCAACGCCAATGCCTTGGTCAAGGGCCAGCTCCTAAAATGGAACGCTTCCGCACGAAGCCAAGAACCGAAGAGCTTGAGTGGCCTGAACCCCCCTTCAATTCCGGCCATGACTGTAGTTCCAGGGCAATATTTCTCATCATGTCCCATAATCCCACAGGTGTAACAGCATTTGGGGAGCTTTTCATAAGTTAAAGGGAAAGGGGTAGGAGATGTAGCTTTTTGTTTAGTTATCGGATTGGTGGTAGCCATGGGTAAAGTCACATATGGACGTAGAGGCCTAGAAATCTGGGCGTGGATACGGATCCTCAGGAATTTCCCCCTTTGAGAGCTCACTCCAGCCAAATCAACTTCCACCAATTCACCGATCCTCTCACCAATGGCCTTGCCAATCTCATAGCTTAAGTATTCGGGTGGGAGTCCGTGGACTTGCACCCAAAGGGGGATGGTGGACAAGTTAAGCTCTGCGACGATTATGTCTGGTTTCCATCTCATCAAAAGAAAGGGGTGGCCATTAAATGACTAGGGCTGGTGTTCCATAATGCGTTCGACCTCTCTGTTGCTAGAAAACTTGAATAGTATAAAATCATTTTCAAGATCAATGGTGCTTACCGGTCCATCCGAGTTCCAGGCATTGATGGTGGTTCGTTTTGCTGCCGCCATGTTGAGGGGTCTATCTGTAATCAGCTTCCCGATGATGCTATGCTTGTATTTTGCCATCCCCCCGATAGCATGGTTGGGACTATGTTGATGGGTTCATTGAGATCGGTTAAACTGAGACTTTGGTGCACTACTTCCGCCAAGGAATCTGGAGATTCCGTTGTTCTGATCACTGATCGGATTGCGTCCATGGTTTGAGAGATATCGGAGAGGGAAGTAAAGAGTCTTTTGAAAGGGGAAGAGGAGGATAAAGGTTAGAGACTAATGGATAGTAACCATCGGCGAGACTAGCTCGGACGGGGTGAACAGACTCTTCACAGAGGAAGAAGAAAAGAACCCTGCAAGAGACTCTTTAAATTAGCTTAGAAGAGGACCTGGGGTCCTCTTCTCTGGACTCTATATTATAAGAGCCAAATTGTCTCGATTATCAGATCTTATCCCTTATTAACTGTAGTTAAGATTCACTAACCCTTAGGGCTCAGCAATCTAACTTTGGTTTTTTGTATAAAAAATGAACCTTAGGGTTAAGAATTTTTAAGGTGGGCTAGTTCGCAACCTAGTTCACTAATTACTAGAATGAATTGTGAACCCGTTGGTGATTCGGTTCGTTTGAGTTCGTGGAAATGAGCAAACCCTCTAATCGAACCCAATAGCTTTGGTTAGGCAAATATTTTGTTTGAGTTTGACAAATTTGTTTTTTAAGTTCGACGAATGTATACTTTGAGTTCAACGAATTTGGTTTCTGGTTCGTGAATCAATCATAAAATACATTTTTAATACTTTTTTTAAAATCAGTATTTATAATATATATATTGGTTAGAAGGAAATAACATACACTTCTACACTCACACACACCCTTGTAGCATAAGCTACTTGCAACCACACAACCCTCTCAAAAAAGAGAGCGAGGTGGTGCTTTATAAGGGTAAACAAGGAGGCCTAACCCACCGATGTGGGACCAAGTTTAGAGGTATAATATATTTATTTACATGCTTAACATATATATATATATATATATAAGCGAACAAAACTTAAGAACCTAAGTGAATTGATAAACGAATTATCTCATCCTACCCGTAGGAAATCAGGCTCACTTTAGAGTGGCGAAATGCGAGCCCGAATTCGAAACGACGAACCAGGTGACATTAATCTTAAGCATAGTTAATAGGGGTTAAAAGGGGAACGCATTGACCAAGGGATGTGATTGAACTCTCTCTAAGTTCAATCGCAATTGACTGTGATCCTATCTCGCGATCCAATCTCTACTTCGAATAATATGGACCGTTCTGACGAATGCACGTGGGGCTGTGGGAGACTAGGTTGGAAAAACAATCTTTATTTTTTTCCTTTTTTCTCTTTTATAGATAGCTACCTAACTTCCTAATTGAGGGTGTTTGGTTGCAGTTAACCCTCTTAGGAACACCCCGCCCTCTTGCGCCAGTGGTTGGGATGTGGCCTCCAAAGATGGGAGGTCAAGGGATCGAATCCCCTCGGGGTATGAGTTGCAAGAACTCCCCTGCCCCATGCTAACCCCTAACAGCCTAACCGATTCAAGATTACTAACGTAGGTACTTGATAACTCCAGGGATGGGTGAATCTTAATCATAGGTAAGGGATGTCAAAAGAAAAGGGGACGGGCCTTAGGGTTAATTTTTTTTAAAAAAACTAAGGATAGGTGGGTGAACTCTAGGGGTGGGTGAATCTTAATCATAAGAGGTGTCAAAAGAGACACATGGCAACCTAATGGCGTAACCGTATGGCAACCTAAGGGCGTAACCATACTCTAACTGTGATTAAGATTCACCCAACCGTAGTGTTCACCCACTTATCCTTGGTATTTAAAAAAAAATATTAATTTTTTTAAACCCCGATTAAAATTCAATAACTAGAAGAATTAAATTGTTTTCATGTTTTTTTTCAAAAAAACTATAAATGGGTGAACTTTAGGACATCCATTGCTTACCCACACCCTGCCCACCCACTAACCCACCAAGAGAAAATGAGGGAAAAAAAATTACAAAATAAAGATCCCCTAAATCCCATAGATCAAACATAAACAATACTCACTTGGCCCCCAACAAAGATTAAAAAAAATAATAATAATACATGGGCTTGTTCAATTTTTTTCAAAATCCAATTTTCAGCTATGCCCATTCATTTGATGTCAAAGCTTGGTAAAAAGCTTTAAAGAGGACATCCATTGCTTACCCAAAGCAACCATGTCTCCATCTTCTTTCCTTTTAATCTCCACTATCACTGATGTAAGCCTTCCCTTGTGACCTAACACCTTACTCTCAATCTCAACTTCTTCCTGATATATATTATTCACAGATTCAGATGCATGTATATATATTTATAAACTAGATATGCTGTAATTGAGTGAAGGATAATAAGAAGACTAACATGAATCTTAGCCGTTGAAAAGTACGATACGTCGAAATTGACGGACGCTTTGAACACCCCCAGAGAAGATCTTATAGCTATACCCCCAATGGCATCAATTAACGTTGCAATTGCTCCTACGTGCCAATTTCCATCTTTATCCTATAAATCGGGGGAAAAAAATTATAACGTAAATAAGGAAAAAAAATTAGGAAAGAAATATGAGAAAGGGGATTTTGCAAGAGGCATACAGATAGGTGTTTTGGTATAACGAAGTTGCATAGAATCAAACCCTTCTGGACCCGTTTGATCTGGAGTCCCCGAACGGACAGGCCTCCGATTCTCTGGCCGAAGCGACCTTCTGCGAGATCTTGTAGATATTTCTTCGCTTTCTGCTGCACAACTTCTCCCATCCTCTCTCAAAAAGATGTATACATCTCTCCTATATCTCATATCTCCTTAGTAGTGGTGTCCCCTTTGATTTAAAATAATGAGCAGTCCTTAGCGGATCCATGGTCCGTTTCACATCTCACCCCGTGTCCTCGTGTCTCTCTTAAAAACTCTTTTAACCCTGGTTAAGCTTAACTAAATTAAAACTAAACTTTTGTTCTGTTTTTTTTCAAAAAATCATGGTTAGATTGCTTAACCCTAGGGGTGAGTGAATACTAACCATAGTAGGTAACTATTTAAAATTAGGGTGTCAGACCAAAGAGGACCGGCCCTTTGGTTTTAAAATGGGAACCAGCTACGTTTACTATTTCCTTTTTAAAAACATAAACAAGAGGCAGCTAGCCTTACTCACCGGCATTCCTTACTCTCGGTCGGTCAAACTCAATGTTTTAAAAACCGGACCGGCTTGCCGTTGAACTGGTCGGGGACCGTTCGTAGTTTGACCGGTTCATAAAAAACCACACTAAACTAAGCCTTGACCCTTAATGCCGTTCATGCCTTCCTGTAGACTTGTGGGTGCGATTGAACTCATCCCCGAGTTCAATCACAATTGGCTGTGATTTATTCATCCAATCTCATCACTGATCAGTCAGCAGAATTCAGACCACTCTTTAAAAAGGCTCAGTTGCCGATGCCAGAAAAAAAAAATATGACTCCACAAATCAGTGGACATGTGGCGCCAAATAGGGGGAGAGATATCAACTGGGGAGAAGTAAAAACCATGGGGAGAAAATGAAATGACTTCTCTCCTTTTCAATGCCACATGTCCATTGATTTGTAGACGTTCAGAAAAAAATTTCTGGCATTACCAAAGACAATCCTAACCCATTAAAAAAAGGGCATTGGATTGTCTCTGGCAAATGCCAAAAAAATGATTTCTGGCTTCATACATCATCGGACATGTGGCGATAAAAAAGAGTGAGATATCAAGTGGGGAGAAGTCAAAAACATAGGAAGAAAATGAAATGACTTTATCCCTTATTATCGCAACATGTCAGATGATGTGTGGGAAGCCATAGACCATTTTCTGGCATCAACCAAGAGAAAATCCCATGCCTTAAAAAACTGGACAGCTCATTTGGCATTGTTTATTAACATTTTTTTAGTCTTGTATTGTCACCTAAAGAAAAGCCCCTTTACTTTTTCTTTTTTTTCTAAAGGATAGAATGACAGTAAAACAACGGGTGCAAATCCTCTCCAGTTATAACCGGATGTGGCACATCCGGTTATAACCCCTAGAGGTCGCCACGTGTCTCCTTTGACACCCCTTAACCTTGGGTAAGGTTCACCCACCCCTAGGGTTCACCCACCTATTTTTGGTTTTTTTTTTTAAATATTAATTCTATTTTTAAAATTAAAAAATTGTTTTTAATATTAAAAAAACTTTAAAAACATATTTTTAATTTTAAAAATAGAATTAATATTTTTTAAAAAAAACCAAAAATAGGTGGGTGAACCCTAGGGGTGGGTGAACCTTACCCACGGTTAAGAGGTGTCAAAGGAGACACGTGGCGACCTCTAGGGGTTATAACCGGATGTGCCACATCCGGTTATAACTGGAGAGGATTTGCCACCTAAAACAACTTCTCTAATCCAAGGTTTTAAATTTCGAAATTTCGGTGGATTTCGGAAGGGTCTCTCGAAACGAGATTTTTCGACATTTCGGATTTTCGGGCGACATCCGGCCGAAATCTTATTTAATAATAAAATAATATTCCGAAAAATTATTCGAAATTTCGGCGAAATATTTCGAAATTTCGGGATTTCGGCTGAAATTTGAAAAAAAAATAAAAAATTTTAATATTTTCTAATTCTTTTATATAGTCTAAAATATATTTTTATATATTTAAAATTTAAAAAACGTAAAATATTAGTATATTACTATTTTTTTTTTTAATTAGACTTTATACTTTACAAACTATATTTTATAAAGTATAGGATATTATTATACTTTATAAAGATTAAAGAGTATATAAACTATTAAACTATAGTTTATAACTATATCATATGTTCATATATTATGATGTATTATAAAGAAAGTATTATAAAGTATACTTTATAATACATGTTTTTAAGTTTTAACTTTTAAGTAATTAAAGATTTATATATTCCATATTTTTATATTCATTATATAGTATATAATAAATTATTCATTATCTACAAAATGATGAATATAAAGAATCTCCAACACTTTTATTGATAAAATAAAACAAAGATTACATGATAAAATTTCAACAATCATAAACTTCAGAGTCCAGATTTCAGACTGTCACTTTTATGATATTTGCTCTTCCATTTTTCACTTACAATACATACAAATAATAAATGTCAGTAAAAATTAAATACATGAAATGAAATATATAAATGATAAATTAAGTACTGTGCTTAGCTTTTTATGGGTAAATTGCGTCAAATAAGTAACGACTTTTTTCTCTATAAAGCCCTACAAAGTGCAATCATAATAATCTATCTATTGACAAATAACATAAATTTTATATAATATTAAAAATTCACCGAATTAAAGATAATTAGCTTCACTACTAATAATAAAGAAATATCATCATCCATCATCAGTTTACCACATAAAATATAAAGTATTCTTCCTAACCATTGGGAATACCACACCACATCATCATCACTATCAAATTAAACATAAAGTATTCTCCCTAACCATAGGGATGACCATACCACATCATCATCACCGTCAAATTAAAATTAAAGTATTTTTCCTAACCATAACGGGAAGTACCGCCTTGATAACACAGTGTATCATTGTCATCGATAGACCACTGATTAAAATTAAAATTATAGTGATCTTCAGACAATATCTCTTCTTCACCAGGTACAACATCTCCCCATGCACATGGATTTGTTTCACCGAATTGAACCTCTTCTGACACATTAAGCAGATTATCGATCTCTTCTTCTGCCCATTCCTCAGTCCTATAAAGGGATAATTTAATTAATAACTAATAAAATAAAATAAAAAAGTAATATTATGAACATAACAAAATATAAAAATGATTATGCCTGAATATCTCAAATACGTCTTTTTCATTCAATTCTCCATCTTCCTCGTCACATAGCCACTCATCAAAAGGATCTGATAACAGGTAGTTATCAACACGAAGAAGATCTGTGGTCTTCAACATCATATTGTTCTTTTCATTTCGGCGTTGCAAACGCATGTTATAGTGCACATAAACCAAATCATTCAACCTTTTTGTCTGTAAGCGATTTCTTCGCTTTGTATGAATTTGGTCAAATGTGCTCCAATTGCGTTCACATCCTAATGAAGTTGTTGTTTGACTCATAATGTGAAGTGCAAGCTTCTGCAACGCCGGAAGTTGACCACCAAAGGATGCCCACCACTTATCTGTAAATTAGAGATAATATAACTTAGTATTATCAAAGTTTATAAAAAAAAAACTATCTAAAATTAAATAATATTGGGGTCAGATAATAGTTAATACCAGGTGACCCTTTTTGAGCAGCTGTTATTGAAAAATCACTCCTGAGAATTTCTTCCAAATTTTCAAATGACACATACTGTTTCATAAAAAATTAATTGTCATAAAAAAAATTTAATTAATTTAAATTAAATTTACCTGCATCATTGCTGCTGAAGCCTCTTCTGAAGTGAGCGACATTTTTTGGATAACTCGCAAGAGACTCATGTGAATTTCAGCTGGGGAATCAGTTCCAAATTCATAGATAAACCCGAAGCTCTGGTTCACAACGTATTCTGGATTCAGTCTAACAGCAGCCCGATGTAGATCAGTGACTAGTTGGGTACTTCATCGTCGGTCGATAATTTTCCAAACTGCTTTATATTTTCTAATCTTATCACGATGCGTAACTGCTAAAATTTGTTTAACCTTTGCAACAGCTTCACAAAGGTGACTCATTGTAGGTAAGTCACCATCTACAAAGCGAATCAATTTAAGCAAAGGTTCACCCAACAGTAGTGAACTCTTCATCCTCTTTGGAAACGTCAGATCATTGACGATAGCAATAATGGTTTGCCCCTGGCTTGTTTTGGAAGAAGCATGAGCTTTGAATTCACTGTCAATAATTAGTTGCTGAACCGCAGAGAAACTATCATAGATGCTCCGGATTGCAAGAAAACTCGTGGCAAAACGAGTTGCAGCTGGCCTTATCAAGTCTTTTCCGTTAGAGATACAACGGAATCGGGCAAGTACCCAAGCACTGCCATATATAAATTTAGAGATTTTTCTCGCCTCTTGTATTGTTTGACTCACAAAGTCAAAATTTTCAATATCATGACAAACGAGGTCAAAAACGTGTGCAGCGCAGACACTCCAAACAAGTGAGGATATTTAATCATTAATAATGCTCCAGCTGCTTTGAAGCCTGCTTCTTGATCCGTGATCACTTGAACCACGTTATAAGGCCCGATTTCATCAATCACTTTAGAGAGTACATGACATATATACTCTCCAGTCATTCTCTCATCTCCAACACAAATAGACTTAATGAAAACAATCTTACCAAGGCAAGATACCAGAAAATTGATTAACTTATTACCTCTACTATCCCTCCAACCATCAGCCATAATGGTGCATCCATTTTTCTCCCACAATCTTTTATACTTACCCACAATTCCTTTTTCTAACTTCTCTACCTCATTTTTTAAGAGTTTACCAGAAATTTCAAATGCAGTAGGAGGCTTATACATCCGGCTATAATCAGCAACAGCGTTAATCGCCTCCCCATATGCAGGCGAGTTGGCAACATTAAATGCCAAACCATTTTCAAAAAAGAATCTCCCTACACACCCATCTACAAACCCCTTATCTTGTGGAACAAGGGTCTGTTCCACTATGCGTTGTGTGGCTCTATGCATCGATGACATAGGGGGAGGGCCACCTGTTGCTTTTCTATCAAAGATACGACCGCCACTGGTCGATCCTCTTCCACTTGAAGAGATATGTTGAGGTTCCATGTATTCCTCATCAGGAACTCCATAGTCATCCTCGCTGAAATGTCTATAGTTAATTTTTGAGTAGAGCTAGTTCTAGCTCTTTTCTCAGCAGTCCTTTATTCAATTTCCAATTTAATTATAGCTCTTACCTCAGGCGGAACATCTGGACATGGCCGACTATCACCTCTAATCCCGCCTAGATGTTGGCGCATTCGGGTGATCCCTCCATTTTTCACCTTGTTACAGTAGTTGCATCGGAGTTGTTGTTTTGATTTCCCCGTCCTATCAGCATTGGTGCAATGCTTCCATGTTGGATCTGTGGTTGTTGCGGTCCACTGAGAATGAGCTTCGCTCTCTACCTCTACCTCTACCTCTTGCTCCTGGTCCTCCTCCATTTTATTTTTAACTACAACAAACCGACAAAGTTAAAAAAATATTTAATTCAAAAGAACATATATAAAAAAAAATATATGCATGAAATAAATATAATCAACATGAAAATAAAAATAAACAAATAATATATCTCTTTAGAAAAAACTCAAAAGATTGAGAAAAATAAAATATAAACTAAGAACTACTGAAGATTAAATACTAACTTATAAGTTGTAACTATAAAATAATATACATGAAATAAATATAATCAACATGAAAAAAAAAATAAACAAAATAATATACCTTTGGTTGACTATTTCTTTTCAGCACCGATCCACTGTTAGCGCTTCGCCACCTTTAAAAAAGAGTCAAAAGATTGAGAAAAATAAAATCTAAACTAAGAACTACTGAAGATTAAATATTAATTAACTTGTAAGTTGTAACTACAAATTACAAAATAATATACATGAAATAAATATAATCAACATAAAAATAAACAAAATAATATACCTTTGATTGACTCTTTCTCTTTAGCCCCGGTCCACTGTTAGAGTTTCACCACCTTTAGTAAAGAGTCAAAAGACTGAGAAAAATAAAATCTAAATTCTAAATTAAGAGTCTAAGAAGTAAGAACTACAGAAGATTAAAAACTTGTAACTAAAGAACAAACTACTAACTACTAAGTAAGAAGAGAAGAAGAAGAAAATTGGTGAGAAATATGGTAGAGGGGAGGGGGGTATTTATAGGTAAATAGAGGAGGGTATTTTTAGAATTTTTAAAATTTTTTTTTTTTAAAAATTATTTAATCATTAATAGGCTCCGAATATTCCAAGAATATTCTGAATTTATCCCGAAAATTTCGGGCGAAATTTCGTTAATTTCGGTTAATTTTGGAAAAATATTGGAAATTTCGTTGATTTCGGTCAATCTCGGCCGAAATCAAATTGTGGTAGGTGAGGATTTCGTCCGAAATCCCGAAATTTCGATATTTCGAAATATCGTCTCCCATCTCGCGAAATCTCAACGAAATCCGATGGTGGTAGGTGAATATTTCGGACGAAATCACGAGATATCGGAAAAACGAAATTTCGTCCGAAATTGCCGAAATTTCGCCCGAAATCTGCTCACCCAAAATTCTACCTATTTCGATGTCAGGTGCCCTTGTCGAGACCGAAATTTCGCGAAATTTGAACGAAATTTTATACCTTGCTCTAATTTCCAACACTACTATGTGAAACCACCTTTGCCAAAAACTAGAGAGGAATTTGGCTCCTCACTGCAACACATCTTGTCACCAATTCAACTTATTCCTACTCACTTGAGCTACAAAGAAGAGGAGGTGAGGAGTTAGGGTTTCATTGGTAGTGGCATACTACATGCATATCATGCGTTGCCTCAAGAGCATTCCCCCCTATTTTTTTAAAAAAATTTCCGACCTATTGGCCAGCCATTATGTTAGGTTATGGTAATCTGGTGGAACGGGTTACCGGTTCTCTAAAAAAGGCTGGTTTTTAATTAATTCCAGTTTTGGGGGTTTTGATAATTGGCGAGGGGACCGGTTCGACCAGCCGATTCAGTCCGGTTCTAACAACATTGGTCAAAACAAAATTAAAGCAAGGATAGAACTTAGAACCTAAAAGTTGACTTTTGGGTTAAAGTAAGGACAAGTTTTGGTTTTTAGCTAAGAGTAGGAATGCTAAGAATAAGGCTAGGAAGGCTCAAAAAAATTGGTGATGTGATGGCAGCATCGAAGAGATCAGATCACAGCCAATTGTAATTGATTTCAAGGGAATTCAATTACATATGTGCCAGTGGCGGATTGGAGGAAAAAGTAGGTAGGAAATTCAAATTCTTTTTCTCTTTCATGACATGTGACATATATGTAATTGAATTCTCTTGATGAATTCAATTACAATTGGTTATGATCTGATCTGGGCATTGAAAGGGTCATCTCTACTCGAGATTAGATCATGGTCCATTTTGATTGAACTCTTCCCAAGTTCAGTCACCCACACAGGTCAACACATGTCCCTCTTATCCCTTATATATATATATATATATATATATATATATATAAGTGAACAAAACTATAGAACTTAAGTGAATTGAGAAACGAATTATCTCATCCTACCCCAAGGAAATCAGGCTCACTTTAAAGTGGCGAAATGCGAGCCTGAATTCGAAACGACGAACCAAGTAACATTAATCTTAAGCATAGTTAACAGGGGTTAAAAGGGGAAAGCATTGACCTGTGGATGTGATTGAACTCTCTCTAAGTTCAATCACAATTGACTGTGATCCTATCTCACGATCCGATCTCTACTTCGAATAATATGGACCATTCCAATGGATGCACATGGGGCTGTGGGAGACTAGGTTGGAAAAACAATCTTTTTTTTTGCCTTTTTTCTTTTTTATAGATAGCTACCTAACTTCCTGATAGAGGGTGTTTGGTTGCAGTTAACCTTCTTAGGAACACCCTGCCCTCTTGCACCAGTGGTTGGGGTGTGGCCTCCAAAGGTGGGAGGTCAGGGGATCGAATTCTCTCGGGTATGAGTTGCAAGAACTCCCCTGCCCAATGCTAACCCCTAACAGCCTAACCGATTCGAGATTACTAACGTAGGTACATGATAACTCCAGCAAAAAAAAAAAAAACCTCTTAGGAGAATACACTTACATCAAGGAAAAACTTGCATTTTGCTCATTATTGAATAAAACTATAACTCCAACTTCACAAGGAGAGGCTAAAATCAGTGAAACATGTAACTATGCTTTGAGTAATGGTTGAGAGTTCTGTATAGAATAGATGATCTTCTTAATCATCAATTTTAGTTGCCTAATTTCCTGAGAAGGAGTTTGGTTGCAATTGTAATCTGTTTCGAGTGGAGTAACTGAGGTACAATTACAGACCTTTTTTTTGGTCAAATAACACACTTGCACTGCGCAAAGTACTTTTTTTAGGGGTTTCCGGGTGTACCTGTAAACCATCTTTGAAGAATACACTCTTGTTTTTGTTCACTTTTGAAGAATACATTTGCACCTTGCAAAATCTGCATTGAACTCTTTTTGGGATTTAAAGGTAATTGTTTTTAGGGTACTCATTTATGTTATGTTCCATTCACAAGAAACGGGATCAAAAGAAAAAAGAAAAAAGGATTTTCTTGTGTGTGTTTGGTTTGCAAGAAATTTGGAAGAAAATTAAATACTTAATCTTATGTTTATTTACATGTTAAATCTTTACTAATATAAAGAGGATGACCTCTTCAAAATATTGATTGAATCTTTTTGTAATTTCAAAACTATCATTTGCTCTTATCTTATCTTCATCTCAAAAACATAATGAATGTTTTTAGAATTTCTGAACTACCCTTATCATAATCTTCATCTTATATATAACTAGCGGGTGGCACGTGCGATGCACGTGAGAGCGAGGGAAGGAGTTAACCATAGTTAATAGGAGTTAAAAGGGACACGTGTTAACCCGCGGGTGCGATTGAACTCTCCCTGAGTTTAATCGCGATCGAGTGTAATTCTATTCTTTAAATAGATAGATGAGGGTAGTTTAGGAATTAATGTAAAATAATAAATTAAAGTTTTGTTTTATATAAGGGTAGTTTAGAGATTTTGACTCAGGCTACGCCTGCCTCTCCCATTATAATATAAAGAAGAGATTCCTCTCCTCCCCCCCCCCCCCCCCCCCCGAATCATAATGAGATCCCCCCTCCCCCCAATCATAATCTTCTTCTTATATATAAAGAGATAAAGAGATCCCCCCCCCCCCCCCCCCCTCATAATCTTCTTCTTATATATAAAGAGATAAAGAGATCCCCCCCTAAAAATGTAGGTTGATTCTTTTTAGAATTTTCAAACTACCCTTATCATCATCATTATATAAGACAAACACATGATTAAATATTTTGCTTAATTCTCATACTACCCTAACACTCCTCAAGTGTGGTTAAGATTCACCCACCCCTAGGGTTCACCCACTTATCTTTGGATTTTAGAAGTAAAATATGAAAAATAAATATTAACCCTAGGGGTTAGTAAATTTTAACCAAGGTTTCAAACAATTAATAGTTTTTTCTTAAAGCCAAGGATAAGTGGGTGAACTCTATAGGTAGATGAATGTTAACCATAGTTAAGAGGTGTCAAAAGAGACACATCACAATCTCAAGGCATAATTGGACTCCAACTGTGGTTAAGATTCACTCACCCCTAGGGTTCACCTACTTAGTCTTGGTTTTTAGAAAATATTAATTTTTTAAAACCCTGGTTAAAATTTACTAACCCTTAGGGTTAATTTTTTTTTTTTAAACTAAGGAGGTGGGTGAATCTTAATCATAGTTAAGGGGTGTCAAAAGAGACACATGGCAACCTAAGGGCGTAACCATACTCTAACCATGGTTAAGATTCACCTAGCCGTAGGGTTTACCCACTTATCCTTGGTATTTAGAAAAAAATATTAATTTTTTTAAACCCTGATTAAAATGCAATAACTCCTAGGATTAAATTGTTTTCATATTTTTTTTTTCTAAAAAACGACAACAATTAGTGGGTGAACTTTAGGGGTGGGTCAGTTAAGGAGTGTTAAAAGGGACACATTGCGACCTTAGTGGCGTAATCGAACTCCTCACTCTCTTGGAAAAATGCTCTGAAAGAAGAACATCTCGCCAAGACTCTACACCCCCCCCCCCCCCCCCCCCTTTTTCTTTCTATACCCAAAATACGCCTAAAGGTTTATTTAAGACAAACACTTGATTGAATATCTACTTAATTCCCATACTACCCCTCACTCATCTATCTATTATACTTGAAATTTCTTACGATAACCTGACTCTTGGAGTGCAGTTACGCCACTAAAGTCGCCATGTGTCTCTTTAACTGTGGTTAAGATTCACCCACCCCTAGGGTTCACCCACTTATCCTTGAATTTTAGAAAAAAATATTTAAAAAAATTTAATCCTAAAAATTAGTGAATTTTAACTAGGGTTTAAAAAAATAAATTTTTTGTTTCTAAAAATTAATGATAGGTGGGTGAATTCTAGGGATAGATGAATCTTAACCACAATTAAGGGGTGTCAAAAGAGATACATGACAACCTCGAGAGCGTAATCGGACTCCAACTGTGGTTGACTCACCCACCCCTAAGGTTCACCACTTATTATTGGTTTTTAGAAGAAAAAAAAATTATTAAACCCTAGTTAAAATTCACCAACTCCTAGGGTTCACCCACTTATTCTTGGGTGAACCCTAGGGGTGGGTGAATCTTAATAAAATTTAAGGAGTGTTAAAAGGGACACATGGTGGCATAACTAGACTCCTTGTTCCCTTGACAAAACACTCAGAACGCCAAGGCCTGTCCCCTTTCATTGCTAAAATAAAATGTCTCTAAAGCTTTTTGGTTCTTAAAATGTCCCTATGTCATATTTTATATGTAACGTGTCTCTCACAAATTTTTTTATCCAAAATGTACCTCAGTTTCCTGTACCTAAAATGCTCCTTAATTTTTTTTCCCGAAATGTCCTCACTAGGGTCCCTCTTCTCAGTCTCTCTCCTCTTCCGCTCTCGTACGTGCATTGTGCGTGTTGTCGACTAGTACTTAATGATGTGACATTTGTGAAAGATAATTTTAGAAAAATATTTTTCTTGTTTCTTAATATTTTCTTTTATGAGAGGAAATTTTGAGAGAAAGTGATGAGAAATTGACACTATTTAAAATCCATTTTCTCGAGAAAGTTATTATTCTTGTGAAATGAACACACAAAAAATGAACTGAGAAACGAAGTTTTCTTTCACTTTTTTGTATTTTTAGTTGAAACGAAGACACGCTTAAGGGTCACAATTACACGAGTCCGTTTTGTATGTGCATATGGGCAGAGATCAGAGGAGAAATTTTGTATTATATATAAGGATCCTTCTGGTATCCAAATTGAAGGAAGGCTGGGATGCCAACAGACCTCTTTTATTGAATTCACCTGATCCGATAGTACCTATTTTGGATGAGAAACATCCAGTGTGGATTGATCCACACTAGCACTTCTGCGTAATAACTCTACCAAAGGTAATCCTATTACTTACAGGAATAGCTTCAATAGCTTCAGGACACATATCTCTTGTCCCTCCATTAGTTAAGATATGTTATTAAAAATATAAATTATAAGAGTCAAATTTGTGTCATTGAATAGAGAGTGTGTTAAACCCCGGGGGTGTAGCCCAGTGGCCGAAGGACGAATCCTAAACCCGAAGGTTTCTTGGTCAATTCCTGGGCTCCCCTTAATATCGGTTGTATGGGGCCCTATACAGCACGTGAGACTAGTTTGAGTCTTTCAGGGCTCAGGATACCCACGTTTATCAAAAAAAAAATAGAGTGTGTTAAGTCTTTTGTCTGAGGGCTCACAACTGGTGTACATGGCCCAATATCATGGGTGTATACAAGATCTATGTGTCAACTTGCACACCTAAATGGACTCAAGTTACACTCTCCGTGTTTCTATTTGAATGATCTCTTTCCTAAGATAGTTACATTTGTAACCAAACACCCCCCAAAAAGTAAGCAAACCGAAACAAAGTTATATCTCAAGCTCCATAAGAAAGGAGTCAAAGGACTACTAGACTGAGAGAAATAACAATGCTTTGAATAGTGGTTAAGAGCAATGTTACCTGGTTTGTATTTTGCTAAAAGAAGTGGAGGGGATTGTTGAACCCAAGCTTCCAAGTTTCAATCCAATTTTTCACTAGGCTTTTGAAAATGAAACTTAGTTTATACTATTTTATTTTATTTTATTTAAGAGTGCATAACCATTGACAAGGGGTAGCCGTTCCTAACATTAAAAAAAAAATTCCTCTTACAACCAGACGAGATGACTCACAAACATGACCCTCCAAAAACAAATCGAGAGCTCTGCCCAAAACTTCTGGACCAAATATATTTCGTACCCGCATAATCAATCTTCACATACTCATAAATAATAATTATTAATATTATCAATCAACCATTTCTCCTCCCTCCAAGAAAATCTTGGCACCACACCCTCCCCACCCACCACCCCACCAAGAGAAAATGAAGAAAAATAAATTTACGAAATAAAGATCCCTTAAATTCCAGAGATCCAACATAGACAACACTCACTTGGGCCCCCAACAAAAAAAAAAAAACTCACTTGGGTTCTTTCAATTTGTTCAAAATCCAATTTTCAGCTAAGCCCATTCATTTGATGTCAAAGCTTTGCTAGAATAACTTTGATAATGCTTGATTGAGATCATCCATTGCTTACCCAAAGTAAAAAATCTCTCCGTTCTCTTTCCTTCTAATCTCCACCATCACTGATGTAAGCCTTCCCTTGTGACCTAATACCTTACTCTCAATCTCAACTTCTTCCTGATATATTTATTAATCACAAATTCAGATTCATATATATATATATATATATAGAGTAGCGTTCTCATCAGCCCAACTGATGAGAATCTCTCGTAAGCGATAGCCCACTAGCCCTCAGATGTAAGGGGACTTTAATCCAAGGGTTAAAGAAAAACAACCCAGTTTTGGCCTTTTCGGTGAATTTAATTTTCACAAAACCACTCTCTTAAATGCAAAAGAGATTGTTTGTTCTCCTTTCGTTCTGTCTTCTTCTCTCCTCTAATTCTCGTTCTCTCCTCCTGTTGTTCTTATCTCTTTATCTGCTCTCGTTTGATTAGAAAAGAAAGCATGTCTTTGTAAAAGGAAAAACAGTTTCTCTTGTGGTATAAGTTCTTACCCATCAAGACACTTAAAGTGAAAGGTAAAAAAGAAACCCATTATTTGTGAATATATATTAAAAGTTTAAAAACATAAGTTCTTGTTTATCCTTCAAGGTGTCTCTGTAGTGTATGTGAAGGATTGGCAGCAGTTATTGGCGAGTTCATCACTAAAACAGACCAGTCTTTGAAGGTTTATAATATTCAAGGAACATAAATTGTTTTACCTAGGATCTCATTTAAAGTTCAACTCACACCACAGAGTTTAGTGTTCTTTGGTCGACAGATCTACAAATCACCGGTGTTGGGGCCTCAGTCAGAAGTTCTTTGGTCGGTAGATCTGTACAAATCACTGATGCTGGGGCCTCAATCAGAACATGATCATCGCGATTGGGGTGTTTTGGTGCATATGACTCCATGTTGCAAGAGTCATTGGGTTGTTCTTCAAGTATTGGAGAATGGTTTTGTGCAGGCCAGTCCAGAACTCTTTAGGACTATTAATGGCGGCATTGAGTGTGGTTGAAGAATATATTGATTTAATGGATATTCAATCTTGCCCAAGATTGACTTGATTTAATTGTCGATGCAATATGGACATGAGACAAAGACATTTCCCCTTGAGGAGAGATTGAGAGAAGAAAGATAAGAGGAGAGAACCAGAGATTACGAGATAGTGGTTTTGTGAAAAGCAGTTTCAACTAATTTGGGTTGTTTTTCTTTGACTGTTAGATTAAAACAACCCCTAAACATCTGAGGGCTAGTGAGCTCTTGCTTACAAGAGATTCTCATCAGCGGGGCTAATGAGAACATTACTCTATATATATAAACTAGATGTGATGTACTGTACATCTCTCATATATCTCCTCATTACTGGTGGTGGGCACCCTGAAACAAAATAAATAAATAAAAATATACTAGTGATGGGCATCTTTGATTTTTTAAAAAAAACAAGTCATGCTAACCTACTCTCCAGCATTCCTTACTCTCAGTCAAAAGTCAAAACCAAGTTCAAGCAAGGATAGATGGAGATCGAATCACAGCCAATCGTGATTGAACTCAGAGAGAGTTCAATCGTACCCTCAAGTCAACTCATATCTCTTTTAACTGCTATTAACCATGGTTAAGATTCACTAATCCTTAGTGTTCAACAATCTAACATTGGTTTTTGAAAAAAAAAAATTAACCCTAAGGTTAAAAAATTTTAACCTCCAAGGTAAAATTTTTCTACAATAATTTTCTAAAAACCAAGGTTAGATTATAGAACTTTAAGAGTTAGTGAATCTTAACTATGATTAATAGAAGTTAAAAGAGACACCTGTGGGTGTGATTGAACCCTACCCTGAGTTCAATTGCGATTGGCTATAATTCGATCTCTATGATAAAAGTTGGCTTTTGGCTTAAAGCCAAGACGAGAAATGCTAGCCCTAATCTCAGTCAAACTCTACTCTCAGTCTCTACCAACCACTTGTCCATTCTTGATGAGAGAGAGTGCTTTGACCACCATAACTGATTTGAAAATGGATAAGTGATTGGTGGAGGCTGAGAGTAGAGTTTGACCGAGAGTAGGGAAAGCACGCCTCAGCCAAGACAGGTGTGTGTGTTTCCTTTTCTTGCCTTCAACTATTGCCTTGTGGTGCAGTTGAGTTAACCAAAAAAACTTACAGATAGGGGGTGTTTGGTTGTACTAAACGTTCTTTGGAGAATACACTTACACCATGAAATTTTTGCATTTTTCTCATTTTAGAATCAAACAATAACTCCAGCTTCACAAGGAAATGCTAAAATCAGTTAAGCATGTAACTATGATCTGAGACTTCACGGAATGGTTGAGAGTTCTGGTACAGAATAGATGGTCTATCTAATCGTTAGTTTTAGTTGCCTAATTTTCTGAGAGGGTATTTGGTTGCAATTGTAATCTGTTTGGAGTAGAGCAATTGAGGTACAATTGCAAGCCTTTTTCTTTATCTTTACTTATATAAAGAGGATTCCATAGTTCAAAAAGTTTTTTTTTTGGGTAGCGTCATCATTTACCTACATTAGTACAGTCAGTTCGGTCAGAAGTTAGCTGGGCATTGGAGCTCTTGCAACTCGTATCCAAAGGGATTAGATCCCTAGATCTCCCTCCACTGAAGGCCACACACCCTTACCACTCACGCAAGACGCGGGGGTGTCCATGTTCAAAACAAAACGTTGATTGAATCTTTTAAAATTCTAAAACTACCATGTACTCTTATCTCATCTACTTATCTTATATACCATAGAATTTCTCCCGTAAAAATCTTATATGAAATATTTTTGAATACCCAAACTACCCATATCATAATCATTATATAAAACAAGCACTTGATTGAATGTTTGCTTAATTCCTATAATACCCCTACTCATCTATTTACTTGAAATTCTCTATGGTTATAATACCCCTACTCATCTATTTACTTAAGGGTGTAATTGGACTCCAACTGGGGTTAAGATTTACCCACCCCTAAGGTTCACCCACTTATCTTTGGTTTTTAGAAAGAAAATTATTTTTTCTTAAATCCTAATTAAAATTCACTAACTACTAGGGTTAATTATTTTTTCATATTTTTCCTAAAAACCAAAATAAGTGGGTGAACCCTAGGGGTGGGTGAATCTTAACCACAGTTAGAGTCCAGTTACACCCTTAAGGTTGCAATTTGTCTTAATCTGCAAACTGAAAATGAGACTCATTGTTCCCCACCTGGAAATTCTTCTAATATTGAGCTTTCTGCTTTAGATAGCATCCTTCTTAGAAAATCTATGACCAAAATGAATAGGAAAGGAGAAAAGAAGTCACATCGTTGCAAACCCCTAGAACTTCTTAAATAACTTGTCGAGCTCCTATGGATTAAAAAAGAAAACACGGGCTCAACACATGCTCTCATCAGTTAAACCCCATCCTGTCCACCAAATAGTCCAGGAAAACCCAATTAGCATGATCGTGGGCTCTTTCCATATCAATTTTACATAGTACCTATGAGATGTTCCTCCATATCCATTCAATTCACTCGTTGGCTACAAGAACCCCATCCAAGATTGCTAATTTTTCCTAATTCAATCCATACTTTGGTTCCTACAAATCACCAGAGTATATTCTTTTATGGGCACCTAGATTATTGAAAGTTGTCTATGAGAGGTCTAAGAAAAAACTAAAACATAAAAAGAAAAGAAAAATTATGTGGTCCGAATAGGTCAGACACTCAAACACCTTGGGTTATATTTATCAAAGCCTGTATTCACACACGAATAATTATATGTTGTTATTTCACGTGTAACATCACACCATGGGATCAAAATTCTTATAGTAGATGAAGATGAATCAAGAAGAAAAAACACACGCAATGTTGTTTTTAAAGAAGTATTGAATTAAATCCATTCCAATATTTTATGACTACCAAGAAATGGAACCCCTAGGGTTCACCCAATTATCCTTGGTTTTTAGAAAAAAAATATTAATTTTTTAAACCCTAATTAAAATTTACTAACTCCTAGGGTTATATTTTTTGGTTAATTTTTTTTTTCATATATTTTTTCAAAACCAATGATAAGTGGGTGAACCATAGGGGTGGGTGAATCTTAACCCCAATTAAGGAGTGTTAAAAGGGACACATGATGAACTTAGTGGTATAACTAGACTCCTCGCTCTCTTGGCAAAACTCTCTGAAAGAAGAATGTCTCGCCAAGGCCCCGCCGGCCCTTTCTTTGCTATACCCAAAATGACCTTAAAGCCTTTTTGTTTTCAAAATATCACTACATATTTCTATAACTAACGTGTGCCTCATAATTTTTTTTTATCCACAATGTCCCTCAAGTTTCTATACCCAAAATGTTCTTTAATTTTTTCGAAAATGCCCTCTCTAAGGTTCCTCTTCCCGATCTCTCTCCCCTTCCCATCTCCTTCACTGTTGGGGGTGTAGCTGTGTTGGGGGTGTAGCTGTAAACCTTTGAAGAATACACTTGCACTTTGCAAAAGTTGCATTGAGCTCTTTTTGGGATTTATATGTTCGAGATAGAAGGAAAGAAAATGAAATAAGTTAAAAGGAAAAAAGAAAAGATTTTCTTGTGTGTTTGGATTGCAAGAAATTTGGAGGAAAAGCAACAAAAAAAAAAATCATATTTCCTAAAATTCATATTAATCTAATGCATATTTACATGTTAAATACCTAAATATGACATTTGTGAAGAATAATTTGGAAAGATATTTTTCTTGACATCCATGTCTTAATTTTTTTTTATTTTTTTGGCATGAGAAAATTTTGAGAGAAAGTGAATAAAAATTGACACTATTTGAGTTATTCTTGTAAAGCGAACACCCAAAAAATGAAAGAAAATGAGATTTTCTTTCTTCACTTGTTTAATTGTGTTTTTCATTGAAACGAACACACACTTAAGGGTCACATTTACACGAGTCCATTTTGTATGTGCACATGGCAGACAGATCTCTTTTTTTTTTTTCCTTTTTGTTGGGAGAATATTATTTACTTACGATTAATATAGGGTTAGTGGTTAGCATTGGGGATTAGAGTTCTTGCTACTTATCACCTACTCATCACCGAAGAGAATGGATCCCGAGACCACTCTATTGAGAGAGGCCACACCCACCATTGGCGCAAGAGGCGGGGTGTGGCAGAAAGATCTCTTGCTCCTCCAATACTAGATATGTTATTAAAATAAAAATTATAAGAGAAATAACTATGCTTTTGAACAGTGGTTAAGAGTACTGAGAAACATGAAAATGAAAACCACTTTATCAAGTGGAAGGATAATTTTGGGGAAAATGTAATTTTGGTGGGATAATGCTAGGTCTATTTTTTTTCTCAGTCACTTTTTATTTTTTTGAATAAAAAACAAAGTAACGACCCCATAAAAAGCGGTCACATTTTCTGTCTTCTTATTCAACAAAAAAGAAAGTCGACATAGCATTCCCCAATTTGGGGATAGATTGACAAGGTTCCTAGCCTTAAGATACCATAATATCAAATTCAGAACAAAGAAATGCATGAGAGAAAAACATATTGCATAACGATTGTAAGGTAGTCCTTGAAAAATAGTGAATGGCTCTTGGGGTCTATTTGAAAGGGCATCTAACATCTAAACGCATTACGCATTATTCTATAACATAAAATGTGTTTCAAAATATATAGCAGTCTAAACCAAAAACATGTTCTCCCGGAAATTGTTTGTATTTTTTTTTTTTTTGGGTAGGAAGTTGTCTTTGGTGTTTGGATGTGAGTTCGGATCTTCCTTGACAATTGTTGTTGTAATTTTAGGTATTCAAAATATTTAAATTAAATCAAATAAAATATGGTATGGGACCGTTTAGGTAACCCACAAGATTTATTTTATTTCTATAAATAAAATATCCCATTCTAAAAACCCACCAAAAAAATGAAGTGTATCTTCTTCCCCTTTTGCCTTCTTGTTTTGCTCATTTTTTCAAGATTTAAAAATGTCATTAAGTAAGAAATAAGAGTAAGATGTGCATCTCTAGTCCGTGCTCGATTAGAGTCAGAATTCAGGTCTTGTGAACTATTGTATCTTTGGAGGTGTCACGTCGGTAATCTTGTGCATCACAGTAACGGCGCGAATTGTCTTAAAGAGAGTGACTATGTCCGCACCTCACTTCATAGGTTCTTCTATTTTTTGGATTTTTATTATTGCAAGAACTTGCTCACCGAAAATACCAAATTAACCATCCAGATACAAATTGCAGATTACAAAGTTTTGGGGATGACATTCAAGTATTTTATTTATTTTTGAAACAACTTGTCAAAAACGTTTCCTCCGGCAACCACAAAAAACACGTGTCTAGTTTTGTATTTTTTGTCAGCTTTTTGTAAAATCTAAACTAAATTAATAGTTACTTTAAAGATTAAAACTGACTCAATCAAACTAAATATACACGTGTTTTTAATAAACGAGCCTAATCGAGCACTTTTTATAACAATATTATTGCCGATTTAGATTAAAATAGTTACATGTTACCAAGAAAACTACTACCAATCTTCGACCTTGATTCTAGAACCTCCGTCAAACAAAGCTACCCCTTGGCCTGCGGAGCCAACTGGGCCTGTAAACACAAATAATTAAGAGTTATTTTTTTCGTTTTTTTTTACTAAGGGGTTTATTGCTTTCTCTCTTTCTTTTTTTTTTTTTTTTTTTGTGTATGCATCATTTATCTACATTTATCTATATTAGTACGGTCTGTACATCTGTGGTTAGCTTGGGCATTGGAGCTCTTGCAATTCATACCCTTGGGGGATTGGATCCCCCCACCTTCCTCCATTGAAGGCCACACCCCTACCACTCACGCAAGAGGCGGGGCAGTAAGGGGTTTATTGCTTAAGTAGACAGAACATGAACCATATCTTAATGTACTTTATTTGCAGATTATAAGTCTATAATTTATTTTACCTTTTTTTTTGCCTAGATTTTTTAAACACACACTACTCCCACACACAGACCAAGTCTCAACCTATAATTTATTTTACTTTACAAGGCCTTTGTAGACAGAACATGAACCATATATTAATGTATTTTTATTGCAGTTATAGCTTATATTACACTAAAAATGGAGTCTTTAAAGTTAATTCAGCGTACCATCTTCCGAACTCTTCATTTGGTGTCACAAATTCGTCAGTAGGTTTGTCTTCTACTTCCATAGCTGGTGAATTTTGATCAAAAATGTGGTCTCTTCCTATTCCCCCCAAGCTGCACCTATTTATGTGACAATTGCTAAAAGGTTCTCTTCCGGTGGCAGCCACCCTTCAGACCAAGCAAATTCCAGTTGACATCTACTGTTCTTTGTGCGGTGATCATGTGGAGTCCAATGTTCACTTATTTTTTCAGTGTTGCTTTGCGAGGTGTGTGTGGTTTGGTTTGTCTCTTACAAACCCTCTAGCTCTCTATGGGATTCAATCTACTATTGCGTGGTGGATAGCATGGTGTGGCCATGCTGACTTCTCATCCGAGAATTTCAGTATTACTATTCGAATGATAACCACTCTTTGGGCAATTTGGAAAGCCCGGAATGATTGGTTGTTCAATGGCAGAGTCCCTTGCCTGGTCCAGACTATAGCATCAGCTAGCTCTTTTGCAAGAGAAATCTCTTCTATTTCAGAGGTGGAAAAAATTCCCTCCCCCTCCCCGCCTCCCAAGTGAACCAATCCACGACTGGAATGGTTCCACCGGTAAATTACCTCAAGATCAATGTTGATGGTGCTTGGGATCCCCTTACCAACAAAGCAAGAGTGGGCATCATCATTCGAGATCACATGGGTGTGACGATCTTCGGGCAATCTTTCCCTACATATGTTGTTAGTGCTCGAGTCTCAGAAGCAAAAAGCAATATTCCTGGGTCTATCCATAGCACTCAGCTAGCGCTAGAGCAATTTTATCCTAGTGGGTGATGCCAGTCAGCTGTTTGATTAAATAAACAACAAGGGGTGCAACGTCCATTGGGACGTTTCGACAATCTTGAAGGATATTAAAGTTTTATGGAACCAGATTCTTCGCGCGTTAGCCCAAGCCATTCCCCATTCAGCCAATGGAGCAGCCCACAACCTTGTCAAACGTGCTCTTATGTCGAGGAAAAATGGAATTGCAAGCCCATGTTCTAGAGCTAATGGTTCTTATCCCTTCGATCCAAGAACCTGTTAATTTTTCTACAATTTGTTTCTGTTTTGTCCTTCTGTGGTATGTTGTTTTTTAATATATCAGTCTATTTCACAAAAAAAAAAAAAAGATAAAATAGTTACATGTTACCGAGAAAACTACTACCAATCTTGGGCCTTGATTCTAGAACCTTCGTCAAACAAAGCCACCCCTTGGCCAGAGGAGCCAAATGGGCCTGTAAACACAAATAAACAAGGGGTTTGTTTTTTTTTTAATAAGTGGTTTATTGCTTCTTCTTTTTTTTTGGTGTAGGCATCATTTATCTATGTTAGTACGGTCAGTACGGCAATGGTTAGTTTGGGCATTAGAGCTCTTGCAATTGATACTAGGGGTGTCAATGAGCCGAGCCAGCTCGGCTCGACTCGAAATAAACCTAGCTTAAGCTCTTACTTTGGGCTCGTTGAACCGAGCCGAGCCTTAAAAGTGAGCTCAAAAAATAAACGAGCCGAGCCTGAACAATAGGTGGCTCAGCTCGGTTCGGATCGATTAATTTTATAATAATACCCTTTAAAAATTAAATTTATATTATATATTTAGTATACCTTTTTTTTTGGTAAAATATATTTATTATACATTAACATAATTATTTCCAATTAAGTTTTAACTCAAGCTTTCACATGAGTCACATGACATCCCCCAAAAAAAATGCCCTTTAAAATCTTTTTTTTTTATTGAATTTAGTGCTTATCAATATATTTTTTAAAAAAATTTATTGAGCCGAGCTGAGCTCGAGCTCAACGATTTGTGGACGAGCCAAGCCTGAGCTTCTATAAAATTCCAACGAGTCGAGCCGAGCTTGAGCATATGTAAAATTCCAACGAGACGAGCCCGAGCAGTACCCAACTCGGCTCAGCTCGGCTCGTTTACACCCCTAATTCATATCCTTGGGGGGATTGAATCCCCCGACCTCCCTACATTGAAAGCCACACCCCTACCACTCACGCAAGAGGCGGGGCAGTAAGGGTTTTATTGCTTAAGTAGACAGAACATGATCCATATCTTAATGTACTTTTATTGCAGATTATAAGCCTATAATTTATTTTACCTTTTTTTTTTTGGCGAAGATTTTTTAAACACACTACTCACACACAGACCAAGTCTCAACCTATAAATTATTTTACCTTACAAGGCCTTTGTAAACAGAACATGAACCATATATTAATGTATTTTTATTGCAGTTATAGCTTATATTACTTTACAAGGCCGTCGTTGCTCGTTTAGCTTTTACCTGGACAGCTAGACTTCAGCAAAAACGTACCCCGCCTCTCTGCCTCTTGCCTGAGTGGTAGGGGTGTGACCTTCCAAGGGGAAGGTCTGGGGATCTAATCCCCATGTACGAGCAGCTGCCCAAGCTAACTTCTGACCAAGTGGCTAACTCTACTGATCTAAGTAAATGATATCGATTACCCAAACCAAAAAAAAGACTTTGGCAAACGTCTATAAATGCGCTGTTAAAAGGCGACAGTGTAGGATCTCTCTATAAGGTTCTGTCTCCAACAACTCCCTTTTGTCTATACTTTTCCATTTTTATTATTTAATTCGATTTGATCTCAAAACATTTACAGTTAGTTGCTGTTAAATTTTCATCTTATAAAATCACTTCAATTAAATGTTTATCTATGTTGTCGAAGGGTCAGGCTTGGGCTTGCAATTGTGTTATTTTTTAATAGACCCAACACGAGCCCGACACGTTTACAATAGAAGTTTTTTCGACCGAATTCCACTCAATAACACCACTATGATATATTTTTTTCTCTCTCTAACAAATTCTATCTTTGCTATCATTCACCTACATTTTTTTATGTACCATATTTCTTAAGTGGACCTGAGTAGGACTTAGGAGTGGCAATGGGTCAAATCTAAGTAACCAGTGTCTATTTTAATAGACAGAGTGCTACACCTAAAGCATAATTTTAAAAAAAATTCCAAAAGGTTTACTACCGGTTCAACAGGTTTAGAAAATAAAATTTTAAAAACAAAAAGTTATGATTTATATCGATTCTCAAGGTAATAAAGAAAGTAACAACACATGTTGTTATCATTATGAAAGTAAGTCTGCGTAACTAGCATTTCTCATTTTAAATATAACACAGTGACGGGAAGAGCCTGTAGTGAGAGTAAGACCGCAAGGGTATTTCACGATTCACAATTTTGGTTACTAAGTGTCAAATACCATTAGCACGAAAGTCAGACATGTTATTGTCATTAATACGTTAAAAAATTGCAAATGCAAACTCAATCCAATAAGGACCTTCAATCCTATCCCACTTGCCTAGCCTATTTAAAATAATAAATGATAAATTAAATATTATATATTAGAATTTTGAATTTAAAAATAATATTTAATAAACATAGGTACCTATTGGATCTAGACAGCCCAAGTTGGGAAAGCCAAATCCAAGCCAACTAATAGGTCAAAAATCTCAGCCAAATCCTAACGGATTGATGGGTTAGGTAAAAAATTTCCCCCTGGTGGGATCCATTTGATGGTGAGTCACACTTAGGGCTGTAAAAATGTTGGAGTCGGGCGAGTCTTAGTTTTAATTAGGTTGGGCCAAGTGCACAATCCCCACACGGGCTTACCCGGACTTACCTGGTGTGGCAGGTTACAGCAGGTTGCAGGCTCATGTCATACCCTCGGGGATTAGTCCTGACCCAAGGGTTTGGGACACCTCGAGTTCCAAAAAAAAAATGACAATTGTTTTTGACTATTTTGTTATGTTTTTAATAAATTGGCTCATTATATCTCATCACCCCGATTAAAAGTATATTATAGCACTATAGCACACCCTCGTCCTAAAGATCTAGATCCAAGCCTTTCCAACTATTTAGTTCGGCCGGGTCAGTCCGCAGGCCCGTCCATTGACACCCTAGTCACTCTACTATGTTTTTGGTATGTAAAATAGATATTGGAAAAAATTAAAAATAACAGAGTTTCTTGAGATTCTGGAATCTTTTGGGATTGTTTGATCTTTGCTCAAGTGTCCTAAAAAGTTCCACAAATCGCCCCTCTGTTTTGCCGGCTAATTGGTGGATCGTTGGTTGTTCGTAGGGATGGCAAGGGGGTGGGTTTGGGCCGAGGCGCCCCCATCCCTAATGGAAAACTCCTATCCCAAACCTGTGGCAGGGCGGGGCGCTTCCGATATTTCAAAACAATTCTTAACCTCATCCCCGCCCCGTCTATTAAGCACTGGATGGGGCTGGTTGGGACTATACATCCTACTATAAGTACTATAATTAGATCATGTCAAAAAAAAATATATATATATATATATATTATAATTAAAAAAAATTATTATTAAAATAAGAGTAAAATAGTGATTTGACATTATAAACAGGTGGGGCGGCCTAAACCTTTCCCCGGCCCGAACCCGACTTAGGGTTTAACGTCTCATTCCCAAACCCACCCTTACCCCGTTTAAAATCTCCCAAACCCGCCCCAATAAGAGCGGAGTGAGGCGGGGCGGGTTACCCGATTATACTGGTCCCGTTGCCATCCCTAGTTGTTCGATACTAATTTTAAATTTCTTAACGACCTAGGTTACAAAGAACTTCTATTGTCCCAAAAAAAACCAGGTCTATTATGTTACCGGAAAGACTTAAATACCCTTCAAAGTTTGTTGTTGTGTTTGAGTGGTTTTGGCCACTAAGTTTTTTTTTTTTTTTTTTTTTTGTATTCTCAAGTGGTCTACAGGGTTAGTATCTATTCTAAAGGGTTAGTGCCTAGCATGTGAGCTTGGCTAAGAGGGTGGATATACAACCATCACACCCCCTGGGATCGATCCCCGAACCTCCACCATGAGGGGAGATACACTTACCACTAGGACAAGCTTAGGGTGCTTTTGGCCACTAAGTTGAAGTAGTGTATCTTATACTAGGTAGTCCCAAGTTTTAAGTTCTTCTCATTGTTATAGCAAAAAGTATTGCTGTTTTTTCCAATTATCCTGAGAGTTGGTATAAACTATAAATCTCTCCTTTAAAAATTTTATTTTGAAAGAGTAGTAAAGCCAAGTGTTGCACACGCTGTGAGAGTTTGAAATCCGTATATGAGCTAATACTATAGTTTGTTTTAATGGAATGTCGAGAGCAATGTTAATTGGTTCGCTCGGTTCGAATTCAGGTTCGCAGTTCCCCACTCTAAAGTGCACCCAATTCGCTAGGGATAGGATGAGATAATTTTTTTTTTGGTTCACTTAGGTTCTTTAGTTTGGTTCGTTACTTAAGCATGTAAAGCAAAATATTTATTTAATACTATATTATAAAAATATATATCTTTAAAGCATTTAAACAATATATTATAAATACTTATTTGAAAATTAAAGAAAAAAAAATTATGAACGGTTTGTGAACTCAAAGTATAAATTTATCAAACCTATAGAAAAATATAAATGAATTTGAATAAAAAATTTGACAAATTAAGATTGTTTTGAAACTACTATGTGGTTTGTTCAATTTCACGAACCAATCCAAACCGAACAACGAATTAGTTCAAGTTTGCTCAGTTTGCGATTCGCTATAGCATGTAGCGAACTTGGTAACTCTGGTTGAGAGCGTGTGTATGCAACCGCATGCTTGACATTGACCATTTTCACATTGAGTGGTGTTCGCAATTGGTGGTCCTAAAACAAATGTAAAGTTTGTTTCCAAACACACCTAAGTTTTCCATAATCATCGGAATAAGCCAGTGTTGGCTTGAAGAGAAAATAGGTGCATTGAATTATTAGAATGACTTGATAAAAAAAGTTTTAGAATGGTACAAAATAAACTTTTTATTGTAAATAATTCTCTATGTATTATTTTATGTATGAATGAAACTTTTTCTATAAAATATTATTTTCAAGAAAATTTATGTTTCCTGCCACGTTTTCCCTCCAAACAAACAAAGTCAGAGGGAAACAAAGTCGTTAATTTTTTTAAAAAAATTAATTTTGGGTTAGGTATCGTTTTGTCACCCTAAACTAAAAAATCACAGCTCAAGGCATGATTTAAACATTTTTACCAAAGATGGTATATATTCCAATTTTACCTTTATTGTGTTTAGTTTTTAAATGCTTAGCTTAATGGGAAATACATCAAAAGCATGCCCTTTTAAATAATAAAAATACAATGCATGCCCTTAGTTAGGGGTGGTTAACGAATCATAGTGCTCACGAACTACTCGAGTTTAGCTCACTAAAAGATCCAGCTCATTCATTTATTTCGTAAACAAGCCAAGCTTGAACATTAATGAGTCACTTGAACACACCCCTACTCGGCTCGTTAAAAGATCGACTCGATTATATATGCAAATTAACCTACTAAAATATTTAAAATATATTTATTTCATTTAAATATTAAAATTAAGTATGTCTATTATATAGTAGTAAAGGTTAATAGTATATACTGTATTTTATATGATAAGAATACCATTTATATAATTCTACTCTTATACTAAAATTTTAGTTAACATCGTTATTGATTTGCCTAGGATAATAAATTGAATTTTTTTTTACCTAATATAAATAGTTATATCTAATAAACTAAGGCCCCATTTGGTGGTACTTCCGTTTTCTGTTTTATGTTTTTAAAAATAAAAATTTGAAATTTATTACACAACATATTTGGTATACATGTTTTTGTTTTCTGTTTTAAAAAATTAATAACAAAATTTATGAAAATCAAAGGTAACAGAAATTTCTGTTTTATGTTTTTAAATACAAAAATTTGAAATTTTTTACACAAAACATATTTGATAAACATGTTTTTGTTTTATGTTTTGAAAATTAGTAACAAAAATTTTGAAAATCAAGGTAGATTTTTGTTACCTCTATTTTTTAAAACAAAAATTAAAACATGGACCCACCACCATCCACCCACCTACTACCACAACCCACAACCACTACCACCACCACCACCACCACCACCCACCACCCACCACCCACCACCACCATCCATCATGGCACCATCACTACCACCACCCACCACCCACCACCCACCACCCACTACCCACTACCACCCACAGCGCACCTCCACACAACCACCAAACTACACGACCCATCACCACCACCACCACCTCCACCACCCACCACCACACTACACCACCACCACCACATTAAACTCACCACAACCACCCACCACTACCATACCATAGATTGAAATATTTAATCATATTTGCTAAACATGTTTTTTTGTTTTCTTTTTTAAAAAATAGGAAAGTGATTTCCAGTTTTTAAAAATAGAAAAATGGAAGTGTGGAAGGGTATCCAAACGACTCCTAAGCTATTCGTGAACTAGTTGAGCTCGACTCGAATTCGGCTTAGTAAAAACTCAAGTTCATTTATTTAATAAACAAGTCAAGCTGAACATGATTTCCTTCTTCGTTTAATAAACAAAGCTTGAACAGATCACCACTCGGCTCCGCTCGATATCACCCCTACTATATTAGGCGAAACACTCATTTCTTAAAGTTATTGAGGGGCCATGGAGACTTGGTTATTTTGGTCATTATAAATCCAACGGTCGCAGCTCAACCTGTTCAAATCTTTGGACATAGTCTGTAAATTACTACAAGAGTAGGGGTATTTGAGAGGACTCCTCTGTCAACGAAGGAAATGGCTTGGTACTACACAGTTGGATCCCAGTGCCGTTTGAGAAGAGGGCCCCTCTTCTCTGCTTTCTGCATTTCAAAAAATCTTCTGTTGGATTTCAAATTTATTTGGAATGACCAAAAGTACCCTTTGACCACCAAACATCTCTCTCTGTAATTTTTTTATATTTTCTTGAGACCACAAGAGATTAAGAGAAAGAACCTCTATCATATATCCCTCTCTATCTCTTTTGCATTTTGAGACACTTTCTTCTTCTACTGTACTTCTTTTCTTAATGCTTCTCTCTCTTTCTTTCTCTAAATTAATACTGTAGAAAAAGCTCTTCTAAGTGTAAGTTGAGAGGATGAGTGCTTCAAAGTTCATTAAATGTGTGACCGTTGGAGATGGGGCTGTTGGGAAGACCTGTATGCTCATTTGTTATACCAGTAACAAATTCCCTACTGTAAGTTTTTCTTTATTAACAAAGTTAAGATCCAAGTGACAAAACCCTTTTGTTCTTCTATTTCCTTGTTTTTCATTTTTGTTATGTGGTTTGTGTTGATGGGTAATTGATTTATCTCTCTTGAATCCTCTAGATTAAGTATTTATTTGAACTGGGTTGTTTTCTCTCTCTCTTGTCTTCTTCTTAGATTTTCACTTGTTATTCTATTATGTATTATCTTTTGAGGTTTTCCTCTCTTTTGTGGCTTCTGTTTTAGGCAGTTCTTCCAGAAAAAAGGCAAAATTTTTCTTTTAAATTTGTTATCAAAAAATTTCTGAGGTTTTCACCAGTAAAAAGAAAATTTTGATTTTCCATTTTCAAATGGGTTATGTAAAAAGGTTATTCTTTTTGATCATCTCTCTCTGATTTTGTGGGTATTGTGGGCAGGACTACGTTCCAACTGTTTTTGACAACTTCAGTGCTAATGTGGCTGTGGATGGAAACATTGTGAACTTGGGACTATGGGATACTGCAGGTATTGGCTCTCATATATACTGATTTATTCTCTTCAGCTGTCTCTGTTTATAGCTGGGATTTCTCTCTTACTTAATATG
Organism: Tetracentron sinense; assembly: GCA_015143295.1. NCBI lineage: Eukaryota > Viridiplantae > Streptophyta > Magnoliopsida > Trochodendrales > Trochodendraceae > Tetracentron > Tetracentron sinense. Next base: position 6,453,402 of record CM026569.1, read on the forward strand.
TCTGGTATTTGGCTCTTCATTCACCTATTGATTTGCCTTTGTTTGATTTACAGGCCAAGAAGATTACAGCAGGTTAAGGCCTCTGAGTTATAGAGGAGCAGACATTTTTGTTTTGGCTTTCTCTTTACTCAGCAGGGCAAGCTATGAAAATGTTCTTAAGAAGGTACTGATTTCAGTGCCAATGACTTTTTGCCCTTTTTATCCTTTCTACTTTTTTCTCTTTTTCTTTTCTTATCTCTGTACATTTAGTAGTTAGTATATTTGAAAAAGTGGGTATTTTTATTTCAAATTAAAGCCTACATGATTGCCTGGTTTGTTATTTTCTTGATCTATTTTGTAAGTTATGTCATTGAACAAGTGGCAATTTCAATTAATAAGAGCATCTTTAGCTATCTAATTTACAATTTTACGTGAACTTGTATATTAGCAGCTGAGTTTTTTCTTTTAAATTTCCCACAGTGGATGCCTGAACTTCGTCGATTTGCACCAAATGTTCCAATTGTTCTTGTTGGGACAAAATTAGGTACGAAATACTCCAAGATTTTTGAAATTTGATTTGGTATTTCTTGTGCAGTAAAAATACATATGTAGTTATTTCTCTTTTCAGATCTTCGTGATGACAAAGGGTATCTGGCTGATCATATGGGCTATGATACAATAACATCTGCTCAAGTATGTGCTGCTTAGTTTCATTTTGTGGAATTTCATGTCTAGATAGTATAGAAATAATTGACTTGGTTCGGCAAATTGTGATACTTAGGGAGAGGAGCTGAGGAAACAAATTGGCGCAGCAGCTTATATCGAGTGCAGCTCTAAAACTCAACAGGTAGAAAAGTCTTGGAACTACATAACAATGATTCCTAATCTCATTGTTAGATCCTTTTCTTTTCCTTTCCTTTTTAAAATATTTCTCTTCAAAAGTGTTGTTTAATTGATGCTGACTACTTTTTAATGACTTCTTCTATTTTGGGGTAGAACGTCAAATCTGTTTTTGATACTGCAATTAAGGTTGTGCTTCAACCACCCAGGAGGAAGGAGATGCCAAAAAAGAAAAGACGTAGAAGGCTTGCTTGCTCAATCATGTAAGTGGCTAAATTAATTTGTTGGGTTTTGTAGCTCAAGTGAAATGTGTCTTACATTGAAATAATGATTATTACTTGGTGGTACTTATTTTCATTGAATATTTTATCACTGAATTTATGATTCTAAATTACTTGTGTGATAAGATTTATAATTCTGATCCGTTATATGCTTGTCTTGTTGATTTTCTTCTATATGAATTGAGAGATTCCTTCTCTGATTGATGAACCCTGTGGACTTGGACCAAAGATAACCATTAAGCCAGGAGTACAAATAAAACAAGATTATTCATTCTATTGCTGTAAAGGACTTCACTGAAAGTGAGCTTTTGCGAATTTATTTTATATAATTTACTGAAGATGAACCTAAAAGGCCTAAAAAGACCAGGATTCAGGAAGTAATAGGTGAGTGAAATAGGGACTTAGAGAGGCTCTGAGTATTCTGGATAAAGAATAGAATATGAGATTTATGATGATTCGTGGAGATGGCTCTCTATAAGCTATGCTACGCTTCAATCAAATAGAGTGGTGACAATCTATTGATTCTATGCAGTAGAAAGATGGTGATAAATTTAGTAGATTAGGGCATAGTTACCAAAGCGGGAAGCGGGCCTTAAAAAAACCTTGGGAAATGGAAACTGAGAAATGAGATATTCTCCTCATCCTCTATGTTATTATGGGTAGTTATTATATCTTTGATTTTATCTTACATGAGATATTTCTGGAAAAGTAAGTGCCTTAGGTTCCAAACCGACGATACTTGCTTAGAATCTACACCCTAGGCTATAGACTGTAGTCTGTCCCATCACTTCACACATATAGCTCCTTTTGATTACTAAATGGAAGGTGATGGAAACGAGCTTCCTATGAAGCAAGTCTGTCCGAGGAAGCGAGTCTAGGAAACAAGCTTCTCACCCTGTACATAGCTTCCCTGGAACTATGGATTAGGGTCACCTAAAGTTCCAAGTTTCAGAATTCATATTTTGGTATTACGAGGGAGTTACAATCTCGTACTTACAAGAACATGAGACAATAGCTTAAATGAAGTATGAAGTCCCCTCATTACGGTCTTAGCTACTTCCTTACAGAGAGCTATGGCCTATGGGTAAACTTGTATTTGTCATTTACCATTATAGCTCCTTTGCCCCTTACAGTAGCTTCGAGGACTCTATCTAAACATCAGTTTATTGGCATTTCTTCTTGTTGTACACTATGTTCAGAATCAAATCAAATATCAGTTTATTGCATCCACTACAGAATCAAACTTCAGTTTTTTATCAACTATGATGTTGTATTTATCTTCAGTCTTCTATATAAATATGTGTAACTTTATTATTCTAAAATGCACTCTTGTTTCTTCTAGTTGTGAATTTTCACTGTTATGCATTGTCATACTAGTTTTTTAACTGATTATAAACTTCTAACGACTGTTTTTTCTGCCAGGAGCATCATGTGTGGAGGCTGTGTTGCTTATTAGTACACAGATGGGTGACGGGTAGTAGCAACTCACTTTTTGCATGGCTCGCCCTTTTTCAAATGCTGTTGGATCTCCCACAAGCGCTATATTCCTTGCTGAGCCAATCCATATATGTGTGTGTTGTAGCAGCAGAAATATCGTCTTAACTGTTTTTCTGTTGTGTTCTTGCAACTGACAAAATAGAAGGGCAGAGGGAATTTTTTGTTCGCTCATGTCGTGGTGTACTAGATTACTAGTTGAAGTCTTAATTATGGTTGTTTCTTCTCTTTATTAAATATGCCATTCTTCAGTTAGACCCTTGAGAGTAACAAATTGAAGACCATATCTTCATCTAGACAATAGATTTTGACAGATATTAAGAAACTTTCTAATTTTGTGTTCCTCTCATCATGGTCTGAATTATCGGAAGATTACTCCCCAGTTGTTGCTGCAGCTCTTCGTGTTGACGTTGGGCAATGACGCCTTGATATCCTGCACAGAAGTTAAATATATCATTCTCATGGATAGTATAAACCAGGGTTTCCAACTCTTAATATGTTGGAAAACTCTTTCCTCTGATAGTCTGATTTAAACTTAGAAGCATAGCCATAGGCAGGGGGCAGCTGCCCCTTAGCTTAAAAATTATTTATAAACGGACACGAACTTGGCCTTCAAAAAAAAATGAAAAATTTTGGTGGACTCCGCCCCGAACATCGACACCCTGCCTAATTATTATTCACAAACCCATACAAAATTATTCACATTATCAATCAATCATTGCTTTCCCCTTACAAGAAAATCCTGACTCTCAAACCCTGCATATGAGGGTTATGAACAATGTTTCAAAGCTTGATTTTGAGTATTATTCGATCTCGATTTAGTGTGCGATTCAGTTTTAAAATGTTAGTAATATAGATTCAGAGTCATGCGAATGTAAGTACCTAGAAGCGGATCCAACCCTCGACTCTGCAGCTCCCTGAACTCCTGGCACAGTGCACACAAGGGAAAATAGATATGTGCAATGCGGTCAGTCACCGGTGTCTCGGATAGGCCATAAGCATCTCTTAATCTCTTCCTGTACCGAAATCCTACATTCCAGTGGCCTATCCCCAAGATTAAGTACAGGTAGAGTACCCCACCAGTAACACAACCTATACAGATAAACAAGCATAAGCTCCATGCCATTGTTACAATTTTAGGAGTGATTGAATACAGTTGCAGGTAAATTCGGTGTCGGGACTAGTAAATTACTCGTGCTGCCGCTGTCTAGTATCTCGGAGTTTTGGCCGAAGGTTACACAGGGGGCAAATAGTGTGATCACAGCTGCAACAAATGTAGAGAAGAGAGAAAAATCACTTTCAGAAATGCTTGTGCAGCTTATAGGGATATCAATGGATATACATATTACATGTATTTGATTCAAATCTAAATTTGTTTACTCGAATAATTATTTGGCAGTAATGTATACTTTTTACCTAATTATAAGGTATTAAATTGTTATTTTGAATATAAACAAAGCATAAAACAGTAATTTATTATTTTTAACTATAATTTATAATTCATTTGCATTTTTTGACATCTTTTTGGATACTTAGAATATTATTCGAATTTAAATATTTAATCGGATTTGAATATAAATACTCTACTATTTCACTATCCGTCAAATATTTAGTTGAATAAGGATAATCAGATATATTATCATATACGAATTCAAAATAAAACACTATTCACTTTGAATTTGCTTCATTTACAATTCTAGACTAGCCTCAAGATCTTTTGTTGTGAGTTGAGCTAGAGTTGGGGTTTGAAATTTCGTGATCATGTATATATATATATATATAAAAAGGAGGTGAACTGATTATACCTTATAATCAGTCAGGCTGACTAGTTACCTTCTATATATATATATATATATATAAAATTTTGTAAGGATAAAAATGGAGAAAGAAACTAGCCGTTGACGGGGTGTTTGAAGCAATCAAAGAGACCACTCCTCCATGGATTCCCTACTGACGGGACAAGAACCACTGGCCCCTGCTGCACTGCTGGAGTTTGACCAATTCCTACACCAGAAACACCGCCTGCCACCATGTTATGCGCATCGTTAGGTTGTGGTGCAACATATGTTACATGTTGGTCACTTGGAACTGGACTTGCAACCATGTTGATCTCCGGAATTTTGACCTGCGGGGGGAAAGCCACGGCCGGTATTGAGTTCGAGCCACTGTTGAATTGAGATGTCATGCTAATGAAGCCACCATTGGGATGTGGGGCGCCATTAAGTACTGTATTAGTACTAGTAGGTTGGGATTGCACCGGCGGTGGGAAAGGCGTGGTGTGGATCGAGTCTGTCGAATTTTTGGATTGTGATGGGTCATCGCCGACCGAAGTAGGATCATGAGGGTGCACCGGTGGTGGAAAAGGCGTCGCGGTCATCGTCGGCTCAATCAGATCGTTGGGTGAGGGTTTCAGCTGACCCACATTTTCTTCTGGGGCAGTTTCCAGCTTGCCCATCCCTCCAAATTCAACTTTTAGAATTGTTATCACAAGAATTTAAATATAGGAAGAGGGAGAGAGAGGTTTGTTTGTGTTAGGGTTTTGAAATGAGACAATACATTAGAATTAGTGTAGAATGGTGCATGTATTATAGGAAGCTAATTGGTATTATCGTCTGTTATTTAATTAGGGAAAGCTTTCCATTCGATATTTACTAGAAAATGCCACACGAAAACAGCTGCTTTAATCTTTGTTTTCTTCTAACCGCCTTGTTTTGTTGAGGACTGGCGTTATGCGGCAAAAACATGTTTCTGTTCCCACCTTTTCACACTTTCACTCGGTGGAGGATAACATAAAGAATAATGCTAGTGTTGTACGAAAGCGGGCAAATTAAGGTGAAACGAATCCAAAAACAGCAAATCAAACAAACGAAATAGAAAAAAAAAAACCAAACCGAAAGACACGATTTATGTGGTTCTGCAATATGCCTACGTCCACGGGCAGTGGTGATCGATCACTATATTCAACTGAAGAGTTTACAATGCTCTTACTCAGAAAAAACCTTCTTCCCAATACACCCGAAAAACGGCTCTTCTCTCTTGCGAAATAAACCCTAAAAAATACATCTTATACTTAGGGTTACAACATAAAGACAATATGAGTAAAATACCCAAAACGGGCCGGGTCAATATTCAGGCCAAAATTTTGGCTGGGGGTTTCACCCACGGACCCCCACGTATCAGGTTGCCAAACGAGTCATCATGAATCCAAGTTGAATTCATGACAACATCCGACAGCTAGCAAGTAGCAACATTTTTTTCTCCTTTTCAATTCACTCTCTTTATTAGCCATGGGCTTGTCCGTACTGAGCCCTCCCTATGGGATAGGTTCTCAATCGAGTCCTAGGAGGTGCAATGATAGTTATATCCATGATTTGCCCAACTTCAAATGCTAGGCATTAACCCACTAACATAAAACATATACTAACATAATTATCCAGGGTTGCAGCCTAATCATATGACTTTGTAGGGAAAAAAAGAGTATCGGTGCAAAACAGTGCTTGGATTCATATTTTTGTCAATTTTGAATAGACCGCCGTTTATAAGAAGATTTTGTGGCCGCCCATAGACAAGAACTGTGGAACTTAAAAGTCCGAGTCCCAAAAGTAACTTACCTATGGCTAGTGTCATTAAATTAAATAAAACTAAAATCGAAGCGATATTTTAATATTTCTAATTTGGTTTTATTTACTAAAATGCTACTTAAAGACCAGACTCTAAGCAGGCTAGTGACATTAGAGAATAAAGAAGAGCATTGTAATATTCTGACTGCATGAACTCTATTAAGTGAGTCATCATAATAGAGGGTGTCACTACAAAATTTAAGGTTTTTAGAGGCGATTCCTGCTAAAAGTACAAAAAAACGCCGTAATTATTAATACCGGATAATTCTATAAGTATTACTAAACAACAAAGGCTAACTTACAAATGACTTCGTCTTAGTGAAACTTGGCAACAATAGCCTTTGTATCCCAAGTTTACAAAGGGCCCATAACATGTTTACGCATCAAAAAAGTGATATATATATATATAGAGAGAGAGAGAGAGAGAGGGAGGGGGGGAGGTTACATTTACTTTTTATTCTTAAATGTGTATATTGGCCATTTCTAGCCTGAATTGGGCTACAATAGGTAGGCTATTAATCATTCTAATTAAAAATAATAATAATTAATCACATCATTACTTTTCAAAAAAAAAAATGGAACGATTATTTTTTACTTTTTAATATATTTTATTACAGTGGACCAATAGCCTGCCTACTGTAACCCAATGGGCTACAAGAGTGGCTGTTTCTCATCTGCTCTCAGACGCCCATCATTGCACAATAGGTAAGTGTTGATGAGAAGCCTTAAACATGTATGGTCAGTGAGGTTCTCATTTCTTTGGAATTGTCTTACATTCCATGCCATTTGCATCCATGCATTTCTATTCCCATTGAGTTTGCCAGTGAGGCTTTTGTTGCTTTGCACTTGTGTTTCTTCTTAGTTCTGGTTTGATCTTCCAAGGCCTTTCTAAATAAAATAAAATATATATGTCCCGTACCATTAACATTTACTAACGATTTATTGTTTTTGTTAGGGTTAGTGGTGTGAGTGAGTTCTCTACTCGTCATTTAATTATTTGTAAACCACACCAGGATAAGAATCACCTCCTAGTGAGCAGCAAGCGTTCACCAACCTCTAGGCCAAATGGCAAGGCATGCCCCTCTCATGAGGTGGCTTGGGTCGAATCCCGGGTGGAAATTATCTCTTGTTAACATGGCAAACTTTATTTTATTTATTTTTACTTATTTATGTTTTGATAATTGGTAAACTTTAATATTTCAAAGGCTGTAGGACAGAAATTTTGAGGAAGGACAGAATATTAGATGCATTCATAGTACTAATAACAGCTTTGGACATGCTCTTAATTAGCATTACTCGTAAATGCCCGCAGGGCCAGCCCAAGCCATTTGGAGGCCTAAAGTGAAAATTCTAAATGGGGTTTTTTTTAATTTTTTTTTAAAATATTATTTTAAAAAAATTAACTATAAATGGGGCCTTTTTAATATTCTAAATGGAGCCTTTTATTTTTTTTTTTTAATGGGGCCTAAAGCAAAGGCTTTGATGGCTTAATGGATGGGCCGGCCCTGGGTGTCAGCTACTTTAGATGGTAAAATCTCATGGCGTCGTACCAGAGACCGGGATCCAATCCCACCTACATCAGGGTTGGGGGATTATGGGACAGGAAGGGCTACCGCTCATTGTGTAGTCCATAGGTCTATGTGGCCTCAATGAACCAAAAAAAAAATAGCATAACTCAGTAATCTGTTGTTAAAAAATTAGGGGGAAAAAGAAAGAAAAGAAATAGATAATACAATAACCATTACTTGAGACTACAAATTAATCTTACCCTCATCAATGGGATTATATTGTCAGCTCTAATGACATTTCATAACACAGATTATCTATAAAATCACTTAACTTAACGCGAGACCGGCCACAGATTCGTGCAGCATCTTTTCATCACCTGCGGTAATGGAGGATCATCGATCCCCGCTTGATTACTACCCTCCCTCCTTCCTGGATGATCATCTGAATTGCCTTTATATCCTACAAAATTATTAATTGACAATCCCAAAGAAATTATCGAGAAATTCTGGATTGTCTTTACATTCGAATCGTTATTAAAAATAAAAAAAAAATAAAACACACACACACACTATAATATACAGATCATGATAGTTTAACTGGCAAGCCCCAACATTTATATATCAATTTCCAAGCATTTTTGGAAATTGAGAAAACATTTTTATTTTTAAAAAGACGCAACATGGGATTAGTTTTTTTTTTTTTTGGTAACACTGGGATTAGTGTAAGAAGCTAGATCAATTCATTAATTTGTCTTAGTAAACTACTATTTAGGGTGTTTGACTGCAAGGCTAGGTTAAAAATATGTTCCATTTCAGGGCTAATATGGGTTCAAGAATGTGCTTATCCTCCACAAGTAGCACAATCCAATCAACCGATCGGTGTGGACAACCGAAGGGACTAGTCCTTACCTGGAAGGGTTTGGGACAACCCAATATATATATATATACACATGCTCTAATCCTGAATTTAGTCTAAACACTCCCCTTTTGGATGGTCCCCCTGAGCTACATATATCATTATTAATAGTTCAATTACCTAAGGAAGGATCACGGCCTCTACGCTTAAGCTCTCTGAACTCTTGACATAGAGAACACCAGGGAAAAAAGATGTGGGCCCAGCGATCATCCATCGGTGCCTCGACCAGGTTATAGATCTTCCTCAATCTTTTTCGGTACAAGCTAGCGATGTTCCAATGGCATAACACCAGAGATGACAGACCATATACCACCCCAGCAAGAACACACCCTACAATCAAATTGCAATTAGTTCATAAGCATGATGATAATCATAGTTACCATGTCGGAGTTCATGCATAATTTGTCTAGGAAAAAGTTCGGAAAAAATTAGTAAAATTCATAAATAAATGAGAAAAATGTCCAGTGAGATATAAAATACATAATAAAATTACTAATTATAAAAATCATCAACAAATATATTCCATATACTAGATATTGATTCTGAACTTTTTAAAAAGTCGTGAATAATCCTCAAAATAGTCATGAATTAATCATTTGACGAAAAAGTTGGGTATGATTCGAGACTTTTTAAAAAATCATAGAACTTTATAACTAAAATGATAATAGGTACACTAGTGTGATGCGCTGGAGTCTCAACTCACCTGTCCTTCCATTATCCAACAACTCGACAATTTCCCCGAAGGTCACACATGGCGCTACCATTGTTATCGCAGCTGCATTGTAAAACATTTAGTTTCACAATTATTCAAAAGATCATTGTTCATGTGTTGTTATTGATAAGGAATGGATGGCTTACCATTAGTGGGATCATGAAGGCAGTCATAGAGGTTTGTTTGCCATGGAAGTCCGGAAAATGGAGCATCAGTAGAGAAGGATGATGACATACGCTGCATTATAGTGATAATGTCGGGTTCAAGAATAATTCGACAATGGTCTAGTTCGAAAAAATTCGGAAAAAAATAATTATTATAAAAAGATATCCAATAATTTGATTAAATAGTATACAAAATAAGTAGTTTATTTTGTCGAACTAAACAAAATATTGCGAAATTTGTGAATAATTCGTGAAATTCGGGAATAATTCGTAAAATATGTGAATAATTCGACAAACCTAAAATTGGTAAATAATTTGGAGAATAATTCGGCAAACCTAAAATTTACAAATTTTTCATGAATTCAGATAATTTTGTTATCATGCATTGAATTACCTGAAAAGTGGCTGGTCCGCTTGCTATCCTCGGAGTCTGATAAGCCACCGGCACTCCAGGTTGCATGCCAGTCGGGTTATATTGCAGGAAATTACCATATTGGGGGGATGGTAATTGGGTTTGAGCGTAAATTCCAGTGCCATGCACAAGATTAGCTTGAGGTGTTGTGATGTGGGTCAGATTCTGGTGAGCAATTTCCGGTGTTGGGTGACCATAAATTGCATTTCCAGTGCCATGCACAAGATTAGCTTGAGCTGTTGTGATGTGGATCAGATTCTGATGACCAGTTTCCGGTGTTGGGTGACCATAAACTGCATTTCCAGTGCCTTGCACGAGATTAGCTTGAGGTGTTGTGATGTGGGTCAGATTCTGATGAGCAGTTTCTGGTTTAGGGTGACCATAAACTGCATTAGATTGCAAGAATTGTGCTGGAGGTGGGAATACCACCGCTTGAACCGAGTCAGTGGAGGGGTTCGATTGGGATGTCGTGTGGGTCAGATGTGTATCACCAATTCCTGGTCCACAGACACCGGTTTCCGACGACGGCAATGCAGTGCTTGGTTGGTGTGTCATCTGACCCACATTCTCTAGTTTACCCATTTTGGCTGTAAATCCTTTGTGAGTGTAGTAACTGCTAATATGAAACTATGTGAGTGTGTATTGAAGAGGTGGATTGGAATGGAATCATGTTGTCTGTATCGAATGATAGAGATAGAAAAAGATTAATTAACAAGGCCGGCTTTGTTTTTAATCATAAATGGTGCTAATGCTGTTAATTAACAAAGCCAGCTTTGTTTTTAATCATAAATGGTGCTAATGTTTTTTTCGTAACGACATGTACGTTTATCCATGCTACCACTATTCCAACATACAAACCTAAGTAACCAGAGCGCAGAGCAAGAGCAAGAATGGGACCGGCCCATTCCAGCAATAGCACAAGTGCTAGCGTTAATTTTAAATATAGCATAGGGTCAGGAGAAGCACTGAGCGAGAGCGAGAGCGAGAGCGAGAGCGGGAGCTCAAGGGTATTGCAAAGTTCGGGTTACTTAAGGTCCAAACACCCTAAATCTAAAAACACAGTTTTAGAGAAGATTAGATTGTCTAAAGAACAAAGTTATCCTTCAACCAAGGTCCAAGAGACTTTCCTTGGCTTGTCAGTCTTTTTAGATTAGGTACTTCCCTTTAAAAAATGGTACATGTGGAGTTGAGATATCCGTCCAAACGCACCCTTAGGCTCAGAACCCCCACTTTTATAGTGACCTGACCATCCGATCTGGTGAAATAATATATTGATTATAGTATGCCACGACTCTCATTCAATGGCACAGAGCTCCCTCGCTTTTTCCTTGTATACAATTTGATTGATTGTATTGCAATATAGTGCCCTCATCATCTTCTCCTTGGTGTGTACAATAACAAAGTTAGGATTAATTTGATAAGGGTCTAGTTCAAAACAATTCGGCAAAAATTGGTTAAGTCAAAATACTTCAGGAAAAAAATGAAACAATATAAAAATAAATTCAATAAATATGAAGAGAAAGTAACATAATACCAACTATTATTACCAAGTTGGAGTTCAAGAATTATTCGTCTAGAAAAAGTTTTGAAATTTTTTAAAAGGAATTAGAAAAACATCGGGTAAGATAACAAAAAAAAAATTAAATAAGATTAGTAATTATTAAATTATAAACAAACATATTTTATTTATTAGATATTTATTTGAGAATTTTACAAAAAGTCATGAATAATTCATGTTTAATTCATAAAATTCGTGACTATCTCACGACTCTTTCAAAAATTCGTGAATAGTTCAAGAATTAATCATTCGATGAAAAAATCGCATGTTAATAGGGAATTTAAAAAAAAAAAAGAACTTTGTTACTATGGGTATGTGCAACAAATCAAACTTGTTGTGCCATTCTAGTCTATGAAATGGCATTATTTTAATTTAAGTTCGATGTTGTCAAATGTATTTTCAAGCCTTCAACTTACATCAACTCACTCTTTCTCATTATAGCTTTACTAATAAATGACTTCTACATTGCCAAACTCCTCTAGCAAGGGTAGTTAATGGCACCCAATCCATTGGAAAGATAAGAGGTTCAATATGTTATGGTGATGTTACAGTAAGCTTGTTGGAAGTTGTCATGAATTCAACCTGGATTCATGATGACCCATTTGGTGACCCGGATGACCCGATTAATGGGCAATGTGTGGGGTTTTCCCATCATTGTCGTGAGGGTCCGAGGGTGAAGCCCCGGCTGTGACCCGATTTTAGGCCCGACCCGTTTTAGGTATTTTTATCAATTTCCTCTTTATTGTAACCCTAATATAAAAGGAATTTTTTAGGGTTTTGTTCATTAGAAAAAGAGAGAAGAGGAAACTGTTTTTTTGGGAGTATTGTGAAGAAGGTTTCTGAGAGTGATTGTTTAAGAGAAATCTCATTGTTGAATAAAAGAAATCATCGCTGCCCGTGGACGTAGACATCTTGCTAAACCACGTAAATCGTCTCTTTGTTTGGTTTGTTTTCTCTATTTCATTTGTTTTGATTTGCTATTTTTGGATTCGTTTCACTGTAATTTGCACGCTTTCGCACAAGAAGGTTGTTGTTCCCACTCCAAGAATTTTCTTACAAAGTACTAACACCCTTATCGCCTTATCGTGTGTTCAGTTTTTTTTGTTCTTGTGCAGTACAGATATGGGGTATTTTGATAAATACACATTAACTAATATATGAAAATATGAATTTTCCAAAATATCAGCCTCATTAGGCATATTTTGGGAGGCTCCGGATATCATTTGAACTTTAATAATAGTAGTAATAATAATACACACCAATGCATAAAAAGGGATATAAAATACAAATTAAATAGCAATCCAGTTTAAGAACTTGACAATAAAACACTCCATGAGAGATTATGACATTTACTTAAAGCATGGTTTGCTTCTGGGGAGGAGTCTTTACTTGTTGATCTAGGTACTGCCTTCCCTGTTGTTGAGCAAGGTTCCCTTTCCATCCTACATGTAAAACACACATGTTATGATCTCTTTTCTGTAAACAACTCAGGATTTTCATCTGCCAAATCTATTAAAAAATAACTGTAGGTACCGCCATTAACCTCATTATCCAAGTTTGGACTGTAACATACCCAAAACCATAGGTACCCGAAAAATCGAAAGACCATTATCCATGTTCGGGTCCATCGTTTTGGAGTCTACTAAACAATTATGCTTCATTACCCAACCCGATTACCCAATGGCCATGACAGGAATGACCTGGCACTGATTCCAGTCTACCCTTTTTTTGGATATGTAAGAATGAGTTTTTCCAAGACTTATGGATCAGAGTTTCGAACCGATGCCCATTGGTATTCCACAAACAGACCTGACCACCGGTTGATTAATTCGATTCTATACCCTACTCAATCGGGTTGGATCTGGGCAGGCCAATATCCAACCTGCCACGGCCATTGCCATACCTAATTAAAATCTACCCTCACAAGAAAAATCATAGTAATCGATCACATCACTTTTTCCAAATTTGAAAAATGGAACATTTGAAATGGAAAGAGAAGATAGTAAAATACCTAGAGCAGGATCAAGTCCTCTACTCTTGAGCTCTCTAAATTCTTGGCAAAGGGAACAACATGGGCAAAATATATGAGAGATCTTATCTTCATATGGAGCATCCACCAAATCATATTTCTTCCTCAGCTTTGCCCTATACTTCGAACCCATAATCCACTGAGAGCATAAGGCAGGCATCATTAAAAGGTATATGAAACTCCCTAAAGGACAAGCTGCAAAAACCCATTTCATAAACTATATCAATCAAATTTTCCTCTTTCATCCACAATTAGTAGTTGATAGTAGACATGGAAGATGAAAAAGACAAGGTCCTTGTCTAATAGACAATACATTCGTGTCCTGTAAACAATATTTCAATGTAGATAATGTGTACCATCCACTATTCTATCGGTACCAATCATGGTTTAAAATTTCGTTGAAATTTCGCGAAATTTCGGTTTCGGACAACCCCACCAATATCGAAACTGGGTTTATTTCGGAAATCAGATTTCGGCCGAAATTTCGAACATTTCGGGTGAAATTTCGGAATTCGAAAATTTCGGAATTTCGGCCGAAATCTGATTTTTTATTTTTAAATAATTTATTATTATTTTTTAAAATTAAAATTCCGAAATATTTCGAAATTTTTATTCAAATTTCATGAAATTTCGAAAAATTTATATATTAATTTTAAAAATAAAATAATATATATATATATAATTAATATTATATAAAAAATAAAAATTTCAGAATATTTCAAAATTTCAGACCCGAAATTTCGGATCAAATTTCGGAATAATATTTTATTATTAAATGTGATTTCGGTGAGATGTCGGCCGAAATTTCGGAAAATTTCGTTTCGAATGTGACATCCGAAATCAACCGAAATTTCGAAATTTTAAACCTTGGTACCAAACGAATTGGATGATCATAGTATTGCCATAGGACAGATCTCCTTGGTGGGGACCCATTGTATGATGGGTATTTAGCTTATACACCATATTTTTTACAATCTAAAAGTTGGGATTTGGGAAGCTTAGATCATCCCAAAATATAGAACTAATCTAGAGCAATGCTATTCAAAGGAGAATGCTTGAGTTTTAGTTTGAGATCTTTGATATTTTGATCAAAGAAATAAAGGAAAGCAAGGTAAGAGAGCATACTCATTTCTCCCTCATCCAAGATCTCTGATATCTGCCCAAACGTTACACAAGGTAAAAATGCGGTCATCACAGCTGCAAGAAAATAAATATGTCAATTTGGGTGTCTTGTGTCCTTTGTTCTATATCATACACATGAGTCAGTCTATTATCCAATTTGACCCGTTCAATCGATGCACCATCTCTTGAACAATTGGTATAAGTCTGATATGATTCCTGATTGTCTGGTTATGAACTAGTAGAGCATAACTTTGTAGAATTGAACAGTAAATTGTTGGAGGGGGGACACTAAGAATATAGTCTCCAAACTAAAATCTTGAAAGAAAGGACAAAATTTAATATGGTAGCTTAGGAACAAATAGAACTCTATTAATTAGTGAGAGCTCATAATCATTGAGATGCTATCCAAGGGAAGAAAATAGAGTGAAAAAATTCTACTAGTCTCAAAATTTGCATGCTGTTGGAACTAAACTTGCCAATCCAAGTCCGTTTGATTCAATTTCCAAGTCGAGAGACGCTTTCGACAAAATTGTTAAGATATGTGGGTGGTTACTCAGAAACAAAATAACAAATGATGCATGTAATACCATTAGTTTGGAGTTGAATAATCATGTTCTTCAAGGATTTCCGATCATTGGATTATCAAATCTCTAAACTGTCACCATGTTTCCCATGTCATTATCGGCGCAGAGTCAAAGAATTCACTTTGGCTGTGATGTTTCAACATTCTCAGTGGTTTGGATCCTACCCAATTGATCAAGACTAGTCATTCAACCATGATCTTGGACACAAACTTGAAATATGTCTGTTAGGCTTGTTAATGTATTGCTTTTATTATATGTGAGCTGAATTAAGGATATTAATATCAAAGTCTTCTCTATATGAATTGTTTTGAATTTGTCAATTAGGAGATGGACTTTTGTAAAATATTAATAATAATTTAATATCAAAGCCCTTAAGCCCTCTCTAAAATATCAATTTTAATATTAAAACCAATCCTTAGTTTTTAATACATTCACATGTAGGCTGCTGAACATGGAAAAACAGAGCAACCTAAAAGTAATCAACCAAACGCTAAAGTAAGCACTGAAAAATCACATATTATTGGATAAAACATGATTTCCTCTTGAAGTAACTTACCATCTCGGTATGTTAAGATTCTCTCCCAAGGGAAAGAAAATGAGAAGAAAATATTTCCATAGTGTTCATTGTAAACTTTTTTTTTTGGGTAAGGGAGGGTGTCCCAAACCCTTCGAGGCAAGGAACTAGTCCCTTCGGGTGTCCGCACCTACCCATTCGGAATTTTCCCTACGGATACCAGGGTAAGTCGAGGAGTGAGAGTTGAACACACAACCATAGGGAGCAAACCCGGAATGCTAGCCAACTGCACCAACCACAAAGAGTAAACCTGCTAATTAATATTTACAGATTTGGAGTTTGGACTAGGCACTGAGAGAGCCTTCGCCAAACCGAGCCAGCTCAAGTTAATTTTCAAGTGTTTAGAGAAAGAGTTCAGCCCCAAGTGTTGCATATGATTCATGATAAGCAGCCAACTGGTGCTCTTGACAGTCCGAACAATCTCGTGGTCGAGCACCAGATTCTCAACCATCTCCACTAGTGGATATCAAATTTCAAATCAACAAAACTATGCTGCTCGGTTAGGTTCATCTGATTGCATTGATTCATCATTCTCAGTGATCTGGACTCTGGATCCTTAGTAGTAGTAGTAGTAGTAGTAGCCTTTGCCTACACCAAACTCTTAATTTGTTCTTCCAGGACTTAGCTTTATCATACATGGACTGTAATTAAAGGTTTTAACATGACAGTTTTCTCTGTAAACAGTTTCAAGATTTGGAAAGGTGTGCTTTCATAAAGAACTTGCAGCAGAAACATCAAGCAATATGAATAATTATCCAAAGAAAAAAGATATTACCATTAGTCTGGTGTTCATGACAGTCGAACAATCCAGTGGTCCAAGGATTTCCAATCGATGGATTCTCAACTGTTTGAAACTTCGAAGGCACAGAGCTGACTGGCTCGCCTGACTGCGGAGTTTCCCCATCTCCAGTGGTTTGGTTTAGACCCATGTGATCAATAGAAGTAATTCAAATTCTCTCTCAGAGACAGACTCAAACTATGTATTTCTGCTAGGCTTTTTGATACTTGTTTTGATGAACAACAATCTGGAATTTAAGGTTTTGTCATGTCAAAATATTTTCTTAGTTTTCTTGGAGAGGTTTCTGTCTTAGGGAGCATTTAAAATGAGATGAGACTTTTCTTTAATCTTCAGTCAATGAAACCTTCATTTGTTATGAAGAGGGAGGGAAAGGGATATCAAAAGGAAGGGACCCATATTACAATATTATTTTAATCTTATACCAATGTACCTAGAAGAAACTTCCAATACCAAACACAAGATCTTCAATGCATTCATTCACAGGCTGCTCAGACAGATGGTTCCAAAGATTGTGATAGGAACCTAACCAATAATTCAAAAGTAGTATTGATGATTAAGGAGTGGAAGGTCAGGTTCATATACATTTACGGTCGTAACATACCACCACGTTTTTGCAGTTGATGGTTCAATGACTTTCACTCTGAGGAAGGACACTTCTCAGAATGTTTTTCTATAACTGGGCACTTCTCTAGATTTTTTCCCAAGTAGCACTTTCTGTGACTCAAACCCGAGACATAGTGTTAGGCTCTGATACCAAATGATAGGAACCTAACCAATACTCCAAAGGCCTTAGGATGATTAAGGAGTGGAAAGTTAGTTCCATATACATTTAGGTTGCATTTGGATATGCTTCTAAACTGACTTCTATTGACTTTTGACCCTAAAAAAGTCAAAAGTCGATAGAAATCATGTTTGGTTATTGGCATAACTTTTGACTTTCTGCAAAAATCAAAAGTCGGTAAAAGTTAGAAAATAGTTAGGAAGTTAGCCCAAAGAAATTTTTGCGAGAAGTTAATTTTAACTTTTTTCAAAAGCTACTTTTTTTAAAGTTCTAGAAAAGTCCTTCTATTTCTTAGAGAAGTATAACCAAACAGGCAGTAACAGGGTCGTAAGTGGTAACAGATTCTTGATTCCTCAATCCATGGTGCTTGAAGTATGGTATAAAACTGCTAGTGGGGACACCACCATTGATCTTGGAATTTCACATGAACCCAAGTGAGGAATCGGATCAGATATGTAGAGCAGTTAAAGAAAGACTACCAAATCTTACGATCATTCGATTGGATTCGGCATCGGATTTACTATGGTGGACGCCCGAGTCAAGCCATCGGGCATCCATTCATCATCGGGCAGCTACCCATAAAAAGGGGAGAAGTCATTTCATTTTCTCCCCATGATTTTGACTTCTCCCCACTTGATATCTCTCCCCTTTTAACGCCAGCTGCCCGATGATGAACGGACACCGATGGCGTGATGCCATAGGATACATCCTTGGTGGGACCCCAGAGTAAATGGGTCCCAACCCCATGAGGGTGGGTACACCAGAGTAAGAGAAGACGGCTTAATGTACACAACATTTCGGATAAGTCTAAATGCTGACTCGGAAGTCAGTCAAGGAAAAAAAAATGAATTCAAACAAGTTGAATGAAACATTGAAAATTCAACAACAGTACTCAAAAGTCCTGTTTCCCTACTAAATTCTTTCATAAAATACAATAAAGTACTCAAAATTATAAGAATAGAAGAGGAAAGAGAAGTAAGGCATTTTCTCATCAATCTCTGAATTGACTATAGAAGTTCAAGATAAATTTTAAAGCTGGAAGCTTCTTGAAGAATCCAACTATTTCCTTTTCATTTACGAATTTCGGTAGTCATGACAAAACTTCCTACTTCCTAGTCATAACAAAACTTGGTTGTTACCCAAATGCGATATTAACCTGAAATTTCAAATTATTTTCTCATTTGCCACTTCACCTCCATCAAATCTGGATATAGTTGAGTCAACAAGGGGCTGGGTGCAACCATAAGATTAATCTTCTTAACCGAGGTTAGTTGGTCATGAAAAAACATGATTCTGTAAGAGAGAGAGAGCGAACAGGGTTGTAAGAATTCAATTGAGTGGTTTATAACTCGTTGAATTAATACAATGTATTAGATATTAATTTATTTTTATTTTATCTCAAGTAGGTACACTATGGCTTTCCTTCCGATCGCACGCTAGGGGGGGGGGGGGATAGCCTAGGTCTTGTGGTAGGAGAGGAATAAGAGTGTTTGAGAACTCATCCTCGACCTTGCCCAAGATCCAGACACGAGTTCGCCTACTAGTTTTAGCTTGATGCTCAGTTGGGAGTGAGTGTGTAGATCCTTGGGGTAGTTTGATTTCGGGGTAGCTGCTATTTTCATTTGCTGCTTTTTGTTCGTTTTTGCGCACTCTCTTGGGGTGTTCGTTTGGCGAGAAAGTGAGGAAAATAACAAAAAAGAGTGTTTTCTTATATTTTTCTTATGTTTGGTTTGCAAGACATACTTTCATTTTCTTGCACTTTCTCACCAAACAATCGCACCCTTGGTGAACCTGGAGATGTTTTGTTGTTAGCTCTCTTTCTCATATATATATTATATCTTTGTTTATCCATTAAAAGAAAGAAATCTAAACTCAAATTTGAACATTTCAGTGGAGTAATTGTACACTAAAACCAAGCAACATTGCCATTAGGGGCAGGGTAGGGTTGGAGGCGCCCCAGCCCATTGCCATCCCTACTTGGGCTAGCATTTCTCTAAAAAGGTTTGGTCTTGGGTTGAGGGTAGTATTACCAAACTTGTAAATTTTCCGACCCAACCCATTGCTACCCCTATCTATTCATTCTTAAGTAACTCATAGCTACTCGTCACTATTTCAAAAATCTAGACTTCTACAAATACAAACAGTAAAAAAGTGGCTTAGAAGCTCAGGAAATACCCGTCAATTAGAATACCATTAATTTCCTTTGTTCTGTCAGGAATTCCGTATGGACTACGGCTCCCCAAACTCAGCTGTATTCAAGCTAAATCTAGTTGGTTTTACTTATAAGATTTATATGGGGTTGGTATACTGCAGCACAACTTGAATCTCATTACCTAAACACCCTCGTACCACAGTAAAATACTTCATGTTGTCATCTTGAGGGAGATTTATAAAGGTAATGCAAGATGCTCCGTCGAACCCCGTGAGTGTGACACCGTCAGGTCATGAACCATTGGATTCAAACAGGATCCAGTGCATGAACAAGAACGTTACAAAATTACCAGTATCAGACAAAATGTAGTGATCAACTAACAATAAGATTTTCAATTAGAAATTGAAAGAAAAAAGGATGGTATCTGTAGATCATTGTTGAGAAGATTTAAAATTAAAGAACAGAATATAATGTTCGATTCAGAAAAGAATCATATTACTGTATGAATTTTTCCCCTTCCTGTCTTAACAATTTTACTGGAAGGATAGCACAGCAAATGATATAAACAAAGAAAGCTCGCAGAGATTCAAACCAAACCTCATCTTGGTCTAAGAATCGGCAAATCATGTGATCCTCCTTGAATGAATGAGCAAAAGACATCTCACTGATTACTTATACATATCCCACACGTATAGATCCAAGTTAGACACCAATTAGGTAGCTTAGACTGGATCACTCCCACTGATGAGGAATATTCAGAGGTGCTGAAAGAACTGTGTAATATACTTCACTTGAATCACAAATCAGACCCAGATAATAAGCAATCTTCCATCTGTAAAAGCACCCATTACCTCCCAAAAGGACCCGGGTTTCCCGAGGGCAATCGAAAAGTGAATTTGAAGATACTTTAAGAGGTTGTTTCAACTTTCCAAAGGATATATAGACTAAACCACTAGATGTATTATGAAGACAGCAGAGTAAAAATACATTAGGTGCCCATAAACAGGCCTTAACATTGAGATTAAGACGTGCTCAATTTACAATTTCACTTCAACATAGTCATAACGAAGCAGATTCAGTCATTAGTAAAGCCGAAGTCAACAAGGGTACTAGCGTGAAAATTTTAAATAAGAAATGAATATTCAGATATAGATATTATCATTTCCAAATGTGATATTTGAGTAAATTCCTTATTTCCAGCTCTCCCACATTTCATTGACATATTACATATCTTATTCGCAAAGTTGTGTCACAAGTCTTGTGAAGCTTTGACGCTAATGAGATGACTAAACTACCTCCGAAAAGTACCACTCAAACAAAGAAATAACAGCATTCAGATGCACGGATATCTTTATTAGACTGATGACCCACTTGAGAATATCTGGAATTTATTCGCTTTGGGTCCTAAATCCTTGGTGTCTTGCTCTTTGTTTCCACTCTGATTTCCTGGTCAGTGATGGAGCATGCATAGAGCATCCTATTGAGATCAGCATCTGACCGAAACAATGAATCATTAGAGCCCCTTGAAAGTCAAGGGCACTGTTGAGATTTCACACGACCTTTGAGAGAATGACACCACCATATAGCACTCAAATCTGAAAATATATACATATATGTATGTACAATGATTACCTGATTCACAGCACGACTTGCATCAGAGTTTTGGACAAGCAACATGCTCCACTGGATCTATAGTCAAAGAGTCTTAGTACCAGGGGATCCAGAGTCAGAGTCATAGTATCACAATCTAAGATCAGTTCATACGAGGAATGTGTATTGTGTAAGTGACGATCTCTGTTTGATCCTCCAAAGCCTACAGTTGGTGAGACATTTACACGGCACAGCAGGTAATGGAACAAATGGCCATCAAGTATGGTACTTGTATGACCATAAATTGGATAAACAGACTCAGGTTGAAGTGCATTCTCAACCAAGGGACAATGAGGGATTCTCACAATACCACTGGTGGGATGTTCCCAAACGCGATACAATTTAATGTCGTACGTGCTCTTGTATTGCAGTGAGCTTCATCATCTTCTGTCGCTTATGTCCATCCATATTATTCAGGTCAGGTCTCTCCCAAGACGGAATCATTTTTCTATATTTTAGATCTTCCCCTCTAATCATGTACACATTTCCTGCTTCTGGTAAGGTAAATTCAGCTGGGTTTCTGTTAACAGTGCAGATCTCAGTCCTACAACTGCTTTTCCCATGCCAAACTGTTCCATCCTTCTTGTTAACCTCGAATCCACCATGTGTGGTCAAATCTTCAACTGAGTGATACTGTAAAGGAAATGCCATAGAATCTGAAGCAAATAGGAACCCTTTCTTCAGATCATGGATGGGAACAGATTCGTGATTTTTACCCGAGCTACCACTTCTGGAGACAGAACTGTGTGATCTAAGGCCTCTAGTTTGTGTGGAAGAATAAGAGCATTTTGTTTTTTCTTTCCGAGATTTGAAGGAATGAGGCATCATCTTTGCTAAAATCTGCCCTGTTAACCCACTAGCCCTTCTATTGCCATCCTTTTGAAATGAAGAAGCAAAAATATCGACTGTGGGAACTGGAGGAGAATATTCACAAGAGTTTCCTAGGCATTGATTTTTACGAAAGTAATCAGATTGTGGAGGTGTTGAGGCCTCGCTGGCCTTGGATACTCCAACCTCCAGCACAGGAAAATCTTTACAGTGATGATTATGGAGAAAGGAAGGCTGCTTAGGGAACTTCTGGTTTTCATCCACAATGACGGGTGTATTTGAGGACATCCTCGCATCCATTAGTTTGAGCAAATGCATTGCTGATATGGTTTCATTAGTATACAAATCTAGTGACCCCGTAAGTTTTGGATGACACTCATTTCCCTTCTGTGTGCATGCAAATGGGTATCCTCCATTTGTCCTCTTGAAAGTCTCAACATCAAAGTTCCCATTCTGCTTTTGAAGGTTGGCGACATTTGGATTCAAGGATTTAGGACCATGAACCCCTTCCAAGTTCCCTTTACTCAGTGATTCCGAACATTGGGGAAGCATTTCTAGGTTACTTGAATCAGTAACAAACTTTTGGGGGCTGTTAATTCCAAAATCCATGTGATTTGGTATCATTAAGGACCAAACATGATGGGCTTCCTTGCATGATATCTGTTGTGACACGGTCTGACATGTATGATATTCTTCCAAGGATTGCAAACAATTAAGGGAGCACTGGTGCCCCATCATATCTCCATTGCAGCTGTGATTTCGAGTATCACAGTTTCTTCTAGAACCAGTAACATGGCCGCCTCCACTTGATAGCTTTTCTAGACACAGAGAAAATGCAGGATACCCCATAGAAGCATTTGATTCTTCTGGATGGCCTATATTGAAAGGGATGCTTTTGTATTTTCTATTGACAGGAGGGTAGCCGACTGATTTTTGTTCAGTGAGTCCCAAACCTTTCCCTGTAGAAGGTATGTCACTTTCTGCATTGCTGAACTGAGGTTTTTGCATGTGAGTTTTTTTCTCCTGTAACAATCTCGCATTCCCAAGAAGTTCAGTAAAATCCATTATATCAGCATTCTTCATGTTCTTGGCTGTTTCTGACAAGCAAGACGTATTTTTAGCAGAGTCTTCAGCATCAAGAAGACGCCGCTCATACTGGTTCTTGGCCATGAGTTCGACAATTTCCATGGGTATGTCATCTAAAGCTGCCTGTTCACACACCTTGTCAGCTCTTTGATCACATTGGTTCTTAATGACTTCTGAATGCCTTTCAACACCAATGGTCTTCTCATAGTTGCATGAACCAGAGAAATCCTGAAATTAATACATGGATATCTCTCTAAAAGAACATGTATTAAGTGTTTTAAAATAGCCATTAATCAGAAGCAATAGTACAAAGAATTGGAAAGGTATAAAAAAACACAAGTCCCAGGCATACCGTCGCATAAATATGTACATATGTGCAGTTGTGGCTACAGGAAGATGAGCATCAATATGAACTACTGAAAGATTATAACCTACCCACAGCAAGAAAACAATACACTATTTGCTTCACAAAATGCATTACTCAATCAATCTTGTAACATATCTACGCCATAAGAAGAACCACAAATGAGAATGTTCATCACCTACATTTGCATACAGTAACTAAATAAGAGCTGAGATCTGACTAAGGATGTTAGAGAGTTCTGGTGAAAGTCTCCAACTCAAGATGAGTTGAGAGAGTTGAGATTGTTTCTATTTAAAGAGGCTAAAGTCGTGTACAACCTGTACATGAGTTTGAGTTTCCTTAAATAATGGAAACAACTCAAAAGCATAAATACAGATTTGAAATTCAAAAGAGTAATCTACTTGTTATCTTGTAGAGCATCATCCGGAGTAGTGGGAGATTGCATTGCATGTGGGCCACCTTGTGTTGCATGTGATAATGACACACGGCAAGTATGTGGAGAGTCCTCTATACCAACGCGCTATATTTAAATCCAAATGACAAAAAATAAAGTCACACCATTCAAGATCCTCAAAGGTTGTTTGGACCCCCCGTGTGTCATCAAAGGTATCTTTCTCCCTATGGTCCACAGCTCTGAATAAGATTCTTATAATTGATCACTTAAAAAGCAGAGTGTGGAGTATGAGAAAACGTTGTTTTCTGCCTGATGGAAGAAGAGACAGTAAATCATATGCTCCTGCACTGCCCGGATGTCTTTAGAGTTTGAGATTTTTTCTTCTCCCGATTAGGGGTGGACTAGGTCTTCCCATCCTCCTATCTAAGTTTCTTATCGAGTTGGCAATTGAAACTAGTGAGTATCAAGGAAGCTATCTAGACTACATTGTCTGGAGCTGTTTCGTGGGTCATCTAGAAAGAGAGGAACAGTTGCGTCTTTAACAATTCCTCTTTTCCAATATCCCGAATCCAAGATCAGATATGACGCTCAATTGTGGATAGGGTGTCTATTTGTCATATGGGGGCAGAAGTGGGTGATATTTTTCTACAAGGAGTTAGGCTCTACATATGTTGCATGTTCTTTGTTTTTGTTCTTATTGCTCTCACTCATTTGTGTTTCAATTTACCTCCCCATAAATTGCTTGTAGTTTCTTTGTTTTTTTAATATACTCAATATTTACAGATTAGTAAAAAAAGATAACGTTGAAATTGAGAATTCAATGGATACCTCCCAGGCTTGGCTCTTAGCTGAGAAAATGGTCAGAACTTTCTCCATCGTTCCAATGTGGTGTCTGTGCTCAATTAATAATCGCAGATATTGTAGTAATGTACACACAATAGGATGTCTTTCTTCTCAAGTTAATGAAGGCAATTATTGATTTAATTTACAAGGCTAACAATTCCATGCCTTATTTATTGGAGTGTGAAAATGTCACATTCAAGCAGAATCAACTCAGCTCCTTGCACAAAAACAAGAAAGGAAAGAACCATGAAATATCTGGTCTTCATATCATATAGACAATATTCTAATTGGGTTAAGAGCAAACACCATATTAGATCTTGCATTTTTCATTGTTTTTTTCTTTTATTTCTGTCTTTTTGGGTGGTGGTTGGAAGTTGGAACATTACATTATATATTTAAACATGAAATTGATAGTATCTCTTTATATAGTCCATCTCCAAAGAAACCAGCTGCCCACGTTTAGTCAGTATAACTGATCTGCTTAATCTATTGGAAGTTTTGAAGGTAAAATAAATTTTCTAGAAACAAAAAATTTCAATCTGCCCCAAAAAGGTTAATGACAAGTTGATAACAGTGAAGTTCTAAATACAGGATTCAAGTAACGTTGTCGTTAATAAATGCTCATATTTAATTGACAACCACAGAGAATACGTATTAATAACATGATAGCAGTTCCAGTTTAACAGTAATCGGAGATGGAAAAGGGGGGAAAATTAAATCACCCCACATCTTTCGAATGAAAACATCCTAAAGAAAATATCTTGCACTGATATTAGCAGTAGTACAAGAAAAGTTCATACCTTTTGCTGCATCAGAAAAGAACCCAGACTCTCTACTCGAGCCATATTATTTTGCTTCTTACTCACAAAGGCCTTTCTATTGGAAGCCTTCTTACTTTCGAGACCACGATGTACACCTCTTACTGCGTATGCATCTGGAGCAGATTTGATAGGAACACGTGCAATTTCTTCTGTGAACATGCCCTCTTGCCAAGGCATTATGGAAGCCTGTCCATCTTCAACATGAGGCATCTTACCTTTCTTCTTGCATAAAACGGATTTTCTATCATTTCTTTGTGCAGCCACAAAACTTTTAAGAAAAGGATCCAGCCTTTTTCCAACGAATGCATCTTGTGCTGGTTTAAAAGGAACAGTTTCAGTGCCAGTGCACTTGATTACTACATCTTGAGACATTGGAGAAGAACCTCCACCTTTAACTTGAAGCGTGCAAATTCGCTTCTTACTCGCAACAGCCTTTCTATGGGCAGCCTTCTTAATTTCAAGACCATTATGCATGCCTCTTTCAGACAATGCATCTGGGGTAGATTTAAAAGGAATGATCTGATCTTCTCTTGACATACCCTTTTGCCAAGGTGTTAAAGAATCCCACCCATCTTCCACTTGAGGCATTTTACTTTTCTTCTTACACAAGATAGATTTTCCTTCATTTCTTTGTGCAGCCACATAACTTTCAAGAAAAGGACCTCTTTTTCCCATGAATGCACCTTGTGCTGATTTAGAAGCAACAGTTTCAACCCCAGTGCGCTTGATTTCTACATCCCCCTTTATGACCTGAACTTCTCTGGGCACGCCCTCTTGCCAAGGCGTCAAGGAAGATCGTCCATCTTCAACTCGAAGCTTCTTATTTTTCTTCTTATCCAGGATAAGCTTTCTATCGAATCTATGTTTAACCAAAAGATTCTTGACAGCAGTAGATAAGCCTATCCCAGCAGGTGCATCTTCTGCTGATTCAGAATTAGTAATTGCAGTTTCAATGTAGCTGGTTTCTGCATCTTCCTTAAAGATACTACCTTTCTCAGATGTAGATTTTGGCCAGCTCATCTGCGAAGGTCCCCAATCTTCATCTCGAGGTATCTTCCTTTTCTTTTTCTTAGCCAGAATACCCTTTCTAATATTTTCTTGGACAAGTACCAGACTTTTAGGAACAGCATGTAAAACTTTCCCGGCAGATGCATTGGGCGTCGCTTTAGAGTGAGTAACTTCTATCTTGATGTGATCAGCGTTCGGATTTCCATTAGAACTACAGACTTTTCTGGACACACCCAACACCTCACTACTTACGATGTCGGTCAGCAAGCGCACCTTTTGTATTTTCCTTTGATGCAAAGATCCACCAGAATTACCATGATGAGTTGCATGAAGTTGACCATGAAGATTATGTCCAACCAAGTTCTCATCATTATCAGATAATCCATAGTCACTCTCATCAAATTCCAGAGAATGAAGTTTGCTTGTATGACCTGTAACATAAGTTAGAGCTTCAACATCCCCATCTACTAATGCCCTACAATATTTCATTACCCCCTATGTTGTTCATTCATCTTGACTATATTGTTCCTGCTAAAGTCTGGAGATCTCTTTTGAGTATTGACAGATTCTAGTGAAACTGTTACTCGTGCTTTTGAGGTTTCCAATATTGAACCCGACATCAGCAACTTCATGAATTTCACAGTTTGGCATACAAAATTCAATTAGTCCATTGCCTTTCCATTTGAGAGTTACTGTTTAAGAAGCATTCTTGTAATGCAAAGTAGATTCTGAATTCACAGGCAGATAAGTTACTCCCATGCTTATCATTTTTAGAAATGACACTAGACTTACCTTTATCTTTTGTAACTCTTTCTCCTGTCAGGCGTAGATTAACTTTTGTTGCATGACAAGTTGGTCTGGGAATTGCCCGGTTCACATTACCTTCTGTACTATGCTCGCAGTCTCCAGATGTACGTATATCTGCAGAAAACACAAGGAATGAGTCATATGCATATTTGTTAAATAGGATATATATTTGAGTACCTCTAGAGATTGGATAAAAGCATTACCTTTTCTGATAGTTTGCACAACTTCGACTTCCTTTTCTTTTTTATCACAACATAATGAGCAGTATTCATCACCATTCACAACAACAGGAATAGTGGCATCGGCTTTTCTTCCTCCAATGATTTTTTCAGATGCTCGTTTGAAACCCGAAAGCAACATCAGTGCATCACCGTGAGAAGACATGGAAATGTTCCCATGTGAACCAGTAATATTAGATTTAAATCCAGTACTACAACAATTGGAAACCACTCCGGCCTCTGTTGCAGCACCTGTTGCACCAGTCTTCCGGAGACAGTTTTGGCAACCCCACCATCTGGATTCAGAGACATGCAAAGGAGGAAGCATGTCTGTTTGTTCTTCTGACTCATTATGGTTACCGAATGAAGAAAATGGCCAGCAAATCCTCCTATCTTTTCTACGAATCTCAGCAACATATCCACTGCATTCACAATAAATAATTTGTTACTTCTACCTAGAATCCAGTAGGCTGTCGTTCACTACATAAAATAGTAAAATCACTCTAAACATAGAAACATAAATTTGACTCTCCAAAATGTTTCCTCTTTCAACTTAATGTGACTCTCTTGGCCATTGTTTTGTAGGATTATCAAGTTGGGTGACTGTATTTTGAGCTCCTATCCGAAGTCCTTGTCAGAAATTGGTTAATCTGCTTCCATCTTTGGATATGGTAATTTCACCGTATAAACGAATACAGTAATGTCTAAATATCTAACTGAGTGAAGAACAGTGTAATTGGAGTATTGGACTATGTATAACAAGTGCAAATCCAATGCATTCCTTCTTTCAAGTTCTGTTAACAGTATAATTAATTAGAGTTCAAAAGATGAAGGTACAAATTAATAAGCAGCATAAGATGTTTATAGGTAAGAAATTTCAAATCTCACTCAGCATGCAAAGTGTGACCATTAATTAAACAGATATCTCAATAAATGAGAACTGTTCAGAATCATTCTTCATGAACTACGAAGCAACAATTTGATAGGCCTACGCCTACCACCCCTTCGATCACGCCATTCTATATATAACAAATCTTAGCAATTATATACATGCAATAATTTCAAATACTTGAGAAGTAGTGTTCAACCAAGCCTAAGATTTTTGGAGAAAAAGTTAATAATTAGCACCTGATTACTGCATACCTAAGTTCAAGGCTTACCGTATAGAGAAGTGCCCACATTTTCCTGCCTCTTTCATCTCACTAGCACCGACAAGCTCAATAGGTCTTGAGTCAATGACTGACCTTCTAGACTTGGACACAAGAGTTGACTCACTTGTTTCACAATGTCCCTCTATTGTAACACTCCTCTCCATCTTGACTTATCAACTGAGTAACAATGCCATCCCAAAGATATAAAAGTTCCTACATGCAACCAAACATACACAAAATGTGTGATAGAATCAATTGTGTGCTCAAAACCATAATTTAAGTGTAATAGAATCAATCATGTGATGAACAAACATAAAGTTTTAAAGTAACTCATAAGATCACAGCCGAAGTCCAAAACAATCACAAGTTAGGGTGTATTAAAAAAAAGGGAATGTTCACTCCCATGATTTATCATAGAATTGATCATTAGCTGAAACGCTTCTGGAAATTGCATGCTACATCATAAAATAACACTTCCAAGCTGAAGATAAGCATATATAACGGTGCAGTGAGGAAAAAAAAGCAACCCCAGTTCCTCCATGAAGACAAAGAGAAAGATGTTTGTATTTGTTTTTTCATGATTTACATACAATACAATCAACCATGTAGCAGAAGCCACTTACAGAAGTTGCAAATTACAACATAAAATAACGCTATTAAGACAAAAAAACAAACACCTAGTATGGTTTACTTGCAAATGATAGAATCCACAAACTAACTTAAACCTCACCTCTTCAAACTCCGAATCACATCATAAAATATGCATCTTGGTCTGTAAATGGATACATATTAGGTTTGACCAGAAAATGAATATGCAACTTCGAAACAAAGAAAGCTTGATTCTGACACAGCCGAATAAGTGACCGAAAAATTGGTACAAACAAAATAAACCCACTTAAAATTCGTACATAAAAAGAAATTTAAAACAAACCTGAAGTCATAAATGAATTCGATGCATAATAAACCTAAAATCTGAGGAAAAACGGAGCTCAAACTCAGCTATAGCTAGCATTGATCAACATAACATCAATCACAGGCGTTTAAGCAAGAGATCGAAGAGTAATTAGAGAGAAGAAACACACCTTTTTCAGTCGAATATCAGGCGAAATGATTTCTCATCGATCTGCAACTCCATAGAATCTCAACAAAATGTCTAAAAAGAGAGATCGATTTACGGCGAAGGTAAAGAGATGAACATAAGGAGAAAATTCGAATCTGGTTGAGAAGAATCCAAGTTCGACAGCGAGAGAAACCCTAGCCTTTTAGGGTTCTGAAGGGCTTTTCGACACGAGAGAGAGAGAGAGAGAATTAAATTTTTTATTTAATCTTTTTTATCCGTCAAGGAACGAAGGTTTAAAACTCCCCGCCATGCCTTTTGTGTGTAAGGGAGAGAAACAAAAGCAGGGATTGACAAATGGGAGCGCTCCGACATGCCACCATGTTTTTCGGTGCTAGACCTTATCACCACCCATTATACGTATAAAACCCTAATTTTAGGGCTATGGCCAACATAACATGAAACCCTAGTAGGCTAGCACTAACCCTAGCATAATCCATATCCATATGGATAAGGACTTTGCTACGTAACTTAGGGGTATGAAATAGGGTTATGGATATGGATAGGACTTTGCTAGTGAGACCCCCTTGGGCCGAGACCACGGAGATCACAATCCAAAAGCATGGGATTTCAAATGTGGCCTACCATGTGAAATGTGTCCCACCTGAAATCCCATGCTCTTAGAGCATGGTCTCGGCCCTATTTCATACCCCTAAGTCTTCACCCTAAAGTCCTAAACCCTAATAAATGTTAAATTGCTTACTTAAGATTCTTTTGGCCTTTCATTAATGTACAATGATAATGATGATGAATATATGTATATAGAGGAGTGTTAGCCTAGACGCACTAAGTCAGATTTTTTTTTTTCAGTTTCGTAATATGGGTACAACACATGGTGCTACTGCTACGCGATAATAGAGAGAGGGACTAACACTTGTTACCACTACCTTGAATCTGGGAATGACTGTGATTGGGGCTAGCATTTCTACACAATGAAACTTGGCAACAATGTTCTTTGTGTTTGCCTGTGAACAATCAATTAATTCATTTCCACCCACAACTACGTGTTTCTTTAATTGTAGTTAAGAAGCTTTAACCCTTAGGATTAATTTTTTTTTATTATAAAACCCAAGGTCATAACTATTAAACCTAAGGGTTAAATCTTCTTTACCACAGTTAAAAGGACATGTTTTGAGTTGTGTGCATCGTTTAGGATGCGATTGAAAACCAAGTTCAATCGCTCCCGAATTCAATAGCAATCGGCTATAATCCCAACTGTGTGTATATCTGACATTTTTTCTAATATGTCAGCATCCTAGTAATTCTTTGTAGTCCTGTGTTACAAATCTTTGTTACCAAGTTTTCACTATTTTGGTGTACATGATAATTCATCCATGTGCATTGTCTAATTGGTTTCAACCAAAAGAAACAAAAATTTGTCTAATTGGTGTGACATGTTCGGCATGACCATTAGCTTAAATACCATAATTATAAGATGTTCATAACCATCAAATCAATCAATATGGCTAGTAATCCACATACAAGTCCATGAATTGAAATATTTGGAATAACCCATTACATGATCATCCCTAGAATTGGTGGTACATAAATTCGATGGTCCAGATCAATGAACATATATGTGAATTTAAAGATATAGATGGTGTATAATTTATTTATTTTTCCTTTTCTTTTTTGATTTCCATACGATTCCGGGTTCGAATTGGCTAGCTCAAGGTTCCAAGCAATGAGCCATGGGGTGAACCTCCTGCTGATAGGCAAGCACGAATCGAACCCACAGCCTCTCCAACATTGGTTGTATCTACATCAAGATCAGCCAACCTCCAAGTTTTAGGTCACAAATGGCATAACAATTTTCTGTTTCTTCTTGTGAAAATTGACATGTTACATGGTGTCAAGAAAAGGTTTCGGAACATGAAGCTTAGAAAATCTACATACATGCAAGCATGCCTATATACATAGGCATATACATGCATGAATGTACATACATACATACATGGTATCATCATATACATGGATGCTTTGGTGGTAGCATATTCCCGTTTTACCCATCCCTTTTGTCCTCTCTTTTGGCTGAATATGAATGGGACAGGGAACAAAGGCTCGCCATAGAAACAGGATCCTCTCAAGCATAGCTTAAGAGAACCTTTTAAGCATATCTTACCAAAGGTCACTGTCTCCTTTGTTGATCTAAGCGTATACTATATACATATATATATAAGAGAGAGAGAGAGAGAGAGAGAGGAGCCTCCATAGATCAAAAGAAGCGTAATTTGCAAGAAAAGTTGATGATTTACTAAAGCTAATTATCTTATGTTAGGTAGATTAATATTAATAAAATAATGTTTCCTCATTGAAATTTCTGGTGTTCCTTATATTTTAGTTATCAAAAGTGAAGAAATGGATATCACAATCCCAGTAGAATAAGAACCAGCTTTGCTGTCACATCACACTGGGATTCGATTGGCATGGCTTCCTTTTAAAAAAATTATTTAGAACAAATCAAAGACAGGTAGGGTGAAGAACTGGGTATATATTTCTGGAACTGGTTCTTATTCTTTATCTCTTTTGAATTATTCAAACTTAATCTTCTTAAAACAGCATGATAAGTGTAGCTGCTATTAAGCATCTGCACCTAATAAAGCCTGCAAAAAAGGAATAACAAGAGACATGGAAATTATAATAATAAAAATTGGAAAAGAAATTAATTAAATCTCATGTTAATGATAATGGAAGGTGGGTTTATATGAGTGACCTTTGAAAATGGTAAACCTAGATGATAGGGGAAAGTGCAGAAATTTCAGGGCGATATAGGAGTTTATGAACATAATTAAGTGAGACTACAAATGGGAGGAGATTCCATGAAGAACACTTGACCTGAGTACATGAAGATCTTGGGTCAATTTGGAGATAAATAGGTATGTTTCAGGTTGTTTACATCTAGACCTAGTTTTTGTAGCTTGCATTTGGGTACCATTCACCGAGATTACAATATGAAGGCTAATTTTCTATAATCATCAAAAAGTTGTCTATAAAGTATGAATATCAAAGATGGTGAAGACCATCTATAAAGTATATATGAAAACCAGCCAATACCACACTTCAAAGAAGTGGAGGACTTAAGTTCGAGTCTCTTTCCCTTATTGGCCACCCTCCGGGATTTATACCGACTATTTTAGTTGTGTGGTATGAGGGGATCTGCACGCCCGAGGGACTTAGTCGGGTGCTCTTAAGAGGCCCGGATACCCTCGTTTCAAAAAAAAAATCTAGAGAATATCATGAGTCATGACTCATGACACGTGGTTTACATGTGCATGGGTTTGAGAACTATGTTTCCAAGTTGAAAATTCCTGTGCAATTCTTGCATGTGAAGATGGACACCTCTATAAACTTTTTTCCGAATATGTCAAAACCTATCAGAGAATACAAAGTCCAATTCGAAAATAAACTACGTACTCCAGCCCTCAAAATTAAATATTTAAAAATAAAAGAATAGTTCATTTTAATTATATATATATATATATATATATATATATATTTGTGATGCGTTGTGTCTATGATATTTTCAGACTCCAAATTTGTGTCGACAACCTAATTTCATACTTTCTTTCAAGGTCAAAAATCAACTTCATAGGATAGATGATCACAAACATCTGATGCATTCTTTTATATCTGATTGTTCAAATAAATAACATAAAAAATCTCTAGCCCCACCTCTCTTGATATTGTGCTTTTAGCTAGGCAGTAGTACACAGACATAAGCAATTACTCATGCAGTCTGTTCATGTTCATGGTGGTGGGTTCCACTATACCATAAGAGATCTCCCAGGGCAAATGATCCAACTTCAATTCTGAACTTCTTTTTATTTTTTTTCTTTTTTATAGCTAGGGTGTACGTGTGGTGGGAGGGAGGGAGCTAGAGGAAAGAAAAACTGGGATTAGGCAAGACCCACCAAAGATATATAAAAAGGATAGCAAAAATCTGTACTGTACAGGCTCCATGAGTTGGTATCTACAGACCCTAGTGTCTGTATTCCTCTATAACTCCGGATAGATCACTAAGGATGCTATAAGGCTACATAAAATGTCATGTATATATGGATGTTTTGGTCTGAATCGAAAACTATACGTACCGGTTTCAGACTATATATATAATTTTTATCTTTTCTTAAAAAGAATCAAATAACTTATAGGAACCAAATTTACTAAATATAAAGTCATGGGAAGTAACTCAAAGATAAAGTAACAAACACAGTTACAATTACATAATAACCAAAAACATAAATAACGAATAAACAATACTTATCACATGTTTTGTATCAGTATAAAAATCTTATAGGGGGTACCAAAACTTCCTAACGGTTTTGGTAATTTTTATTTCCATGGTTTCTCACAGTCGAAATAAATTTAACAAGTTCAAATTCATAAGATAAGAGATTGATCTCTCTCGTGCCAGAGATGCCCCCCAAGGCCACTTTTACCGTTTGACCATAGTTGTTTATAACCGTCCAAATAATTGTGATAAAAGGGATGGTTGGAATTATCATGTCAGATATATCAAATCTGGTTGGAAGATCCCCTATGTGGATTCTAGCTAGAATCCATTTGCTACACCAAATGGTGGGTCCTGTCCTTAAGGTGGTAATGGTGGTGGTACAGTAATAGTAGGAGCAGCAGCAGGAGAAGGAGGTGGAAGGTAGAAACAGTAATAAGTAAAAGTGAGCTCAGTTTCAATTTTTTTTCCTGTGTTCCTTCTCTTCTCCATGTAAATATATATATCTATATATATCCAGCAAGGGTTGGTGCAGTTGGCTAATATCCCGGGTTTGTTTGCTGTGGTTGTGTGTTCAACTCCCACTCCTCGACTTACCCTCGCATCTGTAGGGAAAATTTCAAGTGGGTCCGTGTGGATACCCAAAGGAACTAGTCCTTGGCTCGAAGGCTTTGGGACACCCTCGTTACCCAAAAAAAAAAAAAGTATATATATCCACCCCATGATGATGCAGATTCTCTTTAAAATCATCCAATGCTCTTTGTTGGAATGCTTTTATGTAAAGCTAGTTTGAGAGTAATGCAATGTTAGTAGTATCCTATGCCCTTAAGATATTAAACCCCATACTCCATGAAATTAGAGGATTTTATCTTAAATGAATGCTTGGATTATATTACCATCTTCTCAAAAAGAAGAAGAAAAATACCACTGAATATCATTAGATCACACACATATCACGCTGCGTTAGTCTTCGATACCCACTTTCATTTAATGAAAAGACACCACCATTGTTAAGCAAATCAAACTCATATATTTAAACAAAATTCCCTACTTTAAGCCAGGAAAGTTGCTTGTTTAAGGTATCATTAGATTCTCAGATATTAGCATTCTCTGTCACAACAAAATCATGTTCCTTTTTTATGCCTTTTAAGTCCACCATCTACTGCTAAAGTGAGGAGAGACTGATCTGAAGACAAGCTTTTGGTTAAAGACAATGCCCACTTACTCAATTGAGAAAATTCTACTCCCTTATCTGCTAATCAATCAGTCGTCGAGTTTGCGCATTTCTCAGGACGCGCACTATATTTACGGTCCGATCGAGCATAAAATTTAAAAGAAAGAAAGGTGACAGATTCCATTTGATTAGGCAAAGAAAATTAGTGGTTAGTGGATTATTTGGTGAAGACGGTTTCGAACTCAGGTCTGTGGTGACAACCCTCAGATATTTGGTGTTTTCATGTGAAACCAAGTATAAGTACCCAAATAGGCACCTCCAAAAATGTAGCAACTTGAAAGCTTACTATATTTTCTAAGGAAACATTTTTTTTCTTGAGAATACATGAATCATTAGATGAGAGGAAAGTAACATAATCAGCATGAGAATGGTAAAAATTCTATTTAGAAGCATATGAGTATCACTGAAATCTGGTCCTTCATCAAAAGGTTGAATCTCTAAGCTTGAATAGATTTCAAGAATCTTTCTTTAGAGCTAATTAAATTCACCTATTGAGCCAATATAAGACAAGATAGGGAGATGTATCAGGACTCCCTCATCAAACCCAATTTGAAATTGTAAAGGATAAATCTCCTTAGGCTATAGTCCATCAAAGTTTTTTATCCTTTCATTTGATCTAACATTAACCTGCAAATCTGTAATATATGGAACAATATTTTGTTAAAATATTATTATTCTTTAAGTTTTTCTTCCTCAAGTTCAACTAAGGAAAATAAAAAATAAAATAAGTCTTTATTTTCTTTTTCCTGGATATGTCCTTTAACTTCAAAGTGAAGAGCTTGTAAAGCCTCTTCTTAATTATGCCACCACATTAACCCGTATTTTGAGGGATGATTACAAAAGGATGGCCATGATCAACCCTGTCTTACACTTATAACCCTTTGATTAAATCGAACATACATTAGAGAACACACCCTATCGACTCTATATATATTGACAACGGAGAGGGTGTCCCAAACCCTTCGGGACAAGGACTAGTCCTTTCGGGCGTATGCACGGACCAATCAGAATTTCCCCCCACACTTACCAACTAGTTAAGTGGAAATATCCGAGTCAAGCCCAAGCCCACACCAATGACATATGCAACGTTTCAAGGTTTCAGCATAGATTGGGCTAAACTAAGTTCAACCCTGGTCTTACCAAAACTGTCCCTCTACTAATTCCATTAGCTACCCCAGTACCTAGAATCTGTCTCGAATTCTATTCATGGTCAACTTTTATATTTGTGCAATTTTTGCGAATGGACTCTCAAAAATTGAAAATGAAAACCCATATATCTCTAATTTTTGCATAGTAGAAGCTCCTGAATTGTCTTTTTGGCAAGGACTGGTCCTTTGATTGTCCGCACCAATCCATCCGGAATTTTCCTTAAGGACACCGGGGTAGGGTAAGTCAAGGAGAGAGAGTTGAATACACAACCACAGGGAGCAAATCCGGGATGCTATATAGCCAACTGCACCAGCCACAGGAAAGTAACTACACATTTCCGTCCAATACAAACCTGAGCTAAAAGAACAAGAAACCAAAACCTCTACAGAGATAAACGGATTTGGCAAATCCGGTTATCACTTCTTGAGGTCACCACTGTCCCTTTTGGCACCCCTTAAATGTGGTTAAGATTCACCCACCCCTAGGGTTCATTCACCCATCCTTGGTTTTCAGGAAAAAAATATTAATTTTTTTTTAAATTTAAAAAACTCTATTTAGGGTTTTTTTTAATATTAAAATATTTATAAAAAAAATTAATATTAAAAAAAAAAACTAAAGATAGGTGGGTGAATCTAACCACAGTTAAGGGGTGTCAAAAGGGCTACGTGGCAACCTCAATGGGTGATAACCGGATTTGAGGATTTGGTCTCAAAGAACAATGTCTTCTTTTGGGGGTAAGGAAGTGGATCAGGCAGAGTCCACAAGCAGTTGAGAAATAGCAATTCTCAAGAAGATGAGATTGGAAACCATGAGTTTCCCTCTATGAATGGGGCACACTCCCTCCTGTTTTTTATGGTAAGCACTCCCTCCTCACTATGCTAGCTTCGGTGGCTGTTTGACGCATTCTACTCCAATCTTCCGCACGTGCTCACATAAGTTCGCATTATATGTGCTCCTGTGTGCATTGCTTTGCATTTACATGCATTTATAATCTTGAACGTGGCCACGTGAGGGACTCTTAGGGTGTGTTCGTTTTACGAGAAAGTGAATGGAAAGTAAAAGAAATGTAGGTTTTTTTATACTTTCTCAAGTTTTCCGTGTGTGGTATGCAGGAAAATATACTTCCCTTCCCATTTCTTGCACTTTCCTAATAGACCTGTACAATTACTCTGAAAAACTTTCTCCATTTTTAATGGTTATTATGAAGTGCCTTCCTCTTTTTTATGTCAGTCATTTTCTTTTCAAACATACACACCCCTAATGTAAAATCGGATATATGGTGGCTGTAAATAATGCTAAGAAAATTCTCACAATCCCTATTCCTTCCCTTTTTTTATAATAAAACAATGACTTTGTGTCAATGTCAGTTGTTTTATATTACTAAAAAGATAAGAAAGGATAAGAGAAGGGACAGTGAGACTGTGTCATGGCCCCAGTTACTTTTGTGTTGTCCATGTGCATGTGAAAACATGTAATTCTCTAGTTCTCTTTCTAACACCTCTTAAAATTAATGGAAAATCTCTATTATGAATTGTTAAAAACATATTATTATTCAAAATTTTGAAATCAAGTAAAAAAACATATACTAACCTTTCAAATCAATAGAAAAAAATAATTTTTTATCCTCACCTCACCTTGGCCTAAATTTTTTCTATCTTTCTTTTTTGGTAATAATTCTTTCTATCTTCAATCTATTCTTTTTCCTACGTAGCATTTCCTTATTCTCTAGTGTTTTGTTTTAAAACCCTTAACTTTGTTTAATATATTGTATTTTAGGATGAACAAATCAAAAATTAAATTTTTTCATGACCCACACAGTTTAACAAAAACCGCCAGAGTCAAGTAGTCACTCCGGTTCGGACAGTTTCAACTGGGTCACTCCAATTTTTATATTCAATCCATTAAAGGGTCAACTCAACTCATTAAGGTTACCAGGTCCTGGGTTAACCAGTACAACCCACCGATCTTGTTCAGGTTTTAAAACATTGGTTTGCAATCCTCGGATACTTGGCATTAATTTTTTTTTGGTTGCACACTTGTTATTAGGGGTTAGTATATGTTATGGGTGGAGTAATCAACCACGCACACCGTTCCTCACGGGTTTGAACCCGAGATCTCCCTCCTACTGAGGGGATAAATAATCACTGGGTTAGCCTCACGGTGTGTGAAACTTAACAAAATCCACTAGCATATTTTTAGTGTCAACTGTCAACGCATTGTTAGCGAAACTGTGCAAACACCCAATGATTTGTTGGCACATTTTGTGCCACTTATATAATAATAATAATAATTAATTAAACATGTTAGGAGATTCATTCACCATCAATTGTGTTATATATGAAAGAAATAAAATTAAATTAAAAATATTAAGAGACTAATTAACTAACACAAAATCCGACGGGTCGGGAATTTTGAAAGAGTCAATCTTTGGGTACTCTCATATATACTCCCTAATCCTAACCCTTTATAACCAATCATTAAGGGTCAGGATTTGAGTTGACTTATTTTATCTTTTCTAATGCCACATCAGCTCTAATCCTAACCGTTTAATAATTGAGATAAACGGTTAGGATTAGGGAGTATCCCTAGACTAATTCATTTTGAAATGTGTATAAATGTAAAAATTTTGTAATGGGTGAAACTTGACAGTAGTAGTCTTTGTAGCTCATAGCTACAAAGAATTAAGGGGATGAAATCATTGATATATGTGTCGGCATCTCATTAATCCAAAACTGTGAAATACAAGGGCCAGTTTTTACCAAATTTCACTCTTTTGTGGCCAAGATGTGCTCACAACATGTCTTGCTTCCATTTGGACACATATGACATCAAAGTCACTCAAAATAGGTTTTGAAAACATATATGTTCTACCCCAAAAGTAGGTTGAGGACACATCTGACATCAAAGTCACTCAAGCCACCATATCCAATATCCTTGGGGCTACTAAAAAAGAAACATTTGGAAGTGGTAATTTAATCGTTGGTTAGAAGAAATCAATCTCTGAAGAGAACGAGCAAAATCCACATAAGATACAATCTCAACTTGTAACATTTATCCAAGAAAAGTTCAATCTTGCTAAGAAGTCATGAAAAGAAAATTTTTGATGAACCAATATAATGATTCTTATATGTAATATTATCTTATAATTAATATAATTTCTTTTCACCAAGGTTATTATTAATTACAAGATGATCTACTGTAATATAAAGAGGATGCCCCTATTCAAAAAGTTGATTGAATCTTTTGTAATTCTAAAACTACCTTCGCCTCTTATTTCATTTCTTCTCTTCTTACAAAAATTTTCCCTTTAAAAACCAGATGAATTTTCTTATAATTCTCAAACTACCCCTATCTTAATCGTTATATATGACAAAATTGAATGTTTGCTTAATTCTCTTACTACCCCTCACTCATCTATCTATGGCATGAAATTTTTTGCGGTAATAACCGGACTCCTTGGAGTCCGGTTAAGCCACTAAAGTCGCCATGTGTCCCTTTTAACACTCTTTAACTATGGTGAAGATTCACTCACCCCTATGGTTCACTCACTTCTCCTTGGATTTTAGAGAAAAAAAATAACCCTAGGAATTAGTGAATTTTAATTAGGGTTTAAAAAAATTAATACTTTTTTTCTAAAAACCAATGATATTTGGATGAACTCATGAATCTTAACCGCAGTTAAGGGGTGTCAAAAGAGACACATGGCAACCTCAAGGGTGTTACCAGACTCCAACTGTGGTTAAGATCACCCACCCCTAGGATTCACCCACTTATTCTTGGTTTTTAGAAACAAAAAAATTAATTTTTTAAACCCTGATTAAAATTCACTAACTTCTAGGGTTAATTTTTTTTTCATATTTGTTTCTAAAAACCAAGGATAAGTGGATGAATCTTGATCACACTTAAAGAGTGTTAAAAGAAACACATGACGACCTCAGCAGCGGACTCCTCGCTCTCTTGGCAAACGCTTTGTCTTGCCAAGGCCCCGCCCGCCCCCTTTTTCGCCCGCCCCCTTTTTTGCTATACCCAAATTGCCTCTAAAGCTTTTTAGTTCTTAAAATGTCCCTCCGTCATATTTCTATAAGCAACATGCCCCTCACAATTTTTTTCTCCAAAATGTCTCTTAAGTTTCTATACTCAAAATATTCCTTAATTTTTTTCGAAATCCCTTTACTAGGTCCCTCTTCCCAATCTCTCCCACGTGCCCCCCACTAGTATATATATACAAAAATAAAAATTAAACACAAACGCTGCTGGTGGTCATGATGATAGATGAATGCAAATGCAAGCTCTATATTAAGACGCAGACCTCTGGTCCATCGTGTATAGTTTCAAAAACTTGAAAAGTAAAGGGAATAAAATTGTGATGCTCACAACACCAAAAAAAAAAGAGAAAGAGAAGCTCTTAGAATGTACATAGGCCTTGTCAAGCGAGCACCTGATGAATGAGTCTCTGCCAAAATCTCTGAATACAGCACCGTCTGACCATTGAGTTGTCGAGGCAAATACATTGTAGACAGAACAGATGTTAACCTACGTAAGAACATTATTTTCTAAATGTCCATATTCACCCTGCAGATTTAACAGCAATGTAAAGTATTAAACAGCAATTCTTTTCAGTATTTTCTAAAGCACAATCATTTGGTTTCAGTCCTCAAAACAAAAACAAAAAAAATCTTTTCGGTTACAAGTTTAGATACACTAAATAAGTGATTTCAAAACTCTCTTCTAAGTAATCGAAGCCCATAATTACCAAGTTGGAGTTTGCAAATTATTTGGTTAGGGAGAAATTTGAAAAATAAAATATTTGGGGAAAATAGAAAATGTCGGTCAAAATATGAATAAATTTTAAAAATATAGATTTTAATTATTAAAAATATATATATGATATTTATTCAGAAAATTTTCAAAAATATCATAAATAATTTGCGGAATTAGCGACTTTTTGGAAGTCATAAATTTTTTAATAAGTAGTGAAAATTTTGTAAATTAATAGCTCAAAGAAAAAATCGTGCCTATTTGAAACTTTTTCAAAAAACCGGAGAACTTTGTTACTATGTAAACGATACTACATCATTTTAATCTCTTTCACATTTTTATTTCTATAAGTATTCACCTTTTCTTTTAAGAACGTGAGTATTTATGAAGATCAACCTGTTGTACTGAAGAGAATTCTTCCTAATGCACTGGATAACTTGGCACGGAAGTCGTTAGGTTTCAGGTTTAGATATAGAAAATAAGCAATTTCAGCTGAAACTTTAACCGAAAATATTTCTCAAGCAATCATGTTTGCACTATCAAGAATGACAAAGTAAGAAC
Source organism: Tetracentron sinense (assembly GCA_015143295.1). NCBI lineage: Eukaryota > Viridiplantae > Streptophyta > Magnoliopsida > Trochodendrales > Trochodendraceae > Tetracentron > Tetracentron sinense. Next base: position 6,495,147 of record CM026569.1, read on the forward strand.
TCTAGCTCATTACAAGAAAAAATACCTCTATTCTGGTGGAAGAAGCGCTATCTCAATTTCTTGGAGTGATTTTCCTTTTGTTTCCACCACATTCATCTTCACAAAAATCACTGCCATCAAGCAAAAGGTACCAAATACCGAATACAAGACCTGAGGCCCAAGTTGCTCCAGCAAACGCAAGAAAAGCAAACCCACGAAGAAATTTACTACCTGAAAACAACAAGACCTTGAGTATATGAGAAGGATGGCATCACAAGTCTATGTATTTAAGCAGGGGAAATAAGGAGAAAACACCCAGATAAATAACTGGAGTACTCACCTATCTGCAAAAAAAAAGCATAAGAACTAACACAATCCAAAATAATTATTTGATTGAGCCCCCAAAAAAAACGACACGGATAATCCTCCAATTGCCAATACCATCTGCTTCTTACAAAAGGTATATGATATGGAAACATCAAAGATCTCTATTAAAATGCTTTTCAAGTGAAGCACCAGTCCATGAAGCATACCACCTTACATCCACTTCAAGAAAATTTTAGTTCTCCATTTTAAAGGATACCATGAGAAGATCTAAATACCATAGCGATTCAAATGGAGTCCAAGTTCAAGAGAATTCATTTGAGTTCAGAATATGTGTTCCCCAACTAAGGTATTTATTTTGACTGCCATGCTTGGCATACGAAAAGAAAGGAAGCAATGTCAAATGAAACAGAAATAAGTAGAAGAATTTTACCCAATGCACGGACATACACACTGCCATAGCTTTTGCCCTAATTCGGCTTGGAAAAATTTCTGGTAGGAGGAGACTAGGAACTGGTCCAGCTCCCAGTGAAAACATTAAGACAAACCTGCATAAACAAGTTCATAATTAGCTAACATACCATAACATTGTCACTACCAACAGTTCTAAAGCCTTTGTTTCCCTTCAGTAACCGTACAAAACCTTAGTGTATAAAAAAGATTCTAAAGTCATTTTAGCTGCCATAATCTACCAGGACTCGGTTTCTTTTTTACACAACTACCAGGAATATTTGCAAATATTTCGTGACTTTTCTTTTATTCCTCATTTTCTTGGAAACTCTATTCACCCAGATGAGGTGCTGATAATTTCATTGCTTGGTATAATCAAGCTTAAAAATTCGAAGATCAGCTCCAACTCAATTCTGTGGTTTAAAGCAATGCCTTCCGTAACTTTTTTCTAGCATGTTTAGTCATCTGATTTCCACTATCTCCTAATGACCAAAATACACCACATATTTCAGAAAATCCAAAGATAACCATCAAATCTATTGCAAACTTAAAAGATTTTCTCTTTTGGTGGGTATGCTGGGATCGAACACAAGACCTCATAATTGTGGTGCACAACGACTACACTACACAAAAAAAAATAGTTAACCATGGTAGCATTGTGAAGTAAATTTGCATTTGGATTTGTTAAGTAGATGCAAATGTCTAAACTCTCTAACAGCTGATCTTAGCTATCAGCTTCTTATAGAATCATCTCCAAGATCTTTACTCACAGCAACATGCCACCAACGGATAGATACAAAGCTCCAGAGCCTGATACATAAAAGCTTGCTGCAGTGACCTGAAGGCCCATTGCTACTGCCTGAATTTATCAAATACATAAAGCAAAGGTCAGATATCTGAGATCAAGAAAGTAAATTCTTCAGCTCGCAAAACCTGAAGCGCAATTTTTATCAGTAGGGTAGGATTATGCTGTCTAAATATCATAATCAAATCCTACAAGATTCTGATATCAATCACTAATATATGATACATTGTTTTCAGCAAATGTTTTCTGATACCAATTTACCATGCCCGAGAAGCTTCCAAGAAGAAGGGCCTTCCTTCCTAGTTTGTCCATCAAAATCATCGCAATAATTGACCCTGAAGACATTTAACTTATGCAGTAAAAAAATTGGTTATCAATAATTCTGACGTGCACAAGTTGCTCTGTAATGAAGTCATCTGTACCTGATAGATTTGCAATCCCCACACAAATATTTGCAAGGTCTGAAGGTACTCCAGCACTTTTAAAGACAGTTGAGGAGAAATAGAATACAGCATTTATACCAGATAGCTGTTGTAAAGCAAATAGGGTTGACCCAATAAAAACAACTGCAAAAGGAAGTTATGAATAACAAAGTATTTAAGAGGAAATACTACACATGCACAAAAGTCATAAGGGGAGATAAATAGCTACCTCTGAAATGGCGACCGTAGAGCAACTCTGAGAACATTACAGTATCTTTGACATCCCCTTTGTCTGGCTTGGACAATTCTGCCATTGCATATTTGACATGTGATACTCCTAAAAGCTTCTCGAATTCAGCTTCAGCTTCAGCACCTCTTCCTCGCTGTATCAAGCCAATAAGAAATTGGTAGCAATTACTTTCCTTACAAGTACATAACAAAACAGCAGTTGATAGCATGTGTCGTAAGTTCTGGTCACATAATAACAAATATGAAGAGGACACACTTGGCAAGTTTTGTAGGAGAATAATAAGCAATAGATTGTTTGTGATGAAAAAGAAACCAAAAATAGATAGAAATATTCAACAAACTGGAATTAACTAAAACCAGAGACGGTTTTTGCTCTCCATCTACCAAACAATCAACTGCATCTTCTTTAGAGGAAGAACTACCGCAAAACATCTACTTATAAAATAGTGAAGGATTCCAATTCATATTCAGGACTATCCATTTTAGTTTCAGATGTAAGTAGATAAACAGAAAAATGTGACCCAGTCAGAATAACAAACACCAAAAAAAATTATTAATAATAAATGAAGGAGGGAAGTGGGAGTTTCCATGGTGTGGATCAACAATCGGTAAGGGTCAACTGTGCAAAATTTGGAGAGAACTTGGCAAGGGATCAAAGCATCTGCTGGAAGACCACAGGCACTTCAACGGAAGTAGGTCAGAGGTCAAAACAAGAGGGGTACTTAAAAATCAGGGACAGGGTCCAGCTGGGTGTTGAGATAAGGGCTGCATTACAACAGATCCCACATCACACCAAGGGATTGAATGGTACTTAAAAAACTGTATACAGAGAGGGGATTGGATGAGGTCATTCATGAAGCAGACTGGAGGGTCATAAAAAAGAATAATGATAAATAAATAAATAAAAAAGGGAGGAAAGAGTCCTAGAATATGATCAGGATATATCCTTCCTTCTCAAACAGCATACTTTGTTCTACTTCGACACTTCTTTGAAGCATTTCTGTTCATTTTCAACATATCATGGGTATGGTTATGATATAATCTGATGGAGGAAACTTCTCAATCGCACAAGAAATCAATCGTCTCAAGAAACAAAAGAAGATTACAAACAAAAGAAAACGACCTTGTAAAGCCAATGAGGACTCTCTGCACAGAATTCCATGGCAAGAGCAAATATTGCAGCAGGAATAACAGGTACCCAAAAACACACCCGCCACCTGAACACATAGTCGAGTTATGGAAGTATATTGGGAGGTTAAATATTAATAATCTGTTTTCAAATTGGAACAGATTATAAAATGACCATCCTAATTCCAGAAAAAATTAGCTTCTTATCCATGTTCCTTACCAACCCAAAATTCCCTTGGCAGGGATTCCAATAAACAGAGACCCCATTAGTCCAATACATGTTGCAATCTGAATGAAGCTCCCATAAGTACCCCTCACAAAAGCAGGTGAAACCTGCTTATGTAGACAAGGCGAAATCAGATAAGAAGTACCCACAAACGACAAGGAACAATAAATATCACCAAATAATTACAGTGGTAAACCATCTCTTTTACCTCTGCCACATAGAGAGCTGAAACAGCGGGACCTAAACCCATGCCAGTTCCAACTAGCAACCTCCCAATAAGCATACCCTCCAGGTTTTTTGTTGTTGCACTGAAAATGCAAGCATGAAAATATATTTTATAAGCCTAACATAAATTCAAATATGAGTAAAAACAATAAGCAATCAGAAAGATTATCTATCCACTGTAATATATACAAAAGATGCGGAGAACAAGGAGGTTATCAGGAAAACTATTGACTGTAGTTCCATTTTAGAACTTTAACAAGTAACAATCTAAAAGAAAACACAAGAACGTGGATGGTGCTGTTGGTTTACTTGGTTTTATAGTCTGTATCACCCTTTCTTGCGTGAATGCATCAAAAGGTGAGGAGTGAGGAGACAATTGCACATTGTAACCTCTCTTTCAAATTCTACCAGGTTAAAATAACAGCGAATGATTACTAGGATGAGAAGAAATTTATATGATTGTGGGGTTGAAAGCCCTCAGTGTTATTTATCTCTTATTCCTTTTCTTTTGGGTAGTTTCTTCCATCAGGGATATAAGGAATTTTTCCCAATTTTGTTACTCTATTTCTCTTCGTAATTGCGTGCTTGGGAACCTTCTCATTCTCAGGGCGTTTAGTAACATATGCATCAGTCTATCAAACAAAATGACACACGAAATGCAGGATGAGAACTTAATTTGTAACACAGAATAGTAAAGTTCCACCTTCTCAACATTTTGAGATCTTGGAAATTGGAATGCAGTGGAGAGCTCCTTTCTTCCCTCTAATTCCATCCTTAGGGAATGGCCTCTAATTCCATCCATAGGGAATGGCGTCCACCACTGGAAGAAATCAAGCTTAGCATTGATGGTTTTTCTCTTGGAAAACCTGGCTCCTCAGGCATCAAAGGCTTTCTCGGGGACCAAGAACTAAGAGTGACTTATGTTTTCTCTGTTCTGATAGGAAGTTGTGATTTCGACAAAGCTGATGCCTTAGTTTTCCTACGAGGCTGAAATAGCCAAGAGGCTTAATTCAGCCATCTTAGTGATCATAAAAATTTTAGTAAAGCGTTGTGTTAGGCATAAGTAACGAAAAATGGCTCTTGAAGAATCTCCCATATCATTAAAGAATCTCCCATATCATTAAAGAATAAAGAAGTCCAGGACTTTTTTTTTTGGTAACGAGGGTGTCCGTGGCTCCGTACCTCTTAGAGCACCCGACTAAATCCCCCGGGCACGTGCAAAACCCCCCAGTCCAAGTCCAGGACTTGTGGGCTCCTTTGAACATCTCATTTTCCTTGTGTCCCAAGATCAGCCAATTATATGGCAGACCGCTTCGTAACAGATGGGGTTCACAGGGAGGTCATGTTTAATGGAGCAAACCTTCCTTTGTAATTTTTCTTATTCTTCTTTTCTCCCCCTATATTATCATTAAACATAATTTTTCATTAACAGTAAAAGAAAGTAGTCATTTTTTGAGAAATATGGCTCCACAAGTCCCGGAAATCATGCTCCCTTGAATTGAATAAATAGGCCTAGGAAGCCAGAGTAGTATAAAGACGAGTCCGGGGATAAACTACACCGAACGGAGGGACCAATGTAGCCCCATTACCAGTAAAAAAAAAAATCATTTTACATAAGCAAACCTCTTAAGAGTAATTGCAATAGGTAAAAGATTCTGAAATGAAAAAACTTATGTGACACCAAGTTTCACCTACAGAGGTACTGGATTTCAACTTGCAGTGGATACCCCAAGGCCAGGACCCCAGACAACAAACTAAAATTAAAAACAAAAGCCCAAGATTTTTTAATAAGAAGAAATGCATTTCCCCTTTGCCTGAAAGAGCTCCACCTCGTTGTCAATTGGAAATAAATAATTAAATTGAAGCACCTAATATAAAACTTATTTAACAGCTAGATATTTTGTGACATAAAAACACACATGTTACCTCATAGAAGCCCCCATAATCATTGGCAAAGCACACAACTGGAAAGCCCTACGGCGTCCAACCCCATCTGCAATCCAACCACTGAATAGAGATCCAACAAAAGCACCACCCAAACACGTACTCACCACTAGACCTTCATTTGACATAAAATAGGCAAATCTATTATAATGAAATTCCAAATTAAAAAATAATATACAATTAAAATTGAAATATCCATTGCATAGAGTACCTTCGGCAATGGTATTCCCACTAAAACCAAGATCCAAGGAAATGCTTTCAAGTGGTTCATTAACTACCCTGTATAAATTATAAAACAAAAGCAAACACCACAAATCATATTTCTCAATTTCTTGTTTCTTAAACATAAAAATAATATTGAGAATGAGAAAGGAAAAAAAACATGAGAAAAGACATTTGAGTTTCAAAGATGTGGAACACACCCAAGGTGGTAGCCAAATAAGCATGAAGAAATGGTTGCCACAAGTATATGCGGAAAAGAAAGCCTCCATGAAGGGTTTATAGTTTGTTGCCCCATACCGTTCTGCAAATGGTCTGAAACTTATACAAGAATTTAGCCCAAATATCATCACAAACTGCTTAGTTACATTCATATAATTCTAAACTACATCCAAAAAGGGACTACTGCATCAAACATATATAATTTGCAAGAACATGTGAAATCATGAACCAGAGAAGGAAAACTTGCTAAAATGTATTCAGATATGCGAAAAAGTTGTTAATACAGTAACTTTCAAAAGCACAGGCCACATGACCAAATTTTAGAAGCTGCAATGATCTATAGGCAGTAACGAGTACCTGAATTTTCTTGTGTGTCAAAAACACTCATATAATCCCTCGACGACATGCGCTTGTACGTCGAGGAAGCATCACGTTGACATCCTCGCATGCCAAAAATCAACCAGCGTTCTCCCCAAAATCCTAGCTTAGAGAAATTTATGATCACATTGTCACACACCACATCAACTGATAAGCATTCATAGGGCATATCAATCCCAATTCTATGACATCAATCTTCAGTTTAGTAAATTTGTCTACTATCTACCTTTCAGAATTTCAAACACTTAGATCAAAATATTCTCCAACAAATGCCTATATAAACCAGGAAAAAAAACCACATTGAAGAATAAAACAACCCTGACTAGACATTTCAACTGCAGATGAATTTGATCTTAGATCTCAGAAATGAATAACTCCACCTCTGGAACTGAAATTTGGCGCTAATTTCAGCTTATCAGTGGATGCTCTACCTCAAAATCACAGATTTGCACCATAAACAACAGATGATCGGCTTCTGATCAAATTTAGCTATAGAGAGAGAGAGATTGCTTGACATATTTAATGGAGAAACCTTTACCGATCAGTTTGAGTATCAAAAACAAGTTGAAGAACTAAAATTAGCTAAACACGTAGAATCACAGCGATTCTAAATCCAGAACAGAATCGTTGAACAGAATGCTGTTGGCATTACGTCTAAAAACTCAAATCATAGGTTTTCACATAAAATACAGAATCTGAATCCGATTTTGGATCGAAAAAATTTTAAAAAAAAAAAAAAAAAAATTTGAAAAAAAAAAACTACGAAAATCATCCAATGCAACTCTAGAGAAGAATACGAAGCTCATTACCTTTGCTAATAGCTTCGAATGCTCAGATGCGGAGGAAGGGATCTGAAACTGGAGAGATGAATAGAAATAACAGACTCCGTAGGCTTCATGAAGTCCCAACTGAAGAAGAGGAAATATGCGCGAAAATCTCGAAGCCGTTTCCAGAAGAGAAGAAATATCCGTGCTAACGTGCGCCTGGATTTTGGTTTTGGGTTTTTGGTTTTTTGGATTTTCCCCGCTAGTTGGAATTTGGAATTACTGGAGAAAGCTAAAGAAACTAGTGTTGTAAGAACCGGACCGGGCATCAAACCGGTGGAGTCGCGGGTACCGGTTCAACCGGTCTGGTTCGATCGTGTACTTTTTGCCCAAAAATCAATTTTTTTTTTCATTTGTTTTCTTAATTTTTCCCTGTTCTGACCAGTTCCACCGATTCTGGCTGTATCCGGAAAAGTCCCGGTATTGAGGGTTTTGGGAACTGGCGAGGGGATCGGTTCTCGATTCCCACCGGTTCAATCAACCGGTCCGGTCCGGTCCGGTTCTGACAACACTGACAGAAACTCGTAGGGGAGTGCTAGCCTCACACTCCTCCTCTTACCCTTTCCGTTTTAAGACGAAGATAAACCCACTATAAAATCCTTGTCTTTTTGCCAAAAGTGCTTAACCAACAAAATCCTTATTGTAACATCGGATGTTTTGGGAGAGCCACCCAGCCTTCTAAGGCCCTCAAAGAGGTGTTTTTTTTAAGCCCGAGGGTCAGGCTGGATTACCATTCCAAAATTTAGGTTTATTTTTAGATTAATAAATTTGAGCCGGAGCTCTGCCGCACGTCATTGAAGCGAACCTCCCCTTTATAGATTATAAGTGTGACTTATGAAGGAGGCTGGGTCAATTTTGAAACACACCATAATTATACAATTGCTACAGGGTGAAACAGAGCTCCCCTTTATATTTAGACTACTTATTTTTAAGCGAGAGGGTCAGGCTGAATTAATATTCCAAATCCTCTTACTTGAGAGAGAGACTTTATATATGTCTTATAAAATTTAGCCATATTCTCTGTCCCTTAAGTGACGTTTGATATCACTAATCTAAATAAGTAGAGTTTATTTGAAAATTGTGTTTTGTTGGACTTTAGATTATTAAGCTGAAGGTTAATTGGATGTTTACATCTTTTTAAAGTAGAGATTTTAGAGTAAAAAAATTATAATTTAATAATGAGCTCATAAGTACTTTTTACTGTAAAGGTAAAACTCCTACTTCAAAAAGAAGTAGACATGCAGTGAGTCTTCAACTTAACAATCTAAAGTCCCACTAAGCGTTAGGATATAATGGTAATTTTCATAAATTCTCACTAATACAGATTTCTAAAGCTAAAAGGATGAGGATTATTTTTTGTTGGCAATCGACATAAAAACACTGCTAAATCACATAACTTCACTTTCTTTTTTTTGTAATCGAGGTCTTGGCCTGACCATAACCCTTGACATAGGGTTTGGACCTAACCAGTTTAGTGACCATTGGGCCTGCTAAGACCTATGCTCACCCTGCCCATTGATAGCCTTAATATTGACACTACTCCTCTTAACTCTTAACTCAAATGGCAAGGTATGCCCCCTCTCTCTCATGAAGGTGGTCCTATATGATCAAGTCCCAGGGAAGAATAGAAAATTAACTAAAAGAAATGAAAACAAAAATTAAGTAGATAAAGATAATGAGAAAATATTAAAATAGCATGCACTTTAATTGAAGGGAAAATGGTTTAGCGTGGCTCAAAACAAATAACACGCATACCTAATTTTGTATTTTGGTCAGCATCCCTTACTTTTTCTTTTTTAACATAGGATATCCCATCCTTGACAAGGAAGGACTAATTCCGCAGATGCACGCAATACCCACAAAGACAATGTTGGGAGCAAATCCACACCTTGCACTAACTGAGCTACCCATGCAGGCTTAACAATTAACATTTATTACAAAAGCGGGCTTTGACTAATGCTCCGTTTGTTTTGATGTAAAATAGAGGAAAATAAAAGAATTCTACGAAAAATGTCATTTTTCGTGAGTATTTTCTTCAGGACAATTGACATTTTCCATGAATTTCATTTGTTTTCCCCTATTTTACATCAAAACAATCGGAGCATAAGTGTTGATCAATAGAATATTAGGGGGTCCAAGCAGGCTAATAAAAATCAGAATAATTTTTCATGGTGTAATAATTGGGATAAGGCATTAATTAAAAAAAAAATGAAAAAGACGTTATGTTCTTGAGAAAGCTTTTGATACTTCTGATAAGGATGAGTGTAAATAAATTCCAGTTATGGAGCTGGGAGACAACCCCTACTGCCGTACGTTAAGAAAGTAAGCAGGAAGCAACTTCTTGTTGAAATTTAGCCTGTGCTTCATAATAATGTATAGAACTTCACCATTAGCCTGTTTTTGCAAATACATTATTTTTTGGAAGGTAAATAATCACCTCCTCGGTCGGTGAGGTGAGAAGGGGTGTCTCGGCTCTCTTTTCTTGCCAAGTGTCCCACTTTTAACTCATTTTAACTGTGATTTAGATTCACTCATCCTTAAGGTTCACTCATCTACCCTTGGTTTTTAGAAAACAAAAATTAACAACAAAGTTTATAAAAAAGTTAACCCGAGTTCATGGCTATTGAAGGGTCGGCTTTGTGAGAGCGAGAAGCAATAGTTGGTCCCTTGCCATCGTCTGTCGCCTGTGGAGCGAACTATTACACATTTTGGAATATCGACTTGCAATAAAATTCATCATTTATGCATGGTTTTGAGTCCACCGTGATCATAAAATTTGTTCATGTTACATTCCGATAAAGGACTAATAACATGTCTTTATCTATCCAATTTTAATTTTTTTTTTAATTATTAATCTTAATTTAATCAGGCTTAAGAAGTTTTAAAAGGGACAGAGTTCACTAATCACAACTCTAAATAAAATTAATTATTATTTTAAATAAAATTAATTATATTTTTAATTTTTATATTATTCATATAAAAAATTATAAATTTGTCAAATTTCCCACATAATCAACTAACTAGAGTTAGTTTGGGGACCACTATATATAGATGAGAGTAAAAATTAGAAAGTATATATTTTTTAATAGTAAGTAATATTAAAAAAATCACAAAATTTGGACTCCGCCCTTGCACGTGGCTATATGACACAAACGGTCTTCATTAGACCATCTAAAATGGCCCTGTCAAATGAGGTAGCAAACATAAGTTGTTGTGCTACGTAGGATATCAACGAGCACAACAACTTCAAAGCCAAATTTGCTTACTTTAAGTTTCGCACGGCAAATTTGCCGGTTTTGAAGCACGCGGCAAAGTGAATTAAAATATCTCAAACCCTTTTGAGTCAAAGTTTCTTTTCCACGCCAATGTCTCTTTTCACTTCTCCACCCATAATAATACATGTGGAAATAAGTGTGAGAATAAGGGGGAGAGATTTCAAATGGGGAGAAGTCAAAAACAAAAAAAGGGAGAAAATAAAATGACTTCTCCCCATTTATATGCCAACTGTCGCACAATGTATGGAACCCGAGAGCCCTTTCTGGCTTCGCCAAAGACAAGCCAAGGCCCTCTTTCAAAGGCCTCCTTGCAACGGCTATAAATGGCCTTTTTTTTTTCTGGAATGCCATGGCCATAAAGCCAAGCCCCATACTTTTTTAATTACAAAAAAAAAATTCACCACTTTCCCCAGTAGTTCTAGTATCTTTTACACCACTTTCCCCAGTAGTTCTAGTATCTTTTAGTGTGATCAATTTTAACACATTTCCACCACTTTTCCTTGTCATTCTAGTATCTTTTAGTGTGTTCAATTTTGAGAAGAATCCTCAATTTTTTACTCAGAGAATTATAGATCAATCATCGTAATTCCCTACTCAGAGAATGCATGCTAGTTTCAACGTACAAGAAGGAATTCTTCTTATGACGGCATAGCTCAACATCAATATAGATGACGTGCACAGGAACGACCAAAATAAGAACATTTTCTGAGGGTGAGTGTGATAGTATTTCCACTACTACAAGAAAATCGATAGCGATCGGTATGAGAAATCACTATAGCAAAAGTAGGCGACTATTCAACATGCAACCAACAAATTTTATAGTTATCATGTTTAAATTGAAAAAATACACCCAAGTGGAAAGAATGAACAAGATAAGGTCAACATATATATATAAATGTTAATTCTATGTTTGATTATCGTTGTTTTGCAAGTATTTAATTAAGATTTGTATTTTTCATATTGTTGATTCAAAAGCACTCTACGAACAAACAGTTGAAAAAAAATTCATGTTTGAACATTGTTGGAATCTGTTGAGACTCCAGCCAAAGTGGATGGATGACTTTAGCAAGCAAAAATCATCATTCTGCAAGGCTGCAAAATATTTTTCCAGCATGTCATCACCTTCTACTCTAGAGAGTTTCATAAATCTTATGGATGACAACGTTTCAAATACTAATTTTTTGCAGAGACCACCAGGTAGGAATGCTGAAAAGCGAAAGATGCGAGATTGCAAAAAAAAACATCACAGAAACACCTATTGCTGTGGATCTTTTAAGAGAAATGATGAAAGCGAGAGAAAAAACTGCTACAGCATACTTGCATGCAATTGAAGAAAAAAAGCATACCAATGCAAAAAAATTGGAGCTGGCCGAAAGGCAACTAAACCTGAAAGAAGATAAACAGCAACATAAACAAGTAGCAGAAGATGAGAGAATAATGACGATGAATACAAGCGGAATGACTCCTGATGCCTAAGAATATTATAGATGTCTTAGGATGCATATTCTTCAGATAGGCTTGGGTGATGTTTGAAACTAGTTATTTCTTTTTATTATATGCTATCATTATTGTATTTAGACGTTCATACGAGCCCCCTGAAATTGCCACAAGTGCTCAACAAGATTTATTTATTGATAATGTATTCATCTATCCCGAATGCGATGGTGATTTTGAATGATTTGTGATAGTTCTACCATTAGCTCGTGTGACACCGTAATATTTTCATCAATTACATCGTAATTGAGGTCAAGTATGTAAACATCGCTTTCATCTTCAACTATCATGTTGTGCATTATATAATGCACGCCTTCATTCTATCTCTGAGAGTTGGAAGATCCCAAAAATGAGAAGGTCCACGAACAATTGCAAATCGCGTTTAGAGCACTCCAAATGCTCGCTAAATATCTTTCCTTACCGACTCTTGAGCTGCAACAAAATGTTTATCCTTATTCTCTCATGGAAATGAAAATTTTTTTTCGAATGTTGACCAAGGGGGATATATGTCATCAGCAAGATAATACTCCGTTATATAGTTATGACCATTAATTGAGTAATTGACTGGAGGTGTTCTCCTTGGATGAGGTTGGTAAATAAAGAAGATCGTTCTAACACATTGATATCATTGTGAGATCCTGATAACCCAAAGAAAGCATGTCATATCCACAGATCATTCGAAGCCACGACTTCAAGAATAATCAATAAATCGTGGTGGCCTCCCCTTTCAAACTAACCTTTCCATACAATTGGACAATTCTTCCACTTCCAATGCATGCAATCGATACTCCCCAACATCCCAAGAAACCCACGACACTCACCTTGAGTTAGCAATCTCAAAATATCGTCGTTGTTTGGTGATCTCGAGTACTTCTCACCAAAAACTTCAACCACCACTCTAACAAACCTTCTTAGACTTTCGATTGAGTTACTTTCAGCGATCCTCACATAGTCATCCACAATATCTGTCATTATTCCATATGCAAGCATCCTCATTGCAGCAGTGACCTTTTGAAGAGATGATAAACCAATGTATCTAGTTGCATCTTTTAGGACAAAGTATGGTCATGAGCCTCTACTACATACTATATTCAAAGAAAAATAGGTCGGCTCATCCAAAACCTCCTTCAAAATTGAATAGAAGAGTATACAGGGTTTTCAAAAAAATATTCGGTAAAGTCTTTTGTGGCCTTGAACTCGATCAGGTCTAATAGTTGCATGACTTTGAATAGAACCGCGACGTGGTCTCGTTCTTCTCTCTACATCAGATTGTTCTTTTTGTAGAGCAATTATGACCAACATCTTCAATTCATAGTCGGGGGTGGGGTCGGAGTCAAAGTCGGAGAGAAGTAGATCCATCTGAAGTAGAGATTATGGAGTTGAGAAGTCTAAAATGAGAAATGTGTGTGAGAATGAGTGACGAAGTTGTTGAATTTATTTTTTTTTAAAAAGTTGAAAATTCAAATTTTGAATTACAACTGTCATAAGCGACAATAAACGGTCATAAACGAAAATAAACGTGCTTAAACAATCATAAACGTGCATAAATTGACATAATAGGTAAAAGATAAAATTATAAGAAATAATAGAATTTGCTACTTCCATTAGAGTAAAAAATTTGAAAAGTAACAAATAAAGGAAACAAATATGTATATAGGATAGCAAATGATACATTTGATACCCAAATTTGCTACTTATCCTTGGAGATGGTCTTAAATCGAAATTTTAATGGTCCTTCTGAGAGGTATTATTCCTGATGCGCTTCAAGGTTGCCCACTATCTACACTTTATCAGCTTACCTCAATTCATTGGTAGTCCAACATAGGGTTACCAAGCTCACTGTCAGCAAACCGAACTTAGTTCGTGGTTTGGTTTGAATTGGTTCGTGAAATTGAGCGAATCCAAACAGTCTTGGTTCACTGAATCTTTTATTCAAGTTCACTAATATTTTTCTTTGGCTTTAGAGAATTTATACTTGGGGTTTGACAAATTATTCTTTTGGGTTCGTGAACTACTCATAAAAAGAAATTTTATGAATTTTAAAAAACATATACTAAGTTCATATATATATATATATATATATATTTGTTTAACAAGTTTACTTGGACCCAAGTTAACAAACAAAACTAAAGAAGCTAAGCGAACTGAGAATCGAATCCCATCCTACCCCTAGAGAATTAGGTTCACTATAGAGGAGAATTATCTCATCCTACCCCTAGAGAATTAGGTTCACTCTAGAATGGAGAACTGCGCACCGTAAACCAAGTAACATCGGTCCAACATTTTTGCTCATCGTGTCTCAGGTAAGGGTCATCCACAGGAGCTCTAATTTATTCCAGGAATCTGTGGACTAATCATGTATAGGGGTGTCAATTCATTTTTTCGATTTTTGAATTAGCCCAACCTGTTTACAAGGGCATCGGATTGTCTCTGGCGAAGCCAGAAAGGGCTCACGGGGTTCCATACATTGGCGTAAAAATGGGGAGAGGTCATTCCATTTTCTCCTCATAATTTTGACTTCTCCCCATTTGATATCTCACACCCTTATTCTCACACACATATCGCCACATGTCTTGTTTCTTATTATAAGTAGAGAAGTCAAAATCATGGGCCCCATGATTTTGACTTCTCCACCACATGTCACCTATTCTATGGAACCCCGAGATAAGCCATTTCTGGCTTCGCCAGAGACAAGCCAAGGCCTCTCTGGCGAAGCCAGAAAGGGCTTATCTCGGATTCCATAGAATGGGTGACATGCCCATGATTTTGACGACTCCACCTATTATAAGACATGTGGCGATAAGTGTGTGTGAATAAAGGTGTGAGATATCAAATGGGGAGAAGTCAAAATTATGGGAAGAAAATGGAATGACTTCTCCCCATTTTTACGCCAAGTGTCACACAATGTATGGAACCCCGAGAGCCCTTTCTGGCTTCGCCAGAGACAATCCGAGGCCCGCCAGAGACAAGCCAAGGCCATAGATAGGGTATAGCACACACATGATCGTTGTGATGGTTGGATGGGTCACGCCTAGTAAATCAGATAATCATGACCATCCAATTTATTGCATCAAATTTGAATGCTCGGAAAGATAATAGTGGTAGTCCGATGGTAGGAATGGATAACCTGCATGTAGTTCAGCCCTGTTGATATTGGAGACCTTTGGATGAATGGTTAGGATCACCCACGCTGTGGAGTAGGGCCTTTAATATGACCTGCAGGAGAATTAGGAAACACTGTCCTCGCACATGTCAAGAAGAGGAAAACTTGTTGACATATACAATAATGAGAAGCAGAGCATAAGCAAAGGTAAACTCTTGCAGTTAGCTGACATCCCGGGTTTGCTCCCTGTGATTATGTGTTCAACTCCCACTCGTCAACTTACCCTAGTGTTGGTAGGAAAAATTCCAAGTGGGTCCGTGCAGACATCCGAAGGGACTAGTCTCTGCCTCGAAGTGTTTGGGACACCATCCGTTACCAAAACAAAAAACAGAGTTCCTCTTTGTATTTATATAACTCAGAAGATTCAGATTTTCAAGCTAGCAAAGTGCCACACTACGATTTATGCTATACAATAAAATATTTGGGAAACCGTACATCACGATGCAAGGACCCGAAAAGTTTCACAAGGAGAATGTCCTTTATCCGGCTGCTGCTGGACCACCTAAAAACAGTGTCTCTTGATCATAGAAAGGCAAACCCTCGCGAGCAATCAGATTAACAGCAGAGTGCTTAAGCTATACCATAATGTGAATTCGGTTATCAAGTGCCGCCCATAGATGAACTCAATATCTGGATCTGCTAAGAATAGGGGCAAAGATGAAAAGTGAGATTAGGAGATCAATTTTGAATGGAAGAAAGAAATACAGTTGTAACGGAATATAATACCTTATTCACAAGCATGTTTATTTGCTCTCGATACATCTCCTTCAAGTCCACAATATCAGCTCGGAGTTCTTCCAGCTGCATAAATATGTCCACTTCCAAGCGTCAGGGACTAGAAAGTTGGATATAGAAAATGAAGTCACGTCTAAATTACAAAATGATTAGAATCATACATAAGAGCACCAAGAAAGCACACCACTGAACCAAAATCATTTTTTTTTTTTAATGGTAATCAAGCCAAAATATATTAAAAAGAGAACAAGAATACAGGAAAAAAGAATAGACGGAATCAAGAGTTTACAAGCAAATAAACTCAAACACACCATGAAAAGCATCAAATTCCTGACTCCTAGCCTAGGAACCCCTCCCAAACTGAAATCAACCCTACACTGCCCGAAGCTCCTCCCCATCGCAATTTAGACCCTCCCACTCCAAAGCAACCAACCAAATCTGGGCACAGATACGGGATTGAGAAACCGAAGAATTTTCAAAAACTCTAAAATTCTTCTCCTTCCATATCATCCATGCTATGGCACCTGGCAACACCGCCCAGAGCGCCTCCCAAGCCCCAACCTCACAAGGCCTAGGCCAACTAGCTAAGAAGTTATGAAAAGAAGGGAGGAAGACCCAGTCCATGCCCATGCATGACAGAAAAAAGCCCCAAATACCAGCCACATACGAACAGTGTAAGAGCAAACGATCCACTGAAGCTTCCGCTTGGAGACAAATGAAACACCGGTTGGTCATCTCCACCCTCTATGTTGTAGATGATCACAAGTGAAGATTTTATTCAATGCTGCATTCCAGAGGGAAAAAAAAATACCTTAGAAGGAATACCTAGATTCCACACTACCCGATGAAAGAACAATCCCATAGAGACCGGACACAAAGACTGAAAAAGAGATCTAACTGAGAAGCAACCATTTTTATTGCCGAACCAAACCCTACAATCCTTAATTTTAGCACATGGGGAGTGTGAGCTTATGCAAGCCAACCGACGCGACACTTCCTCTATTTTCCAATCAATTAAGTCACCTCTCAACGACGGACACCAAACCACCCCGTCACCCCTCCTCTCAAAGTAGTCACCTACCACTGCTTCCTTGTCTGTGGCAAGTATAAAGATATGGCCAAAACCATCTCGAAGCCTAGAATTATCACACCACACGTTTTTCCAGAATCTCACTTCGGTCCCTTGACCCACTCTAAACCTGAACTTAGGCACCACCAAACTAGTCATTGCCATGATCCCCTATCATAGACCCAAGTCATGGGAAATCTTAACCTGCTTTGGGACCCAACACGACGCTGCCCCATATTAAGCCACGATCACCGCACGCCACAAACTAGACCTTTCTGCACCATTTTCCTAACAAAACCTTATTCACCAACACCAAAGACTTCAGATTTAACCCCCCATTTTCCTTAGCCTGACAAATTTGGTTCCATGTCATCAAATAATAAGTCCACCTTCTCGTTCCACAAAAATTCTCTCTGCATTCGCTCAAACGAGATGGTCACTGACTTGGGCATGGTTAAGGCGGACATGTAGAATGTCGGGAGACTACTAAGGGTGCTTTGGATAAGAGTTAATTTGCCTCCTTTTAAAAGATAGTGCACCTTCCACCCTGCTAACCGCTTCGCACACCGTTCAATCATTGGCGCCACAACCTCTCTAGCTTTGAAACGTCCCCCTAATGGCATGCCCAGGTACTTTGACGGAAGAACTCCCATCCTACACCCAAAACAAACTACATGTTCCATGATTAGAACTTCTCATACCTTACTATCTCAGACTTGGCCAAGTTTACCCGTACCCCAGACACCGCTTCAAAGCACCAAAGAAGACACTTAAGGTGCAAAAGATGACTTGGCAACACGTTACAGAAAATCAGGGTGTCATTAGCAAACTGGAGGTGGGATATGCGCAACTGAGCTGCGCCAACCGAGAAACCCTCGAATACTGACTCCTCTGCTCTAGATAGCATTTTGTTCAAGGCCTCCAAGACCAACACGAAAAGGAACGGGGATATCGGGTCTCCCTGCCACAGCTCCCTAGAGTTAGGGAAATAACCTACCGAACTCTCATTCAGAATAATGGAGAATGATACAGAGGAGATACACATCTTCACTCAATTCCTCCATTTAAGATCAAAACTCATTCTATCAAAGACATAATCCAAGAATCCCTAACTTACGTGGTCATATGCTTTCTCCATATCTACTTTGCAAACAATATCAGGAGATCTAGACCTAATGCGAGCATCAATGCATTCATTGGTTATTAGAATCCCATCAAGAATCTGTCTTCCTCCCACAAATGCTCCTTAGTGAGGAGAAATGATGGAAGCCATCACTTTCTAAAGATGGGCCGCCAAGACCTTAGCAAGGATCTTGTACATACTACTCACAAAACTGATCGAGCGAAAGTCTGTTAGTTCCACTGCACCCTCCTTCAGAATCAACGCCACAAAAGTACTATTCAACACTCGATCAAAGCGCCCTAAGGAATAAAATTCCTTCAACACCTCCAAAACATCTCTTCCCATGATCTCCCAGCTCGCCCTGTAGAATTCAATGGTGAAACCATACGGGCCTGGAGCTTTATCCCCGACCATACCATGAATAACACCCAATTCCTCTTCCTCCTCAAAGGGCCCCTCCAAAGAGGAACTTTGCTCTAGGGACAGACTCGCGAATGATAGACCATCCAACCTCGGCCGCCATCTTTCCTTCTCTTGATACAATTCTTTATAGTAAGAGATGACGCTATCTTCTATTTCTCTGCTCCCCTCCCTCCATGCCCCGTTCACCTTTAACTTTGAGATAAAGTTTCGCTTTCTATTAAAATTTGATGTACGATAGAAAAACTTGGTATTCTGATCTCCCTCTTTAAGATACCTCGTTCTAGCCTTCGGTTTCCAACTGATCTCCTCTAGGTTAAGCACCGCCAAATATTCAATCTTCTTTGCCTCATACTCCCAGGATTCGATAGCCGATAGCTCTCATCGTTCAGCAAAACCCTCCAACTCTGCAATCTCCCTAAGAAGCCCATCCAGTCTTACCTGAGTATAACCAAAAACCTCTTTGTTCCACACCTTAAGCCTTGTTTTCAAGGCTTTCAATTTTCGACTAAAGCGCGTACTAGCTGACCCCCATCCCCCCTCACCTCTCCACACTTCAACCACGACATCTTGAAACCTCTCATCCTTAAGCCACGTATTCTCGAATCGAAACGGAGAAGGTCCTCCTATAAAACATCCGGTTTCTAATACAATAGGGCAATGGTCCGAGATTGGCCCGGGGAGTGATGATTGCGTAACATTCAAAAACTGACTCTCCCACTCCAGGCTTACTAAGAATTTGTCTAGCTGGCTAGCTCTCCCATTGGAAGCCGAGTGAGACCAAGTAAATTGGGCCCCCCGCGACAGATAATCTATAAGTTCATGGCGACGAATGAACTCCCCAAACCTCTTCAATTTTGTCGTAAGAGCACTCCCCCCTTTCTTTTTTGAAGCTAATCGGATGCAGTTAAAATCTCCCCCCAAACACCAAGGGCTACCCCATCGCACACTAACATCATCCAACTCCTCCCACAATTGCCTATCATCAGCCCCTCCCTAGGGCCCGTAGACCCCAGTGAACACCCAAGAAAACTCCTCTCCAACCAACCTACAAATGATGAAAATCGAAAAAGCCCCTATTCCGAGTCCAAGACCTTTACCTTAGCTTTACCCCACATAAGTAAGATACCACCTGAAGCACCAAATGATGGGCTCGCAGACCAACCCGGGCCCCATAAATCTCAGATATGAAACTCTTGTACTACTTCTAGCTTTGTTTCCTGAATACAAACAATCGACGGCCGCTTAGTGCGTACAAAGTGTTTGATTGCCGCCCTTTTCTCAGTCTATTCCAACCCCCTTATATTCTAAGATTTGATTAAGAAATCTAGTATTGGGTAACTCTGCGACCCTACTTGGCTTGGGACTACCGGACACACCCCGAGCCTTTGGTTTATCATAGTTAACCCCGCTCTCCAACCGCTTAGCTCCATCGCGGAGTACCCTTTCCGCCCTTTGACAGCCTTATACGCAAAATTCACCACCCTTTCAGACCCACTCTTCTCTATTTTTCGAAACAACGCCCTTGCCTCTACCTCATGCCCCCTCAAGACGCCCAAGAACTTGCTCAACCCCTCTATGTGACTAACCACCCAATCTGATACCTTCTGTGGGCCCAACTGATCTTCCCTGCCACGGCTCCCATTCCCTCCTCCCACTAATAAGCATGGAGAAAGGTCTAACAACACAATCTCAAGAAGATTACCCTTCTCCTTCGGATGATTAAACTGCTCTTTGATACCCAAACCCTCTTCTGAGCATAGAGACTTTGTCCCGACAGATTGCAACAAAGAGCAGTTTTCCACCACTGATGAATGTAATTCGCACTAAACCATTGCATACCTGACCTGAGACCGGCTATTATAAATACCAGGAGGAGTGAGTTTAGGGGTACTTGACAAGGGCCTCAGAGCCTCGGGCCCCGAACTCCCCATAACAAACACCAAATCAATCTGGCTGCGTGCTTGATCTCAACCAGAATTCGACACCTCCATCACGCCCATATTACCGCCCTCTGGCCTGATTTCCGATTCACCAAGCGTCTCAACCCTCCTACCGAACCCCGGAGAGGACTGAAAATCTGACCCGCACTCCTTGACTTCGCAAACTTGGGGTTTCGAACTACCCGCAAGAACTATACCAGAAGATTTTTCCATCTCAGGCCACTCGAGTCCTTGTCCGCCAATAATCGACCCTGATTATCACGACCAGCATATGCAACCGGCTCCCCTTCACCTCTTGAAGAACCGATACTGCCTAGTTCCTCGACTCCCTTGCACATCCCCTTGCCCCAAGAAAAACTACCCGTCCTGCAATTGAGTATGGCAAACGAGAGTGGCTGCACTAACCCTCCTAGATGATGGGGAACCTTCTAACTCCATCTCTGGTTCAGATTCTTCCTGGTTGTCTGTTGGTTCTTGAGAGCTACGAGCCATATCACGGTCATCAGAATTGACGAGGTCAACCAGATTAGAATTGACCCTGATCGACCCCTTGGGAGTTCTAGAACTGAGATGGATCAGGGGCCATAATTGAAACGGGTCGGATCCTTCACCCCTAATCCATCAAGAAGAGGGGAGCACCCGAACCAATCCTGGTCCAGACCACTAATAGTTGCAAGGGGAACTAGGCCTGAAGATAATACCCTAGGGCCTAATTCTTTGGGCCCAGAAATCAAGGGCCTACAAGGCTTATCTCCCGAATATACTTGTCGCTGACCTGGGCTCGCTAGCATTTTACTTGGGCCTGCCACCACAGGGCCCGAGATAGGATCCCCAACGGATAAGAACGAAGTGGACCTGGGGAGCATTCTCCAACCCACCCACAGAATGCGAAACCAGGGTTCCCGAAACCACCTGCTCTAAGATCCCCTTCTCCTCCACTCGAGAACCAACCAGCGAAGCAGCCTTATCTCTCTGGACCCAACACAGCCTCTTCCTTCGTAAGGTCCTCTGGCGATTTTTAGAAGCAAATCTTCTTCTCTTTTACTTGATCTTGCCTATTTCTGGATATTCCTCGATCCCCCCCTCTTCTTTCTGACCTCAGCCTTTACCTTTGTCCTTAAGACCTAACCCCAGCTGTCCCTTTACCCCTATTTCTTGTACCGCCAGATGAGGCCTGCTTCTACCTCCCTTGGTATCTCCAACCACCACATCTCTATCTCTGACGCCGTGGAAGACACCTTCTGTCACCACCGGAAGCGAGGTACTATGAGTTGCAGATGCCAACAATGCTCTGTGGCCACATGGATGCACCAGAAGGTCATCTTCAACCTCCAGAATAACGCCCCCCTCTCGCCGGCGATCGAGCACCAGAAACTCCAGCCACCCTTTACAGGGATCACAGGACTCATTGTCCCAGCACGAGACTTCCAAAGGTAAGAAGTGGAGTGGAAGTCCAGTGAAATCAGCCGAGGTATTCTCATCAAGTCCCCGCAAACTTTAATTTTTGCCATCATGAGATCTAATGTGGAAGAAGTTGAATGATGAATCTCCAACAACCCACCGCACAATTTACCAATCTGAGAAAAAATTGACTCCACCCATAGATGAAAAGGTAGGCCTTTAATTGCTAGCCAACGGGGCTTAAGAAGGCATGTATAAGACAGGGCATTGGATGCCAGCCACCATATGTGAAACCCTGCAAAATACTCGTTCTTCAGGGGGAAGCATTTGGAGCCACACAAGAGTATTCTATTACTTGCCGATTTCAGGAAGAAAAGCTCCCGCTGGGGTTCAAAAGGGAAGAGCTTCACCTCTGATTCTGAGGGAAGTAAGGATTGAAGAAGGTGCATCACCTCATTCCATTGAATTTGACTTCCAGGTCCTACTGAGCACACCACCGAATCAGCCCATTCCCCAAATGCTCCTACATCTGACTCCACCACCACCTTAAACTGAGAACCATCCTGCTCTACATGACTAGATATTCCTTCCTTTGGCATTCCTGATCTAAGGTCCTCCGAGCTATTCCGAGCCCGAGGCTCCGATGGGGCATGAACCACTTCCTTTGGCTTTCCAGAAGCTAACTGAGATTTTCTCTTACCCTGAGTTAAATACTCGATTGCTGCCTAAAAAGCCTTCCAGCCCACCTGCCACGGACCCTGGGGGATTATAATTCTCCTGCCTCTACCTAACCCTTGAAACAGAGTCAGAGAAAAGAAACTCCCCTTGGGATTAACTCTCCTCTCCCCGATTAAAGAACCAAAGGATCCTCTATAAGTCCTTACCAGGTAGCCTCGAGAGGATGCTATCACCTCCTCGATAGTTCTTGACAACCAACCGAATGCTCTCTGCTCCACCCCTATCCTGCTGATCAAACCTCCTCTTCCCCTCTCGGTGATTTGAGACTGTTGGCCCCTGTTCTCAGACTCCAGAAGCTCAAACGTTTTGTATCCCACTGCAAACATACGTCTCCTCATCCCCATCTCCCAAGGATCAAAAACTGAGGACTCCATATCAGCTCTGCTCTTCATCTACAGATCACCATATCAGCTCTTGGTAGCCAGCTGCTTCCTAGGAGCCTTTTCTCCTGTGGACTTGCGAGCAGTCTGCTTAGTACGAGCCATCTCTTAGTTTTTGTGGGATGAGGGAAAGCAAGAAACAGAAGAAGAGCAGAGTTTCCAAAATCCAAACGAAGAAGAGCAGAGATTCAATGGGAATTAAAGTGGTTCTTGCTCAAGCAAAAATTAAAAAACTAGAAAGTGAAATTCTACCTGAGAGAGCCCAACCAGAGTCGGGACTTATGAGTCCAAACCTGGTCAGGTATCCCATAAAACAAGTTTTTCAGTTTAAAAGGTATATTATGTGCTATGATTTTTTCAATATTAATTTCAGAGTACCGAAATTGAATTTTTACAGCTTTCACTCAGAAGAGAATCAACCCCTCAACTGAACCAAAATTTTCATCGCATCACGTCAACTTTACTAGTTCGAGTGCCTGATACAATTTACAATCTTATCTCTCAGGTAAGATATGAGTGTATATCAAATTCCAAATACAAAATTGAGTAAAGATATATTATTCAAATATGACTTACTCATACAGTCTCACTATCCAGGTAAGCTAGGATCTTCAAACTCAGAAAGATGGGTGGAACAACAAGTACTTACACCAACAAATCAGCATCACCAAAATGCCACTTCAGTCCCAATGTTCAGTGTTAATGAAGGACAAGAATAGCATAGAGAGACTGACAAACAGATGAAAGTTTAACAGTTGAAAAGTTCCCCTATGTTATAAATGATATGTAAATGTAGATCATTGGTGAGAGGTGGTTTGTGTGAATGTGAAGAAGGGAAGTTTGTTTGTATAATTTCTTCTACCACCTGACTACCTTTTTCTCCTTCATTTATTTCTCAATGTCATATACTGGAGCTTTTGGTCTTGCTTCTATCCCATTGCTTTGCAAGTTTATGCATTCAATGCATGCAAACTTACAGGAGTTTTAAGGGAGTTACCAAACAGAAACATGGACCCAAATCACTACAGGGTGCATGTTTATTACTCCCCAAGCTTACACTTTCCTGCTGCCTAAGCAGAACAGGAGGAACAAGGGAGGTGAGGTCCAAATCTATGTACCTCTTCATCACGTTCACCCATCAACTCCAATGCTGAAGAGTGCCTCTGTCGTAGTGCCTCTAGCTCTGCCCGTAAGCCAGGCAAGACAGCTGCCTCTGCCCGTAACTTTTCACACTGCAAACAAAATAGTGATCCTCAAAAAAAAATTCCATGCATATATAATAATGCAGGATTTTAAAACAGAGTGAAACCGATTGGAACTGACCTGTTCTGTCATTTTAACTAATTCCTCAGAAAGAGAGTCACGGATAGATTTCAAGGATGTCTGAATAGAATATAAATCAAAATAAAAATAAGAGGCCACTTAAAGATAAAAGGGATATTGAACATTGGTAACATGAATGATGAAAATTCTTAAGCGCGAAGAACTTTTATCCGTGTTAAAGGATAACCCAGAGAATAATGATTTATTTCTTAGGCATAAGAAAAGAATAACAATGGATATAAAATATCAAAAATAATATAAAAAACCTAACTTCAAAAATCACAAGTGACAATGTTCCCCTCTCAAGGAAACCGTGAAAAAAGAAGATACATGAAAGGCAGTGTAGTCAAAGCATCCAAGCAAAACACCTAGGCTTACCCGCATTACAGGATAAACTAGAGAAAAATGATTTTTTTTCCCTGACATAAGAGAAGAATAACAAGAGGGGGGAGATCTTGCCTGGAAAAAAAAAATTAACTCTAAACATCACACACAAAAATGTTCCCCTTTCAAGGAGACGACAAAAACAAGATATATGGAAAGCAATGTAGTCAAAGCATCCGAGCGACACCTAGGTAATAGGGTGTAAAGTCCTATTTTGGATTGGCGAATTCCGAGATCAAAACAGTGTCTAGTAGGTCTTAGATCAAATTGTCCAGATGCTCAGAGCCGTGTAAAGATGAAGCCTAAAGATTCCTACCAAGCTTCGCTCACTCTTTTAGGACGGTAAGAGACTTAGAGACCATCAAACCTAGGTTGGTAATTGACTAAGACAAAATGCTAAAATACCCTAGGTGGCTAGATACTTGTTTGGAATTTCCATAAATTAATTTCTAAGAAATTTCAGTGAAACTGGTCGAACATGCTGTAAAATTCTTGTATGGGGAAAATTTCCAAAATGGGTGTAAACCACTAGTCGAACGATTTAGGGGTACCGATCGAACAGTTTGCAAACTGGTCAAACGGGTTCCTAAACCGGTCGAAAGGTTTGTGTTGAAAACAGTGTTTTAGCAACTTCTATTTTCTTCTCTTGGCTTGTCTATTTAAATCATTGCTCCCCTAATTCGTATTAGGGCTTTTTAGACATAGAGTTGAGGCTGCAAAGTTATATCCAGGGTTTCCCAATTGTGCTTGGTTGATCCCCATTAAGCCTCCTCTCATGTTTTAGCTAGAGATGCAAATTTAACCTTTATTATCTTCCCCTAATTCGTATTAGATCGTCATTGTTTGTGAGATCCCGCTAGTTTATGATTTAAAATTAAATTCAAATCCCCTCAAAGCTCTTAAGTGAATATCTAGGTTAGCGTGAGCCAAAGTCGTTGCGACGGAGATCGGGTCTTGCGAGATAGTGGTGTTGAGACTCTAGGAAAAGCAAAGGCCAGTGAGGAACTGGAGCCACTGCGGTAGAGATCGAGGTTGCGAGTTTGTGGAAGTGCATTCACCGACTAGCCGTGGATCGATGCGTCGAGCCTTGTTTGGGTGAGGTTCAAATTTGTATTATTGCTTTAATCTAGTGATATCTCTTTACTAGACGAGGTCCCGTGCTTTTTCCCGAAAGGGTTTTCACGTAAAAATCTTTGTGTTGTGGTATGTGAATTGTCTACTTTTTCCGTTATTTATTTGTTCAAATTAAAATTGGTGGACAGACCTTAGGTTAACCTATTCACCCCCCTCTAGGTCTTGAAACATACTCTAAGGGTAATTTCATAGGAGTTCCCTAGACAATGCCTAGGCATCCAAAATTTACTTTGTTTATTTAAGGGGTTTTTGCATATCAACTACTAGGTTTATCCTAGTTTGCAAATAAGCTGTTATGTATAAGTTATAATAGTTTTGCAAATTCACTCACCATTTTCCAATCGTTAGCCAAAGAACCCAATCCTAAGTTCCTTTGGTCTTTCGTTTATAACAGTTAGTAAAATGACTACTATGCCCTTAAGATATTTCATAACTTCACAAAGCCTCTTTAACTGCCCTTGAACTACGATTAACAAGTTTTAACACTTGTAGTTAACTTTTTTTAATCTTTTCCTAAAAACCAAGGTTAGATACTTTAATCCTAAGGGTTAGCGAATCTTACCCACAGTTAAAGGATGCCCTTAATATATTTTATAACCTCACAAAAGCTCCTTTAACTTCCCTTGAATTATGGTTAACAAGTTCTAACCCCTGTGGTCAACTTTTGTTTAATTATTTTTCTAAAAATCAAGGTTAGATGGTTTAACCCTAAGGGATAGTGAATCTTAACCACAATTAAAGGATGTTCTTATTAACGGCTCCCCTTATGGTTTCTTCAAAAGCTCTCGGGGTTTACGTCAAGGAGATCCTCTCTCTCTCCTGCTTTTCATAATCGTGTCTCAAGCCCTTAGTAGGATGATTCGGAGGGCATCCGAGGCGGTGTGGGATGGATTTGTGGTGGGCTCCAGTTAAGATCTCGCATCTTCAATTCGCAGATGATATTTTGTTGTTCTGTGGAGCCTCAGCTAGACATCTTATCCATATATGTTACCTCTTTAGATGCTTTGAAGCCGTATCCGGGTTGAAAATTAACTTTCATAAGAGTATGATCTTTGTTGTAGGGGAGGTGCCTAATCTGGAGGCTTTGGCTATCTGTCTTGGTTGTAAAACCGGATCTCTTTCAACTAGGTATTTAGGTCTACCTTTGGGGGCATCCTTCAAATCGAAATCGGTTTGGGAGCCGATAATTAAGAGATTTCACAAGAGGTTGTCAGGTTGGAAATCTTCGCTCCTTTCCAAAGGTGGTAGACTTACTTTATTGAAGAGTACACTTTGTAGCCTTCCGACTTTTTGCCTTTCCCTGTTTAGAATTCCGGTGTCTATTGCTTCCAATATAGAAAGGCTGCAACGGGATTTTCTATGGAATGAGAAGGTTGGGATCAAGAAGTTCCATCTGGTAAAGTGGAAGTGGGTTTGTCGGCTTAAAGAGAGTGGGGGCTTAATATTTGGCCAATCAAGGCAGTTAATAAGGCTTTGTTGGGCAAATGGCTTTGGCGTTTTGGGTTGGAAGGTGACAGTTTGTGGAGGGCGGTTATTGTGGCTCGTCATGGGAGTAGAGACCATTGGGAGCCAAAACAGCCTAGGGGCCCTCATGGGTTAGGCCTTTGGAAAGACATTGTGTCCGGTTTTGTCAAGCATACTCGTCTCATGATTGGTAATGGTGCGGAAGTAAAGTTTTAGTCTGATCCTTGATGCAATTCTTCCCCCTTAAATCAGGAATTTCCTACGGTTTTCTCTATTTCCTCTAATAAATCCACGGCAGTTGCGGATATGTACGTTAGGAGAGCGAGCGTAGTGGTCTGGAGCCCTAGATTCCGGAGGCCTTTGAATGACTGGGAAGTTCAGGAGTTTGCTAACTTTTTGCCCAAGCTGGAGTCGGTGCGTATCGATGTGTCATCGAGGGACAAACGAATTTGGGCCAGGAATAGTAAAGGGAGGTTCTTCGTGAGATCCTTTTTGCAGGTAGCGCATCTGGGTCCCTATTTGAATTTGCCCCGCAAGATTGTATGGCGTTCTAGAATGCCTTCTAAGGTCTCTTTCTTCCTTTGGTTAGCTTACTTTGACAAGATCCTGACTCTGGATAATTTGAAAAAAAGAAGTTGGAGTCTTCCAAACCGTTGCTATCTGTGCCTGGTAGAGGAAGAATCTGTAGACCATTTGTTAGTGCATTGCCCGTTTGCGAGGACCATCTGGGTGTATTTCCTATCCCAACTTGGGGTCGCTTGGGTCTTCCCCTCGTCTCTTCAGGACTGTTTATCTAGTTGGCTTTCAGTTTTGCTAGAGAGTTCAATCGATCTTAATTAGGCCTCTTTGCCAGGAGTGGTTTCGTGGTCTTTGTGGAATGAGGAGAATAGGAGGGCATTCGAAAACTCTTCATCGACTACCGAGAGAGTGTGTTCCCGTACGCGTGCTTTGTTACAGGATTGGGTCTCTGCTAAAGCTAATGTGGTGGAGATAGGATTTGATAACTTTATTTCCTAGTGGTAACGGGGGAGTGTTGTGTTGTTTCTTGTGTTTCATTTTGGTTTGCTTTCGTTTGTAGCTAGGCTCTTTTGCTTGTTTTAGTTTCTTGTGATTCACTCTTTGTGAATCTGCTCCCTTTCCTTTTAATAAAATTGCTCTTACTGATCAAAAAAAAAGAAGGATGTCCTTAAGATATTTCATAACCTCACAAAGCCCCTTTAATTACCCTTCAACTATGGTTACCCATGGTTAATTTTTACTTTCTAAAAACCAAGGTTAGATGCTTTATTCCTAAAGATTAGTGAATCTTGACCACAATTAAAAGGGGTTAAAAGAGGACACGTGTTAAAGGGTATTATAGTCCTCTAAATGTCATGAGGGAATTATAGTCATTTTCAAACATGTTTGAATGCAATTCAACGGAAATGGAAGAATGAGGTTCTTTGTCTAACGGTTGAAAAATAGTGAGTTAATTAGCAAAACTATTATACATAACAGCTTATTTGCAAACTAGGATAAACCTAGCAGCTGATATGCAAAAACTCTTTTATTTAATTAGAAAAAACTAAGATATTTGTATGTTATTGAAATTAAAAATTAGAAATAAAGCATATATATGACCAAATGGGGGAGAGAGAGTAGTGCAAAAAACCTAGAAAAAATTTGTTAAGCATAAATTTTATTTTTGTTTTGTAATTTTGTAAATAGCATCTAATGCCTGAGATGATGTCTAGGCGGCAGTAGGTGACCTTGTCTTAACAAGTGTCCGCCTAGACTTTGATTTGGCAATGGGGGTACTGGCTAGGGAAGGCGGTGGCCTAGGCATTGCCCAAGCGACATTTTGATCACACTGATGAAAAGAATAACATAAGATCTCAAGTTGTAAAGAATTGCATGCACCAAATCTAACACTGATAATGACAGCACAAGGCAGCAGTGAAAACCACCACATGAAGACTAACTTTAACACCAAATAATGGATAAATATAAAGCAACGGTATCTAGAAAAAAAAAAAAGCATATGAATTCCCAGAATAGTCAAGATAAACGAGAAAGAAAAAAGAGTGGTACCAAACGAGAGATGTATGAAGCAAGTTCACCCTCCTTCTGACGGAGTGTAGCTTCAAAAGCATTTGGTGTCATGCTCTTCAAATAGTAAGGACTTATGGTTGTCTCACCAGGATGCCTCCTCTCAGAGAAACTGTCAGAGGAGTCCAAAGATGCTTGCAGGAAAAAGCTTTCCTCCATGCTGCTTAGGCTTCCAGCACTTGAAAGTTTCCGGATGGAGAAGTTTCCTGCACAAATGTATAACCAGAAGTGAAAATAGAGAAAATCCAGTGATGTAAATCAAGCCATAATTACCATTTTCAATATAAGGGTCGTGCTTTGTTGTTGGAGCTTGATCAGATACTGCAGAATATTCAAGACGAGCAGTCCTTTCCAAATCTAATCTAGCATTTTTCTCCCGTTCTAGCTCCTGTACATTTCCCAGGAGACAAATCAGGACACTTGTATATAGTGTTGAATATAAATGAAATCCAGGAAAAGGAGACCCTGTACAGAATCTCCAGACAAAATCTGTGAGATAGTGGTTTACATGATTTCTATGTACACATCCAGTCTCAAAGTTCTTCACACATAAAGTGAATGTAAAAGCAGCTGGTCTTAATCCATGTCTTAGATATTGTTCCTTTTCTCTAAAATAGATTACATACATTCAGGTTAAGGAGAGAGAAATGACAGCAAAGAGAGGAAGGGGCATCTTTGGTAGAGGCAAAACGTTGTTCCAGTAATTTTTCTTTGTGTCACTTAATGGCTTATATCAAATTAGTTCCAGCAGCTGTCGCGAGAAAAATGAAGCTTGTATAACTTTTCCCATTTGGCATTTAACTTCTCCCTATAAAATAATTTGCAGTTATCACATTTTCTAATAAACATGAGCATTGAGCAAATTAAGATCTGCGCAGAAAGCCTTTAAAAGGCTAGAAAATATTGAGTAGGTTTAGATGTGTGTGACATATGTATAAAGCATAGAAGCACTGCCAAATGAATGTGTTTCTAGTTTCTACAGCATCCATGCACATTTGAAGTGATCTTTAGCTGCTTGAGTTGTTTAAAAAAAATCTTACCCCTCTAATGAATATTCCATGAATATAAGTGTGTCTCATCTTCTGAGTTTTTTCAAGAAAAATCTAATAAAATACAAGTATGCAGAAATCATAGGATACTATCCTAAGTAACCAAAGCGGTGAGCGGGAGCGGGAGCGGGAGAGTGTCAAATTTTAATTTAGAATATAGTCGAGAGCGCCTCCGGAGCGTCTCCATATATATATATATATAATTTTATTTTTTTTATGAAAACTAAGGTTACATTATTAAATCTTAAGAATTAGTTAATTTTAACCAGGGTTAAAAGGGACACGTATTGACCACTGGGTGCGATTGAACTTGGGAGAGGTTCAATCCCAATTAATTGTAAATGTGTTCAATTTCGTTCAATCTCAATTGATATTAAATGTGATCACTTTCTCTCCAACAAAGTAATAAATAAAATAAATAATATTTCAAGAAAAAGTTGAAAAGACCTGCTGCTGACTTACTTTATAAAGTGAAAATAAAATAAAATAAAGAATGAAAAGACTTGTAAGGACAAGTCTTTTCAGATTTCATCTCAAGCCATTAACTCAATTTCATAAATTTTAACGTTTTGAACACAAAGGCTGTTTCGTCTTCTTCATTCTGAATTACAGAAGCAATGGCGAACGGAAATGACATGGGAAAACAAAGCTTTGTTCTACTATTTTGAACACCGCGCTCTAAGAAATTTAAAACCGCGCTCCGGCAACGATTCCGCTCTCAAACCGTGAGAGCGAGGTTTGAGAGCGGGAGTGGAGGGGTCTACCCACGGTTTGGGTTACTAAGATACTACGTCCCCAAAAAAATTACGCAGCGAGATTTTGACCTTTAACTGAGAAATTCAGAGTACCAAATATTTCAAGAAACTCAAAAGTTCAAATTTTAACTTTAAAATTTGATGATAATTCTCTTATTACCTATCAATGAAAAATAGTTTAAAATTTCATTCACAATAGAGATTTCAACTGCATGAGCTGATACAGATTACTGAAAGTAGAGGAAGGATTTCTGCAACAAAAATATAATCTGAATAATATAGTTTGATATTACATGTAAATGCACTTTGGTGAATTCATCCACTGTTAGCTTGATATTACATGTAAATGCACTTCTTCACCAAAAACACATTGCTATTATTGCCAAGCTAGACACAAATGTTGGATATGTTAAAACATGGCTATTATAAATTACGAAAATATATCTTTTCTCCTTTTTTTTTGGGTGATATCTCGTCACGTACTCATATTTGCTTAAATATAAACTAGTGTTTATCAGTAAATCATCATATAACTCCATGTAATCCTAACCCAAAAAACAGCAATAACTGTATGGGCATGTCAGTGTGTTGTCCAGGTTTACTACATCTAACCTATTTTGCACAGCCACAGGTATGATTGTCAGAACCCTACAGGGTAACCCAGAAAAATTGGGATCCGTGGATTGGACAGTATATATTGAACAAGACAATTACCTTTATACATCAACAATGATTATAATATTTTGTTTGGTGTGCTAGAACTACTTTTGCAGGTAAAAGAATAAGGATTAAGGAAGGCTCATATTTTTAGCAAAGATACAAACTAGAAAGAGGAAATTCTGAATGCTGTTATTGATGACTCTCGTCTAAAGATGATTGCCCGTGATATGCAAGCTGAAGACAACGAATGAATTGTGATTTCCTGGACAATTGGAGATTGCAATACAAATCAATCATCAAGAATAATAGGAGGTGCACGTGCAAACATCCCTATGCTGGGTGCTGAACGCTTAATAGTGACAGTTTAGTTAGGGTCTTAGGGGATCCCTACCTGACTGTCTCTTGCGTGGGTTTTATTATCAGAGATCACAGCAGAGTTCCTCTTCTTGCTTATGCAGGTCGTTATCGTAAATCCAAAGTGTTCGTAACAACAATCCACTCAATTAATAAAGGACTTCTATCAGCTAGAGATCATAACATTTGAGATGTTTTAATTGAATCTGATTTGAGGCTATATGTCGACTGTCTAAAGAACCAAGTTATCTGACTGTGGAGAGCAAGTCAAAGGAGATATTTTTTTGGGTTGCCACCAATTTTAGTCATGTAACTTCAATTACATGTGGAGAGGGTCTAGCCAAGCACCCGATTTGTTAGCTCCTTTCTCTGACTACTAATGAAATCGTTTTGTATGTAGCTGACTTTCCTAAAGGACTTAAACCTCTATTGAGAATCGTAGATGAGAATGCCGAGGTTGTAAATAATTACTCTTGCAATTATCTTTTGATTTTATTTTAACATAGCTGGTAGGGGTCTTCCCAAACCCCATCTTATCAACCAAACAATATGTTCACCTAATAGGCACAATCATACACCTAGAGACAAGATAACACACGAATGTAATGTTAAATTTTCCACATAAAACCTTTCTGCAAGTAAAGCAAGAGCTTGTAATCTAGAAATGATTATTCATGTCATGTGCAAGGAAAAGAAAGAAATGAAATTCAGCACTGACACCCTAGTCTAGTGCAGTGTTGGAATTAAACACAAGTAGGATGGGAATTTCATTTGTGTTCAAGAATCCATGCAGCATAACTAACATCAATACACATTTTATGAGTTATAATGGAGCTACAAACACTACCTGCTGTAAGAGTTCCCTGTGTGCTAGTGCGTCTTGTAACTCTTGCTTGTGTTTCCTCCTAAGCTCCCTGATTTCTTCTTCAAGTTGGTTTGCACGACCTTCGAGAGTGTCAGCTTCTTCCTTTGCTGCAAGGTACTCCTGTCTATTTTCAGCTGCTCTCTGTCTCTCTTTTTCAAGGGACCGACTTAGTTGTGTTTGCTCCGCTCTAAGACATGAGATCTGAAACATCTCATTAGTGTGAGCTAATGTTCATTACAGACCTCAATTATACCACTGAAGTATGGCCAGAGAAAATAGAAGAACCTGAGCTTCAAGAACATTTATTCGAGATAAGGTTTGAGATAAGCGTTCATTCACAGACCGCTCGCTTTCCGAAGCAGCTGCTGCTTTGGCCTCTGCCTCCTATAAATCCATGATAAAAGGATTTCAGTAATGAAGCATATGGAGAAGTTTTCAATACAAAAACCATAAGCAACAAACTGATTCATAGGAACCTGGAGTCGAGAGTTTAGGGATCTCTCTACAGCAGCCCAGGCCTCTCCCCTTCTGGCATTTGTCTCCTGTTATCATTAACAAAAGGAACCAAATTCATTCCACGCATCTGATAGAAAATAAAATAATAATAAAAAGATGAAGAAGAATAGACAAATCTCAAGCTTTTCACTGCAAAAGTATATTAATCTGAAATAGATAATATAACCTGCATAGCTTCAATCTGTCTTAAAAGTGGCCTAGTAGATTCAGGAACTTGTGTAATTAACTCCTCACACCGACGCTCGCTTGCCTGGAAACCGACTATACCATATCATACTAAACCTCGAAGACCATTGATAACATCTGAATAAAAAATTAGAAGTGCAAGAAAACAGTTTTAATTAATGCCTAGTCAACGCACTTGATAACGCTTTTGAAGATCCTCAACATCTCTCCGAAGCATGTCCTCTCTAAAAACTGCCTACAACATCAAACCAAAGAAGAAGAAAAAATAACTTCCGGGGGGCAAGCTGGGTCAAACTGCCAACCAGGTGGTTCAAACAAGTACCTGCTGCTCCGTTCTACTTAGAGTTTGTCTTAATTCTTCAAGTGCTTGGACTAGCATAGCTTCACGTTCCACACACTCTCTCAGACGACTCTCAAGTTCAGTTCTGGCTTCGCTATTGGCTTGTGCCTCTGCTAATGCTTCAGCCTCCTTGGCTGCATTTAAAGCATTTGTGTAATATTCCTTTTGAGCTGCAAATTCTGCTTGGTGTTTCTCTATTGATTCTTGCAGCAGCTTCTCAGTCGCTGTCTTATCTCGTTTAAAACTCTCTACTTTGTTCTCTTCTACCTGGAGAAATGGACAAATATGACAAAAGCTTACCATCAAGAAATTAGTTGTTCACATCCCAGAAAGTTAGCCATTGAATTAAATATATACATGAAAGTAGAATAGTAATACAAATTCTTAATCAGAATAATTACAATATGGACAAATTTTGCAGCACATGCATCTGAGTTACACCTTACATTAAGCGTAAGTATCATGTAAAAGATCTTCTTCACTGAAATCTCTTTTGTATACTGAAATAAGATAAATTGATTCACGAAAAAAGGGTTTTTGCTTGTCTAGTGTTCGAGGGAGTTCCATTCTTTCTCTGTGCATAGGCATATAGTTTATGATGCTCTGCACTGAAAGCGCAAGTTCATCAGCAATATCAAACAAATGAAATGGAACAATGATGTTAAGAATATTATCGCATGGTCAGGAGCTGGTTGTTAAAGCTTCTAGCACCACTGAAGCAAATCAAACTCAAACCTCACAAGTCACAATACAGGTCTGTATAACAGCTGGAAACTTTGTCATTATATGAAAATACTCCCCAATCATTGTCCTATCCATGAATTTTTTGGAAAAGGGTATCATAACCTAAGACTAAGAGCTATCACTACAACATAAAATTGCACAGCTGCAGGAGTTTAAAAAGATGGTGTTGTTCGCGAAGGTGCAGTTACAGAGAATACAGTAAGGCAAGGCAACAATCAATATGATTTTAAAAAAAATCCTACAGAATAAAACATCAAGTATAACTGTCAAGTGTCAATATGGTTGCTCACTACAACAATTTTTTCTTTTCTTTCTTTTCTTTTTTTTTTTTTTTGCTCGGAATATATGTGGCAGTGCTTCCTCTTCTGGAAATTTGACAAAAAATTCTAAGAAATCAACTAAATTCAGAAAAAATAGCCACTAAAATATAGATTAAAATACCAAACAACTTCACGGATGTTCAACACATGTTGGCCCACAACTCAGACAGGCCAATCTAATGTATTATCTCAATAAAGTATGGCAAATGATGGGTGAGAAGGACTTAGCTATGATCATTATTCCCCTCAAAGCAACCTCCATTTCCACCACAGGTAACATTCGTAACTTCTTTCTTTCAAGAAGTTAAACCCTAAAGGGATCCAGTACTTGCTGCAACAGGAATAAGCAATGATATAACTGGCTTCCCCAGTATTAAGACAGATGTGTGAACACTAATTGACACCAAGACATAATTCTTTACACATCAAACTTCTTTCTGGATCAATTTCTGCCTAGAGGCGCGTTGCAATCCTACCCCTGCACAACAAATGAGCAAATGATGCAACCCAAGACCTATGAAAGGGATCAGAAGCATGAGAGTGGAATGAGTCACCTCAATTGGATGAGTGTCGGTATCATTTGCAATCAGCTTTTGAGCACCAACAAAGTTACATTTCGGTGCCTCATATCTCCCTTCTTTCCTCAATATTGACTTCACCAACAAACATATTCATTTTCCTTTATTGTTATTGCTGTCTGTACATGCACTTCGTCATTGCCTTCTTGCTGTTTTTGGATGTGTATTTTGTTGTCATCTCGTTCTTGCATAAAGATTTTTCCATTATGTTCTGGTGCTTTGTTTTTTCTCAAAGTAGTCAGCAAATGCTACTATTTTTCTATGTTCTTCCCATGCTTTTCTATAGTTCATGTCGTTTACAGTATTTCGAACATCTACATATACATACCTAAACGGCTAAACTACACATGCATGCTTAAAAAGATATATGTCTGTAATTTTTATAACTATGGATGTGTCTCCATTTCTACAGGTTTGGGGAATTGTTTGTATGACATCTTGGCACTGTGTTGACAGGAGAACATGAATTTGTGTCTATGAGCAATATATTAGATCTAGCCAATGTTTTAAACCCTGGACCTGCTGTTCGGCCCAGTTGACTGGGACTTAAACCGGGTCAGGTTGATATCTGACCCCAGAATATTTAAAAACCCACCTGATTCAACTGGTCAGACCAGCTATCCAATCAATTCGGGCCCAATCACTTTGATGTATGCTAGATCCAGCCGAAGCCAAACAAAACTTTTTTTTCCTCATCTTTCGGCATGTTAGCTGACAAATGTCACCAGAAAGGTGTTAGGAAGAAAAGGATCATTTCTTACAGAGAAAGATAGAAGTGGATTTAGAGACATTTCAAATTATTTTCTCTAGGTTTAAAAGAGAACCTGGGTTTTGAAACCAAGAGATATATGTGAATTGGTGCCAAATCCGGCTTGAGATTTAGCATAAGAGCATCATAAAAGGCCGAGGTGCTCAACATCAATTATCTTTTATTGGTAAAGGTAATGTAATATATTATAAGACTATTAAGTACAAGGAAGATTTCACAGGGAGTGAACCAGAAAATGTCAAAAAAGAGACATGAACCAATACCCTAATAACCAACCCCTAGACAATGGGAAAAAAGTGGGACAAGTCAAATCCATTCAATCTCCCCTAATTTCACACCAAGAAGAGAAGAGCTTAGCAATGTCAACCCAAATACTCTCCTTAGACCGGGAAGGATTATTGAACGCCCTCATATTTCTCTCCTCCCAAATACACCAACAAATGGCTCCAAGAAGCATATGCCAGACAGAAGAAAAGGAGACATCGAAGTCCCACATGACCAAGCTAGAAATGAAATAAAGGAAACTGAGAGGGAAGACACTCAGAATCCCTAGACAAGATAGAAACTTATCCCAAATCCATCTAGCAAATTGGCAACGAAGCAATAGATGATGTCGATTACTCATCTAACATACATAAAAAGTATCTATTGACCAGCCTCCACCCTCTATTCTTTAGGTGGACAAAAGTAAAGATCTTATCCCAGGCTGCTGTCCAAAGGAAGAAAGAAATTTTTTTATGGAATTCCCGGATTCAAAATAGCACGAAAAGGAAACAGGGATCTAAGACTGTCACCAAAATTCTGGAAAAAAATTTGACTGAAAACTACCCTTTATTGTCCCTGTTCCACCCCATAGTATCTCTAACCTCTAGATTTTCTCCAATGGATCTGCAATCGTGACCGGGATGCTCAACATCAATTGCTAAATTTTATTGTTGTTTACAATCTTTTTCATAATCTTCTCTCTTTCAAAATTTTTTATCTATCCTCTATTTTTCCTTTTTTTTTCTTTATTAGTTAATTTGTTATATGACATGATAACATTAGCTAATGACACCGGTTCAAGCTAGATCTATCTGGTGGTCCAAGTAGATTGGCTCAACCAGCAAATTTTGCAGGTTCAACCTCTGGACCTGTCAAATGCTGGCCCTAACAATGCTGATAGAACCAAAATTATTAAACTTTGAGTATCATTTACTCGTCTGAGACCAAGACTTTCCTCACAGAATCATTACAAAAGCAAAAGAAGAGGAAAAAGAAGCCATCAAATGTGTGAGTGTGTGTGTGTGGGTGTGTGTGTGTGTGTGTGTGAGAGAGAGAGAGAGAAGAGAGAAAAGGAAGCAGCTACTTTCTACAGATAAAGCACTAGTCAAATTGGCGGGTACATATTCAACAACAAAAATTTGACAGGTACATAATCTATTAAAGATTAAAATCTTTGAGCAGCTTCAATGAGACAAATCTATAGTCTTAGATGACATCTCTTCATAAAATAAGATAAAAATGTTGACCATTTATATATTGTATATGTCCAATATCATATAGAATTCACTGAAAATGGATAAAGCAAAAGGACAATTCTTCTATTTGTTCCAAAATAACCCACCAGAAAAGGAAAAAGTTCAAATAATTCTTCAAGCATCGAATTACCTGGAGCTTGGTAATTAAACCTTTCTTTTCCTCTTCGAACTCTCTAATCTAGCTTTCAAAAAATAATACCAAAGATAAATAAAAATAAAGGATTTGTTAATGTTAAAATAATAGCAATTGGATTACTTCTGAATGATGCGAAAATCATAAGACTTGATTGCATACCTGTGCCCTTAATTTCCTGATCTGAGATTCTTGAGCAGCTTGCTTCTTAGAAAGCTCTTCACCTGGAATTTAAAAAAAAATTATTCAAACTTCAACATATAAAGGAAAGGCATCAATAAACATTGTTAACATTTACAGAACTATATGGAGATAGGTAGATTTTACAGGAAAATAACCAATTTGACAGACGAGATAAGGATTGAGGTTTTTGAGAGAAAAATAAAGATCACCTCTCTAGCTCTCTCAAGGAAACTCTTGCCCAACTTTTGGGAGGAACTGCAGGGAGTGAACGGTTGTTGGGATGCTTCATGGTGTATATAGGTGAGGATTTTAACAACATAAGAATCTCCTAGGAGAAAAGAGGGAACAGGTAATTACAGATTCCATGGAGAACACTATGCTCGACCTCTTTTTGTATGGTGTGTTGTAGACATGGTCACATGGTCAAACAATCGACAGGTCCCAAAACTTAAAAAGCATGACAAAGTCATTGTCTCTTTATATTGAGAAGGATATTTCCTGGATGCGCTACAGGAGGCTTTATGGAGGCCACTATCAAACCATTCTCCATTTATACTGAATTGCAAAGTCATAAATAGAAAACCCACTCTGTAGAGGTTTAAGAAGATGTGGCTGGATGATCCGAACTTCGTGGGGTTGGTTGATAAGTGGTGGACTTCCTTCAAGTTCGAAGTGAGCTTAAGTCTTGTGTTCTTAATAAACTAAGAGCTCTAAAGATCAAGTTGAGAAGCTCGAACAAATAGATTTTTGGTAGAGTGGATATGAAGAAGACAATGCCACAAGAGAATGCAAGCATATATCAAAAGGAAGAGTTGGGGCCAATTTTTTTGGATGAAAAGAACAAGAGTGTGGGCAAAGAACAGCTTGTGAAGTTAGCACGTTTGGAGGAGATAAGTTGGCTACTCTAATCAACAATACAGTGGCTTAAGGAGAAAAGACCACTGAATTTTTTCCCGTCGAGCAACCAATGGAAGAAAGGAAATGTTCTCTCTAATCTGAAAGAATTTGGGTCTTTATTGGAGGAGGATTCGATCCAATCGGCGGTGGTGAAATGTTCTCTCTAAACTATACTCTAAAGCATGCACTTTTCGCAGGTCTAGATGGTTTCACTTCGATTGCGTTACACCCGACCTATGTGATTCACTAGAAAGACCTATCAACCGGAAGGAGACAGTCAAGGCCTTGGGTGAGATGAGTGGGGAGGGACAAAGCATCAGGAGCATATGGTTTCTTCGTTGCTTTCTACAAGAAATGTCGAGGAACTATCCAAAATTCCTTATGCTTATTCTGGTGGATTTTCATTAAAGCCTCCTTGGTAAGGATTGCTAATGACAGCAGGAGGCAGTACACCTTCATTGATTTGATCCAAAGAAAGAGAGGAGCTGGAGAGTTGAAGGACTCCCGCCCTACAAAATCATGCCATCCAATATTAAAAACAAAAAAGGTGTTGGGTGATATCTCCCAACCAAGGAGCTTTCATTCGTGGCAAACAAATCCTCGGTGCATTAGTTGCAGATGAGTGCATTGATTCACACCTCAGAAGTGTTCTAGGATTGTCTGGAAAATCAACACAGAAAAAGCATAAAACTATGTAATTGGATCTTTCTAGACTATATAATACAAAGATTTACGGATACCTTGGTTCGAATTATCAAAACCGATTAAATTACTTATAACCACTTATACCAAGATTATGATGGAGTAAAAGCGTTTGGTTTGACCCAATGTTTTAAAAAGCATGTGAGGCTTACGCCACGAGGCGGGGCAAGGCTTAAGGAAAACGCCTTGAGGCTCAACCATAAGGCTTAAACCCCATGAGGCTCACATAAGGCACACGCCTCATGCCTTGAAGCTCGCTTTATGTCTATAGCGTACGTCTCATACATTAACTAAAATTAGGTTTCTAGTCATAACTGACTTAAATGTCCTTTTTTTTAATTTGTTATTTGTTTCAACTAATTTATAGAGTATTTCCTATGCGTACGCATGCGCCCACACGAACACACACAATGTATATATATATATATACACACACTATAATCATTCATTAACTTTTTGAATCTTTTTGCAATTTTTCTTATATTTTATTTATTTGATAAAAATGAGAGAGCGTGAAGCTTACGCCACGCCTTACGCCTCACGCATCTTGAGGTCTTAACGTCTTGCCTCATGCTTTCACGTTTTAAGACATTCTTTTGACCCTTATAAGCGATTATGAAACAACCAACTATGTAAATAACTAGATTCCATTATCTCAACAAGAGGTGATTTTTTTTTTTATCGGTAATCAACGATTATGTGATTTTTTTTTTATCGGTAATCAACGATTATATTAGCTAAACGTAAAAAGAAAAAAAAAAGCATTATAGCGTAATGGAGTTTACAAGTATGTAAACTCAAGAAAGAAAGAAAGAAAGAAAAAAAAAAAGAACATACAGAGAACTCCCTAGGCTGAAGGTGAAGATTGCCTAGTTGCTCAACCAAACAAACTCACCCCAACACCTCTCCCATATCCTCCGCATCACGCCAAATGAAACACCATTCAAGGACAAGCAAAAGGATATGTGAACATATACAAGACGACGAAGAGGGAGTGTCCTCGAAAACTCTCTTGTTACTCCCTTTCCATATTGTCCATGCTACGGCTCCAGGAAGAACAGACGAAATTGTCTTTCATGCATTATCCGCACTTACCAGAAATCAACAGGATAAGAAATTGTGAAAGGAAGAAGGAAAGACTCAACTCACTCCTACTCGGGAGAGGAAAAATCCCAAAATCTCACTCACAAAAGCAACCATTTCACTGACTCTTCTTCCGCATGAAGGCGCAAGAAACAACGATTAGCACCCACTTTTTGACAAGGAATTTGTATACTAGCTTCCTTTTATTCCCAATTGGGTGGCTCCAGTCCATGGAAACTGATAAGGAATTTGTATACTTTTGGGCTATTGAATTGTTGTTTCAATAGCCTTTTCCTCTCTTTTGTACACGGGGCTTGCCTCTTTTCTTTTAAATGAATTACAATTACCCTTGTCAAAAAAAAAGTTTTCAGTGATTTAAATATATGTGTGCAGAGAAACTTGATGCCTATCAAACCGACAGCTACAGTTTCCAAACTCTAGGAGTTTGGAGGATTCTGATCATTTTTAAGAGGAAATTTAATGTCAGTTGCACATGATGCACCTAGAGAACCCCGTCTGGGAATTTGCTGGAAATAACCAAAGATTATAGCTTCCTGCCATTGAACACAACTTTTGTCCCTGAAAATAGGTCAAAAGAAAAGAAGGATGAACATGGAAAAGAAGAGAGGGAAATTCTGAACTTGTTAGGTTTGATGAAATTTGTACAATAATCAATTTAATCATTTTGTATGATGGTTTTGAATTATTATTTTTTTTATCGGTAAACAGAGCAAATATATATATAGGGGCAAAAATAGGCAGTACAAAACGGAGTTTACTGAGAAGTAAATGCACAGAGGGAAAGCCTACACAACCGAAAGATAAAACGAGAGCAACATAGATAAAATATTAAAACTAATGCCAAGGCCGATCTCACCCCAAGAAGCTCACTCAAGACCCTGATATCATGGTTTTTAATTTTTAAGGATGGTTCGGAATTTTTGGTTTTGTAAGGTTCGTTTTCTTCACAGTTCAGTGCTGCATTTAGGTAAAGCCTTTCATGTTGGAAGGTGCTTAAGATCTCTCAATTCAAAAGCTGGCACCTAATAAATAAAACCATGTTTTGCATAAATATCATGTAATAATACGTTAAAAACAACTTAGTATTCAAACAAACATAGTATTATTTTTTGGAAAGCACATTATAACATGTTACAAATGCTGGCAATCGAACACGACCTATGTTTTTAGTTTCAAGAATATAGGAGAATCTCTTTGAAACAAGTTCACGTGTTTATCAGTTCCAACAGATGGTGGATGCAATATAGCAATTGGACTGGGTAAGATGATTGGGGCACAATTACTTCAAGGTATATAAAATCTGTTGCCATGGCTCTTTCAAAGAGAGAAGCCTGGTTCTGGGCTTCTTTCCAGTGAAATTCAAGCATTTGGCTGGTAAATAACGACCTCTAAAAGAGTTTTTGATGCCTCGTGTCAGAAAAACTTAAAACTCAAGCATTAGACTTAACCTTGATCATAATTCTGCCAATGCATTGAGCAGCAAGAAAACCTACAATTCTTCAATATGTTTAAACGTATCTCCACTTGCAGCCAAATGACCTTTGCAAAGACATAATATATAAATTCCATTTCTCACTTGCTTCAAATCATGGACCTACAATTTTGATCTTCTTAAATATCATCTGTTAGAAAACCTATATTTGGTTCATGGATCTTATAAAAGGCTAGGTGGGGATGATCAAAGTTATCTAATGGTGTTTTTTTTATAGGCAAATGAACTCATCATATATTAATAATTGTAAAATAAGAAACAAATATTCACAAAGAGTGAACCAGGCTACAGAGAGAGGGAATACTATGAAGAGTACACAAAAGAAAAGTCCAAGCCGGGGACCATAAAGAAAAAGTAAAGTCCCAAGCAAAATCCAAGCAGAGGACCATAAATAAAAAGTAAACTCCCATTAGGTCAGGAATTCGATCTCCCCCCACCCAGTAGCTGCACCCCTAACTAAAACTCATGCTCCCAAAAGTTTGCATGCCCGCTTGGTCACTCTTCCACCCGATAAAGAAGAGTTCTCAAAAATCCTCATGTTACGCTCTTTCCAGATAGACCATGTGATCGCCCCTGGGATAAGTGCCCAATAGTGTTCCAGCCGAGGACCCATTGGACGCTACTGAACACCATTAGAGTTCTCAAATGTTATCTAATGGTGTTACTGACTGATAAGGGAACCCTTGTGTGTTAAAATCAGGTGGTATCTTTCTTGGATGCTTATTCGAGAAATATGCACCTCATAGATAGAATCTCTACTTGGTGTTATCCCTGCATATGTGTGGATGTTTTTCCAGAACACCCCTCAACACTCAAACCTTTAATGCTTTCTATCTCATGTCAGCAAAAAAGAAACTATGAGGCTATGAGCTATAAAATAGCACTTGCATAGACTAAGAACAGACAACACAACATTAGATTGCACATGTAAGGATTTTTCACAGCCTACCTTCAGCCATTACTTGATTGATTATCTCGTCTTTTTCTTTCAAAAGAGCAGCAGCATCACTTTTTCTACTCTGCTCTCTCCTTAATGTATCCCTTTCCTTAGTAAGAGTATAAACCTGAAACCAGAAGCATCAAGATGCAATTAAGCTTGTCAATATTAAAGAAGGCCAGTGTCCATAATAAAGGAACCAAACAAACTAAAAAACCAGCAATTCTGCTAATAACTATTTTTTGATTGGTTTTATTTTTTATCAGAACACTGTTAATAACTATTTTTTAAACAATTATCAGCCTATAAGTTTTAGGAAGGGTGGATTTCATCTTACTGTTTTAACTGTTAATAACTATTAACAACCAGATGAAATTCAGATAAGCAAACACTAAGTTACACATGTGCCAAACATAGTGAACCTGACAAGATGGTACGCATGCACATGCATACGGTTGGTTCCATTTAATAAAAGACATATTTCAAAAAAAAATTAGTTCACAGAAAATACTAGATAAATTTAATTCACAAAAAATACACAATACATAAAATTTTATAAGCCGTCAATATCAAATAAAGGAATTAGCTAAAAGGTAATAGACAAAAAAATATATTTAATATTTAATATGCCTTTCCTTATAAATAAGATACTTGATAAACTGAGGTTTGTCAGGATAAGGTCAGCATGTGACAGACATGTGTCTAGAAAGGAGACTCCGACGTGACTAATAATTTTATGAAAATTCAATGTCCTTGTTACATTGAACAAAACAAATTTTAGAGCTGGATCTTAAAAGGAAATAGCATACTGCATGACACTGTAAATATGATTCCACTTTACTGGAGAGAAAGATGAACCTCGCCTCTAAGCTCCTGAAAACCTGGCAGTACAGTGTATGTCGTTTTTCGACCACCAA
This sequence comes from Tetracentron sinense, assembly GCA_015143295.1. Taxonomy (NCBI): domain Eukaryota; kingdom Viridiplantae; phylum Streptophyta; class Magnoliopsida; order Trochodendrales; family Trochodendraceae; genus Tetracentron; species Tetracentron sinense. The sequence goes on from CM026569.1 coordinate 6,539,697, forward strand.
GACGACGCTTCATCAAAGACTACATCCTGAGTAGTGACAATTCATTCATAAGGTGTAATTGTGAAGAATTGGAGGCTCAGATGACAAATTCTACCTAATTAAAAGTTTTGTGGATGTCGATGTCTCGCCCAATGCAGTATCTCAAAACCCCTTTTTTATTGGTAAACATCAAATTTTATAAATGAAAAGAGGCTACATAAGCAAGAAAAAAGGAACAGGGAGGTTACTGAGTAGTACACTCCAAAGAAAGAGAAAAGCAAATAGAAAGAAAGAAAAGCAACTATCTACTACATAAATGATAAACCCCCACAAATAGCCGAGAGGAAGTGGATCGATTTATGCATCTCATCTTACTCAAGAAGCTCACCCAGGTCCAAGTCAATTCGTTAAATAGAGCATCATTCAAAGATCAGGTGTCTAATACGCAAGCACATACGAGGGGATGGAGATGGTGAGCCCTCGAACACTCTCAAGTTCCTCTTTTTTCAAATCATCCATGATATAGCCCCATGCAAAACAAACCAAATCGCTTCCCGAGCACTATTCGCATTATCTAGAAACCAACAAGATAAAAATTCTGAAAGGGTGAAAGGAAGACCTAAACCACACCTAATCAGGAGAGAAAGTGTCCCTAAATCCCAAAAGCAACAGGGCAATGCAATAACAAATGATCCACTGATTCTTTCACATGGAGGCACAAAAAACAACAATTAGCACAAAATATCCTCTCTTTTTTCAAATTGTCACAACTCACAAGTGAGAACCTTATTTAGAGTTGTAGTTCAAAGAATGAATGATGCATTTGAAGGAATATTAGGATTCCACATAGACTTGTGAAGAATGGGGGCGAAATGTTGGAGAAAAGATTGGGAGACTAGATTGGATTTCCCCATTCAGATTCAATTAGTTACATCAGAACTAAACCATACATACATTATATAGTACCTATGAGAAGAAGGCCAACTAGTCAAAAAAGTACCCTATATATTGCGAATGCATTTCAACAAATAACACTTAAAACAAGATTTGGTAAACAGATTAACCTCTGAAATTTTCACATCATTACTAGGAAAAAGTTTAGCTAATGTATACTGTAAAGTCCATGTTTTAGTGTTGGCTTATTCCGGTGTCAAAACAAGTGAGTCTAGGTGATTAGTTGTGTATCGTGTGTCATTATCTTCAAGCATCCATGACAAGTGAAGTTGAAGACCGAAGAAGATTGGTTGAAGACTCGGTTGATCATTTCCTTCGTTTCACTCATAGGATGATAAGTAACCTAGATACCATGTTACCTTAGGTGGGAATTGACTTAGATTAATCATAATATGATACCTTAGGTGGACATTGTCTTAGACTAATCATATGGACCCTAAATGATTAGATATGTAGCCCAAAACAAGTTGAAAACTCTGAAAATTCTTAAAAAACTAAGGTTGCTTGTAGGTGGCATATCTCCCAAACCGTAGCTCAGATTTTTCTCCATAATATATCAAATCGACCACGTCGAAAAGAGCTACAACTTTCATGAAGGATGCAAGAGCTAAAAATAAAGTTTTAAAATCGGGTCTGCAGCTCAAGGTCGACCCTAAGTATAAAAATTTTATTATGGGAAAATGAGGCAGAGAGAAGAAAAACTCAAGGTCGACCCTGGAGGACACTTGGGTCGACCGAACTCCCCTGTTGGGTCGACCCAAGTGTCTCCTAGGGTCGACCCTGATATGGGATTACTTCCTATTTCGTTTTTCTTGCCTATTTTGGGTTTTAGCAACTTCTAAACATGGTTTTGAGTTCTCTATTTGTGGTGAACCCTTCTAGTTCGTGGAGAAAAACTTGGGGAGTGTGTGGAGAGTACTTTTGAGTATCTCTAGAGGTCATGGAAACTATGGAATTTATTTTTTTATCTCCTCCCTCTGTTAATCCTTCTCCCATCCTAGTTTTGCAAGCCAATGCATCATTCTTGCTTGCTTGGACTTTCTCATTGATGGAGTTCATCTAGGATTTGATTTTAATCAAACCATCATCCCGTTTTGGATAAAACAACTTGGCTAGAGTGTTCCAGAGCCTTTGCGAAGGAGATCGATCCGAGAAGGGTCGTGGATGTATGATTTGGTCGATGGAATCCAAAGCCATCATTGACGGAGATCGATCGGAAGATCGTGGTTGTTTTCGAGACACAAAGAGAAGTACGAGCGGCTGCGGTTGATCACGGGACTTGTGAGTACGTGATGACTTTTCAAGGCGTGGAGGACTAAGAACTGAAGGATCGTAGTGTCGAGTCCAAAGGAGTCAAGTTCGAGTCTTGTAAGTTCTTGTTGACTTTGTCTTAGTGATACCTCTTAGCTGGACTATTTCCCGTGGTTTTTCCTAGAAGAGTTTCCACGTAAAAATCCTTGTGTTATGGTTTGCTTAATTCTCTCTATTTCCGTCCTAAGTTCATCATCCCTTAAGTTAATAACTTAATTGTTACAATATCAAAAATGGTAGATAGACTTATAGGGAGACCTAATCATCCCCTTGAATTCGTGAGTTCTCAACTCAAACATAGATTTGAGATTCATCGAATTGATTTTTTCATATACAAGCAAAGCATGCATCACCCATTAATTTAAAAACAATCGGTTATACTTTTTTTTTTATCAGTAATCAAATGTTGTATTAGAATTTAGAAAGAAACTAAGATACAAAGATACAATCAGCAAAGAGTTTACAAGCATATAAACTCTGAAGAGAAAAATACAAATTACAAAGTAACCCATTGAAATCCCTTTCACTACCAAGCTCCCGTCATCTACTCAAAAAACCAAACTCAGTCATCCCAGTACTTCACCCAAATCCTCACTTGCTAGCCTAACTGAACACCACTCTAAGGTAAGCAATTTTAAATGTGAGCAAATACGAGAGGGAGAGGAGGGAAAATCCTCAAACTCTCTTGTTCCTCTCTTTCCAAATGGACCATATGACTCCGCAAAGAACCAACCATATTACCTTCCCGAGCACTATCCGCACTAACCAGCAACCAACAAGATGAGAAGTTTAGAAGGGAAGAAGAAAAGACTCAATCCACACCTACTCGAGAGAGGAAAAACCCAAAGAAATGTAAAAGCAAGTGATCCACTGTCTCTTCCTCATGCAGACACAAAAAAAAACCTAGCAAATGCCTAAACACTTCTAATATCAATTCATGAGATTCAAACAACTCTTTTTTTGCATTAAGATGAGAAAAAGAAAAAAGCGATAGAAGAAAATTACCTTCCTTTCAAGAGCTGCCACCCTTTGATGGTATTCCTCTCGCAATGACTCAATTTCTGCGTCATTAGATTTTCTCTGTAGCACAATGCTCAGCAGTTAACAAATTAATCAAAGAATGACAATTTTTGAAACTCGCAAAACTGATTTCACCAAGGTGTTTGAGAACTAGGATTTTTGAGATGATTGTGATCAATCTTCAAAAGGATGCACAGAGAAGATCATTCCTTCACAGTGGTAGGAGTTAACAAATTGATAAAAATAAGAAAGATAACATAATGAAGCACAATCAAGAACATACAAGTGGGAATCAAACAATTTTGTAAATTAGCATGATAATGATGAAGCATTCAATATGAAGGACCTTGGATGCCTCCCTTGGTATAATTATAAGGAATGTGACCTGAGTATCAAACTCAAACTATCGCTGCTGCTTTGCTAGTTGGTTGGTACTCTCAGGTGCCCATCATATTAGTGACATAACCACATGATAGTTAGGTTACACATAATCTTGTTCACCAATCCAATTTACTCCAGCCCTATGACTAGTCCACTATAAGCATAAGAAATATTTCTACTGCCCACATGAATCCAATACAACATATCAGCAGTATATACTCAAAATGGTTTAAGCATAAGCCTTAGGACTTAAGAGTGATATACATGTGCAATTATGGAACAATAGGTACTGCACATTATTATAGCCATAAACCTTTCAGATAATATTCAATTGTGAATAAAACCAACGTAGAATACTATTCAATTTTATTAATTTATACCACAAGTCCACAACACAAAGAAACTGGACTTTTCATTATTAGTTATGTTGTTCTCATAGATTAAGACTCATTAGACTGTACAAATGCAGTTCTGTCCAAAGGGATGTGGAAGGACCTACAACCAAATGACACATTGCAAAAGATGCAAAGCTTGCTATACCCTGCACAACCACACATTACAACAGGAAGAATTTCGAAGAAGATACACATGACACTTCGACTGCATGATGCCATGAACTAACAGTGGCATATAACTTATAAATGTTTTTTGTAAATAAGAACGATTGAACTAAAAGGGAAAGAAATACTTACAACTGACGATTCACAAGTGCGTGAATCCGGGAAAAGGGGGAAAACTGTACAACAGCCCCAATGGACACAGAACCCCTAGAAAAAATAGGGAAAATCTATCCCCCGTCAACAAAGGGAAGGGGACTAAGAAGCCCAAAGAGGAGCCCAGTCCCAAGCTGCACTAACAGGCTCCAAAAAAAATAGAAGATTCAGACACTCCAACCAGATTTTTTCTTTTCACCCCCACAAGAATTTTCCAGAGACTAATCCATTGGTCATTGGTGTGGTACACCCTCCCACAGACCATATTGCATATGGAAAACCCAACAAATGTCCAACCCACATAAAAGTTGAGAACGAACCCATATGCAAAGGGACAATGGAGAAAAAGGTGATCGACCAACTCTTCTTCTAACAGGCACAAATAGCATCGATTCACATATTTTAAAGCTGTTGAGCATGTAAACTTGTAACTTCTATGGACTCATGTCAAAACAGTAAGATTAGACTACCATAATTTATCATGATAGGCAGAGCGAGAGTGTCACAAACTTTCAACAAGTTGCAAAATCAACACCTGAGATTTCCTATGAAAAAGTCACATGGAAAATTACTGCCATATCCTATTTGATTTTTAGGTACAGAAAACTTCGACGAAGCACCAAACAGAAAATGAATCAAATAAAAAAGATAGGCTAATTGAAAGAGATATAAAGCCAAACATACTCATACAAACACCAAATAAAGGGAGGGGGGGGGGATTTTAAAAAAAACCACATTGTGTTGTAAATATCTGTTTTCCATTAGAACATATCTCATAAGCCAAAACTAAAAAAGCAAACAGTATTTAAGACCATACCTACCTTCAGATCCTCTAGTACAGCTTTTAGCTGCTCATTTTCGTTCATCAACTTTGCGATTTCATCAGCTTTTGCCTGCAAATATTATTTATTTATTTTAAATGTTGCCTCTGGATGCACAAGCCACAAAGGACAGTGACCAGAAAAAGAGGACAATAAGAAACAAGATAGAAGTCTGTGTGTGCAATGAAACAAAGGTATCCAAAATACCATTAGGAATGGCTAGAAACATAATCAAATCATGCAGCATAAATCAAGGAATTTGTAATGTGTTTCTGTATAATTTGGGAATTTGCTAAGAATTTCCATAATTAACAGAAAAATACCTTCCACTTTTGAGTAACTGTTATATTAAGTATTAACCAAACAGAGATAACAAAAAATTATTGAAGGAATATGTTGGTTATACAAGAGTTTTTATGACCATTTTCCGCACTCAGAAACTAGAAAGATAATTGAATGACATAAAGCGATAAAAAGAGATATTGGGATGACGTAGAGCGATGAAATTAGTAATCATACTAGAAATTTGATTATCTCAAATTAGTAACCTTCTCTCCAAGGTAAAGGTGCCGCATTAGGGTTTTTCAAACGCTATACTGCAATTGGTTGGTTGGACCAGTGGGTCCATGTGGCGCCCACATGATTTCGAACCTCTTCTCTTCTTGCAAAAGTAGGTCTTGAAGCCTATTGGTTCAGGCCTAGATTCTCATCAATGACTCTATAAAAGGGGTAACTATGGCAATGAAAGCATCCCAGATACGAAGATTGAATGAATAACTCTATGTTAATTGTAAGATTCTATTGAATTTTTCTAGGTGGGACTCCTAGAAAAACCTTAGTGAAACTATAAGGTGTATTGATACAACCCCATACAACGTGGCAAGTGATGTGCCAGCTGACGTGGCAACCAGGGCAGGCTAGAGGTGTGGAGAAGATTTTTAGAATAATAGTAGTATTAGCTGTAGTTGCTTTATTAAATAAGAGTCCATAATTAAAGGACTAGTTGCCTTGAGTAGTTAGGTAGTTGCTATTTTATTCTTAGTTGCTAATTATGTGGAAGGCTACTCTTTATTGGTGTAGATGATTGTTTCCTTCAGAGAATATAGAATTAAACTCCAACGTCTTGACTTGTGCAAGAGAGGTATGTCCATCCTTTGAATTGGGCACTCTTTCATTGTTAATCTCTCTAGAATGTATCAATTATCCTCCCATCTTCTTACTCTCTTTTCTTCTTTACTTTTATTGCTTTTCGGCTGAGTTGTCCCCTCCTAACTCCTAAGTCACCAATCAGAGTTTCATTCCTTACCTTTAATCCCTAAAACCTTCATCATAAAAATGCCCATAATAGCCCTTCACTCCATCCTTTCTTTCCCATCTCCAACAGTCGCTCTCTAGCCCTATTTAGCCATCCTAGCTATTTGGGATGAACATCAGTTGGGTGCGTTCACTCCTAGGCTCCCAACTTATACATCTAGAGCCTGTCTTATACCACTCATCCTAATATTGTCACGACTTAAGAGACCAATTTTAGGGTGGTGGACAAGTTCTCTATCAGAAGAATTTGGGGTGATAGGAATAGGAATTGGTGCTCGTTGCCGGCCGGTGGTCCTCGGATGGGTGCCTTATCATTTGGGATGCGAGAGACGTGGTTCACTTGGAAGAGATGGTGGGCAAGTTTTTTATTTCTCTCAAGTTAAAATTTGGGGTGGATGACTTTGTGTGGGTTCTAACTAACCCCCACATTAAGAAAGTGGTCTGAGACTCTGAATTAACAAGCCTCTACATTTTTGGGGATCTCCCGTGGCATATGGGTGGAGACTTTAATGTTGTTAGATTCTCCTATTAAAACAATTGTGGCAGACACATGACTCAAAGCATGAGGAGTTTTGATTATTTCGTCAACAACTATAATTAGAGATCTCAATCTTCTCAATGCGAAATTTGCATGGTCAAAACTTCAGGAAAATCCGTCTTAAAGCATGTTACAAATTTTCTATCCACAAGCTGGGAGGAAAAGTTGATAATCTTACTTAGGAAGCTTTGGCTATATCGGTATCCAATCATCACCCCTTATCCACAGATAAAATCAAGAGAGGTCCTAATCCTTTTATACTTTAAAAAAACATGTGGTTGTCCCATCCTAATTTTATAAAAAAACAGATGAACTTAGTGGCAGAGTTGCAAAACCGTGGAATGAGCTAGGCACCGCCTTATGAAGGAGCTTCAGTTCCTAAAGGAGAATCTGAAAATTTGGAATAAAACACTTTTGGGTTGATTGGTGAACCCAAATTTGGAATTATTATTGAAATTGGTAGGTTGGATAGATAAGAAGATGGCATTGGGTATGAGTATGACAAGCTAATAAAAAGAGCCAAGCTTAAGTTAGAATAAGGAAATCCTTAAAAGGGAGGAGATGCATTGAAGATTAAAATCAAGGCACAAGTGGATTAGAGAGGGAGATGGCAACATCAAGTTTTCCACGGGTAGCTAATTGTAGAAGAAATAGAAATGCCATCTCTAAGTTGATTGAGGGTAGCTACTTGGTGGATGATAAGAGATAAGAGGATTATCATCGATTTCTTCAGTAATCAGTATCCAAGGATAAAAGTGGATGGTTTAGAGTGGGGCTGGTTGCTGGTTGCCCATTGATAGGACTAAATGGCTGGAATGAAATTTTAACAAGCATGAGATCAAAACATTCATCGATGCTCTGAATAAGAATAAAGCTCCGGACCCTGAAGGTTTCTCTATCGGGTTCTATCAAGTTGGTTTCTGAGCAAGCTCCACTTTAATAACTAATAAGGCGTAAAAGAAAGGCCTTTGTCTTTCAAAGTCTATTCAAAGAAACTTAGCTTACCAAGAGTCCTAGAACAAGAGAGATGCAGATAGGATTTGTTCTACATATGAGGGAAAGAAAAAAAGAAAACCTGAGCCTCGATACAGAATGTGGTGGTGAACAATGGTATTAATGCCACTTTATGTCTTCGATTTCTAGAAGAAACCAAGGGATTTCAGCCTATTAGTTTGGTAGGAATTTTGTACAATATCCTCTCGAAAAACCTTGGCTAAAAGAATCCAAAAAGTCCTTGATACAATTATTCCTTCATCCCAGGGTGCTTTCGTCGAAGATAGGCAAATAATGGATGAAATTCTTATAGCCTTTGAATATGTTGAAGAAAGGTTAAAAGATGGGTACAAAGGTGTGGTGGTGAAGTTGGACCTGGAAAAAGCTACGTCATGGTGGATTCCAACTTGTTAGACTACTTCCTTATTGGAAAAAAGTTTTGGGTACTAGATGGAAAAGTGGATTAAAGGTTGTCTCCTCGAATCATTTGTGTGTCCTCATTAACCAATCCCTGACAGGTGTTCACAAATCATCAATAAGGATTTGTGAAGGCGACCCCCTCTCTCATTATTCTCTTCTCAATAGTGGGAGACATTTTGAGCAGATTAATTAAGAAGGCTGAAACTCATAATCATATTATGGGTTTTCAAGTGGGAATGAGTAGGGTGCAAGTTTCCAATATCAGTGTCAATGACATCATAATATTTTGTGAGGCAGATTCTAACATGATGGTCAATCTCAACATTTTAACTTTCATAGAGTCCTTAGGGCCATTTAGATTGATGATCTCTCTGATCTCCTTAATGTTTTTAAAGATATCTAAATGTTCGCTTTAAACCCTGATTTTAGAGTGAGGTTCCTCAATCCAAGAGGTAAGATTTCCCCTAAGTCCTTTCTCAGTGAGCTTATAGTGAACCGAGATTAGCTGGTATCCACTCCTTATAAGATTATAGGAATCCATCAGCCCGCTCCCAAAGGTTACAACTTTTGTTTGGACTCTTTCTCATAATAAGATAAACACTTCTTATATACTTCAGATAAGAAGGAAAAAGATCTGCCTTTTACCCTATATTTGTATGATGTACATGCAAGAGGGGGAATCTATCAACCACCTCTTTATTTTTGTAGAGATTCCCCCTCTTTATTTTTGCAGAGCAGCTCAGGGTGCCTGGTGTTATTGCTCTCTTGCGGGTCTTTCCTTATGATGTTATGGGATTTATCTCAGTAGAGATCCAAAAATCTGAAGTGAGGGGAAACCATGTGGAAGAGCATTATTCATACCATCTCGTGGTCAATATGGAAAGAGAGGAACAATAGAATATTCAACAGGAAGGCTCTTAGTGTTCCCTCTATGATCGACAAGATTACTACTAGTGTTGCTTCCTAAGAGGTTATATCCCATCAGTTCAAAGCATAGTTACCAAAGCGAGAAGCGAAACCAAGAAGCAACGTGAAAGCCAGAAGCGGGAAACGAAGCTCAAAAAATCTTTAGGAAATGGGAAGAAAGAAATGAGACGTTTATGTCTCATTCCCATTATATTAGGGTGCCTAGTCATACCTTTGATTTTATCTTACATGAGATATTTGTGGAGAATTAGGAGTCTTAGGTTTCAATCCAACAATAAATACTCAGAATCTACACCCTAGGCTTTAAACTCGGGTCCATCCAATCACTTCCTGCATATCTCTCTTTATCACTAAATGAGACATGATGGTGTTGGTATAATGTTGGGCCTTTATTGCCCTCTTAATTTATGTTTCTCTTGTATGGGCTTAGGGCCTATCCTTGTGATATTTCCTAGTTAATATAAGCACCAAAGAGAAAAGGAAACGTTAACTTCCTCATTTTCTCATTTCTCTCTTCTTCTTTTTCTCTCTTCTTCTTCTCTTTCCCTCAAATCATAGCAAACCTACAGATCTACTTGGTATCATAGCATCAAAAGGGAAGGAGAATCTTAATAAAACAAACCACAGCAGCCAAGAAGAAGAGCAGCCACTGTGACGTCACTAGCCATATGGCTGAAGTCTGTATGGCTTAGGGTACCCATGGGGTTGTCTTGAAGGTATGTTCTTAGAGATCTTGGATTTAGGGATTTTTTGAATCATATATCATGTGATTCGGACCTCGCCGTGACCTTCTCTTGAATTCTCAAAACTTCTATCGCTCTATCCCCGCAGAGGCAGAGAACAGGTTGTTGTCTCAGTTGTGCTACCAGAGGCTCTGGAGAAGTCAAAATAGGAGAGCACTCATCTTGGGGTGGGCTTACTCTGAAGCCACGGGCAGAACACCAAGTAGAGAGACCCAATCTTGAGTGAAATAAATACCACGACTTCGATCTTTTTTAATAAAATCATCCCGTAGTAAATCAACAAAGCCCAAAGTGATTTCTCTTTCCCCTTCAAGTTTACCTACTACGGTACCTGAGTGAATATGATCTCCGTCATTATTGGTGAAGTTACATGAATTTAAAGGGAAATACAGAAAAAATGCAGGAGTTGTGAGAATTCTTCTAGCTCTTTAAGGTACCGTTTCCTGTTGTGGACCTATTTTCTTGCTTAGGACAGAAACTTGTATGGCCTCCTTGGTGCTTGTAATGCCTATATAAGGGTTTTTTTTTTTAATGAACTCAAGGTCGATTGGAGGTGTGACTCCATTGTTCCACAGGTATATTGAAGTTGGATTTGAAGCGAATGGCAAATTGGAGGTGTGACTCTATTGCTTCTTTGAGGGTTGTGTGTTTGCATTGTGTTCGAAGAAATGTCAAAGACATCCCAATTCTCAAGTATGGTACCTCTAAGTGTTGGAATGGGACATGAGGGATCAAATCATGACAAACCCCACCTACAAATCACTTCAGAAAAGCTTGATGGTAAGAATTATGTATATTGGGTAAAATCGGTTAAAATGTATGTTGGAGCAAAGGGTAAAATGGGTTACCTACTTGGACAAATCGTGGAGCCTGAAAAGTCGGATCCTAAACATGCCACATGGACCCAAGACAATTTGATTGTGATGTCTTGGCTCACCAACTCAATGTTACCTCACATTAACAGGGGCTTAGTGTTTTTGAAAATTGCAAAGGATGTATGGAACACTCTTGCTCAAACCTACTCAAAGGTAGGCAACTTTGCCCAGCTCTATAAGATCCAACAGGATATTTCCCAAACTCATCAGGAAGAGATGCCCCTGAACATGTACTATAGCAAGTTGAGGGAGAAATTAGAAGAATTTGATCACTACTCTGACTTCCAACCCAATTGTACTACTGATGTTGTTGCCCTCAAGAAATGGATTGAACGTATGAGGATTTTTGAGCTCCTCACTGATTTGAACCAGGATTATGAGAATGCCCGCTCACAGATCCTTGGTCGAGACCCCCCTCCTCCCACCCTTAGTCGTGTTTATGCCTACATCCAGAGTGAGGCGAGTACGTGCGATGTGATGACTCCCAACATGGTTGCTATTCCTGAGATATCATCTACTCTTTCCTCCACTTTCTAGTGTGGTAGAAGAGGAGGTAGTAGGGGGAGTCCTAGGGATCGGGATAATCGGTTTGAAAGTACCAATTTCGATGACAAAGCTAAGTTGAAATGTGATTAATGCAGGCGGGCTAGTCATACCCGTGATCGGTGTTGGCAACTGCATGAGAGGTTTGCCCAGAGAGGGCGTTGCACAGAAGGATTTGGAGACACCTCTGCCCATGTTGCCATAAGAACCGCACATTCCTCATCTCCCCAGGTTATTCCTAGAGATGATGTGGAGTCTCTCCGCCGTGAAGTTGAAGTCATGCGTAGAGCCATGTCCCAGTTAGTAACTCCTTCTACTGCATCCACCTCATCCTTTGCTCAGCCAAGTATCTCTGCCAATGTCCTTAGTGTCTCTGTCTCATCTACTCATCTCTCTTGGATCATTGATTCTGGAGCCTCAGAGCATATGACTGGTATGTCCTCCATTTTTTCTTCCTATCACCTTTATTCTGAGAGAGATAAAGTTCGTATTACGGATGGTACAATGTTCCCCATTGCAGGCAAGAGTATTATCCATGTCTCCCCATCTATGCCTCTATCCACTGTTCTTCGTATTCCTAACATTGCTACTAATCTTTTTTCTATTAGTAGTATTACCAAGTCTCTGAATTGTAGTGTTACCTTCTTTCCTTTTCATTGCCTTTTTCAGGACCTGGTGACGAGGCAGATGATTGGCAGTGGTCGTGAGAAGGATGGGCTCTACCAACTGGATTCCTCTCCTATGATGCATGCTTATCAGTCATCTTCAAGCCACATGAATAATTTTGACCAGTTGATGCGATGGCACTTTCATTTAGGACATCCCTCTTTTTTGCTTCTCAATAGGATGTTTTCTCACTTGTTTGTTTCTTTTCGATGTGAAACTTGTGTATTGTCAAACATTGTACAGTATCGTATCCTCCTAGCACTTCTAAATGCAATTCACCTTTTGAACTAGTTAATTCTGATGTCTAGGGTCCTGAACCCACTACCTCTCTGTTTGGTTATAAAAATTGTGACTTTTGTTGATGATTTTTCTCGTGCTACTTGGGTGTATCTTCTTAATTCCAAATCTGATGTTTATGCTTCTTACAAGCTTTTCACAAGATGGTATGCACTCCATTGATGAACCTTAAGATCCTTCGATCTGACAATGGTAAGGAATACCTGAGTGAGGCCTTGTGTACCTACTTTACAGACCATGGCATTGTTCACCAAACCACTTGTGTTAACACTCCCCAACAAAATGGAGTGGCTGAACGCAAGAATCGACACCTACTTGATAGCACTAGATCATTTCTCCTTGTCATGCATGTTCCCAAATACCTTTGGTTAGAAGTCTTACTGTCCGCTGCCTTTCTTATGAACCGAATGCCTTCACGGATCTTGGGCTTCGAAGCCTCCCTTGATATCCTCACCCCTACATCTCCCCATTTTCCTCTCCCACCCAAAGTATTTGGGTCTGTCTACTTTGTGCATGTACGGATGTACCCAAACCTGACCGCACCAAACTTGACCCTAGTGCCGTCAAATGTCTCTTTCTTGGGTATTCCCCCACTCAGAAGGGTTATAAGTGCTATCATCCTCCTTCCAAGTGGAAATTTGTGTTTATGGATGTCTCTTTCTTTGAGGATGTCTCCTACTTTCCTACTGTGAAAACTCCTCTTCAGGGGGGAGAATGTTGATGTTGAAGAGTTATCTTCTTCTCCTGTTCCTTTACCTCTTCATGTTTTTGATATTCATGATTCTCCTGTGAATGACATTGAGAATAAGTAAGTGAGAGATTTGCAGGTTTACTCCAGGCACCCAAAATTTATGTCTCATGCCCTCTGCCAAGATTCTCCCTCAAATCTGGATCCTTCCAACTCAGGTAATGACTCTGATCCCTCACCTATTAATGATTCTGATCTCCATATTGCAATAAGAAAGGGAGTTAGAACTTGCATTCAACATCCTATCTCTAATTTTGTTTCTTATAACTCTTTATCTCCTTCCAATCGTGCATTTGTCTCCTCCTTGTCTTCTGTGTCTTTACCTTGCAGTGTCTCTGAGGCTCTTGTTCATCCTAAGTGGAAGGATGTGATGTATGAAGAAATGGGAGCTCTTGAGAAAAATGGCACATGAGAACTTATAGATCTTCCAAAGGGAAAGAAGTCGGTTGGATGCAAGCATAGTAACAAAGTTCTCGAATAAATCCTGAATTGTTCCCGAACTATTCATTTTTTAAGGGGTAACGTTTAAAAAAGCTTCTTTTTCCTGAACTGCCGAATTATTCTCGAATAATTCCCGAACAAATTATTCCGAACTTATCTCAAAGGAAGATTTCTCACAAATTATTTGTTCATGCTTATTCGGAATTCTAAAATAAGAATGAGGGCAAAATTGACTTTCTATTAGCAATAGAATTATTACTAAAACCCCGAGGCTTATTTCACACTAAAAAATCTTCATTTGACTGAAGTCGCCACACTAAAATAATCTATTCGAGTAGATTATTTTAAGGTTTTGATTACATTCGATTGAATTAAAAAAAAAAAGATGTTTTTGCATGCTAGTTAGTCTGTTGAATTTCGACCAAATAGAGAAATATGATTTGTACTATTTATTCTGAACTATTTCTATATTTTGCTAAATAACTATGTTATACCAAATAAATAAACTCATATATTGATTTTCTGATTTTATCTATTCAGATTACTATTTTCCCTTTTCGATACATTTTCAAATTGTTTATATAATCTAATTTGCAAATACAAACATGTAATCTAGATTATTCTTTTCTCTTAAATTACATAAAGCTTGCTTAAGCCTTAATTAATTTTTTTCTTGAGTTTGCGAGTTTACATAACGCTTTTCTTTTAAGAATTGAGATAAATGTCTAACATAGTAAGAAATGTCAATACATTCAGATTAGTAGATGCATTAGTTGGTATCACGTTCTTATTTTTTATAATTATTCATTTATATTTTTCCGAACTTATCCCGAATTTGTCAATTTTTTCCCTTTTTTTTCGAACTTAACCCCTGTCGAATAATTGCCTAATCCGAACTTTATTACTATGGATACAAGTGGGTCCTCACAGTGAAATACAAGTCAGATGGATCCGTGGAAAGGTATAAGGCAAAACTGGCAGTAAAGGGTTTCACCCAAACTCATGGAATTGATTACCATGAGACCTTTGCTCCTGTGGCAAAAATGAACTTCATTTATGTGATTCTCTCTCTTGCTGCTAATCAAAACTGGCAGCTTCATTAGTTTGATGTGAAGAGTGTCTTCCTTCATGGAGACTTGGAAGAAGAGGTTTACATAATTGTTCCTCCTGGTTTCAGTTTGTCCACAGTTCAAGGGAATGTTTGTGAACTAAAGAAGGCATGGGTTAAAGAAGTCTCCACATGCCTGGTTTGAGAGGTTCAGTGGAGCCATGAAGAAACAATGGTACACTCAAGGCCAAGCTGATCATACTTTGTTTATCAAACATTGTTAGGGTAAAACAACTGCCCTTATAGTTTATGTGGACGACATAGTTTTGACTGAGTCTGATGCAAAGGAAATGAAGAGGTTAAAATCTCAACTGGCTACAGAGTTTGAGATAAAGGACTTAGGGCAGTTAAGGTACTTTCTTGGCATAGAAGTTGCAAGATCAAGGAAAAGAGGGATTTTCATCTCACAAAAGAAATACATCCTAGACCTTCTCAGAGAAACAGGGATGTTGGGGTGCAGGCCTTTGAATGTGTCAATAGAGCATAATCACAAGTTAGCAAATGATGGTGGTGAACCTCTTAATGATGCAGGAAGATATCAGAGACTTGTTGGTCGTTTTATTTACCTTTCCCTCACTCATCCTGATATAGCCTATGTAGTAAGCGTGGTGAGCCAATTTATGCATGTTCCAAAAACCTCTCATAAGAGGCAGTTTACAAGATTCCTAGGTACTTGATATCATCTCCTAGGAAAGGGGTTCTATTTGGTTGTCATGGGCATTTAAGAGTAGAAGTCTACACAGATGTTGATTGGGCAGGATATGTTTCTGACAGAAGATCTACATTTGGGTATTGCATGATTATTTGAGGAAATGTTGTTACTTGGAGAAGCAAGAAGCAGGCAATAATGGCAAGGGCTAGTGCAGAGGCTGAGTTCAGAGCCATGGCTCATGGAATATATAAATTGCTATAGGTAAAGATTCTCTTGAAGGAGCTTGGATTCCCAGTGGACAAGCCTATGAGCATCCACTGTGATAATAAAGTTGCAATTAGCATGGGCCACAACTCAATCCAACATGACAGAACCAAACATATTGAGATTGATTGGCATTTCATAAAAGAAAAACAATGGCCCAAGAGTAGAATGACTAAAGCTAACGTCAAGGTTGGAGGCATCCTCCAACAACTTCCATTCTTGAACCATCATGCATGCAATAGCCCATGTGATTTCCTACCATAGCATCCGCCACCACATTCGCCTTGCCCGGATGATATTGAATGGAGCATTCATAATCCTTTAAGAACTTCATCCATCTTCGTTACCTTAAATTCAATTCCTTCTGGGAAAACAGGTACTTCAAGCTTTTATGGTCCGTGAATACCTCAAACTATTCCCCATAGAGATAATGTCGTCATATTTTCAAAGCAAACATAACCGCAGCAAGCTCTAAGTCGTGTGTAAGGTAATTCTTCTCGTGATCCTTCAATTGCCTTAAGGCATAGGCAATGACCTTACCGTGCTGCATGAGCACACATCCCCACCCCATGTGGGAAGCATCACTGTAAACGACGAAACCTCCAGGATGGCACTGTGAGTATGGGAGCCGTAGTAAGGCGTTTCTTCAACTCTAGGAAGCTAACTTCACATCTGTCGCTCCAACTAAACTTAACATTTTTCCTCGTGGGATAAGTGAGCAGTGCAGCCAAACTGGAGAATCCCTCCACAAATCTCCAGAGATCTGCAACCCTTATGTGAAGACCGGTGACCAACTTGCAGATGTCCTAACCAAGGGGGTGAGCTATCCCTTATTTGACATATTTAGCAAGCTAGACATGTGTGACATATATGCACCAGCTTGAGGGGGACTGTTAGTATAATGTAACTCTTAACTTTTTGTTTCTCTTGTATGGGCCTAGGACCCATCCTTGTGATATTTCCTAGTTAATATAAGCACCAAAGAGAAGAAGAAACGTTAACTTCCTCATTTTCTCATTTCTCCCTCTTCTTTCTCTCTTCTTCTTCTCTTTCCCTCAAATCTTAGCAAACCTACAAATCTACTGATGGAAGCGAGCAGGAAATAAGTTTGGGAAACGAGCTTCTCACCTGGTACATAGTTTCCCCTGCAACTATGGTTTAAAGGGTGGAGACCACTAATACCATCGGGGATTAGACCTTTGTTGTTATGTCTTAACCCCTTGTGGTCCCTATATTCATTTCTTAGAGCCCCCTTCTGGTGGTTCAGTTAAACTTAAATTTCAGTAGGAGTTCCTTAAGTAATCCAGCCAACGCCAAAATCTGTGGGGATTCTCAAAAAATAGTGAGGGCAGCATTCTTTCCTACTTTTCAGGTCCGGTAGGCATGGTGACTTACAACCATGCTGAGTTTCATCTATGAGACTTGGTTTTACTCTTCCTCTTTCTAGATCTCTTTGTCTTCCTTCCCTCATTCTTGAAGGAGATTCAATAGATGCCATTAGATGGGTTGCCAGTGTCAATCGTGATCAATGGATATTTGCCCATGTTATCAAGGAAATTCAGGATTTGGTTGCATAAAAGAACATCTTATTATCTTGGGTCCCTAGATCGGCAAATGAAGTTGTAGATTCTCTGGGAAAAAGAATGAGTTTTTTTATAAGTGTAAATAGGGAATGAGAATATCCAGCCTACGAGAAAAAGGGAAATAAGGGATTTTGACAGAGGATTTTCATTAGTAATTTTTTGTAGTTTTTTCCTGCATTTTCTTTTTTTTTATATAGCCCTAGGGGGTTGTTCTTCCCTGGTGGTCTCCTCTCTCATGGTATTTTCCTTGTAGTTCTCACTTCTCCTATGCAATATAATTATTCGTGACTAATCAAAGAAAAACGATGTAACATAATCTAAAATATCCAGTCTGAAACTTTCTGGATTCTTTAAATGATTGTCATATATAAGAAATACCTGAGATTGTCTAGCAGCCCCTTGTAGTGCAGCTTCCATCATTTTCATTTCCATCTTCACCTTCTCTATTTCAACCAAGGAACCAGCAGAATCAAACACATTTGTTTCTGAACTCAAACGTTGATCGTTAGTTTCAGTCTCGAAATCATTTGCTTGCTGGTTCACTTCAACTGCGTTAACAAGTGCATCACTATCATGAGAAACAGATTCAGATACCATGTCTGTAGCCTGATCTGAATGAAGTGCATTAGGCAAGTTATTCTTATGGGGTTCAGTAGAACTTTCAGCCTCTTCAATACTAGCATAATCTGAAACAGATGCCTCACTCTTTACTCCAACTTGTCTATCATCTAATGCCTCAACTTGCACAGAAGAACCTTTCTCGACAATCGCGTCTGCTTCTGTATTTTGTTCATCTCGTCTTTCATGTGAATCAGTATCATGAATTGATTCCTCCAGCACGAGAAGAGAATCGCTCTTAACTTGGTCTAGTTCATCTGTTCCTGATTTAGCTTCTACTGATAGTGAATCTTCACAGGATCCCACTTCTGAGATCTCTTTTTGTTGAAGGGAATTAAACGAGTCCTGTGTCTCAACATTTTCAGAGTTGAGGTCATTTGATTCGACTGATAACGGCTTTGAATCAGCTTCACCAGGTTCTGCAGCTACAGTAGTTGTGCCTTCTGCAGTGTCTGCATGCTCATCTTCCTTCACGCTTTTGAGTGCTTCATTTTCTTTTTCAGCAGGAACAATTTTTTCATCTGCAGATGGTACCTTGTTAGTGTCAATCTCTTCTTGTCCTTCAATTGAAGATGAACGCTGCGACGATTCAAGTTGTTCCAAGGGTTCAGCAACACTTTCTCCCCCTTTATGCCCCATAAAGGCCATGACCGGTTCAAATAGTGCTTTCCTGTCTGCTGCTGAAGACCATAACCCTGAAGCTGATAGTCCAAATAGAGAAGCAATCGAAAAATATAAGATCAGTCCATATGATGACATGTCAGAACTAGAAATCATCAGTTTCAAGAAGTTATTGAGAAACAGAATGTGTTGTCAATGAAATTTCAATAAGTTTTTCCAATTCAAGAGATCATCGAGTTTTCTGGTGATTTTTCATATTTGGGGGTGGGGGTCCACAATCTGAATCTTGAAAACTTTTGGCCAAACCCAAACAAAAGAAAATGATCTGAGAAGTTATTGAGAAACAGAATGTGTTGTCAATAAAATTGCAATAAATTTTTCCAATTCAATCAGATCATTGAGTTTTCTGGTGATATTTCGTATTTGGGGGGTGGGGATTGGTAATGAGTTTCAAGTTGTGTGGTGAATGATCGTCCCTACATAAGTAGCTCAAATGAGAACCAAGTTTTGTTGGAGTTAATTAGTGTTGTATAACATACGGAAAATACGCCTGCATGCCTATGGGGGCAGACATATAACTGCATGTTATCAACACTCACTGCTATCAAAACTGGAAAAAAGGCTCCAAATATATTGTTTCCATTAAAATATAGTGAATAGGAATTGCCCAATGATGCGTACCCAGTTGTGGCGTGCTTGTTGTGTACATGCAAGGGTGTAGTGGAGTGTTAGTTACGTAGGGAGTGGGGGTTTAGGTACTAGTTGTTGAGATTTAGGGGAGTCTAATAGAGAAATTGTAGGAGATGTGGGTGATTTCTAAGTTCTAACTGATAGTGACCTTTATAACAGGTTTGTAATAGATTCGTTTTAAAAAGTGAATGATAGTCAAAAAGTTTCTTTCTTTTGAGATAACTAGGAGATGTTGATCTCTCTTGAATGAGATCAAAACATTATATGTCCCTTCAATGAGATCATATTCTTCCTCTTTCATCTATTTTTTTCAAGTGTATGTATCACCTAACTTGGACTTGGGATCGCCCCTGGCTATATCCAGAGACGTCTTAGACGTCCTCACTAGCTGTAACTCCATGATGACACACGTGTTCAGTAACTTCCAAGACAGTTTTAATAGCCTTAACTATTTCCCTCTTTCCTTCACTCCGTCCCCAACCTTTTGGGTCAGGACTAATCCCTGAGGGTGCGACGAGAGTCTGCAACCTGCCACGCCTGGTAAGCCCGGAAAATCCGTGTGGGACTAGCCCCACTCTAACCCAGGACCTTCCACTTCATGAGGCGTAAGTCCCAGGAACCACTTCATGAGGCGTAAGTCCCAGGAATAACTGGTCCACCCCTTCAGGGTTTATTCACTCCATTACTTCCAATTTCTAAGGAGATGGAAGCTATTGAACATGTGTCATCATGGCTTACAGCCATAGAGAATGTCTCTGGCCATAGTCAGAGACAACCCAAGTCCCCAACTTGGAATCCGTGATCAAACAACCCCAACAAGTGAAAACACCAGAAAGAACCCTTACTGCAGCACCAGATACAACTGAAGATTCGTATATGTAAGTTCCTTGCTATGAAAATTTCCAAAAAGTCTAATGTAAAAGATGTGAATAAATGGAGCAAATTTAAGTGGATGGGCCAAAGTTGTCTGTCGAATTACAACACAGCTTGTAGTTTGCACTGAGTAATTTAACAAGAGACTCTTTTTGTCTTTTTAATGTATGTTTCTATCTTTTAACAAATCTCTCATTCAAGATAAAATTGAGAAGTGGGAGATCCAACACAATAACATGCCTATTTGCGAATAGTAAATAGTACCTTCACTCGATGCGGAATTCTCCTCCAAGCCAAGAGCACTATCAAAATTCTTCTCTATATTCTTCACGCTCTCACTCAACTTTGTCACTGCCCCGGCTAGATCTGGGAAGCCCCCTAAAGAAACTTTCCCCAACCACGCCATTTCCTAACCAGGATTCGAATTCACTCGATCCAACCTCAAGACTTCTCAGATCAGACACATTGAAAACCCTATAATTACAAATAAATGACAATAAAAACAAACAAATTAAACAACGTCGGTAAAAAGATTCATTGAATCCGAAATTACCCGTGCACGAAAGAATTCCGCAAAGATTGCAATGAAAATGCAACCTTTAATCCATTAACGAACATGAATCGGAATAAAGAATGCGTGATTCATCAATTTCATGAGTTAACGAAAGATCAAACTAGACAACGATACTCATACAAAGATAAATTTCAGGATTCAACATAAGACCACAGAAATCTGAGAAACGGATCTGCTAACCGAATAAATGATGTGAATGGAACTACTAGCGCTCAAAAATGGCGCGAAACGCACATACCTTTGCGCAAATCGGATCGAGGACGCCGGAATTCGGCGAACACGTCGGAATCTATGAATCAAATCATGTATTTCTGTTAAATTGATGATTTTCAGACGAGTTTTTGCTGTCTCAGATAAATTAGGGTTTATACGAGTGTAGAAATATAGATCGCTGAACCAATCTCCCTCGCAGAAATTGAAGGATATTAAGCTTCGGATGAGTTCAAAGCAGAGCTTGTATACTCGTATCCCCCCGACAGGGGGTGCCTATGGTTAGGCCTCGGATTGTCTCTGGCGAAGCCAGAAAGGGGCCTCGGGGTTCCATACATTGTGCGGCAGCTGGCAGAAAAATGGGGAGAAGTCATTTAATTTCTCCCCATGATTTTTGACTTCTCCCCTTTTGATATCTCTCCCCCTTATTCTCACACACTTATCGCCACATGTCCATTTGTGTGTGGAGAAGTCAAAATCATAGGCCCCATGATTTTGACTTCTCCACCACATGTCACCTATTCTATGGAACCCCGGGATAAGCCCTTTCTGGCTTGGCCAGAGGCAAGCCAAGGCCCTATGGTTAAGAAGCATTCTAAGGGGTTTTTACGTAAATGGGCCCGCCTATTAAAAAAAAGGTGAAAATGAGTTCTTTTTCAAATTCTTATTTTTGTAGGCTCACACATGTGTGACTTAATTGCACATGTGTGATCTGTATACCTTCGGACCAAAATACCCCTGCCACTGTTAAACATCAAACCGGTTTGAAACCCATTGTGTTACTGAAGAAGGAAAAAGAAGAAGAAGAACTAAACCATTCGAGCCCCCCACTCTTTTCACGCATAAATGGAGAAGAAGAATGAGAGAAGAAATAGAAGAAGAAGAAAATGAAGAACTGAATTGAAGTTCATTCGAAACCTCGTTGTTTTGCCCACATTCAGCCTTACTTTTTCTTGAAGAAGAACAATAACAACAACGGAAGTTTGTCAATTCGAAACATCAGTTCACGCGTAACTAAAAAATGAGATAAGCAGAAAAACAAGAAGAACTGGGAAAAAAAATGTGTGTTTAACTAGAAAATTTTAGCCAACACCATCAACCATTGAAAAAGTCCATTTTGTATATTAAAAAAAAAAAGTGTTTCACTATTTTTTGTGATTTTCAACACTATGATTTTCTTATAGATTATCCAGATTTGTCATATTGAATGGACAAGATGTTTTCTTAGATTATCGAGAGATGTTTTCTTAGACTATAGAGATTTTTCATATTGAATGGACCAAATGTTTTCTTAGATAATTTATACAAAACTTCAATAATCTAAGAAAACATCTCTCGATAATCTAAGAAAACATCTTGTCCATTCGACATGACAAATCTTGATAATCTATAAGAAGTCTCGATAATCTATGAAAAAAAATCTCGAAAATATCTATAAAACAAAATCTCAGTAACCTATAAAAAAAATCTCGATAATTTATATTAAATCTCAATAATCTATAAAAAAAAAAAAAAAAATCTCATTACTGTGTCAAAAATCGCAAAAAATAATGAAATACTTGTGTTTTTTTAAACTAAAAATGGGCTTCATTTCCCACTTGAACACTTTTATTCTTTTTGTTCTTTTTCTACTTCTCTCCTTCTTTAGTTACGTGTGAACTGGGGTTTCGAATGGACAAAGGGGGCATAAATGGTTTAATTCTTCTTCTTCAGTGGGTTTCAAACGGGTTTGAGGTTTAACAATGGTAGGGGCATTTTGGTATGAAAGTATACAACTAACACATGTGCAACTAAGTCGCACGTGTGTGAGCCCACAAAAATAAGAATTTGAAAAGGGGGCTCATTTTCAAAAAAAATCATCAATGGGGCCCATTTACGTAAAAACCTCTTATCCTAATTATGATGAGGATTTTAATTTGGGTGCTGCTACGGGTACCCAACCATTTTCTTGCCACATATCAAACATAAAAATTCTCTCTCATTTTGAGAGGGTTTTTTTAGTGTGCTCATATCCTCACCCAAAAATATCCTTAAATATTAAATATATAAATCTTATTATCAGAGGGTTCAACTTATTTATATGACTATATAAATACCAATGTAGACCTCCATGTCCTTATATGGCTCCTCTCTCCCTCCCAAAGTCAGGCCATTTTGGAGGGATGTATTGAACTTCAATCTTATAGGGTGTGGGTCGGCCTACCATGTGTGCGTGTTTAAATGATTAATGTTTAACCAAAAAAATCTATTATTTTTATGAAAGACAACTACCAAATGACCTCCTAATACCAAGTGTATTAGGGGTCGTTTAACATTATTCCTCAAAAATGATTTGCTTATCTAAGAAACAGAAACAACATAAGCGTATTTGACAACTCATTTTTAGTAAATGATTTTAAAAAATCGTTCCATTTTCAACACAATTTTAGTAGAATAAAAATAAAGATGTTTCTCATAATTTTATCTGATAAATGCATATAAAACAAACAAGATAAGCATGAAAACAGATATGTCGAGACCCAAAATCCCACCTAGAAGTTATGAGACATTGGCTTGTGACTTAACATCAAACCATCCTATAAAAACATACAAGACATACTAAAAGCGGAAGCTGAAAATTTCTTTAATAACATAACTATAAACTGTATTCCAAGTTATGCAAAAGTGATGATCCAAGCGATTAATATACATTCTCTCCATCTCATCACTCAACAATAATCAAGATAGGGCTACCTTACAAGGGCCCTCTCCTAATGAGGATGATCATGAGCAGGCTCCTCCTCCACATACTCCTCCTCAACCCATAGTCCCGGAGCACATATATCGAATGGATATGCCGAAAATAACAGTTTGATTGAGTATTAAATAACTCAGCGTATACAAACCACTAGATAATAATGGTATGACATTAACATGCTTTAATGTACAGTTTATCTGAATAATCATACATACTTTTAAATTGGAGTTCGGAAACCATACTTTCAAATATCAAATGTGCATACTTTTCAAAACATATATTTCACTTTGCTTTCTTTGGAAACCATATACTTTTATAAGCTTTTTTATGTCTTTGACTTTACACATATCATTTTCAGCTACTTTACACATAGCTTATTATGGGAGCGAACTTTCAATACTTGACTAGTGCTCCTCCTTAATGGAACAAAACACACTAGCATCCATACTTGACTACTGCCCGGATTACAATGGAACAGAACACACTAGCATCCATACTTATAGACGTGCCTAGTAATTGTACCTAGTCCGAATATATTAGCATCATTAACCAACCTCACTGTTGGCATCTTTGTACATCATTATACTGGAGTCAGATGACTAATGCCTGGGCTATAATGGAACGGAACACATTAACATCCTTCCAATACTTTTACGTTGACCTTTGTTCATATTTCTTACTTTACTTTCCATATAATCATATTCATGCAAAAGCTCGATCATGCAATACAAGTGTGTACATATAGCAATTATGAGTGACATGGTAGACATAGAGTTCACTAAAACACATAGCAATATTTCTTCAATTCCATCCATAACAATAACATATGCATATGCACAGGTTAAACTCAAATTTCATCAATTCCTTGTTTTTCATCACACACATGTTTTCCATCTTACTTCTTAGTATAGGAATTAAAACAAGATTAGCTCGTAAAAAGTATCTACCTTTTGAGATCGAATCTCTGCGATCTATCGCTTTAGAAAAGTTGCGGAAGCGAGAACTGGACTTCTCTTTCGATATTAGCTCAAACCCTAGCAAACCCTAGTTTTTCTATCTCAATTTCTCTTAAAACTTTGGTAAACCCTAACCCCAAACAAAGGGTCCTATTTATAGAGTTTGGGATTGTCAAAATCCCAAAAAGCCCTCCAAAAATACCCTAAAAGCATAAAGTAGGTGGGTCAATGCATAGTACACTCAAAAGTGTTCGACCGGGTTTGAGAGCGGTCAACCGGTTAGCTGCACACCTTCTAGAAAGAAAACTCATACTAAAAAAGGGCAAAAAGCAGTCGACCAGTTGGAGGAGTGGTCGACCGCTATTTGAGTGGTCAACCGGTTGGTCGAGCGGTCTAGCCTGTTTTTGCCCACTTTGGACTTTTTTCACACTTTAGACACTTAAGAGTATTTCTACTCTTTTGTCTTAAACACCCCAAACACACACATACCCACGCAATTGAATACAAAACTTACATAACACATAGTTTAGAACAAAAAACTCTCATTTTCATTTAAACAACACACATAAAATCACATGGAAGATCCGGAACTCTACAAGATAAGATAGATATAATATAATAAAATTTTGGGTATTTTATGATGCTTATAAATGTGTTGATTAATATAACAATATTTAATGCCTACATTAATATTTGTTTTTTCACATTCATAATTGATTTTGTCTTACAATTGTCACTTGTCAAGTATGATCTCTGTATCTAATTAATTGTAAGAATCAAAACTTTTGATAACTAATTTTCTCCCTGAGTGAGAATTGCCCAAATTTATGTCAAACCATCCCTAAATAGGAAGCTCGTTTTTCTATAATGAAACTCATATAAAAAGAAAATCATGAAGAACTAATAAATAAATAATTGAACTTTAGTTTAGGTTGAGAGAAACCTAGTAAATTTCATCTACAATGTCCATTTACTATAAACATATAAGAACAAAAGTTTAAGAAATACATTAATTCTAGAAATATATTTACCAATAATTCAAACCCCATACCTTCTTCTCCAAACCTCTCATTCACAGTCATGATGTTGGAGAAACTTTCTCCTTCACAGTGAGTTCACTCGTTCATGGCATAGCGATAAGTCTTCGGTGAAACAACATGACAATTATTGATGTTATATTAGATTAATCATTGAACACATTTTTGTAAAGCCCGCCTCAATTTGTTGGTTGGTGTCAGCAATTGTGATTTGGATGAAATGCATATGTATCAATATTTTTTCGTTCATTTTATGGAATATACATATATGTTCATTCTAATTCTTATTAGAATGATGTTCTTCAAGAATTTATTGGTATCTAATTAGTAAGTGTTAAGATTGATTTATAGTTAAGAAATTTATAGATAATGTTTTTGACCTTTTTGGTGTGTAATAGAATGGATGCATTTAATAGTGTGTAGTTAGGAAGTTGTAACTTGTAAGTGTGGTATATAGTCAACAAAATGTTGATGTGCTCGTAGAAACACCTTTTAAATTTTAGGGGTGCAACTCGAGTGGGGTCCTCATTACCAAATCAGATCAATTGGGTTTTCTATTTTCTGTTCTTAATTTTTTGACTTTTTTGGGAGTGGTTGGGGGCGGGGATGAGGGGGAGACGAAACCCCCAACTTAGAGAATTAAGAAAAAACTCTGTATTTTTTGACATATATATACTGTATACATATAGAGTGGCATTATAGTCGGCAGTCACTAGAACTTCTAATGAGCACCCCTCTAAAAAGTTCTAGTAAGCACCCCTCTAAAAACTCGACATGGGCAAGTTTTTTTTGATTTTGACCGTTATATGTCAATATAGATCCATTGGAAGACACGTGGTAAAACAAATAACTTGATTTCACTTTTTATTTGTTGCCACATGTCTCAAAAGAGACTCACCTCGACATCTAATTGTTAGTTTCCCCAAAACACATGCGACATGTCAAGTTTCGAAGGGGTGCTCACTAAAACTCCTCTCCCTCTCCCTCTCCCTCTCTCTCTCTCTCTCTCTCTCTCTATATATATATATATATAAGATGGCGTTCTAGTGGGCACCCTTGAAACCTAAACATGTGGCAGGTTGTTTCAATTTCGACTATTCAATGTCAAGGTGGAAATGTCTAGATCGGTTGGTCTAATGTCAAAAAATCAGCTATTTTTATAGCCTAAATATATGATACAATGAACCCCGTATGGTAATACTAACAAACTATGGCCTAATCAGGCTGTCTAAAATGTCTGATTGAACTGCTTTTTTGACATGCGTCTCTAAAAAGGACTCACATTGAAATCGAACAGTTAATTTCCAAAAAAAAGCATGTCAAGTTTCTAGAGGGGGCACTCACTAGAACATCTAGTGAGTGTCGTTCATTGGAGCTCTTATATAAAATCCCCCTGCTATGCACAGTGCAAGACCAACTTTTTTTAAAAATAACACATTATTAAAGTTTTATATATTAAGAGAATTTAAATTGATTTTCAATGTAAATATCTAAAACAAATGACTCCACTTGCTTTGGACTATAAGCATAACCATTTGTGCACACTGTGTATACGATAAATTTGAATTGCCTACAATGAGCATAGAGCTATATAAAAAAATAACAAATAAATAAAAATATTCAAATTGAAATAAAGAGATGTGAAGGCGTGGAGTTGTGGATAAACACAAGAGACACCATATAGAGAAAAACGTGAGAGAAGTAGGAAAACGTCCGTCACCATTACTCACTTCCGTTACTAATATTATTAGACGGAATATTCTGGTCACTAATATGTCAATCATATTAGTGACGAAAATAATTCCGTCACTAATACTCAATTTAATCAGATCAAATTAAATTCCTTAGTAGAGACAGACTACGAGTGACGGCGTTATTTTCCGTTACTATAGGTCATGTATTAGTGATGGAAAATATTCCGTCACTGCCCGGTAAATTTCTTGTATTGTCTATACGCGAAATAGTGGTGGGCCACTAGAAAGGATTCTCTCCCTCAAACAACTGTAGAAAGAGAAACTTAATAGGAGTAAGTGATTTTTTTGGTTGAAATGATATCATGTAACCAACACACTCTCCCAAACAAAAACAAACAAAAAAACTAACACGTTCTCCACACACACAACCAAACCTAAGGTAGCCGCTAAGGTGCCATAAAGGTAAGTCCAAGCAACCACTCCAAAAGGACCTGTCTTAAGGAGGGTTGATGACCCCTTATACACCCCTGCGAAGTCCACTTCTCAACTGATGTGAGACTGATATGAAGGGCTGCTTGCTGGCAAAAAAAGAAGGTAAAAAAAATAACTAAAGATGAGTGACACATGGTATCCCTATTTCTAATATTTTCTATTATATAGTATATATAGATAGTATCTGCTAAGGGTGCGCCCAGAAGGCCGTTGCGAAAGAGATAAAACCCCAACCCTTACATGCTTTTGCGGTGTTACATCAGTATTTTGTAAAATCTATGAAGAGGACCATTCCACTTATTATTAGGTGAAGTGATTGTATGTCATGCGTGTAAGCACCCAATTTTTACACCCCCTAGCTAACCATGGTTAAGTCCTTTAACTATGGTAATCCCCAGCCAAGTCCCCTTAACCGTAGGAAAAACCCTAGCAAACGCTAGGTATCACCCTATCCGAACAATAGGATTTAACCCTAGTTAAGCCCTAACCCTAGGTAAACCCTGGCCTAACCCTAAGACTAGACCAATAGTTAACCTTAGCCTAACCCTAGGACCTAAGCCTAGTCATAACTTAAGTGAACCCTAGCAAACCCTAGTCTAGGATGAAGCCCTATCCAAGCACTAGTTAAGCCCTAGGCCCTTAGGGCTCAACCCTCAAAATCCAAAACCCCCTAGGAGGTCCAAATCCTCAGTCTGGGCCCAAGCCCAGACCCAAAAAAATTCAAAAACCAACCCCCAGTACGCGTGACTGCCTGGGCTGAGGCCTGCTGGGCAAAAACCTTTGGGTGTCGGTGAGGTCTTTTACCAACACCCTCGAAACACATTGTTTTGGGGATGTTGATAAAGGCATTACCGACATCCCTGGGTTTTGCTTCCTGCAGCACACCAACTCCTCTGCGGGTTCAGGCACGCGTGCAGCCACCCCTCTCAGGCCTGCACGCCCCTCTCCGACCTCCTGTAGCTTGCCAACCCTGGTACTAATACCAGGGGTGTCCCTTGGACCACCTCTATAAGTAGCAGCCTCCCCCATAGCTTGTGGACCATATGCAAATCCCCATATTCGAACCCCTGCCCAAGTCCAAGCCTTAACCTTCTCCCCAGACTATTAGGCAAGCCCTGCAGCTCCCAGAAGCTTCCCCACCTCCCCCCTCATCGTTTGGGCAGTGTTACCAAGCTCCAGCGCCACGCACAGTGCCGCCACCAGCCACCACATTCCTCACCAACACCTCCGGCGTAGCAGCAGGGTAGGGCTTCCCTCTACCCGTTTATTTTTGTTGTTCAGCCTCATGTGAGCCCCTGGTCCTTCCAGGGGACTTATTTCTTTTTGTTCTTGTAAAAAACTCATTAAAGGGGCTCCCCCACCTTCATCATAGGTGTGGGGAACCCCCTAAGGGTATAGCACCACCTCAGGTGGCTTTAGCAGGGTTCTGGGGGTCCCTCAAGTCATGAGGGAACCCCTGGATATACCCCCATAGCAGCCCCGTAGGGCCTCGATGCATTTCTGGAAAATTGCAGGGTGTTGATAAACTCAGTACCGACACCCCCGAGCCTTCTGTTTTAGGGCATGTGGGCCCCACCTGAGAACCTCTTAGGCCACTTGAAATACTGTCTACATATATTTTCCGTCTTCACATGCATTGCAAATAACACAAGCTAAGCTGTCACATGTCTCGATTGCAACCTTGCCGGAGTACCTGACCGTCTTCGGCTTCTCATTGGCTTCCCATAGCTCCAACAATTCTTCCCTGATGTCGTGGATGCTCTCTATTGCATAATCTTTACCTTTGGTTCTTTGAGAATTTCCCACCTATTAAGGTTTATATTAGTTAGTAGGTCAGCAACACAAAGCATCCCTCTAACCATTTCTAATTGGGTGAATGAAGATGGAGTGAATGATAGAATAGTGCTAATTATTTTTAACATTGATGAGGGAGATAAAGGGTTTTCTTGATTGGCGCATAGAGAGAGAGATGACAACAAATGGAGAGAGAGAGGTGATGGGGTTCTCTGTTAAGGAGATGAAGAAGGAATTGGAGAGAATAACGGTTGGGGTCTAAACATTGCCTTATTAATGTGAGTGAGTTTCACAAACTCATCTTTGAATAAAAAGGTGAAAAAAGTAATCAAGTTAGTATTAATTTAGGGGAAATTAATAATGAGAGGCAAAGGATCAAGGGAGATGAATTGGGTGGAGTGGGTGGTAATTAATGTTGGTGGGGAGGGGTCATTAATTAGAATTTAAATAAATAATATGAGATGAGAAGACCAATAAAAGAGAGAAAGAGTGACATGTGGCATGACACATGACATCAACCTGAAAGGAAAATCGAGAGATTTGAGGTATGCCACGTGGCTCCAACCAGCATATTATATATATATATATATGCTCCTATTAGCATTGCTCACTAGAGGTTCTAGCTAGTGTGCAACATCTCTAGAATCTTAATAGGTGACATGTTTTTTGCAGATCTGAACCATTGGATCTTAGTATATGTCGAATTTTTAGGCGAGGAGGCGCTCACTAGAGGTTATAGTGAGCATCGCCCACTAGAAAGTAACTATATATATATATAGTGAAAATATGTGGCATATGGGTGACTAATAGACAACCTTGCCTATGCATCATGCTTATAAGCAAAATGCACACTATGTGCTTTAATGGGTGCATTTTTCCCAAGGTGAATGCAAATGACGTATATAATGTGCATATTTACATATGTTACATAAAACGGTTCATCTTGGTTGATTTTTTGGTTTGCTCTCCATTTTTTTGCTAAGATTTATAAAGCTCTTCACTTTACGCTTCGTCATTGTAGTTTGTAGGAAATGTGAGTCACTTTGTCAAGGTTTTTAACAGGATTAATTCTTTTCATCATAAGATATCAAGTCTTACAATTTTTTATGTGATTTGAGATCATTCATTTTGTTCATTTAAAGTCTTACAAGGATTGTAACCCAATAGATGAAAATCATCAATACATCTAGTTCTTTAAAGAAAAAGTATATTATGAAAAAAATTGCATAGTGTCAGACTTTACAAGTCTCTGCAAAAGAACGGTCTTCCTAGTGTCATTTCATCTAGTTTGGACGATCCGATTCAACCGCCCATTCTATCAACTTCTTCCCTAATTTTTAACATTTTTTTAAATTTAGTTTATATAGGATTTGTAAGCACCCAATTTTTACACTTTGCTTAACCATGGTTATCACCGGCCAAACCCTAGTAGCCCTAGGTAGATGATAATCCAAGCCCTAGTAGCCTTAGGTAGACCCTAATCTAAACCCTAGGTAAACCCTAAACCCTAGCCTAGCCCTAGGAAAACCCTAGCCTAGCCCTAGGTAGACCCTAAACTCTAGTCTAACCCTAGGCTAACCCTAGCTAAACCCTAGAACTAACCCTAGGTAGACCCTAGACCTAACCCTAGGCCTAACCTTAACTTAGCCCTAGTCTAAACCTAGGCTAAAACCCCATGGGCTCAAGGCCCATTTCAAATAAAACCCCTAAGCCCTAGTCTAACCGTAGGCTAACCCTACCTAAACCCTAGGACTAATCCTAGGTAAACCCTAGATCTAACCCTAGGTTTAACCCTAGCTTAGCCCTAGTCCAAATCCTAGGCAAAGCCCCCATGGGCTCAAGGCCCGTCTCTAGTCCAAAACTCCAAAGCCCAACCCAAGTGGGGGCCACTATCTTTTTCAAATTTTGAATTTGGGAGCCAACTCCAAGTAGGGTAAAACCCTTTTTGCTTTACCGTGAGGGTAGGCCCAAGAACATGCAAAACAAAAAAAACCCATGAATTTTAGGGTTTTAGGGTGGGACCCACCTCAAACCTAAAGAATATTTTTTTTAAAAAAAAAGAGAAAAAAAATGGGTTTGAATTGTTTGGGCGCCAACCCAATGTGGCAAAGCCAACATGGGTTGGCCCATACGCATACAAGACTAAGCCCAAAATGGCAAGCAAACAAAAAAAAAAATTTATTTTCTTAGTAAACACTGTTCATCGTCCCTGTCATGGGGACAGGCCTGCCTGCCATGCCCCTGATCTCTGCCGCCTGCCACACCAAGCTCCTGGCCCCCTCCTGCCTTATCCCCCATGCCGGTGATCCTTATCCTATCCACCTTCCATCTCTCTCATCCTTTATAAAAGACCACGGCAGCCACGGTTTAGGGAAGAGTTTTTTTTGAAAAAACCCTTGCTATCCACAGTGTTCCGGCCCACCCCTTCACCTCCATTCCTTTAATTTCTCCCTTAGGACAAATCCAAATAGCCCTTAGACCACCCTTGCAACCGCTTAGCCCCCACCGTCCACCACCATGTCCACCAAAGAAAAAGAATTTGAAATTTTTTTTACAGTCAGCCTCCACATTTGGCCAGCCCTTCCACACCACTCCTAGGCCTCTCTGACCTTCATTACTCCCTTATCACTCCAGGCCTTACACCATCCTAAATCTTATCTTAGCAGCTGCCACCTTGTCAAGGCATTCACAACCAGTGTAGCACTCCCCATCAACACCACTGTTGCAGCCAAGCCAAACCCCTTACTTCTTAAGTTCAATATTGCTATTGTAAGGGACCTCTGGTCCCATTCCAGGGGTCCATTTTGCTCTTCTTTTCTTCTTCTTTTTCCTTTTATTTCAGTGTTTCAAAAACCGTGAGCATGGAGTTGTTTCCTTGAGGCGTGGCCACGGATTCACCACCCCCACCACCATTCACAGTCTCCCTTAAGGTCTGGGGGGTCCTCAATCCATGAGGAATCCCCCTGCACCCTCTGGTTTACATCCAAACAGCCCCAAACAAAGCATTTTTTTTAAAAAAAATCTAAAAAAAACAGTTTCAGGTCCCTGTCCTTAACCCCGGTTTAACCATGGTTAGACCCGGCCTTGATCGAAACCAAGGCCATAGTTAGACTCCCCACACTCCCGGCTACCCCCTGTAAAATTTCAGTCATTAATTCCACCGTTAATCCTGGTTAATTCGACCCCAAAGTGGGGTCGACAGTTCTGCCAAACAGCTCAATGTAGTGACTTTGGGCCTCTGTGGGGTCCACATCCGATCTTGTACTGGGCCCTACAATGGCACAAATTGTTTCCCTTACAGCAGGCTTCACAACCATGGTCTCGAATCCTCTGGGGGTTGAGCCAATCAGTGGCAAAATCGCCGCAAAGTTCGGAAAAAATCTGTTTGGTTTTATTTTAAAAAAACTGTCATTTTATGTAAACTTCAAAACGAGGCAACTTTGGGCCTCTGTGGGGCCCACACCCGACCTTCCCTTGGGTCCCAAAAAGGCTCAAAACATTCACTGGACTTCAGGCTCCACTAGTAGTCTCGGTTTTCCATGGTTTCCTCGTTAACCTTGGTTAAAATTACACTAACTGTGGCTAAAAGTGAAACAATTTTTTGGCCATTTTTGAATTTGTTGGACTTTGTAGGGGCCCAAACCGGGTAGGAGACCAGTCTAGGCTCTACCATGGACCCTGAGCCCACTCTTGACCCAATCGGACCCTTAACCATGGTTAAACCCATCCGTGGTTAACCCTTAACCATGGTTAAGTACCCATAGATCCAATAAATTCTGGAAAAATCATCAAAAATTTAAAAATATTCTTTGGAATCCAGAAATATCCTTTGAGATAATTTTTGTTTTGGTTAGAGCCCTTAACCATGGTTAAACACCATGTTTGGTTAACTTTTAACCATGGTTAAACAACCCTTATCCAGAAAAAATATGGAAAAATGGTCAAAAATTCCAAAATAATCATAGAAGCCCAAAAATGGTCTCACTTGGCCATTTAACGCTGGTTAAGACCTTTAACCACGGTGACCTCTCCCCTTAACCGCGGTTAAGCATCCTTAGCCACTGCAAAAAATCTGGAAAAATCCCAAAAAAATAAAAAAATTTCAAAAAGACCAAAAATTCTGACTTTGGACCTTTTAACCATGGTTAACACCTCTAACCATGATTAACCACATTTTTAACCCCGATTAGCAACCCTAACCTTTGGTTAAAACACCATTGGGCCTACCGGGCCTCACCCCTTGACTTATTGGGCCTAACTCAGGCCTACCGGACCAAACTAGCCTACCAGGCTTCCCTAATGGCCTACCGGGCCCAACCCTAGTCTACCGGACTTCCTCCAAGCCTGCCGGGCCAAACCAGCATACCGGGCTTCACCCTTGGCCTACCGGGCCCAACCATAGTCTACCGGACTACCCATTAGCCTACCGGGTCCAATATCAAGCACTTGACCCACCCGGTCAACCACCCTTAGCCTCCCGGCTAGACCCTAAGCCACCCTTGGTGCGCACACGCATACCCTTAGCCTCGGCACGGGCTCATGTGCTAGAACTACGCTCGATCTGATCTCACCCCAATGTGAGTACGTAGGCAGCCCAACCCGGGTTCGACCCTAGCCTAGGACCGGGTGGCGACTCTAGACTCACCCAGTGAGATTCAAACTAGGATTTCCCCGAAACCCGCGCTCACAGGATTTTCAATCTCTTTCGCACTACAAGAAAACTACCGATCAGTACATAGCCAAATCGATAGCCGAATACAGCTATGTCAACTGATCAATCACAATTACCTTATTTTTAGGATTGCCTAACTGAACATAGAGGACCCCTTTACCAGCCACCATTCTAACCATTAAAGGTCTTTGTCAAACAGCTGATGAATGGAGACTCTTGTTGGACTCCTGGACCCTATTATCGATTGCTAGCTATCGAGCATGAAACCACATTTTATATTGCTTTAGAAGGCCAAAAACTAGGGTTTTGAGACCAATGGTGACTGCTGGGAAATACACCAAGGCCAGCAGCTACCCTCTTGCTAGGTCAAATCAGACAATAGGTTACCAATGATGGATTTTACCGAAAAACTTCATTAACAACCATGTGTTATAACTAGGGCTGCACAAAGCCCGATCGGCCCGTTTGTGCGGCTCGGCTCGGCCTAGTTCAACTCG
Organism: Tetracentron sinense; assembly: GCA_015143295.1. NCBI lineage: Eukaryota > Viridiplantae > Streptophyta > Magnoliopsida > Trochodendrales > Trochodendraceae > Tetracentron > Tetracentron sinense. The sequence continues at coordinate 6,574,453 of CM026569.1, forward strand.
AAATTTAGGCTTGATCGGACCAAGCCAAACTTAAAAAAAAGCTTGAAATTCCAATCAAGCTGAGCTTGGGCCTAACCCTGTTTGATTCGGCCCAGCTCGATTGAGGCCCGGCCCGAATTCAACTCGGCTTGGCTCGAATATTATTAAAAAATTAAAAATAATAAAAAAATTGTTTATATATATCATTATTATATATATAAATAATATAAAATATTATTTTTTAAAAAAAGGATTCAAGCTGAGCTGCTATTAGTGACGGAAAAACATTTGTCGCTAATCTGCTGCTATTGCTTCCGTGGCTAAAGGTATTTAGTGACAAAAATATAATTTTGTTGCTAATTAGCGACGAAAACTTTCAGTCACTAATATTGGCAATTTGAACTTCTAATTTAGTGACAGAATGTATCGATCCGTCACTATTAACTAAAAGGTGACGAAAATGTTTCCGTCACTATTAATATAACAGTGACTATTAAGTTTATTAATGACAAAAATATTTCCGCCACTATTAGGTTTATTAGTGCCGGAAATATTTCCGTCACTACATACATTCTAATCTCACATTTTCACCTGTATAAAACTATACATCCATTCCACCCTATATAAACTTGTACATCCATTCACATTTTCATCCACTTTGTACATCCATTCATTCACATTTTCATCTCATTCATTCACATTTTCATCCACAAAACCTGGACATCCATTCACATTTTCACTCACAAAACCTCTACATCAATTCATTCACATTTTTATTTCATTCATTAACATTTTCCTGTGCCTCGTGAGTGATAAATAAAGTTTGTAATTGTTCCAATGCTTTGACCTTTTTTTGATCAGTAGCAAAAATTATATATTAAAGAGAGGAAAAATGAGAAAATTTATAAAAGAAAATCAAAACTACAACAAGATGGTGGCTTCTGTAAATGGTTCAACCCTAACTATCGCCTAGTGATCTTTACACAATTTAATTATTCCTTATAGTAATAATTTCATAGAATAGTACTAGTAAGAGTGTCGAACCTCTGAGGATTGCGCTGATTTCATTGCCTTTTATAAAAATTAATTTTAAACTAATGAGTAACAAGATTAATTGATTGATTGATTTTAACCTAATTAAACTATTAGATTTTATTTAACCTAATTACTAAGATCTTTTGGTTTTATATCGGTTGAGAAAATGTAGGGTGTTTGAATCCACCACTAGTTTCATAACTAATCTTACTTTGATTTTATTCAAATATCTCAATTTACAAACATTACAGTGAGAGTGAAGACACGTCCCCTCTCAACTAATTAAGAAAGATACAATGGATCAAATCTTAAGCATATCGTATATTCGGTTAGAACGAGTGATATATATTAAACTAGGGTAGTATGATCACTCGTCTTCCCATAGCATAAAATATCTTAGAATTTAATCTTTTGTTATATTAAAACCCTTACATAAAACTTATATTAAAATTCTAATGAAAATTAGCACACGTGAGTTCAAATTCAATTTCATAACACATAAGACAAGGATATAAATTGTTAAAACAATACTCTCATTATGCAATCAATGTCATTAAAATAAGAAATCTAAATAAAAATAAAGAACGATACAGTTACTTGGGTAGGATTTCATCAAAACCCTAGAATGGAAAGTTAGTTCATCGCGAGGGAGGAACCCCCCGTCTTCATAGACAAAAACCAAGAACTCATCCTTTTGGCTACCTTGGTCTCCAGAGCTTCTCTTCTTCAAATTTCAAAATCTTTACATAATGATTATAGCAAAGGGTTCTTCTATTTATAGAGAGAGAATGGAAGATATAGTCTTTATTAATTTAGAAATCCTAATTGAGGTCAAACTATTCTTTTTTTCTCTCTAAACTCTCTCAGGGTTGAATGAGACTCAAACTCTCACTTATGTAGGCAATAATAGAATTGGAAAGTATTTAAAAGTGTTAAAAATACTATTCACGAAATACTATTCATGCAATACTATTCACCCTATTTATAATTTTTTCACTGAACTTTGAATAATTCTGGAGAGCTCAATTCTTATCGGATTGACATGAAATTTGAAACATAGCTACTTTAGGTCATTTTGGAATCTAGCTGAAAAGTTTCATAAATTTTGGATGAAGGAAAATGACCAAAATATCCCTCTATTGATAGAAAGATGGTCTTGGCTAATCGATCCATCAAAGTAGATTTCCGTAATTTTGCTATCTTTTATTTTTCTTTCTTTTGCTCTTCTTCTTTCTAAGATTCTTATGAGTTTTTTTAAGCATCCAATCTTCAATTTTATCTTCTTTTCCTCGCATAAACTTGAAAAGGATAAAAACAATCAAGTACAGTGAAATATTTTAAAATAGAACTCTAAGAAACTAACAAGTTTAGTTTGAGATATTTAAATGTCTAAAAATTAGCACCGATCACCTAGCCAAATTGATCTTCATAAATGCTTTGATGACACTGAGTAGTAGAAAGATAAATGAACAAGTCAAAAAGTCTAGCTCGTATGAAAACGACAATAAAATTTTCAAGCATCAACATCTAATTTCTCCTTAATACCCATTTTAACAATATCCTTAGGCACAAACTCATCGAGTAAGGTTCAGTGGATATGAAACGCCATCCAGGTAATCATTTTCACATTCTTGTAGTCTGAACTGACTTACAAGTCGAGTATCATCAAAATATGAAAAAACTTTCCTTTAAACTAATGACATCTTTACGGTATTCTACCATAGTTCTTATCATATGGTTAGGTATAAAGCTCTAAGACCATTTTAGTTATTTATATCTAAAATTATCTCTAATGCTTAGACAAACATGTAGAAAAATAGACTTATATGAGATATAAACCTGAATAAACATTTCTGTAGTGACGTGTCTTCCTATATTTGTCTATTCAATTGATGTAAGTAGATCAATTTTCAAGTTGTCCACGATGCGCTCGGCCTTCATTTTTATCATATTTTTTTCCTTGATGGAGAAGATGCCATAATGTCGGGTTTGTTGGTTTGGTGCTTCATGCTGGTGTGTTGAATCCAAATTCATTTGGAGCTTGTGGGCCTAACCCATGGCTGGTATGGCAGCTGAGAGCAATGGTGTGGATGCTGGTTCCGACCTTGTTGGGAGCGACCCACACCATTGGGAGTAAATATCAAGAACAAAAGAGAAGAATGTTATTTTGTCCACTGGAGGCCCCTCTATTGGAATTATGTGCGGTGGCTCAACACAAGAGGTTGGTGTAGAGAAGACCCCTACTTCAACTATGTGGAGCAAGGCATGATAAACTCTATTGGATCTGAATATGCAGATAATGTTACCATAATGAGTGATCTTTCTTTTATCATCAATAATTTGCAAACACCAAATATCATTAGGCTCTACTATCAAATCAGCCCTAGGTGAAGAAGTGAGCAAAGGAGATGAGGCTTTTGCCATTGTTAATGAGTGGAACTATGCTAAGAATTTTTTGTCTAGCTTGACTAACCAAAAAACGATAATATATTATGTGAGTCGAAACAAGTTCGTGATGATATTCTTATTGAAGAATTTGAAGTAGAAGACGTTCAACCAGTGACTTCAAAGAGAAATAAAAAGAAAAATAATTTAAGTAATTGACACAATATCAACAATTTATTCTTCTCAAGGAAGACCAAAGAAGGAGATTAGGATACCTAATCAATTTAAATAGTACTTTCTCATTCCTTGTAGGTTTAGGGGTTAGGCTTCATGTCCCCCCTTTGATGTAGTTGTCAATCATATGATGGTATGGATTTTATATTTAAAAAAATATTGGGTTTGCATAAGAGGTAGAATTAGAACTGATTGCATAAAGAAATTATAATTAAATGGTAGGTGGTTAATGGTTATAGTCTCATAACCCATCAAAAAAGTCATGAACCTTGTAAAACCCTAGTTACTTTATTAGGACCAAGCTCGATCACCACTTTTTTTTATTATTCTGAAGTAAACTTAATATGATTTTTGGATAATGACTTTATCCAAAAATTCGTAACGTTGGTGACACATTCTAACTCAATGCAACAAGTAATACACTCCGCCTCTTGCACGAGTGGTGGGATGTGGCCTCTCTGTTGAGGGAGGTCTGGGATCCAATCCTCCGGGTGACGAGTCAAAAGAGCTCCACTCCCATGCTAACCACTAACTTTGATCTAACCGTATGTAAATGATACCCCCCAGAAAAAGATGTTTAGTTTTGGTTTAAGCATTTCGTGTCTTATAGGAGCTGGACAACGTCATTTGTAGCTGAGACATTTAAATACATATATAGTCGTTAACTTTGAATTTGAGAGACTCGCGAGGCACTCGGCTGGAAAGGGTACCAACGGGCAACGAGGCTGCACTTCGCCACCAGAATAAAGTATAGAGTAAATATGAACATGAGCTCAATTCAAGAGATAATTGTAAAATATGATGATAATTTTGTAATTAATAAAAAATGTAATATCCATTTTGCAAAGACTTCCATTTCCAAAACTGCCTCCAATTTACATTGTTGGATTTTTGTTATTTATTATGATTAAAACTTTCTTTAAAATGTGTCTTTTGGGAAAAAATTATCATAACCTAGAAGGCATCAACTCTTTCATAAATCCAAGGTTTTTAGTCACTTAATCCAAAATTTTATGTAATTGCAAATACTATTTATATTGTCACTTTGTTTTTGTTCGCATTATACTATTAAGTGGTTTGGTCCATTGATTGTTAAGTGCACACTTAAAAATGGACATCGATCGTTGTATCCTGGAGATCAATTGCCTGTATAACCTTTGTACTCTACAGATATTGTTATAAATAGAACAAGTTGATTTCAAGCCGAGCGACTTTGATGAGGTCAGAACGCGATAAATTTTATATTCTCTCATATTTTTTATTTTATTTTGTGTCATTATTTTGTGTAGAATTCCAACATTTACAACCGAAGCTCCCGGCCACATTTAAACTCAATAAAGTATCATATTTTTCCATGAAAAGGCAGCCACTAAGCCACCTATCTTAGTTTCAAAGTCTTCTCGCGTCAACGTTGCAAATCCATAGTGCTCTTTACTGACTTTCCATTCTAGAAAGATACAAAATAAAAGTAAAAAAGAAAAGAAAAGGGAAATACATGCACAAGACTTGGACATTCAAAGATCCAAAGAGTATTGGATTGCAATGATGTGTATTTTAATAGGTTATGAAATAAAGTTTTGAATTGCAATGATGTTATAATCCTCTATTATTTTAGAAGGGCTCAGGATTATTTTGGCGAAGCTAGAAAGGTGGTTTCGGGCTACCACACATTATGCAACATGTGGCGTGAAAAAGGGGAGAAGTCATTTGATTTTCTCCCCATGATTTTGACTTCTCGCCACTGATATATCTCCCCCGTTTTCTCACCATTTTATCGTCATATGTCTCATAATGTGTGGAGAAGTCAAAATCATGGGGCCCATGAAATGACTTCTTCAGCCACATGTCGCACACATTGTGGTAGCATGAGACCATCGTTTCTAGCTTCGCCATATGAGAATATTAGTGAAAATGACTAAGGGGCGTTTAGTAATTTTAAATAATTAGAGTTTATTTAAAATTAAAACCTACTTGGACTTTAGACTTTAGAGCTTTTGATTATAGTCTAATTGAAATTTTAAAAATTTAGAGTGCAGGTTTTACATCTAATAATGTAATAAACATACAGTGAGCTCTTTTTTTGCTTTAGAGTTTTTTTTGGGTTTATGTGCTTGGAGGAAAATTTCAGCACATGCGCATAAAACTATCATTAAACTAGACTGTTGTGTCCTCATTTTTTAAAGTGATTTTAAACATACCCTCACCCCTCCAAACATACCCCTCAACTAAAAGTGGAGGAAAAGACAAAAGATGATATAAGGGATAAAATTCGTAAAAAAGAGTAAAAAGAAGAGGTAAAATAGGAATTTCTCACTCTAGCAAATTCTAACAATTTAGCCGACATAAGCCCACTTGGGCTATGTGCTGGCTCACTTGAGTGTTGTCTGACAGGTGACCTCATCATGACTACACAAGTCATGATGACTCCAAATGCCTATAAATAAGCAAGAATCACCAGAAAGGAGAGGAGGATGGTGCGGAAGGCAAGATAGGAAAGAAAGGGCAGAAGAAGAAGAGGAAGAAGGAGATCTGAGAAGCTTGAGTCATTCACACCCCTACGCCGAAGGGCTATGCAGGCGGCCACTCACCTGATTCTCTCATCTTCCTTTGGTGTTATCCGGCTACTTGATGCTCTTTATGGCCTCACAATCTATTATGGTCACCGGATTCTCTCAAATAGGCCATGAATAGTGCTGAATCCGTTGTAGCGTTGTCTGCTGTGAATAGTGCTGAATCCGTTGTCGCGTTGTCTGCTGTGAATAGTGCCGAATACGTTGTCACGTTGTGTTGTGAATAGTGCCGAGCTCGTTGTCCGTTGTCTGATGTACAACGTACCTGTTGTTTGATGCACAACATACTCGTTGTTTGATGCACAACGTACCCGTTGTCTGATGCACAACGTATACGTTGTCCGAGCTATGTTATCCGAGCTATGTTATCCGAGCTAGAGCTACGTTGTTTGTGCCTTACCCGAGCTACGTTGTCCGAGCTACGTTGTCCGAGCTACGTTGTCTGTGCCTTATTTGAGCTACGTTGTCAGTGCCTTATCCGAGCTACGTTGTCAGAGCTACGTTGTCTGTGCCTTATCTGAGCTATGTTGTCGGTGCCTTATCCGAGCTACGTTGTCTGAGCTACGTTGTCGGTGCCTTATCCGAGCTACGTTGTCAGAGCTACGTTGTCTGTGCCTTATCCGAGCTACGTTGTCAGAGCTACGTTGTCTGTGCCTTATCTGAGCTACGTTGTCGGTGCCTTATCCGAGTTACGTTGTCTGAGCTACGTTGTCGGTGCCTTATCCGAACTACGTTGTCAGAGCTACGTTGTCTGAGCCATATTATTTGTGCCTCCTGAGCTACAATCTCCAGAGCATAACAGCAGAGCTCGTCCTCAAGTGCATATACCCAGTGACCTCACGATAAGTATCTCTATACTATTATGTTCATATGTTCATGTGCTTGTGCCTTATACTGACTTTATCATGTACTAGTGCCGTATACTGACTTTATCATCGGAACTTATTTCAGGGTGCACACCCGCCCCCTCAGACTCATTGCTATAGACGTGTGGCATGTACGGGATTTTTCCCTTTCAGATCAAGCCAATGAGCGGACTAAGGAACATATTTGAGATAAGGCATTGACAAAGAAAGGAAATATGCGGGTTTTTTAAAACAAACTTGGTGTATATGTAATGATTGAGTAACTGAATGCAAAATATCTCATCCAATATGGGAAAATCTTTACCATACATCTCTAAAGACCCTTTTTAGTGCCAATTTTGTTTTATGAGTTGAAATATTTTTTGGAAGCTCCCCAAAATACAGTGGTTTCCTCCGATAATTATTCAAATATGATCATGCAAGCGAATTTGAATATTACTTTTATTATCGGTTTGTAGTTGAATATGATTTAAATTCAAGTATTGATAAATATCCGACCGATTATCTGATATATTATATAAACGGATGCCAATTCGTGTATATATATGAATTGATAAATATCCAACCAATTATATAAAATATTACCATATATATATATACATAATATTTTTTAGGTTCATAAGGCTAAAATACCCTCACTAATATATATCTTTATACAATTTAAAGACATATTTAATAGTTATTTTAATATAAATGAGAATAAAATATGAATTAATTATTTAAAATAATATATATTGTATTTTTAAAATTAAAATAATTGAATAATTTGAATATTATTTAAATTTAAATATTTTACTTGAACTTGGGTACAAATAATTTATTTCATTGTTCGCTTGATATTTAATCGAATTCAAATAGTCGGATATGTAATCGAAGTTGTTTTCATCTGTTTTATCCAGGGGTGGCAATCGGGCTGGGTTGCGTCGGGTTGGGGTTAGCCCAAGCTCAGCCCAAAGTTCAAAACCTTAGCCTAAGCTCAACCCAGCCCAATCTCAACCCGACTACCCCAGCTCAACCTCAGCTCACAAATAGTATCGGGCTTCGGGCTGAGTTCGGCCTGGCTCAAAGTAAGCAGAGTGGGGGCCGAGTTCGGGTTCAGTTCGGGCTAGCTCAAATTAAGTAGTTTGTGGCTGATTTCGGGCTGAGTTCTCCCGTTACTTGTTAACTTTCTCTTAAATGCCTTCATACAATTAACAAGAACTTAATTAGTAAATAAATTTAGAGTTTAATAAAATTAGGCGATCACTGTTCTTGGTACCTAATTCTTTTAACTAGTAATCAATTTTGGGAAGTGTTTCTCCAATAGGAAAAGAACTAGATTTAAACCCTTAAGAAACAAGACTAAGAATAATTTTTTTTTAAATACTATAAGTAACATTCTTAGAGCCTTCTCAATCTATATATACTATTTATAAAAGCATAAAATATCTTTAGTTCGGGTTGGGCTGAATTCGGGCTGAGCTAAGGGCAGCCCAAGCTCGGCTCAATATTTACTTCGGGCCTATATTCTTGTCCAAACTCAGCTCAGTCCAAAATAAGGAAGGCTCAGCCCACCCAAACTTCGGGCCGAACAATCGGGCTTCAGGCTAGGCCAACCCAATTGCCACCCCTAGTTTTATCTCCATATGAGGGCGAGTCCACACAAAACTAGAAATACATTATTATATATATATAATTCCCAACACTTTGTTTGGTCCATGATCCAATCTCATGAAGGTGTGCGTGGTTGAAATCTCTACCATTTCCTAACATAAGCAAAAAAACTACTTATGCTAACCCTCCTAAAAAACCCCCCCCAATTATTAAGCTTATTTTGGGGAGCTACAATATCTCTTGCACGCGATATTGATCATATTTGAATTTGAGCAGTGCCATCCCTAGTCTGCTATACCTACTCTCAAGCATTCCCTACCCTCTAGCAAAAAAATAACACGTGTATGTGTACATAGTTGCTTTTAGTAAAAAAAACAATATATGTCCTTATTTTAATGAGATCAATCACAACCAATTACGATTAAACTCAGGGAGAGCTCATTTGCATTCATAGGCCAACACGTGTCCCTTTTAACCTATATTAAATATAGTTAAAATTCACTAACTCTTAGGTTCAACAATATAACTTTAGTGTTTTTAAAAAACTATTATAAAAATATTAACTCGAAGGGTTAAAATTTCTTAAGCAGAGTTAAATTTTTTATATGTATTTTACCTAAAAATCAAAGTTATATTGTTGAACCCCAAGGATTAGTGAATCTTAACCATAATTAATAAAAGTTAAAAAGAACACGTGTTGGTCTGTAGGTGCAATTGAATTCTCCCCGAGTTCAATTGCTATTCACTGTGGTTTCCTGGTTGGATCTCTATTTTAATAGGTCTTAGTTTTTGGCTGGGAGTAGGAAATGCACCAGAGTAGGTTTAGCATGGCTATTGTAAGGATTTTGTTAGCCTTACCCCCAAAAGTAGGAAAAAGACAAAATCGGTGTGGCACACGCCGCACACCAGCAAAAAGTAAGTCTTCTACCATTTTTGGGGGCGATTATGGGAAGGCGCGACTATCACTAGCACTGCCCTTTTCGGAATTACATAAGATTCCATCCGCACTCGCCTCGTACCACTTTCATTGAAAATATGGAGATCGAATCAAAGCCAATTGTGATTGAACTCAGGGAGAGTTCAATCCTAACCATAGGTCAATACTTGTCGTATTAAACCCATATTTACCGAGGTTAAGGATCCTTAACCCTTAGGGTCAACAATATAACCTTGTTCTATAGGAAAAATATTAAAAAAAAATTAACTTTGAGATTAAGAAACTTTAACCTTAAGGTTAATTTTTTTTAAAAATGAATTTTTAAAAACTAAGGTTAGATTGTTGAACCCTAAGGGTTAATAAATCCTAACCATGGTTAATAGGGGTTTAAAAGGACAGGTGTTGATCTGTGGTTGCGATTGAACTCTGCATGAGTTCAATCACAATTGGCTGTGATTTTATCTCGAAAATACGTATAGTTCTTAATCCGACGATCAAAGATCCACCATTCATTATTCTATGAATTTCAGTCATTAGATGAATCCTCTCAATATTGACCGTTAGATTGAACCAGTGTCTCAATCCTACCCTCAATATATACAAAATTGAATTTCAAAAGCTCGAGAGGGAGGACAAAGGCTATTAGCTCCTCTTCTCTTCTTACCCTCTTTTAATTTCTCAAATTCCATATCTTCCCAGAAAAATCATATGTTCAATCTCAAATTTCTTCGTATTTTAATCTGTAAGGATCGAGGTTCCTGGATTTCTTCCAATCTGCAATGATTTCATGGTCGACATTTGCTTGATTCTGGCGTTAATCTGCAGCTGCGTTTGAAACAATGTTTTCATTAGTGATATGTTTTCCTAGCGATCTCTGGAGAGCTATTCGATTCGAAAGTTCTTGAATTTACGGAGATTTTTGAGGGTTTCTGTTGTGATTGAAGAGAAATCGTCAATTCATCGGTTTTTTTTGAATTTATTTATCTAGTTTTGGATTTGAATTTGATGGAGCAAAGTGACGTCGGGGATTTCCCGCTGAAAAAGCTCCAATCGGCGACAACAACGGGAACAGTTATGGGGGTCACAGATTTCCCGCCGAAAAAGCTTGCTAGGCAGCTGGATTTCACGGCTTTCTGCAGCGCATCGGCGGCTATAGTCTCGCCGGAGCACTCACTGCCACAGCCGCAGCAGCCGCTGCTGCCTCCGTCTCCTCGCTCTTCATTGCCAGGGGTGTAAGTTTTCCGCAATTGTTGATTAATTTTTGGCTTATCTCGGGAGTTTTCTATTTTGTTCAAAGATTTGGTTTTGGGGTTGAAAGTTCTCAGTTTTATTAAATTTTTTGAGGGTTTTGGCTAGAATTTTTTGTTTATCCATATCACTGTTTCTTATTGTTGTTCGTTTCTTTTTTCTTAAGTTTTGTATTTTTTTAGATCAATTGTTTTCACCCCCTCTTTTGATAGAGGAAAAGGGATGTTTGAATTCTCTTTCGTTTAAAAGTTGTTTGATGGGAACATAAATTTAGTCATTTACACTTGATATGATCTCGTAGTTAGACACACAAAGATATTATCACATGCGTTTGAGAATGTGGAAAATATCTCTCTTTTAATTTAGATTAAATTGGTAATTTGTGTCCCTTTTGTGTTTGATTTAAAAATAAACTGCTTGAATTGGTCAGATTAGATCACAAAGTAACACTTTGTCGAGTTCTTTAGATATTTGAGCATTTTGTCCGACGGCCTAACAATAATTGATTTGAGTCTGAGAAACCGATTGTGTACGAACTCCCATTGGGCTCGATATATATATTTTTTTGAAATTAACCGATGCTTGAAGTTTTTTTGATCGATAAAGATGATATATATTGAAAAACAAAAAGAAGCATACATAGCAAACAAGAAAAAAAAACCAGTTCACTAAGGATATGAACTTAAATAAAACTAGAGAAAAAAGTAAATCAGCATGAACAAGTGAAAACTTTTTGGATCCATCATAACCCGATTAACCCCTCCTTTGCATAGTCCTTCGGTCCTTCCTAATAGCACACCAGGATTTGAGAAGATCACAAGTGAATGAGAAAACCCGCTCCTTAGAAAAAGCTGAGCCATTGAAAACTCTTCTGTTGCACTCCGACCATAAAGTCCAATTAATTGCCTCCAGTAACATAGTCCAGACCACTAAAGTAGGCATCTTCAAATGAATCAATAACCAACCAAATAAGGAGTCTTGACAGGACCAAGGAAATATCAACAAGATCCTTAGACAGAGGAGAAACGTGCTCCAAATAGTCGAGGCGAAATGATAATGTAACAATAAGTGATTCACTGACTCTTTTGAATAGTAGAAATTCAACCTTAAGAGAGGGAATGAGAAAAAAGAGGAAGAAGAAGGAGAATAGGGGAGAACATGATTGGAGAGTACTATTGATTCACTGACTCTTTTGAACAATAGAAATTCAACCTTAGGAGATGGAATGAGAAGAATTGAAGAAAGAGGAGGAAGAAGAAGAAGGAGAAAATGGGAGAACGTGATTAGAGAGTAATACTCTCTAATCTCTTCATCTTTATATTATAATAACCCTAATGGGTCAATTACAAATATACCCTTAATGAAAGATTCGGTGTATCACACCTACATAACCAATCATATCTTAACACTCTCCCTCAAGCTGAGCATAGATATTCAATATGCCCAGCTTGTTAAGAACATCTTCCAAGCTAGCTTTAGTAACCTCCTCGGTGAGTACATCAACTAGTTGATTTCCTGTTGTAACAAACAGCAAGCAAAGATTTCCTAAAACAACTTTTGTTTTTTAATAAAGTGCTTATGAATTTTAATATGTTTAATTCGATCATGCTGAAAGGGATTTTGGGCAATATTGATGGTGCCTTGTTATCACAAAACAACTTCATAGGAACATCCACCTCCATCTGCAGATCTTGTAGTAGAATCTTTAGCCATAATAATTCTGTTACCCCATGAGCCATGACCCTATATTCGGCTTCGACACTTGACCTAGCCACTACACTCTGTTTCTTGCTTCTCCAAGTGATGAGGTTACCACCAAGGAAATTACAGTACCTTGTGGTAGACCTCCTATCATCTATACTTCCAGTCTAAGCATAATCAGTGTAAGCTTCTAGTTGGAGATGACCATGATTAGCAAATAAAAGGCCCTTCCTTGGAGTAATCTACAAATACTTCAAAATTCTCTCAATTGCCTCAAAATGAGCAATTCGAGGTTCATGCATGAATTGACTGGTTACATTGACTACATATGCGATGTTAGGTCTAGTGAGAGAAAGATAAATAAGACAATCAACCATTCTTTGGTATATCTCTTTATCTTCTAGTAATTGGCCTTCACTGGAGCTCAACTTATGATTATGTTCGATAGGAGTATCTGTTGGCCGAGAACCCAATTTCCCAGTATCCTTGAGTAATTCTGAGGTATATTTCCGCTTCGATATAAAGATGCCCTTCTTTGATCGGGCTACCTCAATATCCAGAACGTACTTCAAACAGCCTAAATCCTTGATCTCAAATTCCATTGCTAGGAATTTCTTTAGGTTTCGGATCTCTGATGAGTCATTTCCAGTCACCACAATATCGTCAACATAGACAATCAATGCTGTAATTAACTGTCATTTTCTCTTGACAAAAAGAGTGTGATCAATATGGCTTTGTGAGTAACTCAATCTTCTTCATGGGTTGACTGCAACTTTCAAACCAAGCTCGGGGGATTGTTTCAGTACATAGATAAGTTTCTTCAGCCTGCAAACCCTTCCTTCACTATTAGGAAGTTTGAATTCTAGAGGAGACATATACACTTATTCTTGTAGATCTTCATGGAGGAACACATTTTTTACATCTAACTGATGAAGGGGCTACGAGTGGATTGCAGCTAAAGACAAGATAACTCCTATGGAATTCATTTTAACAACCGGTGCAAATGTCTCCTTATAGTCCATCCCGTATGTCTGAGTATACCCCTTAGCTACCAGTCTTGCCTTGTACCTCTCGATAGATCCCTTATGTTTCACTGTGAACACCCATTTGCAACTTACTGTTCTTTTTCCCTCGGATAACTCAACCATTTCCCATGTACCATTCTTGACTAGAGCTCTCATTTCTTCCATCATAACATTGCGCCACTTAGGATCAGAGACAACCTCTTGAAACCTGCAAGTAAAGACACAAAAGAAACAAAGGATAAGAAAGCCGAATAGGAGAGTGACAGAGATGCATACGAGATATGATGAATCGTACATTGGTGCTTCCCTTTGCGTATGACAATGGGAGCAGTATCATTATCAATCTTAGGAGTAGAAATAAGAATCACAGAGGACAATGGAGCAATGTTACCTGATTCGGAGGATTCAGAGTTGGGAGATGATCGTAAGAAAGTGGTCCCCTCATCGCGTCTGGTATAAACCTGTAGGTCATTTTTAGCAATAGTCTCAATAGGAGAAACATAATGGATAACATTGTTTTCATAACCGGACCGGGCATCGGTAGAGTGGCCGGTTCCCTATTCCACTGGTTCGACCTGTTCAACCGGTCCGGTTCGATCGTGTACTTTTTGCAAAAATCCAATGTTTTTTTCATTTTTTCCCGGTTTTGACCGGTTCTGACCGGTTTCCAACCGGTTCTCAAATAGTTCCGGTTTTGAGGGTTTTGCCGATTCTGATAACACTGATGGATAACATCAGGGACCAACGCCGGAAGTCGAACCGAAAACAAACTCTCTTCCAACAATTCACTATGCTCCCCTTGAAGAGAGGTAGAGAAACAAGGAAAAATGAGATATTCTCAAAAAAGGTGACGTCCATGGTAACGAATCATTTTTTTTACACAAGATCAAAACAACAGTATCCCTTTTGTGTAGAGGAGTACCCCAGGAGGACACCACAGATGGATTTGAGATCCAATTTGGTTCGATGAAGACCCAAAATATGAATGAAACAGACACAACCAAGGACATGAGGGGGGATAGTAAACAAGGGCTGGTCTGGACACAGTAGTTGTAAGGGGACTTCAACTGTTGGACCTGAGATGACATCTGATTAATCAAATATGCAGATGTGTGCACTGTTTCGGCCCAAAACTTTTTTCAGAATATTCATTTAAGTCAGTAAGCTTCTATTTCGAAAAGGTGTCGATTCTTACCCTCGGCCACCCTGTTTTGTTGAGGGGTATAAGGGCATGTGCTTTGATGGATCATATCGTGCTCTACCAAATATTGCCTTAAATCACCCTCAAGGTATTCTTTCGCATTATCAGAGCGTAAAATTTTAATCTGCTTTTCAAATTGAGTCAAAACCATTTTGTGAAACTTCTCGATGAGGTTCGGGACTTCAGCACGAGACTTCATCAAGTAAATCCAGGTATGATAGGAGAAGTCATCCACAAAAGAAATAAAATATGATAGCCATGCACAGAAAAAGTAGGGGCAGGGCCCAGACATCGGAATGAATGAACTAAAAAGGACACACTTTTATTCATACTCGGAGAGAAAGTAGGTCTACAATGTTTGGAGAGTTCACACATTTCACACTGTAGATTATAACCAAGAACAAATTTAAACAGGTCCAGAAAGACCAACTTTAAGGACTTAAAAGATAAATGACCTTGACTACTGTGCCACAATCTAAGTTGGGCATCATTATTGCTAATATTAGGACTACTACTAATCTGTAATGCTGAAGGAGAGTCACCACGTCCAGGAGGTAGAGGCCATCTGTTTTACGATCATTCCCAATTGTTTTCCTCATCATCAAGTCTTGAAATACACAATGAGTGGGAAAAAAGGTCACACACAATCAACAGTTAAGACTTTTGGTCAAACTGCTAATGGATAATGAATTTGTGGATAAATTGGGAACATGAAGAACATATGAAAGAGATAGGGCATCAATAAAGTTTGACATCACCATTTCCAGAGATGGAGGAAAGAGATCTGTCAGCAAGCCTTACTTTATCTCTTTAGACAAGAGACTATATGAAGAAAACATAGTAGATAGACTATAAGACTAGTCATATGGTTTGACGCACCTGAATCAATGATCTAGGTCGAGCTGGACTGGGAGTGAGAAACGAAATTAGCAGATGCATAAGTACCCGATTGAGCAAAGGAAGTGGGGGTAGAAAACCTTCCATCTGACTCAAAAGGCATCAGAGACGATCAATATCTGCATTAGAGAAGCTCTCGAAGGAAGATGGTCCGGTGGGAGGTGCCGATGCGATTGTGGTACCCAAGTTAAGAGGCAGAAAGGTTGCAATGTTGCCTCTAGGGGTGCCCATTTGCTGTCTGGGATGAGAAAACTTAGCAGGCTGGCCAATGAGATCCCAACAAGTTTCCTGAGTGTGCCTAGTCTTCCCACAATGCTCACGTTTCAATTTATCTTTGTCATCAGGAGACCTATTTTTCCGAGGGGTGTATTTCCCACCTTGCGGAGCACTAGAAGATGCGGTAAGGGCGAGATGATCGCTGGTCGGAGTAGGTACCATTGTTTTTTTTCTGTAATCCTCACCTTGGACTGGTGAATAAACTTGGTCCAAGAAAGAAAGCTCATCCTTCCCTAAAATTTGAACCCGGGTGACTTCAAAGTCCAGATTCAACCCACCAAGAAGTCAAAAATTCTGTTATGTTCCACCTGTTTATTTTCCTGATCTTTGTCTTAATCAGTGTCCCACTAGATGACCTGAAAATGGTCCAATTCTTCCCAAAGACTTTGAAGAGTGGAGTAGCAGGTGGATAGGATGAGTAGCTATCTCTTGCCTCAATTGGTACACCATGACAATATTCTGACATTGAGAATGGGTTCGAGTCACCTTATTCCAGATCTCTTTTGCTGTCCAAAGAAACAAGAAACCTCAACTAATTGATGATTGCATAAAATCATCAGCCATGACATAACCATAAGGTTCTCTTGCTCCCACTTGTCATATGTCTCAGTCTCTGTAGCCATTTCTTTCACTCGACCGGTCAAATACCCTAACTTCTCTCTTCCGTTGATATAATCTTAGCAGACTGAGACCACTTAAGGAAGTTGGTGCCATCCAACTTAATGTTTGTGATTAGTGCGCCACGAGTATCACCATAGTTACTGGTGATGAGCATAGTGATCTTACTGCTTGGAACCTTTGATGTAGCATTAGAAACACCGCCAGATAACCTATTAGTGGCCATGTTTGACTCCTCTGTATTCCAATCAAAGTAGTATTGAAAGAAAAAAAAAACTTGTTTTGCACAAAACAGTCCCAACTACAGTGTGACGCCCCGAACCCGCGCCTAGGGAATCAAGTTCTGAGACGCGTGCCCGTTCGTCAAATCATGCAAGCGGAAGACTTTACCCGCAAAAATGCGGGAAATTTAAACATTTATCAGATGCTCCCCAAAAGCAAATAATACCTGTCATCACAATAGCCATCATACAAACCATATACCTGTATTATTTACATTAAGTTTGTTTTACAAAAGTAGGCGTCTCTATCACGCCAGGTACAACTTGTACAAGCTTCCAAAATATCCAGATAGACTTTTCACTTACTGGTCAGCAGCTCCAAGATCTGCTGACAAAATTGTCAGTGAGCTATGAAGCCCAATAAAACCACAATCCTTCTAAACTATTTTCCACATAATAACACACATCAATAATGATATAATAAGCAGTTCAATTTGCATGTTACAGTAAAATAGAATAGTATATAATAAATTGTGACCCAAGGTCACTTAGGGTTACGTCACCCTAACAGAGGTTCCCGACCTCACATTACTTTCTAATTATGAGGTTCAGTTATGAATGTATTATATTACCAAATTATCGTTTCGATCATCAATCATGTTTCATTTCGAGTCCTACGACTCTATTAATTGGCCACAGCCCACAAATGTTTAGCTTAAAGTCTCTAAATCATAACCATAATACATTGAGTCATTTAGACTCACACATGCTGTTCCGGCTTTCACCCGAACATGACAAAACCTTGGGTATACCAACCCAACTCACCTGGAATCCGATGATTCCATACCGAACTATGAGTCCACCAACTCAAACAAATGCACCAACTCTGAGTATACCAACTCAGACCACTTCGTATCCGAAGCTTACACACACAACATGGGCATTCACCCAATAAGAACATTTTTCCATTCAATTGACTGGCCACATCTACCGTGTATTCGCCGCCATCGCCCTGAGTATCAGTTATGAAGGAACCCCGACCAACCTGCCTACCGTCATCTTCTGGCTAGTCTACGGAGGAACCCCGACATCTATACCAATGCCGACATCTCCTGACGTTCCACCAAGAAGGGACCACGATAGACACGGTGCCGACATCTTCTAACCCACCCAGAGAGGAACCCCGGACTATACACTATCTGATGTTTAGCCACTTTAAACTCCCTAGGACTCCGACATCTCCTGACTACCAGTCACGGAGGAACCACGGGCCATGCAGGACACCGCCACTCCTGACCTAGTCCAAGAGGCACCACAAACGACCTAGACAAACAGACCGACATCTCCCGACTATCAGTCACGGAGGAACCCCGGGCCTTACTGGGCACCGTCTCCCTGACCTAGTCAAAGAGGAACCACGGACTATACTTAACCCTGGTTAGATTTTCTAACCACAGGTTAACCCCAGTTAACCCAAGCCTCGCTTGATTAACTGAAATACTTGGGCCTCGCGCCCGTGAACCAACTCCGGTAACACATCGTCCCGTTAGGGAGCGTTTCCGGACTAATGGATGTCTCCATAGCCTTACAAGACATGCAAAACAACTTTTCGTCACCCTAGAGTGGCGATACAATTTACCCGGGACCCGATCTGGGCTCCCCGAGGGACCACATAAAATCACAACATCATATAGGGGTTCCGCCCCTTTTTCATTCACGTCAAAAGACATGCATATACATCACATGAAATAATATAGCAAAATAAGCGGAAAAAAGAGAAGAAAAGATAGGGGTTTTACTGTTTCACGCGTTTCGAGGCCTCGTAGGCAAAAACGGATGTCACCAACGCGTTCCCAACGACGATCAACCCCGGGGTAGAGCGCATGCAACTTTCTCTCTCTACCTTTTTCTCTCTCTCTCTCTACACGCAAAACGAGACGCCGGAGAGAAAATCGGACGCCGCCAACGCGTCGGGGACGTCGAAAAACCTCAAGGACCCACTTCTCTCTTCTTTTTCTCTCTTCTTTCTCTCTCTTCCTTTCTCTCTCCTCACTTTCTCTCTCTTCACTTTCTCTCTCTAAAATCTGCTGTGGCAGAATTTTCCCACTGTTGCAAAACCGTGAGATTAAAAGGGCTGTCCCCTATTTATAATGCAAGGGTCATGTGCCATGCACATGACCACCATTAATGGTTCCCGTTGACCAAGTCAACGGGTTGACCATTTGACTATTATTCCGTATTTTCTCGCATATACGGCCTCCGTAATCCTACTTAATGACATCCGATTTTGACGAAACTTTAGGTGACCGAACTTGGGGCAGTCCGACACCTACTGTAAAAATTTCGGGGAAAAATACTGAGTTTTGACAGCTACACTTTAGTCCGGAAGAAAATTGCAAAACCCACTGATTTCCTGATTTCGAACACAAAACAGGCCGCCGTTTCTTCGTTTGAGATAACTAACTGCCGTGACGACAGACATTAGTCCCCACGGCCGACCGACACGCATTAGTGCTAACCGCACGGATTTCTATTAGGATCTCCAACAGATATTGGGTCTCACTTAATTTCTGGAAATATGGAAATTTCCCGTTTTTCTCAATTTATCACACATAATGGCCCTGCGGTCCCGCGAAATGATACTTGACGGAACCGATACGGTAGGGGTGTGTCCCGGCAGTCGACCAGCACACTGTGTGCGATTTTCGCCAAACGATACTGAGATTTCCTCGGTGCACTTCAACCCTGAGCAAAATCTCATTCTTATTAATTTAACAAATAATTAACTAATTAACCTTCATTAAGGACCCATAAACACATAATTTTATTATATTAAAATTCCGGGTCGTTACATACAGAGTATAGGGCCACCACATAACCAAAAAACAACCACTAAACCCCTCGAAATCCAAGGGGAAACACTTCATTCCACTAGAAATAATAAATCATTACTTCATCATAGCAACCAACCATTATTTTTCCATACAAAATAATAGGATGAAATTGGGAGTCCAAAAACAGCCTGTGGCCACAAGGGAAACTCTTCCATGTGAAACCGTGGGGGTTTAGATGTTTATAGAATCACTAAAAATGCTCCAAATCACTTGAGAACACATCCATAGGATGGGGCTTGGATTTTCGATCTAAATACAACCAAAAATGAGTGTTGAAAACCCCCAAAAACAACATATCACCCAATTTACTGAAATCAGCCCTATTTTCAGATTTTCTAAGAAAAGTCTAAAAAATACATTTACAAGTGCCAAAAAATTCCACAAAACTCACCATAATTTGTTCCAGATCTCAATTTATCATCTGGTAGAAGAATCCAGTAGCCCTTAGTGTACGGATGTTGACGTTAGTAGGTTGCAAGAAGAAAAAAGAGAAAAAATGGTCGAGATGATCTCCTGCCCTCTAGGGTTGTATAGAATGCTCTGATACCAAGAAGAAGAATATGGAAGAACGTGATTAGAGAGTAATACTCTCTAATCTCTTCATCTTTGTATTATAATAACCTTAATGAGTCAATTACAAGTATACCCTTAAAGAAAGATCTGGTGTATGAGTGTATCACATTTACATAATCAATCATATCTCAACATGAACTAAGGCACAATAAGCAACGATTAGCTAATTGCCAACTTCTATTTTTCAAATGATCGCATGTGAGAATATTGTCCAAAGTTGCCAACCAAAGGAAGAAAGCTACCTTTGAAGGAATATCTGGATTCCAAACAGCCCGATCAGGAAAAGGCGAGTTGGAGGACGTAATACGAGTATTCGTTTTTTCTCGGTATAGGTTTCTTCCATATGACATTTTTGGTATCTGATTCCTCATATCTATGATTTTTTTTTTGTGCAGTTTTGATATGCACATTTGATAATTTTTTCAATAACAAACAATAACATTAACAATTGTGGTTTGGCAAGCAACCAATAACACACTACTCTCTTGATATCAAAATATAAGGACATGGGGCCTTTAACAGGAAACTCTAAATCAGAGAGAAGAGAACGAAGCCATAAGAGTTCACAAGTTCCATGAGAAAGTGCACGACTCGGTTTAGCCTTAATATATTGGAGAATACGATGAACAACAATAAGGTATGAAGCACGGGGAGCATGCATGAATTGGCTAACCATGCTGATAGCAAATGTAATATCAGGTCGTGTGAGGGTGAGATATATCAAGCGACCCACAAGACGTTGATAGACATGAGGATCAGAAAGAAGATCACCCTCACTAATGCAAAGAGAACTTCGGATCCATGGGAGAAGTAGCGGGTTTACATTCACTCATACTAGTATTGCTGAGTAGGTCAAGAGCATACTTCCATTGTGACTGAAAAATTCCTTTCTTAGATTGAGCAATCTTCAGACCAAGAAAGTACTTCAGATGGCCTAGATCTTTGACATCAAAGGTACGCTCCGGCTCATGCTTGGCATGAGAGATGAATGTGGAGTCATCGCCAGTCAAGATGATATCATCAACATATACAAGGAGAAAAGTGTTGCCTGAGGTGCCAGAATGTATGAAAACAGTATGATCAGAATGACATTGCTGGAAGTCCATGCTAAGGATCACTTCATTAAAGTGATAGAACCAAGCATGAGGTGACTACTTTAAACCATATGTAGACATCCGAAGTCTACAAACCTTTCCAGACTCCTCCTGAAGCAGAAAACCGGGAGGGGGATCCATATACACCTCCTCGGTGAGATGCCCATTAAGAAAAACATTCTTGATGTCTAACTGATAGAGGGGCCAACTTTAATTTGCTACAAGAGAGGAGAACACGAGCATAAGCCAGTTTGGCCACAGGCATAGAAGTAGCATTATAGTCAAGCTCATAAGTCTGAGTAAAGCCGCGGGCAACAAGACGAGCCTTATACCGAGCAACACTGTCATCAGAGTTATGTTTGACGGTGAAGACCCAACGACAGCCCATAGGTTTCTTCCCAGCTGGAAGGGGATCCATATCCCAAGTCTGATTAAATTGAAAAACATTCATTTGATCAACCATAGCACTCTTCCACTTAGGATGAAGAAGAGCATCACGAACGGATCGATGGATAGTCATAGAGTCAATTGCCGAAAGGAAGACCTGGTACGAGGGAGATACAGCCTCATAACAAACATACTTGGCAAGGGGGTAAGGAGTAACACAAGAGCGAACACCATTTCGATGAGCAATAGGTATCTCAAGATCAGAAGCAGCAAGAGTAACAATAGTAGTAGAATGAACAAGAATAACAAAGGGTAAAGAAGTACCTCGAGGAGTGGCCTGCGGGGAAGACTGTGGTAGAGGCACATCGGAGGAGGAACTAGGTGGCTAGCGGCTGGCGGCGAGAGTACGTGAGAAACTCCTTCTGCTATGGGAGGTCTCCTGTAATAGGTAAAGACATAGAGACAGGAGAAAAAGTAGGTGAAGGCACAGAGACAGTTGGCACCGTAGGAGCAGGAGAGAAATAAGAGACTGTCTCAAAAAAAGTAACATTCAGAGGCAAAGAAATGACGAGACTGAGGGTCATAACATCGATAACCTTTAGAGGTGCTAGAGTAACCAACAAAGACATATTGAATGCCCTTATCATCTAATTTCTGACGAATGGGGCGAAGATCCTGGACAAAGCAAGTACAACCAAACACTCATGACTCATTGAGAAAAATAGGAACCTGAGGGCAAAGAAGCTGATATTCTGAGAGGCCATGAAGAATGCGAGAAAGAGCTCGATTGATGAGAAAACATGCAGTGAGAAGAATCATGGACCAATAAGGCTTAAGCACCAGCATGCCTCGCAACAAATAATGAGTGACACCAACTAAATGACGATTCTTGCGCTTAGCAACGCTATTTTGTTGAGGTGTGTAAGGACAGGTAAGCTGATGGGCAATCCCATGAGTTTGAAGAAAGTGGACAAAAGGTGCAGAGAGATACTCACCGCCATTATCAGAACGAAGGACCTTACTAAGACCACCAAACTGGGTAACAATCATAACATGAAATTCTTGAAATTTAGAGAACACCTCATCCTTAGACTTAAGAAGGTACACCCAAGTAGCTCGAGTGTAATCATCAATAATAGTAACATAATAACGAAAGCCATCACTTGAGGGAACAGGAGATGGTCCCCGAACATCCGAGTGAACTAACTGAAAAATAGAACGACATCTATGCATCCGAGAAGGATAAACAGTACGAACATGTTTTGTAAGCTCACAAGTATCACATTGAAAAGTAGATGAAGAAAACAGGTTACTAAAAGTAGGAATAAGAGAACATAAAGTCTTAGATTCAATATGCCCAAGCTTGGCATGCCATAAGCGATAAGTATCAAGAGTATCATCAACAAAAAAAGGAAAAACAGTAGCAGTAGTAGAGGAGACTCGATCAGGAGCATAATTAGTGTCAAGGTAGTAAAGTCCGCCTCTTTCCACTCTTCTACCAACAATCTTCTGTTAGACATATATGCCCACAAAAGCCATTCCGGAATTGTATTAGTCTACTTAATCAATAAAAACATATTTTACATTCACACATTGTCTTCTACATTGGGTAATATATTAAAAGTATCTCATTAGATGAGACTACTTTGTCCCTTAGGTAACATTGTAGGAAAACCATCCAATTAGTTTTGAACTAATTACTAAGGAGATATGATTTTCCGGTTCCTTGTAGACCTAGAATTGTTCTAATTATTTAGGATACATCCGGACAATTTATTCCTACTAACTTACAGTCTTACACATTGTTAGTTCCATATGATGGAGTGATGAATCTCAATCACTGAGAAAAGAGTTTCTTGACTAAGATGTGGATATAAATAAGAAGAACTTATATTGCAATAAGATCGCTTAGTGGATACCCTTAGAAATATACTATCTATATATTAAGGGTAGTCCATTTGACATATTGTCCTTAACTTAAGAGGTCGACATCTTCTCTAGTATTTGCCTATATAGCTTTGATGTAGTCAATCGTCAATGTCCAACACACCGGACTAAATACAGGCTCGTTGAGTTATGTACGTTATACTAGAAGAAGTGTGTGTACGCTCAACAAGGATTCCACTACTCTTCTAGAGTAATTTATATTGAGTTGATACTTGTCAAACCGGACTTGGAAAACCAGCGCTGATATTTATCGATGAAATGATTTTATCGAGAAGTTTATTTTCTATATAAAAGGAATATAATAATAATTATTATTTCTTTTAAAGAATTTCTAAAAATAGTTTTGAAAGTCCAGTATCAATAACCCAGCTAGGAGAAGAAGATGATGTAGTGGCGACATAGGCCGAGGGAACATGGATACCTGTGATAGATGAAGCAGTAATATAAGGAGAATCACTCTGCAGATGGAACTCAGCTCGGATCATCTCAGCAACCTGGGCTCTCATGGACTCCAGAGGATCACTAACAACAACTGAGGACTGAGGATCAACAACAGAAGACGTAGTAAAGTGAGCAGAAGGACGAGACTGGTAACCCTCGGGATAGCCATGCAAACGGTAACAATGATCACGATCGTGTCCCACTATACCATAGTGACTACAAGGAGTAGTAGGTCTGCCACGACCACGACTGCCCCTATCAACCCCCCTACCACGGCCTGTAGCAGGACGAAAATCAGCAGCAAAAGCGGTACGATCCGGAATGAGCATAGGAGTGGTGCACAAAGACATAACAGCCCGGCGGCGATCTTCACCAAACACAGTGGAGTTCATAGATCGAAGAGATAGTAAAAGAGATGTGGCAAGAATCTGATGCGTAACTGCTCTAATTTGGCCCGAAGACCTCCCAAGAAATCATAAATACGACGACGCTCAATTCACTTCGTCATAATCTTGGCAGAAGCAGCAGAGAATTCGGAAAGAGGCTCATAATGGTTCAATTCTTGCCAACGACGCTAAAGAGCCTCAAAATAATGTGAAATTGACATATCCCTTTGCTAAAAGTGAGCAATCTAACGAGTAAGTTGATAAATCCGAGCATCATTCTCTACTAGGGCATAAGTCTGAATAAGAGCCTCCCAAAGTTCATGACAATCTTTAGAAAAATATAATTCCCGACAATCTGAGACTCCATGGAATTGAACAACCAACCCAAAATAATGCAATTCTTGGCATTCCACTTAGCAATTTCGGTAATACCTGTCTTCGGCTATGGGGTCTTACCATCAAGATACCCAATCTTAGAGCGACCCCCAATATAAAGCTCAACTGAGCATCGTCACGCAAGAAAATTATCACCATTGAATTTAATATTGGTGATAGAGTGGACAATGGACTCAGAAAGAGCCGGCGGAGTAAGAACTTTAGCATCCATAGAAGAAACTCAAGGAGCAAACAACCAATCAATCAAAAATATTAACAACAAACGATCTAATGATATTAAGATTACCAAAGAGATGACTTAAGTTGCTGTTATAAGCAAATAGGGTGTAAAAAACCCTTTTTCAGCAAAAAACGGTAGTGAAGTGGGGCTGTAAAATCATCACAATTTCTTCAAATCTAATCCAAACGAAGAAAAAACAGGTTTAAGATATTCTTATAAAAAAAACTGTCCAACCATGACCAATAAAGAACGGAAGCAGCAACCCATTCAGGTGGTAAAAAATCTGAACCAAAACAGTATTTTTCTTCGAATTTTTCTGTATTTTTTCTTTCAAATCATCAATATTTAACCAAATCTCATGAAATAGGATTTAAAAATCCTCTAAAATCAAGATTCTTGAAAAATATACATTTGAAGAACCCAAAACCCAAAAATAAGGCCTAGGCTATACGACTGGAGACAGCCGTATGGCTAAAAATGTGGCAACTAGCTCCTTCTTTTTGTTGTTGTTACGGCTTTAAACGACGATCTTTTTCCTTTGATGTAGCTTTGATACCAAGTTGGAGAAAGAGTTTGGAGGATTTAGGGTTTAGAGAAGAGAAAATAGAGGAAAAAGAGAGGTTAGGGTAAATTGCTTAGTTAGGGATTAGAGAGTCCTACTAGCATATTATATAAAGAGAGAACATTACATATATGCACTTTTACAAGTATACCCTCAATATTACATATATCAACAGTTACTTGGCATTATTCTTTTGATAAAAGATTGTAAATAAGAAGTAAATTACTTTTTCCCTTTTCCTATTGAAATACATGCATCTTGGTATCGGTGATGTAAAATGGGTGTTGTCCTTTCTTGATTTGACCTTTTCACATTGTCTCATTGAATCTGAAAGGGAAAAAATCCCGTACATGCCACGCGTCTATAGCCGCTTAGCTGGTAGAGGAATGATAGCAAAACTCCACCTGTGAATGAGCCTGAGGGGGCGGGTGTGCACCCTGAAATAAGCTCCGATGATAAAGTCAGTATAAGGCACAAGCACAGTATAAGGCACAAGCACATCAGTATAAGGCACAAGCACATAAACATAAGGCACGTAATAGTATAGAGATACTTATCGTGAGGGCACTGGGCATATGCACTTGAGGACGAGCTCTGGTGTTATGCTCTGGAGATTGTAGCTCAGGAGGCACAAAGAATATGGCTCAGACACGAGCTCTGATAATGTAGCTCGGATAAGACACCGACAACGTAGCTCTAGCTCAGACAACGTAGCTCTGACAACGTGCTCTGATAACGTGGCTCAGATGAGGCACCGACAACGTAGCTCTGACCACGCAGCTTGGATAAGGCACCGACAACGTAGCACTGACCTCGTAGCTCGGACAACGTAGCTCTGATAACCTAGCTCTGATAAGGCACTGACAACGTAGCACTGACCTCGTAGCTCGGATAAGGCACTGACAACGTAACTCTAACTCTGATAACGCATACGTTGTGCATCAGACAACGGGTACGTGGTACAATAGACAACATGTACGTTGTACAGCTCACGATGGGTACGTTGTACATCAGACAATGGACAACGAGCTCGACACTATGCACAACACAACGGGACAACGGATTCGGCACCATTCACAACACAACGTATTCGGCACTATTCACAGCACAACGTATTCGGCACTATTCACAGAACAACGTATTCGGCACTATTCACAGAACAACGTATTTGGCACTATTCACAGCACAACGTATTCGGCACTATTCACAGAAGGCAACACGACAACGTGCTTAGCACTATTCACAGCGTCAGGCACAAGTTCAAGTGTGATGACACTCATCAGATGATCAACTGCAAGGCCGTGCAAGTGGCAGTGTGACCATTCGTGGAGAGCATTAGGCAGACAAGGCCTATTTGAGAGAATCCGGTGGCCATAAACGCTTGTGAGGCCACAAAGAGCATCAAGTAGCCGGATAACACCAAAGGAAGATGAGAGAATCGGGTGAGTGACCATCTACACAGCACTTTGGGGTAGGGGTGTGAATGACTCAAGCTTCTCAGATCTCCCTCTTCCTCTTCCTCTTCCTCTTCCTCTTGCTCTTGCTCTTGCTCTTCTTCTTCTTCTCTTTCTTTTCTCTCTTGCCTTTCGCACCATCCTCCTTGCCTTTCGCACCATCCTTTTTGCCTTTCGCACCATCCTCCTTGCCTTTCGCACCATCCTTTTTGCCTTTCGCACCATCCTTTTTCTCTTCTTCTTCTGCCCTTTCTCTCCTCTCTTGCCTTTCGCACCATCCATCTCTCTTGCGCATCATCCATCCCTTCTCTCTGGTGATTCTTGCTTATTTATTGGCATTTTGAGTCATCATGACTTGTGCAGTCATGATAAGATCACCTGTCAGGTAACACTCAAGTGAGCTAGCACATAGCCCAAGTGGGCTTATGTCGGCTAAATTGTTAGAATTTGTGAGCATGAGAAATCACTATTTTACCCATTCTTTTTACTCCTTTTTACGAATTTTATCCGTTACAGAATCTTTGATACATTAAGCTTAACATATTTTTGGAAAGTGTTGATGTCAACATTACTTGTAAACATACTTCTATAGGATTCTGATATCGTGTACTTAAACATATTAGACAAGTTTGAAATTGCTTGAACCAAAAAAAAAGTTTGAAATTGTCTATTTTAAAATTTTCTTCTATTGTCTACTCAATAACTAATGTCTTTTTTCAGAAAGCCAGAGTCCCCAAGATCACGATCACGGCCTAACATTGAAGTAAAAGATGGTACTCCAAAGAAGCAGAAACAATGCAATTGCAAACACTCCCGTTGCTTGAAGTTGTGAGTACATTACCCCTCTTTGTGTGCATTTTTAATACAAAGAGCACTTAAGAAAAGAAGTGGATTTTCTATCAATTTGGAAATGGTGTGCTAATATATTGTACATGAATGTATGGTCTCAAACAATTGTTGTACTATGTAATTTTGGGCTGTTATTATTATTATTATTGTTATTATTGTTGTTGTTTTTTGGTATAACCAAATCAGAATGTTATGTAATTTTTACCTTGTACCAATGAAGAAATAGGATGTTACATGTTTCTTTACAGAGGAAGGGACCACAAAATGCAACTTTGGAGGGTCCATGCATGTAAAGCAACTTTATCAGCTACAAAGTTGGGTGCCAATAACTGGGCTTAGATTGTCATACTATTGTAATTTAGGATGCTGGCCATGCCTTACTCTCTCTCTCTCTCTCTATACATATATATATATATATATATATATATATATCTTCTCTTTGTAGTTTATCTCATCTCTTTCCTCTCAACAAAGTTTCTCATGGATAGAACTGTAAAAATAATTGGGCATATGTCATCTCTTATCAATTGATGAACATTGCAATTGCTACATAACATGCTAAAAGGAAAATGTGATTGACATGCATAATTCTGTTTCATTTTCCCATCACTCAAGGGGTAGCACTTTTGTTGGGCTGCAATATAAAATTCCCTCCACAAGCCCAGTCAAGAATCCATCCATTTTCCCTTGCATTTGACCTTTTCTTTCAATGTATCTCTGAATTGATTCCCTTGGTTGGATGCTGGATGCATTCTTTATCATTGACTAAGACTACTTCTATAGTTCTATTAAGCGAAAAGCACATAATTTATGGATAAAGATGCTTGGTTTCCTTGACTTGTTTTGTTATGTTGCAATATTAAATTGATGTGAATAGTAAGCAGCGTTAGATTTTGCTAAATCTTGTTACTGATACAAAGCTAATTCCGGCAATGCACGGTCAGGTATTGTGAGTGCTTTGCTTCTGGAATATTCTGTGATGGGTGCAATTGTGCAAATTGTTGCAACAATGTTGAGAATGAGGCTGCTAGGCAAGAAGCTGTTGAAACTACCTTAGACCGTAATCCAAATGCGTTCAGGCCAAAGATCGCTAGCAGTCCACATGGAACTCGGGATACTAGGGTATGTAGTTGGATTCCTTCAAGTCCTACACCAATGTATGGCTTACTAGGTTAATGCAGAATTTGCTTGGTCAGTTCTTGTTGCATGTACTTAATTAAGCGGAGTAGTTAGAATTTTCGTTAAGATTTTATAGACTGGTGAAAATATCTTCTTGTTCCATATTTTTTCAATGAGTTGAAAACTTGAAATATACTATTTTAGTTATTTAGTTATCCTTGGTGCCTTTTAATGTTTCATCAGGAGCTTTGGTTACCAATAGTCAAGCTGTTAAGGTTTCCTTGTTTACTTTTATGTTCCAGAATAGTGTCCAGATATTATTACAAATTTTAATACTAACTGTTGCTGTAATTTGAATGGGATTTTTCTGACTAAGATATGCATCAGAGCATGGGTTCATGATTTGCTGGAATAGTGCTTTAATAATTTATGGTTTGTGCATGAGAAAGAATTTTTACCATAGAATAAATGCATGCCTTTTGAGAATAAGTAAATTCAATATTCTTTCATGCGTTACACTTTGTTATTGCCAATTTTCGTATGCATATGTTTCCATACCATTTTCAGTGCTTTTTTGTTATTAATATTTCCCATTATTTCATCCAATTCCATGTTCCTATCTAAGGGTGCAACTTGGGTCTGGCTTACCCGAACTTGACGTGATCCAACCCGACCTTAGGCGGGGTTGGGCTTTTCATACTTTTGGTTGGGCTCAGGTTGGGGGTCTAAAAACCCCAGCCCAACCCAAACCTAATCCCCAATATATACACTATATATATATATATATATATATATATAATGACTTTAGAGCATATGCATCACACGTTTGAGCGACCCGTGGTACTTTTTTTTGGGCCACTAAAAAACCCTACGTGTGGGTCCCTCTTCCTTAACATGTGGCAAAAAATCAGTCCATATGAGATGTTTAGGCCGTCCAATTGGACGTCAGAAACGTTCACCATTAATCTTAGTTAGCCGGCATTAACCCTTGGGGTTAATAAGACCCAAACATAGGTTATAGTTTTCGCCGCCCAATAGGTCGACCTAGACATCCTGAATTGGCTGATATTTTGCCACATTTTAAAGGGGACCCGTACATTTTTTTGTGGGCCCAAAGGAGTGCCACGTGTCACTCAAATGCGTGACACATAGAGGTGGCAGTCGAGCTGGGGTTAGTCTGAGCTTAGCCTAAAATTTAAAACCCCAGTCTCATACCAAGCCGCTCAGCCCAAGCTCGGCTCACAACATAACATCGGGTTGGGCTGGCCTGAGCTAAACAACATTCAGATTCAATTCGAGCTGAGTTCAATTAAGTTAGGCCATTAATAGCTTTTTAAGAAAATGGGAAAAACGTCTCATTTGATTATCGATCATGAGTACCCTATGAAATTATAAAATTTACATTAAAAAAAACATATCATTCATTAATTATAAAGCCTGTAAAATTTCGGGTTGAGATGTATGCAAATAAGTATTTAAAAGACCTCTATGTATGGTACTTTGGGTTGGGCTTAGCTGAGCTGAGCTAAGGGCAGCCCATGCTCAGCCCACAATTTACTTTGGGCCTAAATTCCAGCCCATAGCCCAATGTAAGGAAGGATTGGCCCGCCCAAACTTCGGGCTGAACAATCAGGCTTTGGGCTAGGCCAACCTAATTGCCACCCTTGGTCACACTTAATACTCCGCCTTATATATATATATATATATTTTTTTTTTTTTTGAATCTGAATATTGGATGTTAAGATAGGTCCATTAGGAGACACGTGTAAAAAAATCAGTCCAATAGGACATATTTAGACCGCCTGATTAGACCCTAATTTGTCAACATTAACTCGTAGGGTTCACTAGACCCAAACTAGGTTATAGAAATGATTGATTTTCCCAAATTTGATCGGATGGTCTATAAATGTCTGATCGAACTGAATTTTTGCCATGTGTCTCTTCGGAGACTCGTCTTAAAATCCAACGGTTAGATTCTAAAACAACCCGCCACGTGTCATGTTAATAAGGACCGCCCATTAAAGGCTTTAATGAGCATTGCTCATCTAAATGCTACTCTATATATATATATATATATATATATATATTATGTAGTATATATATAAACACTATATATACAGTAAATTCTATATATATGAAATAAGTATATAATAGAATACAAATAAAGTAAAAAAAAATATAATGGAAAATTAGAATTAAGTTAAAATTAATAAGCATAAGTTTTTTCCCTCCAAAAAATCCTAGTCAGTTATTCCCCTCTCATTCTTAGCCGTGGCTCTTTCTTAATCTTTGCTCCATCTTCACCTGCAAAGTCCAAGCAGAAAATTTTATCTCTCTTATCTTCTAAAGTTTAACACGTGTCTTGAGTGCTTTAGGTATGAACATGATTGTAGATTTGCAAGTCTTGATTAATGATGATGCTAAGGCATGTCTTGAATGATAATACTAGGTATACAAGTGTTTTGAATGCTTTAGGTGTGAATGTGCCATTGATTATGTTATATGTGTGAATGTGTCTTGAACTCTTGATTGCTATATGTTATATAATTGCTAGGTGTTAGCAATTATAATAGTGGGAATGTGTCAATGACTTAAGGTTTTTTTTTTTTTTAATTTTTACTGAGGTACTAATATGTTGCTTTTACTAGTTTTACTTAGGCGTGAATATGTGATTTTATTAAAACAATTTGTTGTGTTTTTTTCCCCGATTTTCAACAGTTTTTTTTAACTGTGCAACCCGACCAATCCAACCCAACTTGAGCTGAGTTGTGGTAAGTTTGAGGTTTCAATACCTTAGGTTGGGATGGTGATCGGGTTGTGTTTGGGTTTATAGATAGCGTTTGGTGCCTTTTCATGCTATCACTACATTCTTTTCATCTTGTTTGTAAATGTGAAATGATAGTTTGTCTTATGTGCTTATGACTTTTTGTTACTTATGTCATTCTTATTTATTTGTTTCTCATCTGATTCATTATTTGGTTTTGCTGTTTATTCATCTTACTTCATTGCTGATTATTAGTTGGTCTCAAAGCATTTCATACTATTTGCCTCCAAAGAAGCCTTTACAGATCCCCCTCAACATGGTTTAAAATATCGTCGATATTTGCAAAAGTTAGCGATATTTTTTGATATCGCACCTGGGCGATATATCTTTTGGGTGTTTTGTTATTTTACAAAAATTTCGTGTGATACCCTTGAAATATGTGTCATGTATGTGACGTTTAGATTTTGCTTTACTCTTTTGGGTTTTAACTTTTAAGCTATAAAAGGTCACACTATAAGTCTATTTACAACTTATTTACATAAAATATCATTTGAGTAAATGGTTTTAAACTTTACTCTCAGTACCTAAGATAGTTATATGTAAAAAAAGGTTATACCCCCTTTTTGATTCAATATAAATTATCCTAAATCCAAAATCCTAAAGAATAAAAAGCCATCTTTCCAGTTGAAGAACAAAATCCGCTTTTTAGGGATATGTCAAAATTCTAACTTTCAAATACTAGGGTATTTTCCAAATCTTAAAATTCCATAAATTCTATTATATCAAAACATTATTAAAACCAAAAATTCGGTAAGAAAAGTCTAATGTTTTAGTCTTAAAAAATTATTTTCATCTACATGGTCAAAAAGTCTACTAACAGTTCAGCAGAAAAAGACTTACAAATTTTTTTGAAGGATATGTTGGGTACCCACTATTTTTTTTAAAAAATACTCTAAAATTTAAATTCCAAAATTTTAGTTCAGGATTAAAAATTGTTTTTTAGCCGTCTGGGCCAAATTTCAACTTCTAAATTTCAAGGCTTTTTTCGAATCTTAAGAGCTCATGCCTCATGGTGACAGTTATGCCTCAATACCTACCGTATCCACCATATCCACCGATAAGAGTGTTGCTACATCTTGGACCAGATGACTACCAACGTTATGTACGTGAGTAAACATCATGGGATAATGTGATGAACTTGGCATAATATTGTACTGATGTGGAGAACCATTACTATCGTCATTCTAGTCAAGACATAGATGACTTCAAGCCTCCGCGTAACTCCATGTGGTTCTGATTGTAGTTCTTGGGGTGGGTTGGATCATGCCATCATGGATTTATTATGTATGAAACTCTGAATGTATATTTTTATTGTTAGGAATCTCATGAAATATAATTGATTGAAGGATAAATGAAACATTTTTTGCAAATTATATTAATATTAATCAATTATACATTATCGTTACTCGTCAGCACACATCTTTTGCCCCCTTTCCATTGCGTCTCTTATGTACATTGTTGTTTTTCTACAAAAAATATTCTCAAATGTTATTGACATCTATTTTACCACATTGAAGTTTCATTGCAAAATTCCATGTTTCCCCAAATTTCCCCTCGATGTGCGATATAATTCCCGCAAAATGATATATCCTATTCCTACAATATATCCCCAATATATCCTTTTCCTTTCAGTGCGACATGCCCTGTGATATCGACATTTAGAACCTTGCTCCTCGAGCTCCTACAGATGCCCAATGAAGTGCACCATTTGCTAAAATCAAGAAACGCTTTACTACTACAAATAATAAAAATGCTCCAATGAAATAAAAATCTTCAGCCTTTAACTCATTACTCACTCTAAAAGCCCCGTCGATTTTGTAAGCTTTTTCCAAGTCAACGTTCCATGAAAATTATTAGCCCTCCTTTTCTTGGTAATTTAAGCATTCAGAAAAGGGTTTGCTACACTCATAAATGAATATTCTGAATCTAACTTTAAAAAAGGGGGGAAAAACCCTACACAAAATGTCTCTTCCCTGAGAATTTTGAGTTGCCAATGATGTGAGCAAGTTGAATTGGTGGCTATACTCGTACAAATGTCAAAGTTTGAACAAATGGAAGAACAAGCTGAGTCAAGCACATAACAAGCATTTGGTGTGTGATATAAGAATACGGGAACAAAAGAAGTACCAAGTTGATGGAAAATGGGGCTAGTTGGGATAGGCAGGGGAGGCCAAGCAAGGGTCTCCTCCCTTAGCCTGACCCAATATTGGGAGTTGGGACACTTCTATCTTAGATCTAACGCCGAATTTGGCCCACCAAAACTGGTTTCTTAACCCCAAAATTATCTTCCTCAAATTCCTTGCTATTCGTCATTTCACTTGTTATTTATCTCACTTTTCCTATTCCAAATGGTAGTTTTTGGCTATATAAGTATTTCTAAGTGTGTGTTGATGCTTAATTTTTCTTTTTTGAAAATATTATTATTCCATCGTCTCCATTCTGCTTCTATAGTTAATGTAGTTTTACATTTTTTTCTAAAAATTCCTCAAAATGTTTTCACTTCTTGAAGGGCCAAAGTTTATACCCCATTTAAAAACCTTGCTACTTGTAACCGGAAAAAAACCTTGCCACTTGTAACGATTTGACGACACAACAGTGCACAAAAAATAATCAAACAAATTCATAGACAAAGCACAATTAGCAATCTCTTTGGTCAAACTATCCATTTGTAAACCTAATTTCTCATTAAATAAAATAACACATACTTAAGTTTATTTCGAAAAAAAAATGTATATTATTGCAAGTACATGCTTTCATATTTTATGAGTCATGTTATCTCTCTACATGACAGACTTTTTACCTTTTTTTCTTTACATTGTGCAAACGTCGGGTATACTTAAATAAGTAATGCATCATGTCATTAACTAAGTGAACTAGAAAACACAAGATTGAAGACAACCAATTGTGTTTGTGTTTTTCATTTCTTTTCTTTCAACTAGAAATTAATAAGATAATGCCAAGTGTAAGCACCCCATTTTTGCACCCCTCTTTCTCCTCTTTTAATCATCTCTAAAGCTCCAAGGAATCATCCCTCTCAAAACCCTAGGATCCTCTCCTAAACCCTAGGACCCCCTTTCAAAACCCTAAGACCCTTCCTGAATCCTAGATCCCCATCTAAACCCTAGGATCCACCATTTAAACCTTAGGACCTCTCAAAACCCTAGAACCCTCCTTCATTCTAACCCTATGACCAATCCTAAATCCTAGATTATCCATCTAAATTCAAGGATCCACCATCTAAATCTTAGGATCTCTCTTAAAACCCTAGGACCCTCATTCATTTTAACCATAGGACCCTTCCTAAACCCTAGAATCTTCGTCTAAACCCTAGGACCCATCATCTAAACCTTAGGACCTCACTTAAAACCCTAAGATCTCACTTTAAATCCGAGGACCCCCGTTCATACTTCATAGTGACAAAGTCAGGGTTCACGAATAATTTGGTAGGGATCAAGTTTGGAAAATTCGGGGAAAAAATAAAAGTAAATTAATAATTGTAAAAATATATGGAACAATTTGATTAAAATATATACAAAATAAGTAATTTTTTTGAATAATTTGGGAAATTTGGGAGTAATTCGTAAAAAACGCGAATAATTCGTAAAAACGGTTATTTTATTTTATTTTTAAAACGCCGAATACTTCGGCAACCCAAAAATTCACGAATTTTTTTAAAAAATGGCATTTTTTGTTACTTGGCCCCCGTTCACCTAAACCCCGAGGCCTTTCCAAGATCCTATAAACTTTCTTAATCATTGGGCCCACCTCCTAAACCTTAATATCCTTCCAAAAACCCTAACAGCCCATAAACCGAAGTCCACAACCCATAAATCAAATTCACATACTCATATCCACTCAACCCATAACCAAAACCCCTAACCATGGCCCATGACCCATCTAATAACAACCCATAATCCATAAGACAGATACCACATACTCATATCTATTCAACCCATATTCAATACTCACAAACCCAAGTCCACTATTCGCTTTCATATAAAAGACCCCTTACCTTTTCTTCAAACCCCAAATAGCCCCATTCTCGTGTAAGAGTGTTAAGTCCCAAACTATCCCTTCTTGAAAAAGAAGGGAATCAAGGATAACCTAATGTCTACACACCGTCTTTGGCTCACTCCTGCCTAGCTCATACCTAGCCTACCCTATTTGAATTTCCTTTCCTAAGTAAAAGAACAAGCTACCTTAGAAAGGAGTATAAATCACACCCTCTTTAGCTCACCCCTACCTAGCCTACCCTATTCAATATCATTTCCTAAGTAAAAGAAAAACTATCTTGAAAAGGAGTATAGACCACACCCTGATCTAGCCTACTCTATTAGTCTTTTTTAATTTAATTTCCTAAATAAAAGAAAAATGTACCTTAGAAAGGAGTATAGACCACCTCCTTTCTAAGCCTGTACCTGGCCTCCTACCTACACCCTACCCTTGGACCAAAAATCCCTCCAACCACCAAAATGTCTCACTCTCCCAAATCCCCACCTTGTTCCTAAAGCCCTAAAATACCCTGGGGATCCCTTTTAAATTTTAATCCCTACGTAAAAGGAAGACCCATTCCCTCGTCATTCTCTATAAATACTCAAGCCTCTTCCTTCTCAGAGATAGAGACCACTCTCAAACCCTCCTCCAGAGAACCCTTGTAAATTTTAGAAGTCTTAGCCCTCCCCTAACTCTCCTAAGGCTTAGACTTGGAAATGAGACAAATCTCCTAGACTTAGTCACTTGAGGGTGGAAGCCATTGACTAGACCTCTCTAAGACAAGTCCTTCCTTTAGCTTAACCCCTTCACCTCCTTAGATATTTATTTTGGATAAGAGCACACAAGGAATGAGCCACTCGTTGCCATCCATAATCAAGGTTTGGCCCTCTCCGTCTCTCTTTCATTTCATTTCCTTCTTATATTATATCTTTGTTATAGCTTGTTTCCGTGCATTGCTTAAGTTCATTTATTTATTAAATTAGCTCATAGTCTCTTCTAGGAGAAAATAGAAGTCCTACCTCCCCTCACTTGGAGGGGGGGACCGGGGGATAGGAACCTCCACATTTCCCCAATGCATTCTCTCTCTCCCTTTTATTTTCCCCATAAACTTGGGTATGAATGAGTCATTTTGGGCTACCCCTTGGTTTCCCCATTTCCCCTGGCTTTTCTAGAACCCCAGACTCGACGTAGGTTAATTTGTATTCATAGTTAGCTTTCCTTTTACCCTTATGCTCCATGGATGAGCCTAAACTACTATAATAAACTAAAAATACCAAAAACATTCATATAATCCACAAAATTCCTAAGGTAGCATGCTTGAACTACATCGGTTTGATCTCATTTAACTTGGGTATGTAGGTAGCTCTAAGGGGTCCAGCCCACATAGGTTAAATTTCCCTTTCCTCTATTATAAATGTTTCCTTGTTTAACTATAATTCATGTTTGCTTAGCATGATTAATAGCATATTAAATTCTCCATATAATTTCCTTTAATTTGACTTGGACTTAAGGAGTAGGTTACCATCTTCGGATGGGGGTTTAGGGGTGCCTAACACCTTCCCCTAAATTTAAAGGAATCTCTTACCCTAAAATCTCAACTTGACCATTAACCTTATCCATAATACAAATGGGATTATATTTTGCCTAAAATAAATAGGTGGAGACTCCTTTAAAGGTTTTAGCGTTATTCCTCCTAAAGGATTGCCCAGGATGGAAAGATGGTAAATTCTCGTGCTCACACTAAGGAGTGCACAAGTCCTAGCCCTGCATTTGGTGTGCGTGCTCCTTAACCCTGCCATGTCAGCATTCACCTCTAGGATTAATGCTTCCCCTCTAGGGTCTTAGAGAATAATGACATGACGGGGATAAGGAGTGTGGGTGCCCGTGCGGGCTAGTGTTTGCGCACTCCTTAGCATGATTCAAATTAATATCGAAACCTTCCATTAGAATATTTATCAACTTGTCTATTATTGAATATATTGTAAATGAATCTGGTTCCTGTTGACATGCATTTTGACTGGTTTGAAACAAATCTAGGAGGAGGCAGGGGACATTCCAATGGTAGGAAAGCACAACAAGGGGTGCCACTGCAAGAAATCAGGGTGCCTCAAAAAATATTGTGAGTGCTTCCAAGCAAACATTCTCTGCTCAGAAAATTGTAAATGCTTTGATTGCAAGAACTTTGAAGGAAGTGAAGAGCGGCGAGCTCTCTTCAATGGAGATCATGGTAATGCCATCGCCTTCATCCAGCAGGCAGCCAATGCTGCAATTACTGGGGCAATTGGTTCCTCTGGCTATGGGTCCCCTCCAACATCCAAGAAGAGGAAAGGTCAGGAGCTCTTCT
This sequence comes from Tetracentron sinense, assembly GCA_015143295.1. Classification (NCBI taxonomy): domain Eukaryota; kingdom Viridiplantae; phylum Streptophyta; class Magnoliopsida; order Trochodendrales; family Trochodendraceae; genus Tetracentron; species Tetracentron sinense. The sequence continues at coordinate 6,612,722 of CM026569.1, forward strand.
TTGGCTCAACAGCAAAGGATTCACCAATTAACAGGCTTGCACAATTCCAGCAGGTACTTTCAATCTTAACTTCGTTGATTGACAGAACATTTTTGTCTGGTCAAATTGTGAATCAGTAACTGATTTTTCCTACTGCAAATATGCCTGCACGTTATGTTGGCTGGGGTTAACTTTTTACGTCTGGATAAACAAAATTTTTTCCTTTAATAAAAGATTCTGTGTCGGCAGGCATGGCTGCATTATTGCATGTCCACTGAACTTAAGTGGACACAGATTCTTTGCATTTTTCTTTTTTTGGCTGCAAATTCTTCTCAGTTTGTGTGTGTATTACTCTACTCATCTATCTCTTATTGTGTTTAGGTATTACATTTAGAACTCATGACAACATATTAAGTGTTATGATCTATGTTTATCAGGGGAATCATCTCAAAGCTTCTACACTCTCGTCTTCCTTGTCTTCCATCCCTGTTGCTCGTGTTGTTAATAATGCAGTATTAGGCTCTTCAAAATTCACATATAGGTATGTACAATTAACAATTGTTTTGACAAATTATATTGTGCATACTTAATCGAAACTTTGTTTCTTCATTTGCTTAAAAGAACTAACTAGTGTCCTTGGTCATGGCTGAAGGTCTCTGTTAACAGACATCCTCAAACCACAGGACGTGAAGGAGCTTTGCTCAGTTTTGGTGGTATTATCAGGAAAAGCTACGAAGATTCTCGCAGGTATATATTTGATATAAATAAGGAAAAAAATATTAAAAGCATGGTGTTTATTATGTCATAATACTTCTGTAGAGCTGTTAATCTGGGAGTTTTAATTTAATTCTAAACTTAGTTTTTAACATTTTTAGTTATTAGGTAATAATTATTGTAAGCTTGTTGATGTTATAGGTAACTTTAGATCACATTTTCTACTTAAAAACATGCACATCTCAAATATGTTCCATTTATAGGTAGACAACCATAGATGTCAAATATACCTTTTTGGAAAATGCCTTTTCTTCTTGAATTTATTTATATAAGGGTAATTTAGTCGAAAATGATATATAATCAACGAATTTATAGGGTCATGTATCCATCATAATTGTTCAAGCTTCAAAAGGACTTAAAACCTATGGTTCATATCATATACTTTTAAAACTATTTGTTGTCAAATTAAATAACCATATACGGGTAGTTAGGTCTATATAAAATTTGAAAATAGAAGTGTGCAATGCAACCAAAGTGGATAGTTGTTCTTGATGTTTAGCTTACCTTGTTGAGTCCACAATAATCCAATGCACAAGGCTCCCACTTTGTTGTATCAAATTCTATTTGTATTTGTTTCCATTTTATTTTGGGTTTTCCCATTCCTACTTGGTTAGACTCTATAATAGGGCCTAGGGTGAAGGCTTATTTAGATATGGTAATATGAGAGTTTGAATAGCTTGATCTGGGTAAGTGAGGGTGTGGTTCTTGTGGAATTGTGGGCTTGTAGGTTATCACAATGGATCTCATGGAGAGTGTGCTCTTAGTTAGTGGGAGTGTCGCTCTTGAGGAGAATGGGCTATTGGTGAATATGAGTATCCAAGCTTTAGGGTATCTTTTTGTGGCTGTTATGGAAAGGTGCTCTTGGTGGGTAATAGTGTGGCTCCTGGGAAGATTGGGCTCTTGATGAATCTGGGTATCTGAGTTTTGGGCTATCATTTTGTGGTTCCTATGGAGAGTTTGATCTTGGTGGTTAAGAGAGTGGTCCTAGCGGAGTGTGGGTTGTTGGGTACCCGATATCTCTTCAAGAGTGTGCTCTTGCATAAGTGTGGCTCTGTTGTCCAAGTATTGACCCTAGAGGGGGGGGGGGGGGGGGGTGAATAGGGTCTTGGAAAATTTAAATTTCTACTTAGTCCCTTTTTGTGGAATTTAAATTAACAAGGGAATGCAACTAGCAATTCTAAATTGAAGCAATAAAGAAAAGTAAGGGAAAAGTTAGAAAGAGCAAACACAAGATATTTTTCTTGAGGTTCGGCAATCTCACCTTAAGCTTCATGCTTCAAGGATTTACCACGATTCTCACTAATTGCCAATCTTCTTACGGGTGAGGATCAGACTTTTTACAATCCCCTTACGGGTGAGGATCAAACCTGACTTGCAAAAGAACAATCTTCTCTTGACTTTCCCCAAGCTTCCCGCTTCAATACAAGAATCTACCGATTCTTGATTTCTCAATGCAACGTATTAAAAATTGGATTCAATCCAGAAATATGCTCATTAACTGAGCTGAAATGATTGACTTTGAAGCACTCTAGATACCTCTCAAAGATAGGAGTTGAATGGCTCAAATAAGAGACTGGGGATTTCTAGGTTTTCTCAATGGTTAATGCTTTGATGAGTGGTAGATCAATATTTGTTTGTAGTTCATAAATGAACTCAATTTATAGCTCTCAGATCATGGTAGCCGTTGGTGAAACATTTAATGCAAAAACTAGCCGTTTCAGTATTTCCCGCATGATTTCGTCGACGAGATTGGGATGCCAATCTCAATTCGCCGCTGAATCAAGGACAGAGCACAAAATAGTAGCTCTGCGGCCAGTTTCATCGCCGAAATCACAAACTCTCTGTAATTTCGTCGACAAGATCAGTGTATTTTCTCTGTAATCTCATCTTTAAATGGTCTAAATGATATGGACCTTTTCCAAGGTCACTTAGCTTTACTTTACCATGATTTTCATCATTTTATGATATCCTAGGGCCTTAGAATAAATATGAATTATAGTATTAGGCTCCTAAGGTCAATCTAGTTAATTGAGCATTCAACTTTCCACACTTTGATGACTTCTTACATAAGTCCTAGACTCTCTCAAAAGTAAAAATAAGACTCTAAAAGATTCTTGAGAGTTTTTCTTCAACTTGATCTTGGATCTTCAACTTTGACTTTGTCTTTATGATCTTCCAAGAGTTCTTCCTTTGGATTTTGTTTTTTGGCTTCAAGTGAGTCTTGAGCTTCATGATCTTGAATTTGGCTTTTTGAGCTTTGACTTAGAGTAGTCTTCATATTACTTGCATTTGATTGAAGGTTTGCTTTTTGTTATTCCATCTTGAATGCTTTGATCAATTTTTATGCACCATGTCTTGCAAGGTGTGCTAATGTTCTTATAATATGTTTTACATGAAAAATTGATAGAGCCATTAGTATCACAGTGATCATTTTATTATTGTGTTATCATCAAAATTATTAAGGGTACTCAAGGTTGTAACCTTTAGGCTAACAGACTTTTGGTGTAACCGAGATTTTTGTCCAGTGTTTAAGAGTGGATTACCTTTTATATTTGTGAACTGCTAATCTTTATATAATGGAAGCTTTTGTTTATTTTTGCCCTCGGACTCATTCACTAATGTGGTGAACTATGTAAATTTTGTATTGTTTTTTTTTCGTTCTTTCTCTCTTTATTTTCTTTGTCTCCACATTACTAACTCTACTGAGCTCAGCCAACTTTGGAGGGGCAGTTTGCTAAACCCAGCCATTGCAGGTGGTTAGGTTTAGATGCAAAGCATATAGAATTCATTTCCGTAGATATCTTTCCAAAATGAGGAGTTTTTGGAGGGGAATTATCATAAAATAAATGACCTTAAGAACTTATATATAGATGAGCTTGAGGTCTAGTGGACCCTAACCCGATCTTACGATTCTTACCAGAAAATGAGATAATATTGGTATATAGTATTTACAATCGTGGTTGTTAAATCCTTTCGATTTGCGATTCAAATCCTACTATTTGAATTGAATCCCAAGCAAAATGATTCGATTCGAATGTGAAAATCTTAATTGGGTAAATCTCATTCGATTTGAGATTGAAATTGCGATTTGCGATTCAAATCATATGATTCATGTGATTCAAGCACGAAACCCTTTTTACGGACCGATACATAAACAAATATTTTCTATTCTTTCAATTTTTTAAAGGTACTTTATATTTTTTAAGATGAGAAAAGAAATAGGAAAACCCCTGTTATGGACATGTAAAAACCTTTATTTGAGTTTTCTCTTTGTTGTTGTAAAACGGGGGAAAAAAAAAGAAAGGAGGAGGAAGAAGAAAGATGATGGAGTCGGAAGTTGAACTCTGGGAGAACTTGATAATTTATTTTATTAGTCTTTTTAATTGTATAAGTCTTTCGATACTTGATCTCATACAACATGATTACATGGGTTTACTTTTGTTGATTTATCTTTGATGATATTGGGGTTATGTTTTATTTTATTGAGTTCATTCAGTTGGTTTAGTTTATGAGGTTATTAGGATTAGAAGTTAAGGTTTGAGAGAGAAGAAGAAGGAGAAGGAGATTAGGTTTAGAGAAAAATAGTGAGAGAGATTGATGATCTCTCTCACACACTTTATTATTTATATTCCACTAATGGTCTACTATTAGTATATAAGAGCTACTAATAGTAGATCTACAATACAGTATATAAGAGATAACATAAAGACAAGACCCATAGGAATAAAGCCCATAAAGCCTTAATCAACACTTCTCCTCAAGTTGGTGCGTAGATATCACTCATGCCCAACTTGCCAACAATATTTCGAAATTGAATACCACTAAGACCCTTAGTCAACACATCAGCCAGTTGATCTTCTGACTTCGCAAACGGGGTGCAAATATGCCTACCTTCAATTTCTCCTTGATAAAATGGTGATCTATCTCAATATGCTTCGTTTTGTCATGCTGCACCGGATTATGAACAATACTAATAGTGGCTTTATTATCCCAATATAAGCTCATGGGGCATTCAGTAGGAAACCCAATCTCACTCGGGAGTAATCGGAGCCAAAGCAGTTCACACACACACCATGTGCCATGACTCTAAACTTTGCATCTGCATTGGATCTAGCAACTATATTCTGCCTTTAACTTCTCCGTGTGACAAGGTTACCTCCAACCATAGTGCAATATCCGGAAGTAGAGAGTCTATTAGGACCGAGCTGCAATATCCGGAAGTAGAGCGTCTATCAGGACCGAGCCAGCCTAATCTGCGTCAGTGTAGGCTTCAACCCTTAAGTTACCATTATAGGTATACAAAAAACCCTTCCCAGGAAATGACTTTTAGTAATGGAGGATCCAATTTACTACCTCCAGGTGGCCAGTAGTTAGTGAATGCATGAATTAGCTGATTACACTAACAACATTAGTAATGTTTGGCCTGATAAGGGACAGATAAATTAGTGTGCCAACAAGTCTTTGGTACCTTCCAGCATTTGGCAGATGTTCCCCACTAGGTTCATTGAGTTTATGATTAGGGTCTATAGGTGTATCACATGACTTACAACCCATCATGCCTGTCTCTTCCAGTAGGTCAAGTACATACTTGCGCTAAGACAAATATGCCCTTTTTAGATCTGATAACTTAAATTCCAAAGAAATACTTTAGAAGACCTAGATCTTTGATCTTAAATTCCTTTGCTAACTTATCCTTCAGAGATTCTATCTCATCCAAATCATCACCTGTTACAACAATGTCATCCACATAAACAATCAAGACAGTCACTTTCTAGCATGACCGCTTGAGAAAAATGTATGGTCTGTTTGACTTTGTCTATAACCATTCTTCACTATAGCATTGTGAAAACGTTCAAACCATGCTTTGGGGGACTACTTCAGTCCATACAAAGCCTTCTTTAACTTACACACCTTCCCTTCATCTGAGGGACATTTGAACCCAGGAGGAGGTATCATATACACCTCTTCCTTTAAATCATCGTGAAGAAATGCATTCTTCATATCAAGCTGAAACAAGGGCCAATTCTGATTGACTGCAAGGGAAATGAGGACTCTCACTGAGTCTATTTTTGCAACTGGAGCAAAAGTCTCCTAATAGTCTATGGTGTACGTCTGAGTATACCCCGTTGCAATCAAACGAGCCTTGTATCTCTTAATTGAGCCATCCGAGTGATGCTTTATTGTAAACACCCACCTACATCCAACCGGCCTCTTCCCTCTTGGTAGGTTGACCATATCCCAGGTACAATTTTTTTCGGGTGCACACATCTCTTCTTTCAAAGCATGTTTTCATTCTGGTTGAGACAGTGCATCTGCTAAACTGCGAGGGATAGAAACAAAAGACAAAGTCAAGGCAAATGAGCGATACAAAGAAGACAAAACATGGTAAGATACGACATTAGAATAGGATGTTGAGTACATGTTCTAGTGCATTTTCTGAGAGCAATAAGAATTTCAGACTCAACAATGTCAGAACTAGAATGAAAAGCAATGTTACCTGGATCAAAAGAGGTCTCTTGGTGGGGTTCATGAGTTTCTTTCTGCTTTCTCTTGTATACCTATAATTCGTTAACCATAGGTTCATACTCCCCCCGTCTACAATCACTGTCAGAGGAGAAAATAGTAATGGGAAGAGAAGAAGATATCTCTTCACTAATGCTCTCCCCTTGAAGAGATGTCTCATTGACAAAAATATGGAGTAGACTAAAAAAATGTGACATCCATCAATACGAAGGACCGACGAGGAGGATGATAACATTTATACCCCTTCTGATGAGGAACATACCTAAGAAAGATACATCGAAGAGCCTTAGGATCAAGCTTTGTGCGAGCAGAATAAGCAATATGCACAAAACAAATACATCCAAAAATCCGTGGGGCTATTGGAAACAAATGAGTGGAAGGGGATAACAGGGAAACAAGAGATTGAAACTCCAAAATCTAGGAAGGCATCCGATTGATTAAGAAAACAGCAGTCAAAACAGCGTCAGACCAGAAAAGTTTAGGCACATTCATAGCAAGCATAAGTGAGCGAGTTGACTTTCAACAGATGTTTGTTTTTTCACTCAGCCACACCATTTTGTTGAGATGTGCCAACACAAGAATTCTGATGAATGATACCATGAGAATAAAAAAATGTAGCCAAACTAGCAGACATATATCTCCCCCCCCCCCCCCCCCCCCCCCCCCGCATTATCTGAACAACGGACTTTAATGGAGGTGTTAAAATGAGTGGAAATCATTGTATGAAAAGAAGGAAAAACAATGCCAACTTCACCCTTAGATTTTAACATATACACCCATGTAGTACGAGAAAAATCATCCACAAAAGTAACAAATACTTAAAACCGCACTATGAAGTAACGGGGGAGGATCCCCACACATCATAATGCACGAGAGAAAATAATGAATTGCATTTATTACCACTATAGGGATATGAAGTTCGACAATGTTTTACAAATTCGTAAGTTTCACATTGAAAAGAAGAAAGCTCACTAAAAACAGATAAATGTGGAAACAAATGCCTAAGAAAGGAAATAGAGGGGTGGCCGAGACGGCTGTGCCACCGGTATAACTCCTCCGTACTACTAATACTTTGAACACCATGGGGTATCTACTGGATTGATGAAGCAATGCAAGGCAAAGGGTCAAGCAGATGCAGTCCTTGCTCTTCATAGCCTGCACTAATCGTTCTCTTCGTTTCCAAGTCCTGAAAAACACAATGAGAAAAGAAGAAAGTGACGCTACAGATCAATGATTTCATAATATGGCTAACAGATAAAATATTTAAGGTGAATTTAGGAACATGAAGAATAGAGGAAAGAGACATAGAGGGTGTAACATCAACACTCCCCTTACCCACAATGGATGATAAAGTATCATCCGTAACTTTAACTTTGTGTCTACTAGAATTGATGAAGTAAGATGAATAAAAAGAAAGACATATCAGTCATATGATCAGATGCTCCTGAATCAATGATCCAGGAGTGACTATGATCGGAAACAGATGCACTGAGAGCCGAGGCTAAGGGACTGAGGGGGCACTGGCGATACTCGGTGTCTCCAATTGGGACATAAAACGGCGAAAGACATAGATGTCATCTCAAGATAGGTGAGGGTTATCAGATGGAGGTATAGTAGTAGATACTGGGGTTGTGGATGTAACAAAGTTTGCACTCGAACCCCCTCCATGTCTTCTATCCCTATCTCCTTGTCCACCACTAGGACCTCGTGGGAGTGGATGACCTTTTGTATGACGTATGCGCCCACAGTGGTCACATTTAAGTTTGTCCCGATCATCCATTTCTAGCAAAATTCAGTGTCTTGTGGATGCTCTCTATGAGGTAGTTAGCACGCCCCTTGGGGGATCTGTTGGGTCTTTAAAATAACTCAATCAAAGGGCACAAACAAATGAAGAGAGCCTGCTGTTTTTCTGAGGTTGGGTTTCTATACCCCCTATCTCAGAATAGGTCTGTGTCATGGCATCCCATATAGCTTTGGCGGAAGGAAGGCACAGGTAGGCATTACTGATGTCTGGCTGTATAGAGGAGAGAAGTCATGACATGACAACTGCATTCTCAGCCTTCCACTTGGCATAGGCTGGATCTGTAGACTTGGGAGTGGAGATAACATATTTTAAGTATCTCATCTTCCCCTTACCTTTAACAAACAACATCACAAATTGAGACCAAACAAGAAAATTTGTCCTATCTAACTTCATAGTAGTAATCTAGAGGTTTGGTGTATCACTAGCACTGACCCCAATACTCTCTCTACCCTGTACAGGGATACTAGAGGACTGGCTAACCTCAGATTCATCCATCATGAATGTTACAAGGCTGTTTTACACAAATCAACCCGAAGAGAGTACTAATCTTCAAAAACACAGTAACAAGCTGGGGTTCCACAACCCAAAAGTACCTCTACAATAGGTAGAATAGTGAAAAACACCAAAAACAGCTACCCGACAACAACCTAACAGTGGTTGGGATAATAGAAATCCATGGAATATGCCAGTTTTCAAGTAACAAAAAATGGCCCCAACAGTTAAAAAAAAGAAAAAAAAAAGCAATTATGGGGGTGAAAAACCTTCGCCGGGCATTCAATACTTCTCCGATCTTCAGGAAACTTATTTTAATATGTTAATATTTATAATATGGATCAAACACAATAGGTTTGAGTTCCTAAAAAACTTCTAAATCAATCGCACAATCCAAAAAACATATCTGAATTTTTTTCTAATTTTTGACGAAAACTCAAAAAACGTACATCTCCGGGGCTCAGAAAATTCTCAAAAAACAACCAAAATTCTCAAAAAATTACGATCTATCACATGGAACAATAAAAAAATTCTGACGCATTTTGGCAGTCTGTACCATACGGATTGACGTCAACATTACGCCATGCTGATGTCAGTACTCCTTTGAGTTCGTCCCTTCGGTCTTCCCTTTGGCTTTGATACCAAATTGGTTTAGTATGTGAGGTTAGTAGGATTAGAAGTTAAGGTTTGAGAGAGAGAAGAAGAAGAAAAAGGAGATTAGGTTTAGGGAAAAATAGTGAGAGAGATTAATGATCTCTCTCACATACTTTATTATTTAATTCTACTAATAGTCTACTATTAGTCTATAAGAGCTACTAATAGTAGACCCACAATACAGTATATAAGAGATAACATAAAGACAAGGCCCATAGGAATAAAGCTTTATTCAACACATTCGTGTTTTGTATAGTGTATCAATGAAATGTTCATTACTTTTTTTTTTATCAATAGATATGAATGAAATCTTTTGGATATTGGATTATTCCATTTTTCTGATTTATTTAGTATTTTTTTAACAATTTTTTTTTAAAATGGATGGAATCTTATGATTTACTATTTGAATCTCGATTTGAATCAAATCTATCCTAAAACGGTTTTACGATTTGATTTCGATTTAACAACCTTGTTTACAATCCCTAGCATCATTGTTAAAGAGCTTGGACAACTCCCAATGATATTCGTGAGGAAATTACAAACTTACATCATATTCATTATATATAAAGTCTTTCGCCCTAGTAATTTTTTTCCCTCTAGCGCTCTTCTAGTTGTTGCAACAAGTTTCAGATTTTGACTTCAATATATTATAGCTTCCTTGCACTATATCTTCCTTTCTGATTACCTTTAAGGGGCCATTTAGGTAGCCAATCTCCCATTCCATTCTTTAGCACTGATACAAGTCCAAGTTAACCGAATAGAATAACTAGAACTTGGGTGATAGATCAACCAAAGAAGGGAATTAACAATGCAATAAATTAGAGATTTACTCAAGATAAACGAGATGGAGGCTTCAAGAAATAGAGATGAGTTGTGGTAATTTCCTTACTTCAGAAAAGCTTCAAGCCTACAGTATTTCGAGGATATAGAGATGGAGGAATTGTCTAGCCATGGACAATCTTCTAGTTTATATAGGCAAGCTGCTATAAAGAACTGCACCAGTCCAACACATTTTACCTACTATCAATACCTAGAAACTAAACTAAAAGTTAGAGCAACTTATAATGCATGAAGACTTGCAATAATCATCCGATGTAAAGCAAACACTAATAACTACCGGTGAGACTAGTAACAATCAATCTAGTTAAAGATACATCAATAAATACCATGGATACAAGCAATAATACATGTAGATAAACACTAACAAATAACTAGTTGGACTTTCAAATTCAGACCAACATTACTTTGGGTTCCCTTATCACTGTATATTATTTCTTTTCTGTACTTATTTTTAGCATGGTATGTTACCAAATTGTCTTCCTCTTACTAAGGTGTGAAGCATTATCACTTTCTTCCATGCTTGCTGCTGCATCAAGCTCATCTTGAACTCCGCCATGGATGGCCATAAGCCCAATGATATATGTGTCCGACTTCACATTTTGCTGAAATGTCACAATAGCGTTCTGTAACCAGTTGTGAATAGCCTACCAATGCCCTCAAATGAATCATCAATTGAATCAGCTGTAGTTCTGTATGACATAATCATGCCCAACAGGAGGGTTACACCAACTTATTCTTCTCCAAATCGGCCTTATAGATAAATCTCGATTAACAAAGGCATCTTATGCTCCAGAGTCTTCAACTCCTTAAGGATGCATTGTAGTTTGATGATGATCATTGATGACACATCAAATGTGACCTTTGAAACAATCTGTGCATTCCTTCCCTTCAAAAATTATTTTCTTCTTTCATCCCAGATGTAATAAATACACGCACAGAGGCTTAACTTGCACACAAGAGAAACCGGATTCTTACCTTTAAACTTCTTAGAAGGCCAGGCAATCTCATTAACCAAAGGTAAGACATTATGTTTGTGCTCTATATATATATTTGGAAGTTGGGTGGGTCAATTAGTTTGAGCAGGACATTAACACATACCAACTACGAGGAACTATGATTTTTAATGTCATTATTCCTGTTGATGATGATGACTGATTTGCTGATTGTTTTTCTTTACTCAACTGAATTTATTTAGGTTTGGAGCTAAAATTTTGTTTTCAGGTTTCTAATGTTACTTTTTTTTTTCTTTTTTGCTTCATGTTGAGGGAGGTTTCTCAGAACTCAATCGAATGCATCACTGTATTTTTCTCACCCTTATTAATAAAAAATACTTGATCACTTTACTTTTCCCTTTCTTGTGCTTATTGGTTAATCCTAATTCCTAATAACCTCGATGGATGTTTCAATATCAAAATTTAGGTTTCTTTCTTTCCGAGTCCTACCCCAAATCCAAAACAATCCATTCTAGTATTCTATTCTGTCAACCCATTTCTTTCTACATAATGATTGATCAGTTTGGGCTGTACTGACATTCCTTTAAAATGACTTAGAATCGAACAATAGATGTCGTTGAAAGATGTCTCCTAAGTTTGGGCTGTACTGACATTCCTTTAAAATGACTTGTATGTTTGCAAATATGCCTAGGAGGATCTTTTGAGTGAGTTTACTAGAAAAATGTTCACCATCCTTTGACCAAAGGCCGGTTCTTTTTTTGAACTCCATAATCCTTTATCTATTTATTAATTTTTGTTTTGATACATAACTCTGGTGTAATTATTTCCAGACAATAAAAGCACAACAGACAAACAAGCAGAGAGGGAAGATCCGATGGAGAGCACCCTTGCTTCATCAACTCAAGACAGAGAGGATAGCCATAAAGAATTCGATGTTGAGAAAGCTGTGGCTGGTGACCGTCCCAGTGGGAACCAGGCTGATAAAGTTGGTGCGGATGATTCTGGATCTGATGGTGCCGAGATGCCAAAATCTCCTGGAACTCTAGCATTGATGTGTGATGAGCAAGATACAATGTTCATGGCAGCTGCTTCCCCAAATGGTGTCATGAACCATGGCTGCAACACATCTCTGCGGTTACCTCATGGGCAGGACATAACGGAGGTCTACGCGGAGCAGGAAAAGCTTGTCTTGACTAGGTTCCGGGATTGTCTTAACATGCTTATCACTCGTGGAAGAATGAAAGGTATATTCACTATCTCATCATGGCAACTTCGAATAATTACAAGTACTGGTTGAGTTATGAACATTGAAATAAGTAAATTTCCTAGAACTGATAAAACCATCATTTTGAGAGAGTTACGATTCAATCAAGTTAACAAGATCTGTCCATTACCTATCAAAAAATAAAATAAAAGATTTATCTAATGCCCCATATAGTTTGTCCGCTTCTAATACTCCAAGCTACCAACAGATGGAGATTGGATGTCTGGATACCATTATCCAAGTTTTCCTCTAATAATGCTTGTTGAACTCTTTTGAACTTTAATTTCTATACTTTTTGATGTCTCTGATTTATCTGAGAAATGTTAATTCTTCCTTTACAGAAACAAAATGTTCTCCCTCAGCCAGAGTTGAAACAGGGAATCATCCGGAGCCAGTCAGCGACGACATTGTAAAAGTTGAAACTGAAACAAGCAGTCAACAGGAACCCGTCGGGAATGGCATTGTAAAAGATCTTGTTCCAGCTGCTGAGGTGTCCCAAACGGTTAGTTCGGTCACCGCTGCTGCTAATAGTAGTCTGCCTTCAAAGGTTGGATGCTCCACTGAAAATGGGGATATACAACCAAAAATTGAAAAAGAGGATATGTAAAAAGATAGATAGAGAGAGAGAGAGAGGATTGAACCCAAATATGTTACTGCATCTCTGTAATACTAGGCAACGGTTCAATCCGTTATTAGCACCAACCGTGAATAAAGAATCAATCACGATCAGATCCATTTTTTTTTCTTTTCTTCATTAATATATTTTAATATAATTCTCTTACCCTCATCTGCAGTTGGTGCATGGGAGAGTGGTGTAACTTTTTCCATTTTAAAAAAAATTGCTTTTATTTATTCCATTTCTCTAAGTCTCCTGTTGTGTAAAATCCATAGCTTTATAAATAATAAATGCACAAGGTTCCATTTCATGCCAGTGATAATGATACTTGCTAAATGCCTAAGTTGTGTATACGGTATGTGGTGGGAAAATTGTGCTCGTCTGTACGTTCTAATCCTTTGTCCTCGACAAAAAAAAAATGGGTTTATTCCCGTAGTTCAATTGAAAGTATTGGGAAAAAAAATCACCTATTCGTGGGCCCTATATTTTTGATTTGTAGAAGGGAGGAGGGGTTTCCCTTTTTATTCCCTTTAACTGTGGTTAAGATTCACTGACCCTTAGGGTTAAAGCATCAAACCTTGGTTTTTAGAATTTTTTTAAAAAAATATTTAACCACATGGGTTAAAACTTGTTAACCATAGTTCAAAGTGAGCTTTGTGAGGGCAAAGAGAAATAATCCACTATTGCTCTTTCCAATTAGCAAGTTGGGCCAGCAAATTTGCAGCGCCACTAGGAATGGCTAGGTCCTGATTGGCCCAGTCCCAAAATAATTTCAGAAAGTTATTTTGAATCAAGGTCCAATTTAGAGGTCCTGAATCTGATTGATTAGTGTTCTAGGCATGACTCATGAGGCACCATGATTACATGTTTATCCATGCGACCATGCTGATGAACACACCAAAAACCATTACAACGACAGGTAGCTGTGATCTTTGAATCTCTTTCGGAGATGATACTGAAAAGATTAGCATGGTCCCACTGCACCAAAACCATGACAACAATGGTGTCTTCGAACCAACATTGGTGTGCACCATGCCTTAGGAAACAGAGGTTTTGAGTTCGATTCCCTTTCCTCTCTTGGCCACCCTCAGGGATTTATCCCTATTTAACTGAATCGTGTGGATATGGGCAGGGGCGGAGCCAGGTAGGGGCCTGTGGGGGCACGTGCCCCACTCAAACTTTTGAAAAACAATTTGTTTTTTAGGTATAGCATGCATGGGAATGGGGCACGTGCCCCCAAACTTTGGGGCAAAAAAGTATTTTTTTTTAGTTGAGATCAGATTCCATTGAACTCGGCCCATACGTGTCCCTTTAACCCCCCCCCCCCATTAACTATAATTAAAATTATTAAACCTCAGGTTTCAACAATTTAACCTTTTTAAAGGAAAAAAGCTAACCTTAAGGATTAAAAATTCTTAACCAGAATTAAAGGGGGCTACGTAAGTGTGGTGTGAAGCTTCATGAGTTAGGTGGTTAGTGGCTGTGTGTGTGCGTGACTGGTGTGTGTTTTCCTTCCGTTTGACTGTAGCTTTGCATTGTGGTATTGTTACCTTAGATTAAAAAAAAAAAAAAAAAACCTGTCCGAATTCAATCGCAGTTGGAGAGCAGTTGAAGAGGATATGAATTCGTTTTATACTAAGTTGTTTAAATATTTAATTGAGCATAATCATGGAAAAAAGGGTAGCTGTCCCCTAAAAAATATAATATATTATTTAATATGGCATAGCTGTGAACTTTTGAAAGTAAAATATATTTTCTATATCATTTAAATTAATTATTTAACTAGTCTTAACTATGAGGCAAGGGGACAACTGACCATAACGCAATAGTACCTGAAAATTTCATTTCTGAATATGGGAATATAGTATACACGAGGAGTTCAATTGAGGTCCATCTCTCTCATTCTTACGGATCTGAAAATGTATAGTTAGTTTTATATTAATGTTCATTAAACTCTTATGGCAGTGGCAGTGTGTATATCCGTCATGGGGGGTTTTCAGGGTTCCATTTCTTGAGTGATGGTGTAACGGTTGATAGTCCACCATGTTTACCTCACTTCTAAGTTAGATACTTGACTCTCTAACCTACTAACCATTGCTAACCAACGCTATATGAAGTTGCAGTCTAACCATATTAAATTAAAAATAGATGTCTTATACTTTTTGGAGATTAAAACTGCACCGAATCTCCTTGCTCAACTCTCCATTTCCTGTAAAAGGACACGCCCTTTCTCCTATATTCTTAAAGAATTAAAAGAAAAGAGAAACAAAAAGGATACACAGAATCGACTGCTAGTCGAAAAACTTGGGGGCGTTTGATAAACTTAAAATAATTACGTTATTATTTATAATTAATAAAACTGTTTGATAATATTTTAATGATGTATATATATTTTAGCAATAAATGATTTTACCACTTATTCAATAAGCAATCTAAAGCTATTTTTTGAAAAATGAGCAATCTAAAGCTACTTTTGGGGGAAAAATTATTTCTAGGACAGTCAATTTTCGGACCATTCTATCATCATAAATAGCTCTTAATTTCTTAGAACTTAATTACAAAATAAGTTTTATCAAACACCCCTTAGATTGAACATCAAATTATCGACCTCAAAGCAATTAATTTGTAGCGAATCCTACTTGGGGAGATTTTATTCATTCTGAATTAAAGAATCAGAGTCAAAGGGCTTGAACTGGCATTTCTTCCATTCCGCTCTCACTAATAGGTAAGATAACAGCAGCTTCCTGAACCGACATCCCCACTAGCGAGGCACCACGATCTTCCCACTGGTTGCCCTGGGCGGTAAGGGGTTGCCACCCCTCCCCCCATCACCATTTTTTTAAAACCAAAAAATAAAAAACCATCACCTATGAGTACCAGAAAGGAATCCTAAACCATACAAGTGTATATTCAAATCAAATTCATTTGGGAGGATGGAAAAGACTAAAGAGTAGTAGAGCATTGGACTTGTCTATGTACTTAAACTGTTACGTACAGATGAGAAATAGCAACTAGCAGCCTTTGACACTTACAACTACCTGATTATAGTCATCTGTATAGAAATATGCACTCTTTTGCAGAAACTAGGTGTACAAATAGCTTAGCTTGGAATCACATCTACAAGAAATATTAAGGGAGAGAACCCTTTATTTGCCTACCAGTTGAGGAATTAAACAGGCTTTAATATTTATAGCCATGGCAACAATGTAATAAAAAGGACAAAGTAGGAAGCAAGATACACAAAGTTCAAAACAGAACTTTTAATGCATTTGCAAACTTCTCAAGGTTTCTTAAAAGAATGGAAAACAACCTTATTATCCTACGCTACCTAGTATGCTCCCTAGTATGCTCATAGGGAATGAGCACCCCCGAAAAGTTGATGCAAATACACGGATTTTTGTTCCTTGTCTCCGAGCTAGGACAGGGCTAGTGCAGACACATTACCTACATTCGCGACCTTGAAGTTGGTGAAGACGAAGCAGGTGTACTCTGTATGAAGAAGAAAGAATGTTAGAGCATTTGCAAAATTTTACCGTTTCAGAACTGTTCCATTAGTAAAACCAAAAATGTGTTTTAGAGGAATTGCAAATTTCTCCCTTAGAAAAAGAAAATGTTTGATTTGTATAGAAAAGTTAAACCATTTTTAAGGAAAATTGAAATAGAAACCAGAAACCAAAATTATGACCATAGAAGCTAGTCTATTTTGTGTGTGTAACTTGGCACACAGGTCTTGTGTGGCCCCAATGAGAGTGTATCACGTGCACCAATTGTGGGTATATTGGTAAAAAAAACACTCATTATGCAATCAGACGGACTCAACCCTTAGTAGTGTTGGGGGCACATGAAATCTGTGTGCCAACTTGCACACACAAAATGGACTCTAGAAAAAAAAAATCCATAGTTATCCAACCATGCAGAAGGGAGTTTGTATCGTCAAGGATGGAATGGCGGATGAGGAAGGGTCAACCCTTAATGGTGAAATTCATTATAAATCTCAATAAGGAGTCAAAAACAAAATAAAAAAGACTCAGGGTTCTTACCAATGACTTGCCTTTTGTCGCTCTCTCTTCCAAAAACTTTGATGGTTTAAAGAAGTTACCATATGCTTCTGACCACTTCTTGAGATTTGTGTAAATATGGTAAGATCCAACTGAATCCGCCCAAAATACGATACCACCACTACAAAAACACGGAAAAAAAATGCTGTGAGCCAGACTGAGAACTTGCTTGCAGAAACAGCTTTATCTCATAAGATGCTCAGTACATTAAGGGAAAAGAAAAGAAAAAAGTACAGTTTTTTGTTGGGCTATTCAGGCAAAATCAATTGCTATACCATACATGATTAGTTATGCCCAAAATATCTTACCAACCTAAGATCATAGTTACCAAACACCCGAATTATACCCGTTTAGTACTCATATAATACTTTTAAGGGGGGTCGCCGTTTAAAACTCCGTACTTTTGTCGTGTTACGTATTATACCCGTATCGCTATTTAATATTCGTTTAATACGCGAATTACGTATTAAACGTGTACAATACGAGTATTTTTGCCGTTCTTTTACCGTGTTAAACGCTTATTCCACATTAAATGGTTGTTATTAGTTAATATCATGATTTTTATTTATTTATAATTATTAATTATTTTTTAATTTTCCCATACTTTTGCTGTGTTTTGCCGTATAACACCCGTATTTCCCGAACAGATCATTGCCGTATTATACCTGTACCCGTACTTGGTAACTATGCCTAAGATGAGGAAAACTTAAGAAAGAAATTAATGCATTTGGTAGCCAAACTGAGAAATGAAGTGGGGGGTCTCTTGTTCTACTACGTTTGTTACAGTAGTTATCCAAATGGCAGAAACAGGACCCGAGTAACAAAGGTGTTTGTCAAGCAAAACAGGTTTTCCGACTGACTAACTGCGTTGGCTTATGCATGCCAACTTCACAACATACATGCCCTGACTGTGAGGCCAAATGAGCTATGAAGTCATAATTGCTGAATCTGCTGGAGAGTAAATTCCCAACATGGCCGGAGATAGAAAAGGGCAGAATGCACATATTAACTAGTTCTACAACACTTGTCACAGTAGTTATCCAAATGGCAGAAACAGGACCCAAGAAACAGACCTTTGTGAGGCGAAACAGGATTTCTGACAAACTGCATAGGCTATGCATGCTAACTTCATAACAAGCATGCGCGACAGTGAGGCCAAAAGAGTTGAGAAGCCATTAAGTGCTAAATCTGCAGGAGAGTAGCTGTTACAGTAGAAATCCAAATGGAAGAAACATGACCCAAGAAACGTAGGCGGTTGTGAGGCAAAACAGGCTTTCCAAAAAACTGCATAGGCTATGCAGGCCAACTTCATAACAAGCATGCAAGATTTTGAGGCCAAAGGGGTTAAGAAGTCATACTGCTGAATCTGCGGAAGGAGAATAAGCATCCAGCATGGCAGGTGAAGGAAGGATGCACATATTAACCATGAATATGATCGTCGAATCTTCCCTCAATTAGTCCCCATCAAAAGGAAAAAAAAAGTGCTTCTTCATGCATCAGACGAAACATTTTGGAATTTAGCTTAAAAGAGAAATGTAATGACGAGGCTGAACAACATGGCTCTAGTAAATCCAACTGAAGAGGACATATACTTATGACTGAAAAAGCACTCACCGGTAAGAAGGGAAACTCATACCGAGAACAGATGCAATGTCAAGGTCTGATGCTCGAACAACTACTCCCTCATCCATAACACGGCATGCCTCGTTCACCACTGGAAAGAGTATCATCTCCAGAATTTCTTGATCACTCACAGACACAGGCTGCCAATGATCATATTCCCCAAAACATGTCAGGTATTCTTGAACCACATTTACAGTTAACAATTGTGCATATAAGTCTCTTAAAGTGTAAATAGTTAGTTTGTGACTTACGGGCCCATAAAACATCAACTTAAAAGAGTTCTGTAAATAACTTCATATGTGACCTATGGGCTCATAACACATCAACTTAAAAGGTTCTGTAAATTAATTCATGTAAATGCAGATGTCTGTCTATCAATATTCAATACAAAGAGAGTGAGGAACCTTTCCACCAGGCATAATGTTAATAAGACCTCTAGATTCCTCAATAATTGGCAGCACAGAGGCATCAGGTTTTGGTTTACTTCCCTTCTCATATATGTAAAACCCTTTTCCATTGTTCTTACCTGTGAAACATCAAAAGATTTCCATGAATACTCAAATGATATAGACTTGACAAAGCATGAGCAACACCCAAGAAGATAAGGACTTATATCTATGTAAGATGAAATTATCCTCAGTACCACTTCGCCCACTTTTCACCAGAAGGTCTATCAATGGAGACACGAACGTGCGATCTAGGAAGGCAGTGGCAAACTCTTTCCCAGTCGCCAAGGCTATTCCATATCCAGATAAGTCTTGTAGCCTGCCAAATACCAAAAGCATTACTTCATCTATTTGGAACACCACCAACAAACACAGATATGTCTGCATACACCAAACGACAACTCCATAAGGATGTGCATGCAAGTGCACACAGATACAATCAAAATGGATGTGTTGGACTGGAGAATAGAGTCAGATTAATGAATGGATATCTGTTCCCATCCATAAGCGATAACACCAATCTCATACTTTTCCTTTGCAACCACCAAAGACCTTACACCACATGTCACTCATATCATTCTAGCCCACTGCCTTGTTCATGTCAGAGTCAACAAGACGGTCAAGATATGTCAGCCAGACTGACCCCAAAAACCTCTTAGACAGCATATTCATATGTTAATTTGAGATGATTGGATGTATAATGCTTGGAATGATATACCTATGAAAAGAGTCACTAAATTGCATCAAATAAGCTGGCTGAGGCAAGTAATTACTGTAAATCGTATCTGGTGCTCTGGAGCAGGCACCCCAGGTTTTTTTCTGTCTTTTGGATGATTTAAATGTTTTTCCAAATGGAAATACCTGTAATAACCCTGGTTTCATGGTATTATCATACCATTTCAATGCAGGCTGTAGGATATAGGAATAATGATGTTGTGAAGAGGTGTATGTCATCATTAACAAATGGAATGCCATACCCCCAGGGCTATGCCAGCATCCTGTCTAAACTTGTATTCTTTTTTAAAGAAATGGTCTCCACAGCATGCAGTGTGCAGATGCACATATAAGCAGTAAATCTACACATGCTCATGCAAGAAATAATGTTAGCAGAGCAAGAAGGTTACTGGAAAGGGCCCATCGGCATGCCAAATGTGCTGATCACTCTGTCAATTCTGAACACGTCTACACCTAAGTTCGCCAAGAGATGTGCCCCTTGCATGTATGGGAAGAATGTACGATTAACAGCAAACCCAGTGCAATTTCCCACCACAACAGGAACTTTCTTTAAGGTCTTCCCAACTGTTATCAGATCAAGAATTACTTGTGCCGATGTCTTCCTTGTCTGAACAATTTCCAGGAGAGGCATCACATGTGCAGGGCTGTTCATTAAAGAGCATGTCAGAAATAAAATACATTGCATAATGCTAAAATTAAAGCATTCATTGATCAAGTAAAACAATGTAATAAGATCTTCAAATATCCTAGAAGTCACTAAAGCACTCTTTCTTCTGGTAGTAGAATTATCTTGTAGCTTGATCATGTAAACGAGAATTTAATTCTTAGATTTATACAAAAAGATATGCCTGTATCCAACATATTAAAGAACTACAATTTATGTGATAGTATTCTTCACAAATTAGGCCGTGCCACTGCAAGCATATAATAAGTTCAAATGTTAAACTAGAAAGATGTCTAATGATCATTCTTGCTAATTTATAAATGCTAAGCAGTATGACTGTAGCTATTGTTAAGTTACGAGAATGACCAAAAACGTACAAACAAAATAGTAGAATGAGTGAAAATTTGAAAATACATTATTTTCCTTCATGCAAGTGGGTCCATGGCGTGCACGGAATCACCCTAGTCATAAATATAGTGGAGATCCCTTTCCATGCCCATGCTTGTCTACCTTTCTAATTTCCATTTCCCTCCTGCTAAAATCCCTGGTAGCTGATTCCACCATACTGTGGATGACTGGGTAGGAAATAGGTTTTCTGTGTCAACATAAGAGGAGCGGCTATTTTCTACCACATGGGGGGCTTACGTGGCCAATCCAGACCATCCATTTGATAAGGGACCCTCAGATTCGCCACAAGGACAGCTTCTCGTCCATGTCAGCTCATATCTTACTGTGAATACTGTGAACACCCCATTTTTACACCCCTTAATCCCTTTATTTTATTTGTAATTTTAATTTATCTTTTTATTTTATTTGAGTGTCGAGATTCTAGATCCGAGAAAGAGAGAGAGAGATCATCCCCTTTACCCATTGTTCAAAGCCCTCAAAAGAGAAACCCCATGTTTAAAACCCATGAACCAAAACCCAAATCTAAAACCCCCAAATTCAAGCCCATTTTTCTAAGCCCAAGTGCAATCAAGCCTAGCTCTCAAGGGTTTAAACCTTAAGGGCCCAAGCCTATGAAAACCAAACCAGCCCATCACTATTACCTATATAAGGAATGAGATAGGGTTTTCAAAACCCAATCCCATTCGGTTTGCCCCCATCTCTTCTCTCTCCCGATTTCCCTATTCCCTCTTTCCCCTTCTTCTGTTGTGAAAACAGTAGAAAACCAGTAGCTCCACCATCATCGCCGGCGCCAACATATCCAGTCCCCGTTACCGCTGCAACAACACCTCCGGTAGCTCTGCCCAAATCAACCATCTCAGCTACAGATCCAAGCAAACACCAGTCCATTGATCTTCCTCCTCCGGCAATTTTCAGATTTTCTTCGGCGAGTCCCAACTCGCATATATCAGATTTCGATCTCGGATCTCGCTGCGATCCTTTCTCTTCTCTCGGCTTCGGTTGTCTCACCTGGTGAACTCCATTACCGGCGCCAGCATCTCCATCCTTGAGAATCGGTGAGCTTTAGATCGACATTATTTCCCATTCTAATTTCAGATCTAGATCTAGATCTAGATCCAGATCCAGATCTAGATCTAGAAACTGAGTTTCTCTTGTGTATTTATTCATTGTTTTTTTGTTTTCTTTTCTCTCCAATTCGTGTTGTCACAGGTCCATAGAAATCAGGCTCCGACCATTTTCTCCAGTCATCCTCTCCGGCGAAGTCATCCTCTCCGGCGAGCTTCTACACCTCCAACCTCTCACCTCCGTTCAGTAGATATCCTCAAGAGGTAACCAAATCTTCCCTCACTCTTCAGATTTTCTCCTGTTCATCAAGTTCTTCAGATCTGGATCTGTAGATCCAGACTACTGTGATCACTCCCACTCGCACATTTGCCATTATTTTATTTTCAGTTTATTATTTGTGTATTATATTTTTTTCTTTTTGTCTATGCTCTCGTTCCAGATTTTCGGAACTCTCCTCCGATCATCTTCTCCGACAGCACCACCCTGATCCGACCGATCTCAAAATAGCTGCAGTAGATCGGCTGTTCCAGCTAGACCATGGCTGCACCAGCCATTTGATTTTCCTTTTTTCTTTTTATTTTTTATTTTATTATCTTAATTTGTAAAATCCTTTGTTGGGTTTCCTCTTCTATATTCTGATCCACGGAGCAGCCACCACTATCGCCAGTCCCTCATCAACCCTCGCAGGTATATCTCTCCCCTTTTATTTTATTTTATTTTATTTATTTATTTACCACCCTCTATTTATTACAGTAATTTTGTTAGATAGGTTCAAATTCATTTTCTACGCCCTGATTTTGTTCAAAATGAAGTTTTAGACTTCCAATTTTGCTCAAAACCAAGACGTAGCAAATGCATACCTCCCCCTGTGCTGTGTTTTTATTGTTTTTCAAATGTGAGGAGGGAGTATTGGAGATTTGAATATTTTTGGGCCCTTGGATCGGGCCATATGTTAGCAAGTTGGAAACCCCCTTTAGAATCATTTCCCAATTTTTGGGCTTACCTCTTGAGGCCTTAGAATGATAGTGGACCAAAGCCAATTGACCATTAGTGGTCAATGGGCCTTGGCCCATTAACTTTCTCTTTAGGCTCATTTATTCAGTTGTGTATGTATATATTATCCATGTGTGTGCAATAGGGTTAGGCCGCGATTTTCTTTTCTTGTTTTGCCTACATTGGGCACTTAGGTAGGTTCTTTTTAACCCTAAATATTTGGCTTACCCCCGTTAGTTAGCCTTACAAAAAAATATAAAAAAGATTAAAATAAATTAAAGGTACTGGTCTATCCTCCCTTGGGACCTAGAGCAGGGTCCGTATTTAAACCATAGCCTCTTTTGGTTTAAGGCCGCTCGATCCGCCCTGCTCTTTGCCTTTAAGATAATTAAAATCATTTAGACTTTATTTTCCTTTTGCCTACCTTGGGCATTTAGGATAGCCTTGACTAGTTAAAACTTGCCAAAATTAAAAAATACAAAAAAATCAAAAAAATAAAAAATAACAAAAACATTCAAAAAAATCTAAAATGAAAAAGAAATCTACCCTAATAAATGAACGCCCCCTAGAGCTCCCCCACGAGCACCTAGCTACGCGACCATCTCCCGGAATGAGATTCATAAATCTCAATTCCACTTCCCCACCCCCAACTCAAACACGAGTTGGAAGTGACCACACTCCGAAACGAGTATAAAAACAGTCACGGACCCCGAACTACTATGAGGGTCTGATTCCGACTAACCGGATAAGTAGGCAGCCCAATCAGGGTTCGACCCCAACCAAAAATAAACTTTTTTTACACCCCCTTTTGATTGGTATTCGATTAGCAAAATTAATAAATTTTAGGAAATGTTAAGTGATTTTTTAAATGTCTGATTTGGACCTAATGAGTAGGTTACCATCATTGGATGGAGGTCCTGGGGTGCCTAACCCCTTCCCCAGGACCTAGGGATCTCTTACCTAGACTACTCTGGACCGTAGACCCCCTCATTTGGATTATCTCGGGATCCTACTTCCCCTAAGTAGGTGGCGACTCTAAAAAAAAAAAAAAATTTAGCGTTATTCCTCTACTCTCGGACCTTATCTCGACACTTAGAGTTGAGAGGGGAGGAAAGGCGGTAAATTTAGGTGTTTACAAATACCTTTTCACATTTGATTTGCTTGGGATTGGATTTCGTCTAGTCCTCGTCAGACGAAAACCATCTTGCCCACTCTCTACAGGCTGCAATGTGTCACTTCTAAGTTTTGACACCCATGAACTGTGGTTAAGATTCACTTACCTCTAGGGTTCATCCATCTAACATTGGTTTTTAGGAAAAAATTAACCCTAAAGGTTAAAACTTGCTAACTAGAGTTAGAAGAGAAGTTAAAGAGGATTTGTGATTGGGTAAGACGGTTTTGGTCTGGCAAGGGCCAGACCAAATCCGATCAAAAAAACTCTTCAAGTACCTAAGGGGAGAGAGGGGGGGGGGGGGGCTCTTTTGATGTGTGTCAGAGATCCCTAGGGCTGAAACTTGACACATGGAGAGAAGGGTAAGGTGGCAGAACATGTGCTTGGTCCTACTCTCGCCACCTCAACTGACATGCATAAGAAAAAGAGTTCTGATTAGAGGACCCTAAGGTCCTCTTCCAAGCTGACCTCACAAATCAAATTTCAACACACTGGGAAAGAGAATAAAGTTAAAAATAAAATAACAATTTCACTGCCACGTGTCAATATGCAGTTGGGTGGTCTGTTTGGAAGAGGACCCTGTGGTCCGTTTTCCATTTTCCTAAGAAAAATGACCTAACATGAATTTAAGCCTGTCGCGTCGCATCTAAACAGGCTAAATGGCCTCTTTTTCTTTACGGACGACAACAAAAGAGTTTTAACTCTTATTTTTTACAACTTATAATTATTCGACGCCATGTCAGGTACAGGGGGATATCTTGCATTTGATGCTCCGCTCGCCTCTTATCGCCATTTTATACACCTACCCCTCCACCTAAGCTTCTGGATACAGGACCTTGGGATCAAATGAGATAGAATTTAGTGTATAAGCTAAGTCCTTTCTCACATTGCTAAATACATTTTTAAATGCGCACAATCGATGCCAGCCGATGCTGTGACATAATATGACCACTGAAGAAATTCTAAAATTTCTGTTTACTTTTCCAAATGTATTACAGGCAACTTCATTGTTCCCTAATTTCATTAAAGTTAATGCATTACAAGCTTCATGTCTGGATGGGTGTATGTGTGTATATTTCTGTGTGCACATATTAGGAAGAGGAAAAAAGAGGTACAATCACCTGAAAAAATGTGCCCCCACAATACGATCTTGAGAACTAGTCTTTTCTCCAACTATATTTAGATCAATAGTAGATGTGTTCGTTGCCAAGATGCAGTGAGGAGGGCAGGCCTTCTCAAGTTCACTAAATATCGATTGTTTCAATGAAATGTTCTCAATAACAGCCTGCAAGATAGAGAAACACTCATCAAACAACTTTCTTCGAGTATCCATCTGTATGATAGAGATAGCTACAAAATTTATTTAGGAAGTCCAATTGAATGCATCAAACCGATATTCTAGAATCCTCGATCATTTGATAAAAAAAAAAGAAAGTAGACGGCCCACCTCTATTACCATATCCACATGCTTAAATTCTGAGTAGTCCAATACACCTTTAAGAATTGAGAGGGCTTTCTCTGCCTTATCCTGTGTTAACTTCCCTCTCGTTAATAGGCTTTGAAGATTTACTGGCACACATGGTGTCATAAGTTACTCAAAAGTAAAACACTCAACAAAATATTATATATTAGAAATGAGTTTTGATCACCATTCTTGCCCAAATGAAAATGATCTAGTGTTCGCTATAATATTCAAAACTTTGAATAACAGTTTTGGTTTGCAAAAGTGGTCTTACAAAAATCTTGAAGTAATGCCATTATGTAACATAACGGTTACAACCAAAACTCATAATGCTCGCACCCTTTTTTAAAAATATGAACAATTGAGGTAAATATAAATTAAAGAAATATGTTTAAGGTTGATAAACAAAATATAGTCATTAGAAAATATATGCATATTATGCATAAAGATAATACTTTATCAAGCTTAATCAAAACACAACGAGATAAAATATTTTCATTATCTAAATCATCATAGATTTATGGTTTTTACAATTAATCAATGAATCTATGTTTTAAACTTGCAAATATGCATCAACTAACAAATATTAATCGTAAAAAGTAGAGAAATCATATCCAATCAAAAATCCCCGAACTGATTTTTTTTCTTCTCAAAAATGGTTTAGAAGCTTTGATCTTCAATTTGCAATGTAGATTTTTTTTTTTTCAGGGAAAAAAAAGATGGAGCTGTCGTTTCAGAACTATAGGGAGAAAAAGTGAATATCGAAAGAAGGAAGTTAGAATGGGTTTCCAAAACTCATGGCATGTAACATAGTCAAATGTAAATGGTAATTACGTAACATAACGTGACTCGTATCGGTTCAGGTATTACTGAAACTTTTACGTAACGGCTGTTACGTAACGGTTTTGGTGAGATTTATTACCATGATCACATTGTTATTCTTCCATACAGAAGTTTCTCCACTTGATCTCTGCAAACAATGTCTCTCCTAACAAGTGAAAGGATATATATTTTTTGATCGGTAACAAGTGAAAGGATATTACTGGGATGGAGAAAAACATTCTCAAAAAGGAACTTCAGTGACTGGATTAAGAACCTTCTATCTTTTTCACCCCCTGCTGAAGATATTCAGAATTGATTTCCATGAGGAAAACAGATATATTGCTCAGTAGAAGAGCTGTAGCAATGCCAGAACCCATCAGGCCTCCACCAATAACAGCAACATTCTTTGTTTGCCTTGGTTTGAGTCCAACATCAGTAACCCTTGGTACCTGTGGAAAGCACATGTCAGAATATATCATTCAGAAAAAAACCATAACGCACGGGTTAATTAATTGTGTAAAAATGTAAGTTTGAAGTTGAAGGCTTTGAAAGAGCGAGGGGAAAACTGAGAAGAACATGGATGGATATAGGAAGAGAAGATTTGGAGACAGAGACAATAAAAAAACATGGATCTAAATACATAGCCTGGTGGCACAGAACTCTGGTTGGCAACCCTAAATAGTTTGGATAAGGTACTGATGATGATGGTGGCATATCAGTTTATAGGACTAAATTAATACAACAACGTATCTTGGTCACAAGTTCCACATGTTATAAGGACCTCATAAAGCAGCAACATAATATAGCCAACTAGAAATAAGAAAACGTAGTAAGTGATGACTAAATTTAGAGAATGATTTTAAGTTTTTAACATTAAAATTAAATAGGATAACGATAAAAAGAAAAGAAATTTAAGGGACCATTTAAGATGATAAGTGGATTGAAAATAACAAGGACACCTTATCTAATCCAGCTTGGCCACGCTCATCCTTGGTTCCAAATTTTGACGAGATTTTGAAATTTTCAACTTTGTTTCACTTTCAGCCTTTCAGGCTATTCAGACTTTTTGACATTTCAATATTTTGGCCAATCTTGGCTAGGTCTCATACGAAATTTCCAGTGTTAACGAAAATGTTGAGGAAATTTACTTTCCGGAATTTGTTTTGCTTATGATGAGAAGCTGAATTGATACCACAAACGAGATTTAAAACTTTGCTTCTATCAAGCACACCAATACAACTACAAAAACAAAATTTGAGTTATCATTCTTTTGTCCAATAGAGTATGTATACCAATTATTTATTTTTTACGTATTGTCCACACAGATTCTTGCTCCTATTATCTGATATGTATTTTCCAGTGTCACCTAAAAACTACAGACATGTCGGACAGTCGGAGTGTCTGGGGTAGCCATGTCTAACACCAGTGCATGTTTCTTCTCCGTGTCGAAAAAAAGCTTGAAGTAACTTTACTCGGCAGAAGTCAGACGGGGTGATTGGGTCTATGTAGCCACATATGATAGGTTGCCGAAAAAGTGTATGGTATGCACAGACCACATAGAATATTCAGAAGATAAGTCCATACATTGAGCAGTAGTAGCATGAAATGTTAGATTAATAATTTTTTATTTCAGACTCTTTCTTTCTTTTGATTGATGAAGGTATGAGTTATTATGAGTCGCATATCCACCCAAGGGATGATGAGTGAGTGTATGCACGATTCCTCAGAAAATATTGGAGTTGCGCCATGTCATATTACAGAGGATGAAAAGCCAATTGCTATAAAAAGACAAACCAACCTTGCACATGAGACCCCCAGTCAAGAAAAAAAATGAAGACAAAATGAAGCGCATATCTCTCAATGAGCTACTGGATATTATCTATACATTCATTGTGTCAATAGCAGTACCTTGGATGTTGCACGTTGGGCAAAGAAGACATGAACAAGACCTCTTGCAGTGCTTGATAACACTAACTCGTTGGAAACTTCCGTCTCCTGCAATCAGCATTTCTCAGGTTAGCCAGTAATTAAACCAGTAGCAGGTCATTCTTTTGAATCTAGACATTCTTCTCCCTGCATATAGGCAGTGGAACATAGGATGACCAGTGACCACCTAAACCAATAATGTCAGGAAAAACACAAACATCTCTTCGTAGATGCAGATAATTTGCACATACATTAGAACTATGATAAGTCCCAATTCAGAGTACCTTCAAAACACCAGAATATCCTCCAGAAACAACACCTTCCTCAATCACGTCAAGGCATGCCTGGTGCTGAGGCATATTTGGAGCAGTCTGTCTTGCCTGTTGTCTTGCAACTTTCAATATCCCACGTACTTCAGACAAGGAACCAAGTTTATCAGTCCTGCGAAGAGAAGTTATCCAAGGCCTGCGTCTCTCTGCAATGTCTAAAGCCCAGAGTCGAGATACTTTCAGCAACTCTTCGGAAGATACAACAGCATCAATCAGTCCCAGCTTCTTCCCATCTTCAGAAAGTATTGACTTTGATGACTGTGAAGGGATTTTAGTAACAAAGAATGAGCATGACAGCAAAATGTAATTGGAAGACATAATCAAACAATTAACGAATCAAGGTCAAGTTCTCTGGAAGCCAAACCCAGATGGTAATTTCACTCTTTAACTTCATTTGTGGTAGGTATTAGTTACAGAATTTGTGGTGACGTCTTGTATGGTTCTTAACAAGCATTCCAAGGCGCCACAAAGTGTTGATCAGATTTGGGACTCTCAAATCTTACAGTTGTAGCGTTTATTCGGAGGCAAATGAAATTGTGGATCATCTCCTTTTCTTAAACAAGCTTTGTTTTGCTATTTGATCCTGATTCCCGATGTTCTAAACCTGAAGGTACACATCTTTTTAGAAGTTGGCAAGAGGAAGTGAAGGGACCCATTGAAAATTGGCAGGTGATAGTTTGATCTCATCCAACCAGAAACTTGCTTATTATACTGTTACCTACCATATAGGAGCCAAGAGGAATGGATAATTTTTTCAAGGAAAGATTGTCCATATCAACAAATTATAGGAAAGACGTAACTTGATACCAGATCCAAATGCAGTGGTTTTTCTTCTATAATTAAAGATTGATACATAGTTCTGAATTGTTCCAGGGGGACTATTTCTTATCAATTCTCCACCTGAGGTTTCAATTTAAGGTACTTCTCATTTTACATTATTTTGCACGAAACTTCGTAAAAAAAATAATATTTCACCAATTTTTGGCAATATTTCGGTGGAATTTTGACATTTCAAACAAGATGTTAGGGATTTGTACCTTTGCTCCTTCTTGGATCTTTTCACTTCATTTCACTTCCTTGGGGCTAAATCAACCCAAAAGAGCTGATATTGGTTGAAAATTATTGAGGGGATTCTTCCAAGAACTTTTATGGGAAAATTGCATGGAAAGTAACTTTTTCATGCTTTTAACTTTATAAGCTTAATTTCAGGGCAAATCATATGACTTATTAAGCTTTTCTTGTGGAGTGGAATCTTATGTACTCTTTGACACCAATTAGTCTATATTTCCTTCTTTTTTTATGAGTGTTGGACAAATTATACACTCTGTGTATGTTATGTTTGTTGATGTATGGCCTGATTGGGTACAACATCCATAAATCAACATTTCAGTTCTTGTATATATAGTTTGTAAGCCTTAATCTTAATGGCATGAGGACAAACATTTCAATTCTTAGAAATTCAAGTATAATCATGTATGAAATACAATACACTGCCGTCATCGCGTGTCTTTTGTCCATTCCAAATGCATCTCTTATATACTTCTTGTTTTGCATTTTTGATCCCTAATTGTGTATTTATGTTTAATTGAACATTTCCTAAAGTTTCAACGAAATATTCCGTATTTCATCTAATTTTCCTTGATTTTGTGAAGTTTGATAGTATAAGGGTCTTGCTAACGACCACTCAGTGGGTGAACTTGGTAACGACCACCAAGACATTTTTACCCCTGCATTAATTACCAAAATCCACTAAAGGTAAGGGTACTTTAGTCTTTTCATAGGAGACCAATCATTAAATGCAAGAGAGAATAAATATAGTTTGACTTTTCTCTCTCTTATTTAATGAACTGTTCTCTATGAAAAAATGTTATGGTGGTCGTTAACAATTTCACACATTGAGTGGTCATTAGCATTTCCCATATATATATATATATTGCAGTATCTTGTTAGTAGGGTTAGTATCTGTTTGATGTTAGTAAAGGGTGGAGATTGCAACCATGCACACCTACCGGGATTGGATCCCGGACCAAACGTGTGGTGCTATGCACACACAACCAATGGGGCAAGCATCGCTTCTCATATTAATTCTACATTTGCAGTTAACTATGTTAATGTGATTGTAAATTTAAGGATAGGGCAAATCCAGCTACTACTTTAGAGGTCCTAAATGAGTTCAGTTCTTGGTCAATCTCCCATATGTGAAGAGAAGCCAATAGGGTAACGGATGTTCTTGCAATGTATGGTACTTATGAAGTGATCTTGTATCCATTGTTCCTTTGGAACTCTCAGTGTAATTATTGCCAACAATTGTGAATATCTGTCTTTTAAGAAACATTTTTATGTTAACCTTCAATAGGGACTCGCCCAATCCCTAGTTATTTCCAAGAGAGAAAAAGAATAGATTTTTTTTTTCATATAGGAATTAAAGGCTTTCTAATCAGTTAAGAGTGAACTAATGTGAGTATGTTATATCTACAACACAAAGAAATAGTTAAGATGACAAACGTGACATTGTGTGCATTGAATTCCAATGAAATTTGAATGAAGATTGATATAAACTTGGGATGGACCTTTAGGAGCATAATGAAAATCAATAATAACAAAGTATTTATGATGAATAATTATTTTTTTCCTACATGTATGTATGACGATCGGAAGAGCAGGTCCACTGCAACTACAATGACTCTATATCTCCAGGTAAAATGATAGAAGCCAATGAGAAAATGAAAAACTGAATGTATTTTATATTCAACATTTTTGCATGTCAATAATAGAAGGAATATAAGGTACCTAATTGCGTTTTTGAGGAATGGTAACCTTGAAATTCCTGAGTTGTCAATTGTCTGAAACAAGTCAAATGTTGTTTCCTTTCTTTTTTATTCTCTTTTAGCAGAATGTCAAGGAAAGGAAGTCTCTACCTAAACCTTGACAAAAGCGCACGCACGTATATCCCAGAACAGTAATGCTTGTCAGAAACTAAGGGGCCGTTTGGATACACTTCCATTTTTCTGTTTTTTAAAACTGAAAATAAGTTTCTGTTTTCAAATTTTTTAAGTAGAAAATATGTTTGGCATTACTAACTGTTACATGTTTTAAAAAATAAAAAACAAAAAAACAAGTTTGGGAAATATGATGAATATAATAATGAGTAAGCAATTCCAATCCATAGTGGTGGTGGTGGTGATTGTGGTGGTGATGATGTTGGTGGTGGTTGAGTGGTGCTGGTGGTGGACTAGTTGTGGTGGTGGTGGTGGTGGTGGTGGTGGTGAGTGGTGGTGGGGTGGTGGTGAGTGGTGGTGGGTGATGGAGTGGTGAGGTGGGTGGTGGAGTGGTGAGTTGTGGTGGGTGGTGGAGTGGTGAGTGGTGGTGGGGTGGTGGTGGTGGTGAGTGGTGATGGATGGTGGAGTGGTGGTGATGGGTGGTGGTGGTGGTTGAGTGGTGTTGGTGGCATTGGTGGTGGAGTGGTTGTGGGGTGGTGGTGGTGGGTGGTGGAGTGGTGGTGGGTGGTGGAGTGTTGGTGATGGGTGGTGGTGGTGATTGTGGTGGTGGTGGTGGTGATGGTGGTGGTTGAGTGGTGTTGGTGGCGGATTGGTTGTGGTGGTGGTGGTGAGTGGCAGTGAGTGGTGGTGGGTGGTGGTGAGTGGTGGTGGAGTGGTGGTGATGGGTGGTGAGTGGTGGTGGGTGGTAAAGGGGTGGTGATGGGTGGTGGTGGTGATTGTGGTGGCGGTGGTGGTGATGTTGGTGGTGATTGAGTGGTGTTGGTGGTGATGGAGTGGTTGTGGTGGTGGTGGTGAGTGGTGGTTGGGTGGTGGGTGGTGGTGATGGGTGGTGGTGGTGGAGTGGTGTTGGTGGTGTAGTGATTGTGTTAGAATGGTGGTGCATAGTGGTTCTGTTTTTGTTTTTTGTTTCCAAAAACAGAGGTAACAGAAATTTTCTGTTACCTTGATTTTCAAAAATTTTACTACTAATTTTTTAAAACCAAAAACAGAAACAAGTTTACCAAACATGTTTTGAGTAAAAATTTTCAAATTTTTGTTTTTAAAAACAAAAAATGGAAGTGCAACCAAATGGGGCCTAAATGTATGCAAGTACATTAGCTCTTGTTGTGCTATAATAGAGCAGGCTTACCAGCAGCATTTCAACAGCCGTTGGCATCCCTACAAGCCTCGGAAGACGTTGAGTGCCTAAAGAAGTAACCATGATTTCAGTTAGTTAGGTCAAAGTTGCATGAAAAGTACAAATAACATCACCTGAATCCTTAACCTCAAGGGAGTTCCCTATAAAAACAGAAGTACCTCCAAATCCAGGAATAACTCCAAGTGTCAGCTCTGGCAATCCAAGTTGAGTTTTTGGTGAGGCAACACGTGCATGGCATCCCTGTATAAGGTTGATTGGGAGGGTGTAATATATGATAATTTTGATACAGCAATTGTCAGAGAAAATGAAACTATATATCAGAAAACACAAACCATGGCCAATTCTAAGCCACCGCCAAGTGCGAGTCCTTGAATAGCAGCAACAGAAGGCTTCTTGGCATCTGAGGTTATGAAAAACACAGAGAAAGCATAGTCATACATGAAGAGTCAATAACTTTGGATTAGTTTGGAGGTTTCATTGAAGAGCAATAAAAAAACCTTGTTGTCAGATTAACATTCTATATTTATTACACCACAAAAGACCAAATAGTAGTCAGGCAAAGACCTTCGATTGTGTTAATCAGAAGATCAACAGATACATCAGGCAGAAGTGAAATATCCCCTGCCAGGCCGAAAAATACACTGATGAATTTCCAGTATCACTGACATTTAATTTAAATTAGTTTAAGAAAGCACAGGCAAAATGCATAAACTCATACCCGTGATGTGAAGGTTCTGGAAAACACTGATGTCAAAACCACCAGAAAACTTCCCGCCCTCACCTTTTAATAAACAATTTGAAAAAAACACAATCAGAGGTCAGTGTATAGGCACCAATAGATGATAAATCAATTTTATTTTTAAAATTGAAAAACCTAAAAAATAAAAAATCTAGCAAGATACACTAAGGGTCATATGTAACGAATGCTTGAGCGAGAAACATAAAATAATGACCGGAGGTACTGTACACTCCAAAGTGTTCATAAATTAAGTAATACTTAGATAAATAAAGTTTTGGAAAATATATATCATAATTCATAAGCAGCACGAGCAATGAGAGAGTCAATCGAGCAGAGAAGTCATCATATGGCAATCATAAAAATGCAATAAAGCAGAAACAGTGATGCAAGTGCAGAGGTTGGTTTGGGCCTTAGTCTTATGTCTAATTATGGTCATAAAAGCTTCTATTCATTCATGTTTGGGCTACAAATCCAGATTGGACCATCTACTCTTATGAACGATCCTTTTATATATATATATAATTGTAATGAGCAAACAATTAGGGAAGAAAAGTCCCTATGTAGTCAATTAGTTTTTGATGACTCCTGACCTCTTTATAAGTTCTTATTTGGGGTAATAGTCTCATTCCCCATGTGTAGATTTCTTCTTCCTAAATAAAATTCTCGTTAGTCATAAATAAAAAAATAAGAACCTTCCATTCTGCTCCTTTCATAGAATCTGATTATCATTTAGAGACTAGAGAGACAGAGAATTATCACTCTAAAGCCAAAGAGCCCACTCTACCATCTCGAGAAAACACCATCTCTTAAAGGAAAAACCACAACCATACCAAATAATTCACTAGGGAAAAAAAAAAGAATGTAGATCTCACTCGCAAATTTGCAATGCACGAAAGATGAAATGTGGATTCTTCTTGCTCTTTGCACAATGGGTACGTTCCGAAATTATATAATATGAAGGTGATGCTCAAATGGAATTCCATTTATATGATGATTAGCATCATCTAGTAAACTTTATTTTGGGACTAGAGTCTTCTAGATTAGCCCCTTTGTCAATTAGATGGTATGATCACTTCCCTTCTACTTCTATTCAAGAGACTCAATCCTACAGTTCAGACCCCATAGACACAAATTAAGTACAACAGAGGTATCAACCATGCCATTCTAAAACCAATTACCACTTGAGCTAATGTGTATTTACTAGACCTACCTCCATGCATAAAATCCTTGAGAAAACTATGTACAGACCACGAAGAACAAAGCAACACCATAACATAGCTAAATTCAAAGTTTATCAGCTGAACCTTACCTGTCAAAACGATAGCTTTAACATCATCTCTTTTCATAGCACATTTGTATTTCTCCTTCAATCCTGCAATAACTGAATCAAAACAACCAAAAGCTTCAATCCTTCAGTGAATCAGACCATAATCTCCATAAAACTCACTCAGATCACAGTCAAACGAACTAGAAACACTTCTAATGAAATCAAAAACCCTCAACTGTGATCGAAACGAACTAGATCTTGACATTTGTAAATTGAAGAAGAAGATGAAAAAAAGAGAGAAATCGAGATTACGTGAAGGTGCTAATGCATTAACAGGAGGATTACAGAACGTAATGACTGCAACTCCATCGCTCCCGACCTCCATCAACACTCGCATGTTAGCCATTGTTTCGTAAAAGCAGATCTAGGGATTTTTCCAAGTGAAAATCTGCAAATGTTGATCGAGAGAATGGCAGAGATGATGTAGTTTTTTTTTTTGTACGAGTGTGTCGCATCAATGATCAATCAAAACCATTTGGCAATAGAACCGATTTTCCTGTTTTGCCCCTCTAATTTATGGTTATTTCTCAAATAAGACCGAATTCTATCTCACAAAGCCGCCTCTTCAACTGCCATAAACTCGAGTTAATTTTTTTTTAATTATGTCGTTAAATTTATTTTATTTTATTTATTAAAAAAAAGAAGATAGATGGGTGAACGTTACGGGTAGGTGAATCATAACCAAGTTAAAAGAGAAACACGTGGTAAAAAGGGGGTGGAAACACCCTTCCTCGCATCACCGATGGGGGAGGTGATTATTTTCACTTCTCAAGTACCTGATTTATAAAAGAAAAAAAAAGAGATTATTTTCATTTCTCAAAAACCTAATTTATAACTAAGATTTACTCACCCTTGGAGCATTCCTCCGAGTCAAAACACTTAAAACTGTCACCTCAGTAGTCTCATCAGAATAAAGAGATCGGTTTATCGAGTATATAGTAGTTATCAAATTTGGTGAGTACTGTACATACACCAAAATTAAATATTTCTCTCCTTTCTTTTACTGTGGTCCCACGCAAATAATAAAATAAGGTTTCTCTCTTTCTTTCTTTATTGTGGTTCCACACAAATAATAAAATAATGTTTCTCTCGTCTTTTTTTTTTTGTTAAAATTGTGAGACTGCCGAGAGTGTTTTAAAAAAATGGATAACCAAAGTAAAAAATAAATAAATTTTAGCTATTTTGATGAATAAAATTTGGTGAGGCTGTTAGAAATGTTCTAAGAGCATTCCTAGCAGCCTCACCAAAATAACTTTTTAGTTATTTTTAGTGAGCCAAAACACTAAAATTTACAAAAATAGGTCTCCAGCAACCTCTTCAAACTAATCATTTTAGTTTGTTCCGTGTACATTACTCACCATTACTGTACACTCACTAAACCAAATCTCCATCTCTCTTTTCTTTTTTGTGGTCTCACACAAATAAATAAAATAATGTTTCTCTCTCCTTTCCTTATTGTGGTCACACACAAATAAATAAAATAATTTTTTTCTCTCCTTTTTTTTTTTGTTAAATTAGTGAGACTGTTGGGAATGTTTTAAAAAAGTGAATAGCTAAAATAGAAAAAAAGTAAGTTTTGGCTATTTTGGTCAGGCTGTTAGGAATGCTTTTAGAGCATTCCTAGCAGTCTCACCAAAATAACTTTTTAATTATTTTGATAAGTCAAAACATTAAAAATTACAAAAACCGGTCTCCAGCAACCTCTTTAAACCTCTTCAAAATAATTATTTTGGTTTGGTAAATGTACAGTACTCACCAAACTACCAAACCAAATCTTCATCTCTCTTATCTGATGCCCATAGAGCCATCAGATAAGTTTGCTTTGGGTATTTGCTAGCCATGATTCCCATCGCTCATGCATTGGACTCCCACCTCCCGCGTCAGTTCTGATCCCATAGGGAGTTGCAAACCACACTGCTCTTGCAAATTCACAATCAAACAACAAATGATTTATAGTCTCGCCCTCATTGAGGCAAATGGGACAGAGTGTGTCATTGGGAATCATCCTCGCCACTAAGTTTTCTTTAACCGCTACTGAATTTTTGAATATGCGCCACATAAAGTTTTGCATCTTAGCCGGTAGAGGGAGCTTCCAAATATACTTCCAAACTAAGGAGGGAACTGACCATGACGTGCTCCCCTTGTTTCCATCTTTTTTCTTCAACTTTACAGGGCACACATAGTACGCAGATCGTACCTGAAATACACCATTCTTCCTCGGATGTCATACTAGTTGATCAGGGGCATCATATTGACTGATTGGAATCTTTTGAATTGCTTCGACTTCCTCGTCTGAAAACAACTCCCTCAGTCGATCCATGTTCCATGACCCCTCACCTGATTGCCTAAGGGACGCTACAATGGAGCTGATGTTCACCAAAGGTTTGAGAGAAGAGATTCGGAAGTTTGGTAGTGTTGGAACCCAGGGGTCTTCCCATATATTAATCGACCTTCCATTACCTACCTGCCAATGCCAATGGAGGCCCCCCCTCAAGGCAGTTCTTCCTGCAATTAGGCTTTTCCATGCCCATGAGGTTCTATAACCTTCTCGAGCTGACATGAAGTTACTATCCCTGTAGTAAATGCTTTTGAATAATCTGCTCCATAAGGACTGAGTTTCTGTTGCAAGCCTCCACCCCTGTTTTGCCAATAGAGCTAGATTGAATCGATGAAGGTCCCAAAATCCATAACCTCCCTCCTCTTTCCCGAGGCACATATCCGATCATTCTCAGTTATTTGCCGGTTCGGCATAAAAGCATTTTGCTCCTGGTTGATCACCTCGCCGATTATATTTTTCAACTGATTTGCAAGAACCTTGGCCCCAATTTTATAGATGACATTACATAGGCTGATCGGCCTATATTGAGTAACATTTGTTGGGTGAGGGGCTTCTTTGTGAGAACGAGGAGCAATAGTTAGCGAAGGGCTAATTGTCGCTCTTGATAAAAATCTTTCTCAAATGGGCCTAGGCATATGTGCACTAAGTACTTGCGAACAATAATTATTTGTGAACCACCATTTAGAGAGAGACGTTTTGACTAAGACACTTGAGCTCTGGCAATATGTCACTCTGACCATAGCAAACAAGATTGTAAGAGAACACAATTGACGGATTTACTTTAAGTTGAATCTTCAAACGAAGAGAACACCATTAATAAAAAGGAAATCTTTCCTTCTTGAGTTTTTCAAAAATAAATTAGATAAGACTTATAATTATTGCATGTATGATTTTAAACTTAAAATTTTATGTTATATAATTTTTTTTTTTCATGTTTTATGATTTATGGTTTACAATGTACAATCAATATTCATATCAATACAAAGTCACGTTCGAATGTTGAAGATGATAGATCGGTATATGCAGGGCTGGCCGTCCATTAGGCCATCAAAGCCTTTGCTTTAGGCCCCATTAAAAAAATAATAATAATATTAAAAAGGCCCCCATTTAGAATATTAAAAAAAATTAAAGGTCCATTTAGAATATTAAAAAGGCTCCATTTGTAATTAATTATTTTCTATAATATTGAAAAAAAATAAATTTCAAGCCCCATTTAAAATTTTCGCTTTAGGCCTTCAAATGGCTTGGGCCGGCCCTGGGTATATGTATAAACAATTGTATCGACCTATAGTATCGATCCGTCTCCATTGAAACTTAAAATTTTATGAATTTTCATCTTTTTCAAGAATACACCTATTAAAATCATTTAAAATACTAGTTAATCATTAATCCAAAGGAACAATTGAGATGAATAAAATTAAGGGTGTTTAAACTAAAAGGGCATGTTTTGCATTTTTATTACCTAAAATGGCATGCTTTTGACATATTTATATTTAAAAAAAAGCATGCTTTGCATTTTTATTACCTAAAAGGGTATGCTTTTGACATATTTACCATTTAGCTATGCATATAAAACCCAAACACACAGGTAGGGGTAATATTGGATTACATACCCTATTTGGTAAAACTTTTTAAACCATGCCCTTTTAGGTGATATTTTTTATTTAGAGTGACTAAACGGTACATATCTGTAAAATTAAACATCTTTTTAGGTTAAGGTAAATATAAATTAAACTTGCCTTTTATGCAAAAAAAAAAATGAGTGAATCGACCTGTGCTATCAACCTGTATTAATCATGCACGCAAAAATTCCATTAGAACTCAAGATTTTAGGGATTTATTAAAAATACTTTTCAAGAATACTTCTATTAAAACCGTCATAAAAGATCAATGAACCATTGATCAAAAGGAACAATAGAAGTAAGGACAGATTAAACATATATTTTAAGATCATGGTAAATGTAAATCAACCATGTATTTTTACACAAAAAAAAGAATGAGGAGCTTTGTGGGAGGAGAAAATAAGGAGAGTGAGGAGCTTCACGCGAGCTTTGTTTTTACCGAAGACTTCCCAAGACCATGCATGATTGAAGGTTTTCTCTTATGTATAGACATAAGAGCATTCCTAGCAGCCTCACCAAATTTTAATCACCAAAATTGCCATAATTCTCATTTTCTTATTTTGGCTATCCATTTTTTTAAAACACTTTCAACTTCATCCAAAATAGTCAAAACCTACATTATTTTATTATTTGTGTACGAATGGAGAGATAAACCTTTATTTTATTATTTGGGTGGGACCATAATAAATGAAGGGGGAGAAATATTTAGCTTTGGTGAGTATAGAGTACTCACCAAATTTGGTGAGTATTGTACACTCACCAAATCAAAATGGTTATTTTGAAAAGGTTGGTGGACACCCTTTTAAAGCATTTTTAGTACTTTGGTTCACCAAAATAACTTTTTGGTTAATTTGGTGATGCTACAAGGAAATAGGAATGCTCTAAACCCTTCTTTTCTGTTTTTTTGGTTTTAACTAAAGGGAACCCCTCTATAGGTATTGGTGCTAATGGAAGGATATTTAAGATTTTTTATAAAATATTGAATTATAAAAAAATACTCATAAACCTCTTTAAGACACACAATGAGTTGGGATCATTTTCAATCTCGATAGAAATCTCTTTTCACCCCATTAATTGTGGTTAAGATTCACAAATCCTTAAGATTTAACCATCAAACTTTGACTTAAAAAAAAATAATTAATTTAAAAGATTCAAACTTTTTAACCAGGGTTAAAAGGGAGGCACATGTAATCCGGATTCGACACAACCAAGTGATTAGGTATACCGTACCCGCACCAAAAAAAGGCTTGTACTGTGTGACCCACTTGCCACGTGCTGTGTTTTGCAGGTTTCAAAATTGATTTCTTTTTGAGAGGTGGTGTTTCACACGGAGAAGGTGAATGATTTAAATATAAGTCAACAATGCATTACAAGACATTTATCGTAAGAGCAATAGTTCTCTCCACGGGCGAGGAGGGACTTTCGCTCCTCGCTCTCACATAGCCACCCCTTCAACTCAATATGAACTCCGGTTAAAGGTTTTTAACCCTATGGTTAAATTTATTTATTTTATTTTTTCTAAAAAACAAGGATAGATGTGTGAACCCTAGGGGTGACTGAATCTTAACCACGATTAAGTGGAGTTAATAGGGGGACACGTGGCAATAAAAGGGGAGCCGAGATGCACCTCCTCGGTCGGTGACGCGAGGAGGGGCGTCACAGCTCCCATTTTCTTGCCATGTGTCCTCTTCTAACCTCATTTAACTATTGTTAAGATTCATCCACCCTTAGGGTTCACCCATCTACCCTTAGTTTTTAGGTAAAAATAATAATAATAACTAAAGGGTTTTAAAAAAACTAACCCTAGTTAATAGGAGTTTAAGGGTTGGCTACGTGAGAGTGAGGAGGAATAGTCCCCTACTTGCGGACGAGGGGACTATTGCTCATTTTGGAAATCTAAGGTGAGAATGTAAATGCTAAAGAGAAGTGAGAAGCAGACCCTGGGGGCCGTTTCTAAGCGGACCCCGCCCAAGTGTCCCTATGTCCCTTTTAACCCATGGTTAACCATGGTTGTACTTAAATAAATTAAAATTAGTATTTTCCTTTTTTTCTAGAAATCAAGGTCAGATTGTTTAACCTTAAGGGGTTAACCACAGTTGATGGATGATAAAAAACAAAAGGGGGCTTGGACCAATGAGGCCACCCTGGGTCCATTTTCCATTTCCCAACGTTAAATAACACCACTACGGCTTGCTCTAATGGTACGGTGTGACTTCTTTCATGAGAGATCTCACTGGATGATGTCTTGCAAGAGTGTCACTCCCTGCCACTAACAACTAACAGATGATTGATAGCAAATGACAACACCAGCAAAAATAAATAAATGATAAATAAGATTTAACGCAATCCAAATGTTGCCTCACATTTCAATGGAGCTCATCTAGGAGATCCCCAAGAAATAGCTAACATAACCAGACAATCATAATCACCAAAATTCAAATATATGTTCATGATGTTTTCTTCTAATTATAAAAGAATACAGCAGATTGGATGGCTATAATCACCCAAGCCATTGCATGTTTACCATGTAAATGATCTCTGGATCCAACTCGGCCAATGACTCGACCTACTAATCCCTGGACGCCTACCTGTTTATTAGATAGATTAAAGAGATTACAAGCAAAGATCAAAAGGGGGGCATAAAATCAAAACCCCTATACCAATAAAATTTACTAATCTCTTTTTCTTTGTTCAATCTGTCCTGTAGATAAGGAGGGAAGACGGCGCAGTTCTGGTGCAAGAGAATATAGTTCAATACTTACCAATGTAAATCTCAATTTTCAAGGAGAGAAAACACATCCCAAAACTAACAAGAAACAGGCTTCCCCAGAAATTTGAAACCCATAAATTCAACCCAAGCAAAAGAATGTCTTGCTTTCTTTTATATTCTCTCTCTACATGAACTGTACAAGATTTCAATAGTCAGACAAGCATTACAAATAAGGAGCTAAAAAAGTGAGGAATAGGTACAAAAAATAGTAAGCTAGATAGCAAAAAAAAACAGCAAAAGCACTAGGTTTGCTCGGTGAATTACATGCTTCCAGCTCTTCCGGGAGTGGTCTTCTTCGGCTTCGACTTGGCCAAGTCCACCAGGTCTCCAAATAGCTTATCCTCTGGCTTAGATGGCTTGCTCGGTGGCAGGTAAGAAGTAGAGACTTGGTAGGAAGAGTTCCTCAAAGCACTGTCATCTCTCACAGCGAGCCCATACATTCTCTGCTCAAGGAACTGAGCCTGCGGTAGCTGACCATACCCATAGCCCATCAGCTGGTTGCTCTGCATTGGCTGAGTATACATACCAGCCAGGTGGCTGCCTTGCATTGAATGCGGAAGCATGCCCAACATCTGGCCTCCTTGGAATGGTTGAGGATACATTCCTACCAGCTGGTTGCTCTGAAAAGGCTGGTTATGAACTGTGGCCAGCTGGCTGCTTGTAATTGGCTGAACATACATACCCAACGCCTGGTCATTACCCATGGGCTGAGGATTTGTTCCAGTCTGCATTGGTTGGGGATACTGAGAGCCCACCAGCTGACTGCTTTCTGCTGGCTGAGTTTCCCAGGGTGGTGGTGGCAGGGCCCCACTGCTTTGAGTACCTGTTGAAGACCACAAAATGTAAGATGTGATAAGTGGAAAGTCCCATACATATCAAATATTATACTAAATAAACAAGAATGAGGTAGAAGTATACCGTAAACGGGTTGCTGCTGCTGCTGATGCTGAGCAACTTGGCCACTCCATGCAGCATTGGTGCCGTGGGTGTACAATGACTGTTCGTACTGAGGTAACGCAATGTTTGGGGCACTTCCATTCGAGTAAAATGGGGATTGCGGAGCTTCCAAAGTCTGCTTCTGTTGAAACTGTGGTGTAGAAGGGAGGGTTTGTCCAGCAGGATAGGCCGATTGAGAATTGAAAGAATCTGTGGTATTGTTATTCTGAGAAAACATGTCTGAGAGCCCAAGAATGTTCTGCTGGGACACAGGACTGGTTAGTTGTGGTTCTCCCACAGGCACAAGAGCCAACAAATTCTCTGATATCGGTGAATTGTAATCTTCACCACTCAAAAGGTCCATTTTGGGATCAACTCTCACCAAAGGGGTTATAGGACCATTGGATGCAGAGGGGGCAGGCAGCAATAACTGAGGAGGCTGACTCGCTGCACTAGCACTTGAAGTGGGCCTACATAAAATAAAAATAGACTGGTGTTCTTCACTATGGTAGTGAGGGCAGTTATGACAGTTAAGGATAACCGGAAACCTCAAAAATGGGAAGACTCAAACCCAACAACGGGAAGTCCTTTAAAAATAATTAACTTTTGAAGTCAGGTACAGATAATGCCAACAAGAACCATGGCTTCGAAACTCAGAATTAGTTATTCGGAACTGGGAAAATGACAGGAATTGGGCAAGCCTACTAATTAAGGGGTTCCTTCAATTTAATAAAACTCATGAAACTTTG
This sequence comes from Tetracentron sinense, assembly GCA_015143295.1. Classification (NCBI taxonomy): domain Eukaryota; kingdom Viridiplantae; phylum Streptophyta; class Magnoliopsida; order Trochodendrales; family Trochodendraceae; genus Tetracentron; species Tetracentron sinense. Next base: position 6,655,941 of record CM026569.1, read on the forward strand.
GAGTACCGAGGAACGGTCAATCGAGTACCCCAAAAAAACCAGAAAGATCAAACTACATCATAATTCATAAGCTTCTTCAATTCAAAAACTATATTAAATACACCAAATTTCTGGCCAACTTGGACTCAAACCTTAATCAAGTGTTCAAGTTGTGAGTATTCATCTGATAAAAAATTTCCAATATGAACAACTACAACAAAAAGGACGCTGAAACATGATCGACCCCATCTTAGAAAATTGACGGACATAAACTATAATGCTAAGGATTGAATAACAACCAACATTAAACCTAGATAGGAACTTTAATATGGTCGATTCAAACAAGTGCAGTGGAAGATAAACAATTCAAAAGAACATTAGTTACCTCACATCAGGCTGTGTGCTATTATCTGCAGTCATAACTACAAGATTGTGATCATCTACAAGTGCCTGAACAGGTTTACGTTTCTCCACTCGAACAGAAGTTCCTGAAGCGATGGCTTCATGCTTGGCTAGTAGACGCTGCAAGTCATCATTCAGTTGTAATCCTTGAGACAGCAACGATTCATCCCTGAAAAAGGTGAAAGAATATTAGCACAGGATAACTGTTTTACATGTCAGAACAGGAAAAAAAATCATTGGCACTTCTCAAAACATGCATGAAAATAAGCTCAAACTTGATATCTTCAGGGCATTTTCCCACTACTATGTTAGCAATGTTACCATCTACATAAAATTGACATGGAAATGTGTCAATGTTGGAGACGATGACGCTTAAGCATGTGTTTGACAAGGTTCAACTGCTTCTAGTACACTGTGCATTCCATAATTTATGGAGAAGTGGAACCAATTCTAAATGCTGACAATTTCATGGCAAACTTTCAAAGATTCAGTTTCCAACTGCATAAGTATTACACCGATCATAAAAAATAAAAATAAAATTAATTTGCAGAAGTATTTCAGAATATTCTTATTACCCTATCTTCTATATATATATATATATATATATATATATAAGAAATGGTTCCCATTAGCGCCGCTCACAAGAAGTTCTAGTTATTAGCCCCTCTAGAATCTCGACACATGGCGTGTCTTTTCAGGATCCAAAAATTGGATGTCAAGGTGGGTCCCTTCATGTAGAAATATATATGTACTTGCATCTCAGTCCTAGTACTTATAACACGTGTGCAACACTGAAGTCAATCCCAGCTTACCCATTGGATGACCAAAGAATATCGAGAAGTTATGTAAACAAAGTAAAAAAATACCAAGAAAAGAAAAGGAAAAGTGATCACATCTGCCGGTGGCGATTACCATTAATTTGATATGTTGTTTTATTTTACTAAGATATGATAACTATATTAAGATAAAAAAGATCAAAATACACCACACCCCCCTAAAGGGTAATGGGAAAAGTATCATCTGTCATTGTGGCCTGTGCTCACATAAAAACAGGAAAAAGAGGGAAGAGCTATTACTTGGGTAATGTGAAAAGTAATAGAAAGCCTTACGAGGTTGAATTAACAAGGTGTACCACTCTCTGCTTGTATTTTCGGCACTGATCAACCAGGTCGATGATAACCTCCTGTCTAAGCCCCTGAAATTGCCACAACACACTTGAAACTTGAAAATTATTCCAAATCCAGTTACTACTGGTATTTGATAGTCATGTCAAACAAAGATTTACTTTTCCCAAATTTCAAGCCAATCAATGATTTCTTTGAACAATGTTATCTATAATCATTTAGTCCAAAGATAGGAATCCCACTGCATCTAAATTTTTTTAAAGAACACAACTCTTAATTTGATTTGTTTTTAATGGAAAAAAATACCTCTTTGTTCCCCGGATCTAAAGCATTTAGCATTTCTGCGAGGACATCCATAATTCCCCTTGCATTCTGAATTTCTGCCAAACTGTCGAAGGAAATATTTATTAAAACCACAGGACATTCATAAATCATAACCACTTGTAGCAATCAAACATTGTGCAGTAGTGGTTACTTGTGTGAAAAGATAATGCAACATTATCACTTTTATGAGAAAACTGATTCATGTTGCTTCTTATATTCTGGTCTAAAACTGTTTCATGTTGCTTCTTATATTCTGGTCTAAAACTGTTTCATGTTGCTTCTTATATTCTGGTCTTTACCACTATGATGTCTATAAGTGGCAAAGCTCTCCTTTAGCGATCTAGTACAATAGTATTCATTCCAAAGGATTCCACAAGGAGTATCGAGCAATTATCTAATGGTTTGCATACTTAAATCTAATTTATACCCACTCAATGAAGGCGCATTCACTAACAACAAATAAATTCTACGAATTCGACAATTGGTAACTAGATCAGTTCATGACTTCACATAGGGAGTGGAACCCAAAACTGGTTCCTAGACACGCCTTTTAGGATCAACAATGTCATAGATGTGGTGGCTAAGGCTCTCCAATAAAATTTTCAAACATTTGAACTATGGAATGAAAGCCACAAAAATTGCATGATAAGTGAGCTGCAAAGAAAAGATTGACAAAACATATTCTTAGCTAGTGAATTAGAATTTCTTTAGCCTTCCTGAGGGGTAAGACCGTAAGAGGTAACATCTAAAATGTTGCTTATAAGTTATAACATGAATTTCCAATTTCACTTCCTAAGTATCCCTCATGAGGCAGTAAAAATTAAATTCTAAAATTTGACTAATAACATAAACTTTTTTTTTTGGTAGATAACGAAAGAATATTATTAAAGAGAAAAGAAAAAAAAAACAAGGCAAGAAACAACGCCCAAAAACAAAAAACAAAGGTCAAGCTAAGATACTTGACCAGCAGTACAGAAAATCAGACCAATTGACCTTCTCAAAATCAGCTAGAACAGACGACCAAGAATATAACAACCACCCAACTTTGAGAATGACTTTGGACATCGGCTCTTCTTTGTCTTCAAAAATTCTTCTATTTCGTTCCCTCCTCAAACCCCAACAGATCGCTGCCGGTATCATCTTCCAAACCACATTCTCTTTCCTACTGAACACACCTTTTGGCCATCCCCATACCATTTCCCCCATATCCCTTTGCGAAACCCAACTCATCCCAAACAAACCTAAATAGTGATTCCACACTACCTGCGCTTGCAAACAATGAATGAAAAGATGCGGAACATTCTCCTGTGCCTGCTTACACATAATACATCTATTGGGAATCATCATGCCCCTACGCTTCAAATGATCAACTGTGAGGACTTTGTTTAAAGAAGCAGCCCACAGAAAAGCCTACACCTTCGATGGAATCTTAAGAGCCCAAATCTTCTTGAAAGCTTTGGTAGCCCCCCCCTCCTTCCAATGCTCCGAGTAACAATGAGATGTTGAAAATACCTCCTCCGCTCCCCCTTCCCATCTTCTTCTATCTTCCAACTCTGGATGAATCACACACTCCATAAGAAGTATTTGTAACTCCAGCCAATCACCCAGCTCGCGACCCCCAAAGTTGTCCCTTCTAAACCGCGGGCCCCATCTAACCTCACCATCCTGGACGACATAGCAATCTTGCACCGCCACCTCTCTCCTCAACACCAATCTATAGAGATTGGAGCTCTTGCCTCCAACACTTTTTCCAGACTTCAAAGGATAATAGTCATACTACGAATCTACAACATTAAGGGGACAAAAAAAAAGAGTGGATTGGAGCTCTTGCTCCTCCACTGAAGCAATGATTCCACCAAAATAGAATTCGAATCCCTGTTGGGCTCGTACAAGTCAAAGGATGGTCACAGTAAGCAATTTAACAGTGCCAGCCGGCTGGACCTGCATTCTTAATTGAACTCCCACCAAAGTTAGAAGAATGACATTATCATTTTTTCTTGCAAACTGAGATGCATAGCTTGCAAGTGATTACTTTTATTATATGCAACTAGTTAAGGCATCAGGAAACTGTTTCTTCATTCACTCCCCTTGTTATCAGCTGAGTTTTCACAATATGCGACGAATTGAATAGAGAGCGTACAGCAATAATTAATGGCAAAGTTCATCTCACTACATTCCCTGATCATTCTACATAGTTGTAAACTAAAGATGCATCAGTGGGTAGGACAGCAAATTGTTTTTTGATGGATCTTTTGGTAATCTCAACTCTCAAGAAAAGTCAGGCTGCAATCCTTTGGGGATTTTCTTAGTATGGCAGGCCATCTGTCTAGTCAGTAAACTTCCTCCTTGTTTTTTCCCTTTTTTTGGAGCAATACTTAGTAAACTTCACACACCCTAAGTTAGATTTAAAAAGCATTAACTTCATATTTTTTTGATCCAATTTGACAATTGTTGGTATCAAGTCTCTAAGTAATTTGATTATTGCCACACAATCATATATTGATTAAATCTCTGAAATCAATTACTTACACACGACTAGAAAAAATCACCATATATAACCAAAGTCCAAAGTGAGCAGAGAAGCTCTACAGATGGGTGGGCTACTAATTTGTTGTTGTTATCATGTTGAACTTGCATTAGGGAGACAATAAAAAGACAAGCTGATATTGTGCACCTCAAGGTTGGAATATTAGAATCTGCAGAAGATTCAGATGCTTCCTGCTGGTGCTCGGGGTTACGCAGATTTTGAGGATAAGATGTCAACGGTTGCGTTTGTGGAGGAGTAAATATGGGTGCAGCCATCTCAGACCTCTCAGGAAATACAGTTCCAGCACGCTGAGATGCAAATAAGAATTTTGTATTAGAAAATGTAAAATAACTAGTAATTGTCATGCTCAACCCCATTATTAGCATACACCAAGATGTAGAAGGAAAGAAATGAGAGTCATGTGCAGTGTAGTTGCCTCTATAGTTCTGATATTCAAGAAAGTGAAAGCTAACAAGTAATTCTCATACTTTAATTTTAAAGTCATTAACTCAATGTTAAAAAAGATAGGGATACTTTAACATTGTAGTTTATTATTTAACACATTGTCCCCCAAAGAAAGTACACAAATAGCTCTTCGAATAAGGCATACCAACAACTCCTGGTATGCAGCATAGTATTGTGGATATCTTGCCCTTGGTCCCCCGAAAGCTTCTTGCCAAGTATCTATTAGAGTCAATATCTTCTCCTTGACATGAAGGTCAGGCTACAAACATGTCGAAATCAAGATTATGATACGGATATACCAAGAAACAAGTGAGAGAGATCATCTCAAACATACATAAAAACATTCCAACCTTCTTTTTTATTATCTTCAACATCTCGTGAAGAATTTTTCTCTCAGCGACATGCATATGGACAATATCCCCGCAGTTCTTTATCATTGTCTCCAATAGCTAGGATATGGTAAACAGAGCAAGTACGAGCAATTTAGTACTCTGTAAGAAGGACAAAATTGTCAAGAATGACTTGGGAATATGAACAGAAAATTTTGATAATATGAATTAAAATTTTCTTCGGAGGAATAATGATCTGAAGTACCCAACTAATAGAACAACAAGATCTTTTTCAAAGAAAACTACAATTCGAGGTAGGTGAGTGCTTTAGCTTAGTTATGACTTATGACTTATGAACTCTAATTTCACTTCTATTTGAAATAAACACTTAGAGATTTACACTTCAACAAAATCAATAGAAAACAAACACAATAATATATTAGGCTTAAAAAATGAAACTCTAGAGGCTCGATTTTGTTGAGTCATTGAATAATCCGTCAAGTCAGCACAAATAGTGAGCAATTTTCCAACGGACCAAGCTGACTTAATCTTTTATTAAGTGGATCCAAATTATTGAAATTTTGAATCGACTGGTAAGCATGTCCAATTATACCTCAGTGTACTACATAGTTTCTTTAAAGGTGTGTTTGGTTGGAGAGAAAATGATGGTAAAAAGTGTGCTTTCTCAAGAAAACCAAATTTCCACGTGTTCGGTTTGAATAGTACAATTTTTCTTGCACTTCCCCCCACAAAAATTTCTCAGTCAAAAGATGGTTATTTTGAAAGAAAAGAAATGCACAAATTGCAGTAAAATTTTATTTTCCAAGTTACTCATGTCAAAGGTCACATCATTAGTTACTTCAACATGTAAATGAACATAGTCAACATGGACAGTTTAGGAAAGAAGTTACTTTCCATTTACTTTTCCAATTTAAATTTCTTGCAAACCGATCAAAAAACAAAACAAAATCTTGCAAACCAAACACACCCAGGAAAATAAAATAACAATTTTCTTGCAAAATAAATTCGTGAACCGAACAAACAAGAAAAGCAATTTATTTTATTATAATTTCTTATCCCCTCCCCACCCCCAACAACCGATACACATACCTCGATACACTACCCAACAAACTATTGTTATACTATCACGACCGAATCTACTTTTAGTTGTTAGTTCCTATTCTTTTTTATAATTATAATGAATCAATCGAGGTCTTTGTTAAGTTGTCAGGATATAAAAATAAAATAAAAATTAATCGATAGTTTTTCATTTGCAATTGACAAGGAAAAATTTTCTAGTACATTATACAAATTACAAAACACTTTTCATGATTATTTTCGAACACAATGCTTCGTGTTCCTGCTCTCTGATCCATGCTTCACCAAACTCAATCTCCAAATAGCTCTATAAATCAATCATACTTGATCAGGGGCAGAGCCAGGGAGAGGGGGGGGCACCAAAAGTATTGAAAAGTCTTTATTAGGTAGTGTTAGAAAAAAATATAAAATATAAAATTAATACTATTTATATACAGTGCCCCCCCCCCCCCCCCCCCCCCCCCCCAAAAAAAAAATTTGCTACTCGTTTTGAATAGGGAAAAGACAAAACTCCAAAGTAAAAAAAAAAACCAAATTTCTATTGTACTGTATGTAACTTGTTTAGTTTTTCTAGGGCAAAAATACAAAACTCAAAAGTACCATAACAAGTGACAATAAAAGGAAAAAAAAAACCCAATTTCCTAATATAACTCTGTATGTAACTTGTTTAGTTTAGATTGGGAAAAAGACAAAACTCAAAATACCATGACAAGTGACAATCAAAAGAAAAAAAAAAACCAATTTCCTCATATAACTCGTTTAGGTTGTCTTTTTTTCATTTCATCCAGTCATTCTCTTTAATGTCTTTTTTATTCCTCCTGCTTTTACTATATCAATTAGGGTTTTTGAATTTTATTTTCTTTCAAAATAAAAATCAAAACACTAGCTAAAACCCTTGTTGTCAGTATATATCATACGCCAAACGAATCAAATTTAACAGTTCAAAACCCTAGAAAAAGGAACTTAAAATCATGGAATTCTATTGTGGGCGTTAAAACGAAAAGGGAAATCTGGTTGGGGTTCACCTTAACTCCGGCTTTCCTCGCTCCAAAAAAATAGAGGGTTGTTTTCTTGTACTGGACCTTTATTGAAATGCAACATTAACGAATTTTATGACCATGATAGACCCATTACTCAAAAAAAAAAAAAAAAATTCAGGGGCTACGCCCCCAAACCCATCAATTTTCTTCATACATGTACTTTGGGCACCCCAAGGAAAAATTCCTGGTTCCACCCCTGTACTTATATTCATGTTGATACCTAGGGCATCAAATCGAGCACCAGAAAAATAATGCCTTTTCAAGCCGGTACGAATGCTACAATGGTTCTCAAATCTTGAGAGGTGGCTGAGAATCACGCTACATGAGACCGCCATTCCTCTCCTGAACTCAAAGACTAATTTAACACAATTAGGGGTCAACTGGTCAAATAGGGCATTTCTCAATTTTATGGAATCTTGGACCATTTCATGAACCTTTGGCATAATCTTATTATATTATCTCATGTCCATAGGAAGATGAATATTTTGTCCCATATATAATCACTCCTTAACAAGAGAAGAGTTAAGCCACCAAGTCAACTAACCCACAGCAGTGGCAATGCAGCCCCTCTAGTAGATCCATAAACCATAATAAGAATAATACATTAACTTCATCACTAGCTAGTAGCTACATTATATGAAGTTAAGCTCAATAGGCAACGTATAATCATTAATCCTATTTATAAATAACCAAACTCAAACCAATTTCAAATGAAATGTGATAGGAAACTCTTCAAAAATTCATTGCTTCCCAATAATAAACACTAGTTAAGTGCAATCAAGCAAAGTCGGATAGGAAACTTCCAAAGGAGTTCAACCAGATACACTAGAACATCTAGATATTGCTCAGTATTAACTATTAATACCAAATATTTCGAATATATAATTAATTTGTTCGGCTAGGGAACTTTCAAAGGTCTGCCGAGGCAACAGTGAGCATAAATAAATAGTTGAAAGCTAAATGAAACATCTATTCATTAGTTGTTTAGTATCCTTTGACCAAATGAAAATAATTAAATAAATGAATAGAAAAATCAAGACTGACACAACAGGAAAAAGAAAGAAAAACCAATATAGATAATCAAAATTTAATCATAAAAGATATAGACAATATAAGCCATATTCATCAAAATAGATAATTAACATTTGGTAACTAAAAGCAGATAGGATAAACCATAAGCATGTTTCACTATATGCAAAAAAAGGAAATAAGGTAATATAGATTACAAATTTCAAAGACGAATCAAATTAAAACAATCAAAAGAACAAATTTTAGTTTTTGTGATGCTTACTGTGAGGGCAAGAAGTTGAACTTTTGGATTCTTACTTCCAATGCGCTTTTTAAGGCCTTTAACGACATCCATTGCTTGTCTGATGAACCGAAACCGAATTAAGTATTAATTTTAAGGGAAAAAAATCAAAAATTAACATCAACTAAATAAATAAATAGAATAGCTCAAATAGAATCAAAATGTGCAAGCACAAATTTTTTTTTTGACTGGTATGCATCAATGTGCATCTCTTCGACGGATTTCTCAATTTCCCCAAAGGGTTTTTTCAATCCTATAGAGGCATCCATCAAGGTGATCTCCTATCTCCCTTGCTCGTTACAGAATTCAAGTTGGAAGGAGTAATGTGGAGGTGACCCACTTGAAAGGAGAAATGTGGAGGTGTCCCACATCCAATTTACAGATGATATCATCATTCTTTGCGGAGCTGATAAAAACAAGCTAGTAAATCTCAAAGTCATCCATAAATATTTTGAGGTAATCTCAAGCCTGAAGGTTAACATGAACAAAAGCAGTTTGGGGGGTATAAATATGGGTGAAAAGTATGCAAGGAGGCAAGCATATAAATTGAGCTGTGGTATTAACCAATGGCCTATTAGTTACATTAGCCTTCCTCTTGGGGCCAACCCCACGTCCCTTGACTTATAGGATCCAATTATCAAGAAAGTTGGGAGAAAATTGGCATCATAGAGAAGGAACTACACTTCTTTGGGAGGAAGAATAACACTTATCAAGTCTAGCTCTCTAATCACTCTATATATTTTACGTCTCTATTCAAGGCCCTGACAAGGTGATTAAGAAGATTGAGAAAATGCAAAAAAAAAATCTTTGCGAAGACAGTGACGAAAGAAAGATCATTTAGTAAGATACAAAAACGTTATGAAGGTCAAAGAGTATGGTGGTCAGTGTAAGACAATGATATGTGATCTAAAGAATTCTCCCTTCCTCAATAATACGTAAGGAGAGAGGAAGGATTGTAATTATAAGCAATGGGTTACAAGAAGGTTTCCTAACTTGTAGGAGATACATACAAGGAGTTTCCTAATGTGTATGATGTAGATTCATGAAAGAATATTGATGTTTAAGAAAGAATCAATCACGTGACTCCGTCTATGGTAGGAGTCTCTTTCCTTGGATTGGATACTCCTTCTATGGTAGGAATCTCTTTCCTTGGATTGGATTCACTATCACACGTTGTGCTAACATGCCCCCTCAAGCTAAGTAGCATGGCGATGACCTGAAGCTTGGACTATAAAAACCGGAAACGAGATGAGCCAAGACCCTTGGTAAATACATTAGCAATCTGATCTAGGGTCCCAACAAACCGAACATGAAGGTCGCTACAAATAACTTTTTTGCGAAAAAGAGATAGTTCATCTCCACATGTTTAGTGCGAGCATGATACACTGGATTGGAAGCCAATGATATAGCACTAGTGTTGTCGTAGTAGATAATAGGAAAGAGGGAAGAAACACCCCCAAATCATGAAGTATCATGCATACCCATGCTAATTAGGCTGCAGTATGAGCTAAAGATCGATATTTTGAGTTAGTGCTTGAACGAGCAATGGTCGATTGCTTCTTGGCACTCCAAGAAATTAAACACGACCCAAGAAACAACCCATAACTCGATGTAGAGCGACGATCATCAAGATCACCGACCCAGTCCGCATCAGAATAGGCAGATAAAAGAAGAGGCCTTTTGGTAAAGTGCAAGCCATAGTGAAGGAAACCTTTAAGGAACCGAAGAATTCGTTTCACAGTAGCCCAATGAGAAGATCTCAGCCAGAGCATAAATTAATAGACTTGGTTGACGGCAAAGGCAATATCTGGCTAGGTCAAGGTAACATATTGAAGAGCGCCCACAATACGGAAATATTCAGTAGGATCAATAAGAGGATTACCTTCATATTTGGATAATTTGGAGCCGGAAGCAACAAGGGAACGAATCAACTTGGCGTGAGAAGATCCAAAATGTACTTCGACTGCGAGAGATTTATATCAAAGGAGGACCGGTGAGTTTCTATACCAAGGAAGTAGTTTAGCGGACCCAAGTCTTTCATGGCAAAATGACGGTTGAGATCAGTCGAGAGAGAGCGCAGAGCTGATGTGCGGTTGTCGATGACGAAAATATCGTCAATATAAATTAAAACAAATAACTGAGAAGCATCAGTATTACAAATAAACGGTGAAGTATCGGAAGCAGACCCAACAAAACCAAGGCTATGCAAGTAATCAGTGAGGCAGCGATACCATGCACGGGGCGCTTGCTTTAGGCCGTAGATGGACTTATGTAACCTACAGACATGAAGGGGGTTATTAGGATCAACAAATCCTGGGGGTTGACATATAGACCTCCTCAAAAATAAGACCATGAAGAAAAGCATTCTAAACGTCCATTTAGCAAAGAGGTCAACCATATTGGACGACTATGGGCAAGACGATCTGAATGGTGGTATGCTTGATAACTAGACTAAAAGTTTCAGTATAATCAATATTGGTTGTACCACTCTATGGAGCCATCAGATTTTTGTTTGATTTTATAAACCCAACGGCACCCAACTATATTGATGCCTGGTCGGGCTGAAGCAAGAGACCACGTGCCTTGTTTTTGGAGCGCATCAGATTCTAATGCCATAGTTGCTCGCCATTTAGGTATTTTTATAGCTTGGGAATATGAACTAGGTTCTTGTAATGAAAGAAAAGAAAAGAAAACAGTTGGTAAGGGATGGCAGATTGATATTTGTGCTTTGGGTTTGAAGATGCCAGATTTGGACCTTGTACCGTAAGGATGTTTATGGGTAGGGGGTGCACCAAGGGTATTGGTGAGGAGATGGAGGGATTGGCAATGGGAGCTGAGGACGGTAAGGATACCACATGAGAGATGGGTAGTTGATTACCATTACCCACGACAAGACTATAAATACCATCATACTCCAAGTGAAGCGAGAGATTGTTGAGATCAGTCTTGAAATGATTAGAGGCCCCTGTATAGACTGCATCAATAAACCATGTGGAGGTTGTTGGCCTTCATAGGAGAGGTTGAGACGATGAAAGCAATCAAGTGCATTGTGACCCACACGATTGCAAATCTGACAAATAACTGCAGTACCTTGTTTGGATGACTGATTGGAGGCATGTTGGCCATCATTAGCAGTGCCTCGACCATTATTGTGGCACCACCAACTTATCTTTAAGCCACTGAACATAAAGCTAGGAAATCCCTACTTTAATGAGTCTAAATAATACATATATCTTTTAATTGTTGCCAATATTCCTCCTTTTTTGAAAGCTTAGTTGAAGAGTCACCTTATTAGTGCCCTATTGATGCAACAACACTTTTAACCTTAGTTACGCCGTAGTACTTGGCTAAGATTGGCCACGTTTGGTTTGACGACTAACTTGTTTGGCCAATAACTCAAGAAATTCATCTTTCTCAGTCTGGTAGAGATCAGTGGGTGGTTGATAAACTCATGGGTAACTCCCGCCCAGTCTACATGGTGGGATACCATGACAACTAGCCCCAAGATGGGGACCACGATAGTTGTTGGATCTACCATGAGAACCCCCACGACCATGAGAGTTAGATGAAGAAGACTGATTAGGGAAAAAAGGCAGTGGAGGGTTGCTTAGGGTTATTAGCCAATGCATGAGACTCCAAGCGAAGTTCAAAGGTAAGCAGCTGGCCAAATAGTTCATCAAACAAAACAAATGAATCACGATTGGTGATGGAAGTGTGCACCGGATCATATTCTGGGTCAAGCCCATTAAGGATCTGGTTGCATAGATCATATTAGAAACTGGATGGTTGACGGCCTCAAGAGCATCGGCTAAGCTTTTTATTTTGTCCAAGTAGTCAATTAAGGACAAAGATCCTTTCTTAAGCAACTGAAAGTGTTACTTTAGTTGAAGAACACGTGAATGGAATTGGATGAGATACAATTGGGGTGGTTACAAACCACAATGCTCACGAACTACTTGAGCTCGGCTCGTTAAAAGCTCGAGCTCGTTCGTTTATTTAGTAAACAAGCCAACTTTGAACATGATTTTCAAGCTTGTTTAGTTAACGAGCAAAGCTTGAACACACCCCTACTCGGCTCATTAAAAGCTCGACTCGATTATATATACATATTAACCTATTAAAATATTTAAATTATACTTATTTCATTTAAATATTACAATTAAGTATCTGTATTATATACTAGTAAAGATTAATAGTGTATAATGTATTTTATATGATAAGAATACCCTTTATACAATTATAATCTTATACTAAAATTTTAGTTAACAATGGTTCAAAATATCAGTATCGGTTAATGTATTGATAAGTCCAAAACAGGATACGTATCGACGTATCGGACCATATCGGATGGATACGGCGGAAAAAATCAAGATACACTAAGAAATGCTTAGATACGCAATGAAAAACTTGGATACCTTGCATAAAATTTCCTTTAATGCAAATATAAGATATTAACAAACTAAATGAAGGTCTCCAATTATGTTTATAAGCATACATATGAGAGTTGAGAATTTTATAAGTTAAAAAAGCTGTGCATGTTGTGCTAATAAGAAGGTATGAAAATACAAACCATAGTCACTTAGCTAAGTATAAGAAAAACAATTTGGATATTAAAACCTTACATTCAATGAGTTAAATAAGAATGTATTGAATTACAACCATAAATTTTAAGCTTAAAGTAAGTCTTTTTATGTTGAACAGTTACACTGTTAGTTGACTTTTTGAATCTGTAGATGAAAATATTTTTTAAGACTAAAGTATGAGACTTTTTTTATCAAACTTTTGGATTTTGATAAATTTTGATATAATAAAGTTAATGAAATTTTGATATTTGAAAAATACCTTATAATTTGAAAGTTAATTTTGACCTAGTCCCCAAAAAGTGCTAAAAAAAGGAATTTGTTGTTGTACTGAAAGTTGACTTTTTATTCTTGAGAAATTTGAATCAAGATAATTTTTCTTGAATTGAAATGGGGGGATAACCTTATTTGCATATTAATATCTTAAGTAAATGAAAATATTAATTTAAAATCATTTAATTAAATAATATTTTATATAAATAAGTTGTGCGTATCAGGTCTATGTTGTGGATCTCAATGTAAATGGAATGAGAGAAAAAAATTATTGAAAAATCCTCCATATTGAGCTTGTATCGGTCTGATATGGAGGAGTTTTTTTCCAGCGTACCAGTGTATCAGGTAGCTCCAAAAGGGATACGTATCGATATTTTAAACCATATAACATCGTGATTTCTTTGCATAAGATAATAAAGTGGATTTTTGACCTAATATAAATAGCTATATCCAATAAACCAAACTGCTTGTGAACTAATCGAGCTCGGCTCGAGTTCGACTAGTAAAGCTCGAGTTCATTTATTTGATAAACGAGTGAAGCTTGAACTTGATTTTCGAGCTCGTTTAATAAACGAACAAGCTTGAACTCACCATTACTCAGCTCAGCTCGATATCACCTCTATATGCAGCCGTTCCAAACGTATCCAAACCTCATGCGAGGTTTGTAGGCCGATAACCTGTTGGAGAACTGGACTCATAAGTGTAGCATTAATCCAAAGAAGGACAAGCGAATCACGCTCCATCCAAGTACTATATTCCGAAATTAGAGTCGTGGTTGGTTTGTTTGCCTAGTCAAGAAGAAACTTGGGAGGACACGGCAAGGAGCCATCAACGAAGCCCATGAGCTTGTTTGCTCTAAATATTGGACCAAACTGGCTCTTCCACAACAAATAGTTGTCACGGTCTAGTTTAATGGAAACCAAATTCCTGATAGTGGGAGAGTCGGAGAGATTAATGATAAAGATGAAGCCATTAGAAAAGGATCAAATAGGTAGAAACCTATGTGCTGGCTGATAACATTTAAGAATGATATGTGATCTAAAGAATTCTCCCTTCCTTAATAATACATAAGGAGAGAGGAAGGATTGTATTTATAAGCAGTGGGTTAAACAAAGGTTCTCTAACTTGTAGGGAATGTCTCATTCATTTGCACTCCAAGATTGGCAAACACATTGGAGTTCCCTTGGCAAAGAAGGGGGTATCTTTGGAGGAGCTTTGTAGTGGTGTTGACCTCCCACTGCAATATTTTTCTTCTTCTTTTTTCTCTTTTTCCCGCTGCTTTGGGGTCTGCTTCACCCTTTCTTCCTTTAAATTTGTATTATACGCATCCATACCGATTAAAAAAAGGGGGAAACGTGCAAGTCATCTCAGTTATGTTAAGTTTAACCTTACAGATATTACTATAATCTGATCCTTTTTTCATTAGTATCAAAACAAAAAAGTAGAAGGATAGAGTAAAAAAGAACAGTCTTCAGCCCCTATCGGGTGTAATCAGGCCACAAAATATGTTTTGTGGCTTATAAAAGAGACAGAAATGCAGCTTAAATCTATAAAATAAATGCCCAGATTGAATAAGCACTGCCCCTATAATGTGATGGTGTTTCTTTCTTGCCACTCCATTTTAAGAAGTATGAAAGCATCTAAAATGACCAAATAAGGCAGTTGAACATAAAATTGACACTTCATCAGAACTTGTAACTTGTAAGTAGAAGTTCAGAAAATTGGACTAAAAATAACTCTGTATTGTCAGCATCAGGGAAATATAACGGGTAAGACATGCAGTAAAATCATTAAAAGCTCTAAGACAATGAACTTTCCTCAGGGTTTTGACAGAGCATGAGTTCAGTGCACCCCAAACATAATCTTCTTCTCGAAATCCCAAAGTGTGTTACAACGCTGATCGGAACCAAATAGAGAACGTTTCGTATGATCCATCTTTATAAGATGGGGCATAAGATAAGGATTTAGAGAGATGATATAGATAGCTTCAAAAAAAAAAAAAGATGATATAGAAGTAGATTTGGCAATCAAAAATCTTATTCAACTTCCATTAGGAAAACAAGGTCTCCACAAGTGGATTATCAACTTATTTATCATCTTATTTAATAACAATTTAAGTTGTTTTTATCATAGTTGCAAGGAAGCTATGTACAAGGAGCCCATTTCCTAAACTCGCTTCCGCTCGCTTCTATCAGGTCTCATTTACATGTCAAAGGGGCCTATATATCAGGGAAGTAATGAGATATACTCGAGTCTAAAGCCTACAACATATGATCCTGAGCAAGTATCGTTGGATTAAAACTTAAGGCTCTATGACACCTTCTCCACAAATATTTTATGTAAGATGAAATTTAAGGTATGATTGGACATCTAATATAATGGAAATGAGACACTTATATCTATTTCTCGCTTCTCATTTCCTAAGGATTTTTTGAGCCCCGCTTCCCGCTTCCCGCTTCTTGGTTTGGTAACTACGGTTTTCATCAAATTAACAGAATGTCCTCAGAAAATTTCTAAAATAATAAAAAAAAAAACACCAAATAATGAAGCAATACTTACTATGATCCATACAGTGATCTTTCATAACAACATATAATTCAAAGAAGTTGCACTGAGAATCACAAACTGTGGTTTGAACATGTTAAAATTAGCTAATGAATCACTTCAACTACATATAAAGCAATCATTTTCAAACTAAAATCAGTAAAACAAATACGAACAAGAAGCAACTGAATCGTATACCCGGGATCGCGATTCAGAATATCACATATCTCAAGGTTCAGTGCCCAGTCAGGACCAATAAGCATATCGCTTGTAGCTCCTTCGACCATCGGATTCACCATATCTGCTAGCGAAAACGTTCCTAGAACCTCCGGTAAGAAATCGGAAATCGGCGACTGAAGCACAGTTTTCCGGCAAGATCGTGGCGAATTCCGGTAATTCTCGGCAAAAGTTTCTTACTTTCGATGATCGGAGATTAGAATCGGAGAGAAAATTTGAAGTTTTCTCTCTGTGCCGATCGGAATTTTTTGCTTTCGATCGTTCCTCTCTTTTTTCAACTAGGATGAGCCAAAAAAAGGGTGGACCAATTAAACCCGGACACGTGTTCGTTTAATTCAACATATGGGTTATACTGATTACTGATGTGTAGTCCACATATACGTGGGTGTTTTTTTTGTGTGGTGGAAAATGTTATCATGTTCCACATATGAGTGTTTGATTCCAAGCTTAAGGAAACATTTGGCAACTCTAGCAAAAAGTATTTATTAACTTATTTATTTGAAAAATGTAATTATTTGTAAATAACAATCTATTAACTAAATATAAGGCAGACTTTTTCCTCCCCTCCTCGCCACATAGGATTATAATATTCTCATCTTATGACACGTGTCATACTGATCGTTTTATGAAGAGTTATCTCAAACGTATAGATTAGTATTAATGACTCTTTCCTTTATCCTCAAACGACACAATTCTTATGAAGAGTTATCTCAAACGTATAGATTAGTATTAATAGATCTCTACTTTAAACCTTAATATATTTTTACTAAATCAATCACCTTCGAATGCAAATACTTGCATTTTTATGACGAGGAAAAAAATTTCATATGATTCTTGCCTTTTTCAAAGGACACATCCATTCCAAACCCCTTTCCAAACAATACAGATATATATTTGACATTCCTCCAGTTGCACGAGTCTCCCACTCAACATTTATTTCTCACATGCCACCATTTACGACTATTCACCTCTCCTGGACCAGCCCCTTCATGCTACTGTGGCTGCATATCTGCGATGGTGATGGTGTTTTCTGTGGGGACTTCAACACATGGGTTGAATGACATTTACATGTATCCACTCTAGACTAATTTTCAAGTTTTTAGATATCTTTGTTTACTTTTTTGTTTTCTTCTGTAAGTTTCTTGATCTATATCCTAGACTTATTTCCAGATTTTTAGGTTTTGTTTTATTTTTCTTTTTCTGTTTTCATCGGTAAGTTTTTTTATTTTTATATTAGTTTTGTGTTTACATTCGTTACCAGGGTTTCAGATCAAGAAAGGCGAGAAGTTTTCTCTATAATTACCCTCGGTTCCTGTTTTTGCACCTCCATTAGAAACCATTAACTTTGTGCCTCAGATATTGAATGAATATATGAATTGAGTTCTTATTTTTTCAATTTTATATTCGTTTTTTTTCATCTAATGTAAATGAAATCTGGAGGACTTGAGACGCTACTCGGCTGTTTGAAGAAATGCCTACTAGAGACTTATTAAGTTTGTGGTTTGAAACAAATGTGTTATGAGGAGGCTATGCTGTTTTCTCAGTTATTTCTATTAATTATGGATTGTGTTCTTTATGCAATAATGGTTTTCTGTAAATTGGGCAGCATAGGTTGATAGATTTTTTTGATAATAATAACTATATAACTGTACCGTGAAAACTTGATTACAATTGTGGCAGGGACCGGGGGTTTAACATGTGAGAAATTCTTCTTCCCCCTCTTTTTTTTTTTTCTTAACTAAAATGTAATATTGTTTAGGTTAATAAAAGTTATCATTTTTTTCTTCCTTCAAATGTTTGTTTTTCTCCTTTTATACAGGGTATTATTTAGTCATTTTCATAAATGACTTCAATTAAGAAATGGATGGAGACCAACTGTAACATTGGTAAGATGCTGTAATCCAGCAAAACCTCATGGAACAATTGCCTTCTTGATCAATCATGTTTGTAATATCGTGAGTAGCCTCCCTTACATCTCCTCTTTCTCCATTTATGAATCTGTTCAGAAGTATGCTCACAATAAATTTAGTTGGATCCAGGTTATACGGAGTGGTAAAGAATTTTTTAGGTGTTTAAACCCTCTGTTATGATGCTCAAAATAAATTAAAATTTTTTTTTCTTTATCAGTGAGCGTTATGTTTCCTTTTAGGAGTAGATATTTCTCAGAAACTCGACATGGTAATACAACTCTCCATAATAGGGCTACTACCCGAAGATGGAGTGTTTGGGGTATGTGTTAAGTGCTCTATTTATTTTATCCTGGAATTGTTTTATTTATTTATTACAGAATATTAATATCAGGAAGGGAGTACATGAAGAATATCTCCTCAGGTCCTCCTTGACTATGGCATAGATGTGGGGCTTGTGTGACCCACATGTAATTGATTGTTAGGACTATTTATGTAATAGATTCAGTTCTTAGCAAGGAGAAGTGAGACCCACAGAACAGGTCCCAACCCCATTGCATGTTGCTCATGTGTTCATTACAAGTAGGAAAATAGTTCCTTCATTTCACTTTCTTCCTAACATGAATAGACTTTCTCTCTTCCTGTCTCTGCATCCTTGGTGATGCTTTCGTTGTTGATTTATTCTTTATTTTATTTTTTTTCCTTCTCTAACAATTGTTCTTTTATGGGTTAACCCACTGAGACTATGCTAATCTTTGTTATGTAATACCAAAGGGCTTTGCTCTTAAACAAATTATTTTGATTTTATTTAACATTTACTGAACAATTTTGGTATAGAAGATTTTATTGTAAAATTTTATATTGAATGTTTATTTTATTAAATTTTCTTTTTATTAGTTAATTTTTCATCCCGTGCATCGCACGGGGTGTTTGCTAGTTAAGTAATAAGGAAAAGATTTTTTTGGTTTAAAAAAAAACACTATCTTTTTAACTATTTGTAAATACCATTCTCTTATGGTTTATGATTTTGTATTATACTCCACTAATTTTTAAGTTTTTTGCAAATCCAAAGTTTCATCCAAACTTTTTGCAAATCCACCATTTCATCCAAAAGTTTGTTAATGGATGTTAAATTTTGTACGAAATAACCTTTTTAAAATGAGTTAATGGATTAGACGGAGCACATGCCTTATAGGTCACCCACATGTCCCATTTTTCTCCCTTTAATTGAGATTAAGCTTAATCAACCTAAGGTTAATATTTTTTTATAAAAAATGGTTAATTCCATCTCAGAACCCAAGTTATCTTAAAATGACATTGAAGTGTCCCCTTTAAAAAAAATTCCTTTTAGAGATCCAACTTTTAAAAATATGGACAAAGACAACCCTGCCATCACGTTTTTTTTTTATCAGTAATCAAACAAATATATCTAAGAAAAAAGGAAGGATATAGGAGCCACAAGCACAAAAAGAAAGCAAGAGTTTACAGGTAAATAAACTCAAAAGCAAATTAAGAAACCCATAGCTCGGACTCCTAACCAACCCACACTACCCGACAAGAGATCACCCTAACACCACCCGAAGCTCCTCACCCTCGAATTTCATACCCCTCACTCCAAAATAACTAAACGAATGTGAGCACAAATTTGAGATTGGGACGCCGAAATGTCCTCAAAAACTCGGCGGTTTCTCTATTTTCATATTATCCATGATAAGGCACCCGGTAGCACCGACCACACAGCTTCCCTAGCACCCTCCTCACAAATCGAAGGCCAACAGGATAAGAAGTCAAGGAAGAGGGAAAGACTCAATCTACACTCATGCAGGAAAGGAAATGTCCCCAAATACCAAACACTGTAGGATAGTTTAAGAGCAAATGATTCACTGACTCTTCTGCTTGGAGGCACAAGAAACACCTATTGGCTAACCTCCACCCTCTATGTTGTAAATTATAACACGTTAGAATTTTATTCAAAGTTGTATTCCGTAGGAAAAAAAGACACTTTAGCGGGAATACCTGGATTCCACACTACCCACTGGGGGAAGGATCCCATGGAGACCGGCCCTAAAGACTGTACTAGTAATCTTCTGCCAGACCAGCTCCTCCAATCCCTTATCTCTACATTCGGGGAGACCACACTAATACGAGTCAACAACCTCGACACTTCATCTACCTCCAAATCATTTAAATCACGACGCAACCTCGAGCACCAAATCACCCCATCTCCTCTGTTGTCCAAGTACTCTCCAACAAACGCCTCCTTGTTGGAGGCTAACAAGAAAATATGACCAAAATCATCTTGCAGCCTCGACTCGCCACACCATACATCTTTCCAGAAATGCACCTCGGACCCCTGGCCCACTCGAAACCGAAACTTCTATACCACCAAACTTGCAGTCGCCATGATCCCCTTAAAGAGACTCAAACCATGAGAGAGATTTACCTGATTCGGAACCCAACACGAAGACTCCTTCATACTTGGCTAGTATCACGGCTCACCACAAACTTTCAATTTCCTCTCCATATCGTCAAATCCATTTGCCAAGAAGGGCCTTGTTAACACGAATAAGAGGCCTGAGATTTATCCTCATACCTACCGTCACGTTCTATCAAAGGGGTTAACTGTTTTTACTTGAAATGACAAAAATGCCCTTAAAATGACCCATCTTGCCTACCTCCTCCGTTTTCTCCGAAGTCATTTGCCTTATATTTGCATCAAGAAAAAAAGGGATTGTAGGTCTCAAAAAGAAGAGAATGGCAACCTCATTAGAGGGGGTAATAGTTGGTGGATTAAATAAGATATAAATAATATGTGTGATCTAGCTCTTTCACATGCTCTTCCCCTAGTTTCTTTAAAGCATTAACCAATAGTGCTTTTTTTTTTTTTTAGCAAAACCTATGCAGAAATTCTATTGAATTCACATAACTGTATTCCATTATTCACATAAAACTTGAGCCACGAAGGATATATGTTTCAAGACTGAACTCCTTATCTGCGACCAGTCATTCTATCAATGTGTGAATCTTCTTCTGATTGATTCTTCATCCCTCCGGTTTATTATATAGAGAGATACACACATGTAAATGAAACTTGTCTCGAGCTCACACATAAATGGAACTTCTGATTGATTCTTTATTGATGTACTAGTTGATTCAATTTAGGTTGTAAAGCTTGTATATTTTCCCTGTACTTATACCCGTCTTGCTCTTGCAAACCAATATTGATAATAAATCTGATTTTAGATCTTGAATCAATATCATTGATATTGATTTGCTCATTGTTACCTTGGTACTTTGTCGGAGGGAGTGGATCAAGACCCAACTCTACAAAAGCTCAGAATATCAATGGTACTGAATTATATTTGAACCATCCATTTCAAGTGTTTCCAACCAACCACGTTGGTTCCTGACTAAGAGAAATCTCATTTAGTGGGACCCACCAATCCACACATTCATTCACACTTGGGGTTGTTTATGTCATTTTACGTCAAAAAGCCTAATACTATGTTTGGTTATTGAGAAAATTGATGAAAATGTGGAAAAAAAAAGAAAATTTTAGATTTTTAATACAATTTTTAATTGTGTTTTGTCTAATTTTCTTTTCTTTTCCATGTTTTGACTTATTTTCTCGACAACCAAACATAGGGTAAAGGTTATTAGTGGAACTAGACAGCATGTCCCTCTTTGTCCATATTTTTAAAAGTTGGGTCTCTAAAAGAAATTTGTTTTAAAGGGGCACTTCAATGTCATTTTAAGATAACTTGGGTTCTGATATGAAATTAACCCAAAAAAAAATCAAAAAATATGAAGAATCTTAACTATAGTTAGTGAGTATAAAATGGACACATGGAGGCTTGTAGAGTTCCCCTTTAACTATGGTTAATCATAATCAACTTCGGGTTTATTTTTTTATATTTTTAAAAAAAATTCAAGGTTAGATGCATGAACCCTAGGGGTGAGTGAATAATAACCACAGTTAGTGGGTGTTAAAAAGGACATGTGGCGGCTTGTAGAGCCCTCTTTAACTGTGGTTAAGCCTAATCAACTTACGGTTAATATTTTTCCCTAAATTCTAAGGTTAGATGCATGAACCTTAGGGTGTGTGTAAATATTAACCACTGTTAGTGGGTGTTAAAAAGGGACATGTGGCAACTTGTAGAGCCTCCTTTAACTGCGGTTAAGCATAATCAATCCAAGAAAAAATTTATCTTCTAAAAACCAAGGTTAGATATAGGAACCCTATGGGTGAATGAATCTTAACCACAGTTAATGAGTGTTAAAAGGGACACGTGGTAGCTTGTAGAGCCCCCTTTAACTGTGGTTAAACATAATCAACCTAAAGTTAATTTTTTTCCTAAAAAACAAGGTTAAATGGATGAATCCTAAGGGTAAGTGAATCTTAACCACAGTTAGTGAGTTTCAAGCACTTCTCTTATGAAAAGTTTGTTCAAATCTCCTTAAAATCAAAAAAAGTTTAAAAGGTCATTTCATTAAAAAAAAAATTAATTTCGGTTGACTAACTTTTGGATGGATATGGAATGTTGGATTTGCAAAAGTTTTAAAAGTTAGTAGGGCATAATACAAAATTACAAAATTTAAGGGGTATTTACAAATAGTTGGAAAGTTATGAGTTTTTTTTTACAAAAAGAAAAAACCTAAGGAAAAGTGTTTAGACTCTCAAACTGTGGTTAACGCCCCCTCTTTTCATTAATTGTGATTAAGATTTATTCACTTTTAGAGTTCATCCATCGAACCTTGGACTATTGGTGTTACCCAACTTAGTCCCACATCGACTATCCATGTCTAGCCTTGTGACTATGATGTGTATCCAACTTAGTCCCACATTGACTAAGTCATATCTAGCCTTGTGCCTATCTAATTCCTCTCACCGTAAGTCATGTCCTTTTGATGAGATGAGTTGAATTATACATTTTGTTGTCCATTGTGTGTTGGCTGTGCGTGTTGTTTATTACTTTGGCAAGAAAACCTAAACCTTTAAGCTGTCAGGTTAGGATTGAGAGGTTCCTAATTGAATCGGGTTGAGAGTTGCCTTTTCAATCTTTTAAAATGGACAACATTTGGGGATTTAGGGCACCCTTTGCAGGTCAGTACACTTAACACCGACCAGCTAACTATGCCCTCAACCCAACCCGACTAGTTATCACCCATAGCTATGAGTCAGTATTTTTTTTTTGATAATTGAGCTATGAGTCAGTATTCAGTGCAGGATGTATTTGTTCACCAACTTCAGTAATTTCATTGCCTTTTCAGAGGTGGGAAATGGGAATCATTTTTCTTGCTACTTGATACCATAATTCAATTAATTCCCTCAAAAGTATAGAACCTAAGAAAGCAGATTCCTAGGAATATGACTTTAATTGAAGAACAATCTTAACATAAAACCTAAAATTAACTCTAGTTAGGCCACATAATCGTAAACCCATGCCCCTACTCAAATGGGTTGCCTAAAGTTAAATGTAGTCAAAAGAAAAAAGGAACAACAAAGCTTTTGTTTCAAGTTGTTGCTCAAGGGCAACTTGTATCATTTCATTTGAATGAGTGGGAGAGTTGATATGTTCACTCACTAACTAGAACACGCTCTCTAATTAGACAAATACTAATCAAACTAACCAGGTTCGTGACATGTACCAAAAACAAAGAGATAGGATCACAACCAATTGCAATTGAATCTTGAATTCAATTTCATATGTGGCAAATATAGATTGGATGAGGGAAAAAGAATGGGAAATTCAAATTTTGAATTTTTTTTCTCTTCCAATCAACATCTACCACATGCAATTGAATTCTATTGCAATTGGCAGTGATCCAATCTCCAAGAAAAAATGCTTCATCCTCTTATGAGAAAGTCCATATTATATGCAGTAGGAAAGACTTGCATCATCTACCATAATATAATCTGCTCACCTATGACATTATTATATACTAGCGGGTGGCAGGTGCGATGCACGTGAGAGCGAGGGGAAGGAGTTAACCATAGTTAATAGGAGTTAAAAGGGACACGTGTTAACCCGCAGGTGTGATTGAACTCTCCCTGAGTTCAATCCCGATTGACTGTGATTCTATTCTTTAAATAGATTATAGATAGATAGGCAAATGATAGTTTGGGAATTAAAGTAAAATATTAAATTAAAGTTTTGTTTTATATTAGGGTAGTTTAGGAAATCAGAAAAATCAGGCTACACCTCCTCTCCCATTATAATAGTAAAGATAAAGATAAAGATATGGCTTTGGAATATCTTTTTTGCATGGAAAGAGGAAGACAAATAGGCATCCCCTAGTTCAATTTAATGGCCTGCAGGCCTGACATATTAAGGCAAGATTCTTCACTAGCCTCAGAATAATCACCATCTCTATTTATTATATTTTAAAAGATAGATTTTTGGTTTATTCGACTGTCATATACTTATATAATTGTATCAGCATCAAATATATTATATAAAGACCTAAATAATAGTTCTATAAAGTTTAGATAGTCGCATCAGCTTCAAATATACTATATACAGAACTATTGTAATGAAGCAGTACCAAGCACACGCGAAGGTGAAAATGGGTATGAGACGAGGTGTTCTAATTATTGGTGTGAAAAAAACAAAATGTTTTATATTGATAACTAGTCAGCCTGGCACGTGAAAGGCACGTGCAATGCTCTCCCCTTGTTGAAATCATAGGCTAATAGCTAAGGTATAAATTAGCGTTTGCATAATATATTAATAAAGGAGAGAAAAAAGAATTAGTCTAGGAATACTCCCAAAGTGTACTCCCAAATATACTCCCTAATTCTAACCACTTATCACACTCAGTTGTTTATGTGAAATCAAGGAGCAGGTTACACTTTTACGCTTTCCCGAAGAGAGCTCGAAGCAATAAGATGAAATATGAGAAATGTTAGTAGATGAAAGATGAGATGAGATGCTAGCCATAACCTCTGATATATTCTATGAAAGAGACTCATTCTGCTTATTAGAACCAACCTCTATAACGACTCCAACCCCTTCTTTTTGCACCACCACATCGGAATGCTTATCTTCTTCCTTTATATTATAGTATAAACATCTTGCATATGAGAACTTGAATTGATGCGGACGGGAGCAAAAACACTCCTCTTTGTGAACATGTCGGCTAACTGCTTCACATATGGAGTGAAAATTTCCTTTTGAGACAGCCCCAATTATTAAACGTTTTAGAGCTGATGTGGCATTAGAAAATATAAAATAAGTCAACTCAAATCTTGGCCCTCAGTAGTTAAACTGTTAGACTTATGGAGTATATTTAGGAGTACCAAGAGACCAACTCAAGAAAAAAATGTTTCTAAAAAAATTGTGTGGGCTTGAAGGGTGGTGGGCTAATCCAAAGATTAATGCACATGATCCATCTAAAAGTTAGATAAGTTCCCATTGGCATAAACTACAAATAACACCTACCTTTACCTTGCTTTTACAACTCTCTTTTTCCTTCATTTTTTGTTTGTTGTTCTGAATTGTCTAAGGAGGCTAAAGTTTACATGTTCAAAATCAGTTGAAGGGAGAATTTTTTTTTTTGACAGGTGGTTAGGCCACAACCCCAGTTAGTAGTTAGTATCTGTTCTAAGGCGGGTGGAGAGTACAATACTCTCTCTCTCAGGAATGGAACCCGGAACCTCCTTCCTAAGGAAGGGATACACCTACCACAGGGCTATTCCCAGGGTAAGGGAGAAGATTACTTATTAGCCATAACAAAGGAACCATATCAATCGAGTTAGCAACATCCAACAGTAGTTGGGTTAATAAAGGCCAGTACAGAAAATTAAGGATTCATCAGTTTCGAACATCAATGAACCACCAGGAGAGACCTCCCTTCTAAATAAGGATTTTGATTCATCAGTTTCGAACTTTGATATTAACGACCAGGAGAGAGCGACCTCACTTGTAAATAAGGAATTTGCTAGCCCCAGTCGCAAATCTTCCAAAGACGCTTCCTGTATTTTATTTTATTTTTAATCTGGAAAAGTACCAAACATCTCCATGTGTTATAGCTCCTCTTGCGTCTATGAAAATGTTTACTTAGAGTTAATGCGACCGTGGCTAAGACTCTTCTCTAAGTAAAGGCGTAACATTTAAGAGAACAATTTAAAGAGAGCCGGTAACAGAGTGCAACTTGGCTAACGGTCAAAACTAATACCCTCCAAATTAGATATCATAAACTCAAAACAAGCCTATCAGTAGTACACTTCTTAATATAGGTTCAAGGTTTAAATTCTATGTATAATTAAAAAAAAAAAAAATAGGTTCCTAATGATCCTAGAATTCCTCTGTTTGCCAAATACCCAGTGGACAAGAGGTAAAAGTAGCGCCACCAACATCTAGCTCCTTTCTTTGTCCCACTGATGCTTGCATGGCATTCCATATCGAGCATTGAACACCAAGATACCTGAGAATTGGAATTAAGCATATGAAGGAAAATATCAGTATTTGAAAAAATTAAGGTAGAAATTGACTCCAACATGTATTTATGATGAAATTTTTTTCAACAAACAGTACATCAAAGTATATATATAATTACTTCAAAGAGAGAGAGCTGCAAAGGCAGAGGATTAAAGAGAGGAGTGAGAGTGTGTGTGTGAATGAGTTTGTGTGGTGTCTTCTTTGCTCTTGCCTTCAGGTTTGGGTGCTTATGGTTCTAAAAAAAGATGGTAAATGAAGTGCTCAAATTGACACCAACTGGGAAGCTTGTATATTCCTTATACATAAGTTCTCATTACAAGTATAATCTGACAATGGCTTAGTTGAAGAATTAGGTTCCAAAGTAATATTTCGTAATCTGTAAGATTGCAACAACCTCTGATTTAGAGCAACAGAAAAGACTGTCATAAATGAATAACACACAGTAGCCTAAATGCAATTTAGATTGGTTTGAGCTTAAGAATGGGATGCTACTTGGAGTACCAAGTTTAACATTCAAATTCCAGCTTGTTCAACAGAAATGCAATTTGAAGAAATAGGAGCCAACACAAATCCAAGAAAAGCATACTTGTAT
Source organism: Tetracentron sinense (assembly GCA_015143295.1). Taxonomy (NCBI): domain Eukaryota; kingdom Viridiplantae; phylum Streptophyta; class Magnoliopsida; order Trochodendrales; family Trochodendraceae; genus Tetracentron; species Tetracentron sinense. The sequence continues at coordinate 6,683,112 of CM026569.1, forward strand.
GGATTTCTTTTGAGTAGCTAAAATACATGGCATTCCTTAAAGTTATATATTGCTTCTACCATCAATCCCTCCAGGTGCTTGACCGTTAAGAAGTCCTTCGTCAGAATTCATTTGGACCCAGCATTGATATGGATTCCAGAGGGTTCCATTTAGTCTGCAGATCCTCTAGATGGCAGGTTCAATCCAAGCTTAGTCACACAAAAAAGATAGATCGAATAAACCAACAAGCAAGTCGATCTCTATTTTACTATATATATATATAGTTGGTCGTGCCAATAGTCCTTGCATCTTTAGTACACTATACAGAGGGTAGTATATTACTTGGTAGCAACAGAGTATCATAAAAGATAAGACATTCATCTTCCACTCCCGGAAACACAATCTCCTGCTCCCTAATGCGTTTTCATTTGAATCTGAAACTTGAAAACACATTCAACAACTGGGTAAGATTCCATCTATGGACATGGTCATGCCAGAAAATAAGCATATATCTGTCAGACGAGAAACAAAATTCAGGCAACAAAAAAGAATTAGGAATAGTTTTGACAGGGCAACAAGAAAGATGTCATCTCTGGTGTACCACAAACATGGCAGATGTGTTAGGGACTTGTGATGCATCATCCTCAAGTCTAAAAGTAGGCCACATATTGAGAACTACAACTTTCATTTTCATGAGAAGGAAAGTTGTTTGGATGATACAAGGAACAAATTTATTTTGCAGCATGAAAATCCATGAAGAGACAACCACAACAACAAAATCCATGAAGAGACAACCACAACAACAAAATTTAGGAGTTTTAATTTAAAATATGTGAAAAGATTATATAATTTGCATCTCCACAAAGCATATCAATTAAAAATTAAAGTAAACCCAACATATGAGAGTTAACCACCACTAATTGCAGTCTATAATTTTTTGGTCTAGTGAATTGAAATCGCAAACCAGTAATATGTGGCCACTGTTACTCCTATTTTCCACAAATATGTGTTTCTTGTAAAGAGAAGAATAAGAAGTTGGAACCATAACCTCGAGACTTCAATTAGTTCTGAAACCAATTTCGCTTAGTTCTGAAACCATGAAAGTTTAATGCTTCGCACTAATGCTCTGCTTCTTAGTCAAATTAAAAAAGTAGTAAAATATAACTTGGGTGTAAATTGTCTTTTTCTTCCTTTTATGGATTTTTTTCTCAACAAAGAAATAAAAATCAGATATTATAATTTACTAGTATTTAAGAGCTAGGATAAAATCTTCTTTAATAACAAATAATGGCAGATCCCATCTCTACAATTCACATTTGTCATTTGCATATCTAGCAATATAAACGAAACCATGGACGTGAACTAAAATATTCGCAAACCAACACCTAGCAATGACTTTAATAGTCAAGCACAAAATTGCAATGGATGGGCCACTATACAGCAACACTGAGCAAGAGTGGATTAGCTAAACAAACAAAAGTTTTACAGTCCTCCCAAGAATGTCTACGCCCGCTGCTTCGTTGGAATCTAGATTCCAATAGCCCACCAACACCTTAATAAAATGCCTTGATCGTCTAGACGCATTTGATTCTGGATAGAACTAATTTGCCAAACAAACTACTATTGATATTGAAATAAGGAACCTACATACCAAATGTTCTTGCTTGTACATATGAAAGTATTGGACATCTAACTCTAATAAAGAGAACCCTTGCGCAGCACCCCCAAAAAATCCATAAAATGGGCATTATCCCTCAAATTCTCTACATGTACACATATTTGGGAGTGAAAACTGCTACAAGTGAGATGATTAGACAAACCCTCTATAGAAATAGGTGCCAACCCAAATCCAAGAAATGCATACCCGTGTGCGCTTGGGGCGGTGGGTGTTGAGCGTTGGGGGTAAACTGTCTCACTTACCTTGAATCGATCAGGAGCTCCAACTCCACAACCAAACTGCGAGACCTCGCTCAGGAGCTCCAACCCTTAGAAATGGTCAAATTGAGAAACCAAGAGAAAAGACTGAAATAAAAGATACACGCGAAGATGAAATTGGGTCTGAGACAAGGTGTTCTGATTATTAGTGTATTTTGCTCGATGGGGGGTGGGGGTGGGGGTGGGGGTGGAGCCTCGTCTCTGAAAAAAAGATGTTTTAAATTGATAATAGTCATCATTTTCTTGTACACAATAGGAATAAGAACATATCAAACAGGTTTTGACTTTACAGATATGGATTGGTTGGATGGCATTATGGATTAGCTTCTGCTAATTGTCTGATGCCTTCCAATATATCCATCAACAAACTACTTCCAATACCCATAAGATATAATTGACGAGACCACAGTAATTCATAATAATCGCTTATTTTTATTACAAAAAGCCAGTTCAACTTGCATACAATTTTTTTTTTTGGTGAGCTCAAAATTGAGCTCCATGGGCAAGTAGTACAGAATTTTATTTCACAAAAATATCTTCCTGATTCGAAGCCTGGTCCTGCCACACCAAGAAAGTGGAGTCCATTCTCAGTAAGGAACAGGTACTCGGACTGTAGATGGGCCAGTCTTCATGTCCTCCAGAATGAGATTCAGGAGAGCCTGAGCCATGGGACCTTCTTTGCCTACAAAAAAGCAAATTAATATTGAAAATTATCTATTGTCAAGATGCTCAAACTACATCAGTAGGATGCTTCAATTATTACTGCTGATCAAATCTAGGGTTAAGATAATTGGACCTAAGAGGAGCTTTATACAGTACTGAAAAACCCACAAACAGGTAAAAGAGTACAAAAGTATCGACTATGTGCATGCACCCGTCCATAGAATCATAAACAGGATGATGATGGGCATAGGAACTGTCACATGTGGAAAGAGTAAATTGGAACATGCAAGTAGGATGACGGATTTGAGCCAAACAACAAATTCCGATCTATGAATTTAATAAATCTTCCCTGCATATGTTCCCATGTTATCAAAATTTTAGAAGCATGACTTTCAAGTACTAGATTGGGTTCTTTTGGTGTGTGTGTGGGGTGTGGGGTGGGGGGGAGGTCAATGAGCAATAGTCCCCTCCTCAGGCCAAGGAGGGGACTATTCCTCCTTGCCCTCTCAAAGCTCCTTTGAACTGTGGTTAACAAGTTTTAACCTTGTGGTTCTTTTTTTTTTTCCTTCTAAAAATCAAGGTTAGATGCTTTAACCCTAACTCTATGTTTGGTTGCCGAGAAAATAGGTGAAAACATGGGGGAAAGAAAAAATAAAATTTTAGATTTCTAATACAATTTTAGTTGTGTTTTGTCCAATTTTTTTTTTCTTTTCCATGTTTTTACTTATTTTCTCGACAACCAAACATAGGGTAAGGGTTAGTGAATCTTAACCACAGTCAAAGGGAGTAAAAAGGGGACACGTGACACAAAAACAGGACAGTAAATCACCTCCTTGGGCCTAGGAGGTGATTATTTTCTGGGGTCAATTACCCCTCTTGACTCAGAGTCTGTCATGTTGAATCAACTCGGGAGGTTTCTCATGTTCTCAGTTAAGTTTCAAACACTGAATGCCTTTATGTATCTATGCATATTAACCCATCATAAGTTCAAGCATCAAAAAAGTTCTTACCATTGCCAATGACTTGCTCATCCCACTGCAATACGGGGGTGACGAGAACTCCACTTCCAACAAGCATCATCTCATCAGCCCTCTTCCCTTCCTCCACAGCTACATTTCCTACTCTAATTCCACTAAGTTTCCCTTCCCTCACCAGTCCATCTGCAAGAGTCAACACTCTTCTTGCCGTGCAACCACTAAGAATTTTGTCAAAGTGAGGCATAAGTAATTCCTTTTCCCTTGTAACAAATGCCACATTCATGTTAGGTCCCTCGGCAATATAACCTTCGTTGTCCAACCAAATTGCTGCATATGCACCCTTTTCTTCAGCCTCCATCTTTGACAGCACATTTGGTAGGTAATTTACACTCTTCATGGTGGCAAACTGTGGAGGTTTAATTGGGATTGATGAAGTTACAACTTTAATACCTTTACGTTCCGATGCGATTTGATCTTGGATCACTATGGCATAAAGAGCTGGTTGATGACAATTAGATGGAGATAGTTGGAAATCACCAGGTCCTGCAGAAAGCCAGTACCGAAGGGATCCTTGGCTACATTTGGATGCACTTACAGTTTGTAAAAGGATGCTTCTTAAGCTTTCCCTATCAAAAGGGTGGCAAATTTTTGCCGAGGATGCAGACTTTAGGAAGCGGTCAATGTGTTGATCCAACTCGTAGAGATATCTGGGATGTCATAAAATTGAAGGAAACTTGATCAGTAATTGACCTGATAACCGGTTACTGAGGAAAAGAAGAAAAAAGGGACAGTATTCTTATAACCGGATTTACAATACCCAAAGTTCAATACCATGAACAATTAACTAAATTCGGAAAAGTCATCGAAGTGAGTTAACTCAGACACTCGATTGTCTTGAATAATGCGTGAAATGAGAAGTCATTAGAATATTTAAGAAATCAGCAAGGAAACTAGAAAAAAAAAAAGAGGAGACAAATGTAGAAAGAACCCTTTTAGCTTAAACACTTGTCACAAGAAATGCAGTAACAGAAATGCCCCAGAACTTTCTATAGAACCATTTTACGTTTATAGAACTTGAATTGTAGACAAGGATACAATGAGACTCAGTTTAATAAACCTGAGTCGATAGCATTTTCAAAATGCACCGATGAGTCTCGAGAGATTATTGTAGAATCAATTAATTCAAAACTAACAGTGCTAACTCGGCTGACTTCAGACCTGACTATTATAAGTGTTTTTAGTGGATCTATTTTCCTGGCCATACTATCCTAAGAAGCTCCTTATATGCCTCATCTAGAAAGTAGACATGCTTGACCATGAACAAGCACACAGAACAATTTCCTTCTGCTATTCTGCATAAATCACTATATTACCCAAGAAATAAAGAAAATCTAAAAGTTTCTGATAGGTAATATACACAACATTATTCTCTGGAGAAATGCAATAGAAAAGGTTTAATTCTAATCAATTGAGAGATTGTGAAGACTTCATATACTTTTTGATGGAGATACTTAAAATTAACCGCAGTATACGAACTTCCACGACTCTGATTTAAAGATTAAAAACACAATACCATTCAGACTGAAATCCTAGCTTTGCACCTTAAAATCATTGAGACGAGCATATATTCAAATTGTCAACATCATGCAATAAAAGACTAGAGAATCTGGCATGCTACCACATCTGTAAAGTGAAACGCCTAATATTGATAGATATTCTATCTATGATACGTTAAAAAGACTGCCCCGGTGTCTTACAACATCCTTTGATGTTAGGCATGACAGTTGAGAAGCATTGAATAAGTTCAACAACAACTTTTTTGAAAGGAGAATTCAGTTTATGTAGGTACAATTGTTGGGTATTTGGGCTAAATTATCACCATCAATAACAAATGCATTTTAGAATCCACAATTTCTTACCCATCCATTATTCCCGCAGTATCAAAAACTCCGTGCCCTCTATGGACCATGTGATCATCTATGGGGATCACCATCATTGCAGGATCGGTCGTGATTCCACCAAAAACGCTGGAGTACATAGCCAGAAACTGCTGCTTCCCCTGTCTGTTTTCTCTGTTTGCTGCCAGCCTTTGAACAACCTGAGCACCCATCAAGTTAGCATTATTTCTCGACAAATCATCACCAACTCCTAAAATCTATATACAATTACAATGTGATACAACAGCATATACATTTTAGCTATAAAATAAAAATTCAAGTTACACTAGACATCACTAGAGCAATCATTTCTATCCAAATTGCTAAGCTATGGCCAGGAAGTCCAAAACCTCTGTATCAATCGAAAGAACTGAATCCACCTAGCTTATTGTCTTAAGTCCTACCATATGAAATGGCCCCCACCTGCAATTCAATGCTCTAAGAGCATTGTCTCAGTGGTCTTGACCCTAATGGGGTCTAAGTAGCAAAATCCTAATTGAAAGGATAAAGAAAGGATAAAGCTTCTGAGACCCCCTTAGGGCCGAGACCATGCTCTAAGAGCATGAGATTTCAGGTGGGGCCTACATGTGAAATGGGCCCCACCTGAAATTCAATGCTCTAAGAGCATGGTCTCGGTGGTCTTGGCCCTGATGGGGTCTCAGTAGCAAAGTCCTAACTGAAAATCCATTTGCTTTGTATCACTTCCTACTTTAATTTTCTTATGGAAACAAAATACACCCATCAAGAAATCTACTCTACATGTAAAAGTATTGTTGAAGTATATCTGAATTTTTAAAAATGAGAAAGATATATAAAGCAAACCTCTGCGCAAGACAATAGAGGAACATCGCATTTCTGGGTACAATCTGCTAAATCAAAATTTCATATTAGTATTTAAAAACAAAACTATAAAATAACGAAGAGAAATTCATTAGCTTGCTCCATGTTTTCACGAAAAATTGAAATCTCCATCGGAAAGAATTAAACTTTCAGTAATTACCCAAAAAAATTCAAATTTTTTTTTCTAATTCATGAAAATTTTAAATTTGTAGTACCCTCCAAAGGTCACAGTGGGAGACGAAAAAATATATATTTTCAATATATTTCTCTGTTTTGCTGATGAGTTCAATATACCCATCAAGGAAAAACTTCAATGAGAAAAAAATATATATTAAATTTAAAAAAAAAAAACTAGATTTCGCCCCCCCAAAAAAAAAAAAAAAAAAAACCTCACCAGCCAAAGATTCTGTTTGTTGAGAATAAACCCTACTTTCCTTCAACGATCTTCTCTCGATCCTCAGTCTAAAACATCGATTCCCAACTCCTTGAAACGAGAGATTTCGAGAGACAGCAGCCGAATCAGGTGAGTAATCTACAATTTTCGCGGCGAAATACGAATTATCTGATATGGGTTTCTGGAGAGCTGACAGAGAATCCATGAGAGCAAAAGGAGAACGAGTTCTGAAGAACACAGAAACCAAAGCTCTTTCCTTCGCAGCCGAATACAAAGAAGGTGGTGATTTTGATTCCCCCTCCAGTGATGAGTGGAATTTTGCCGGCCAATAGTCAACTACGCGACAAAATTCATTTTTTTAAAGGAGCCAAATCATCTACGGTGATAACCGGATTTGGCAAATCCGGTTATCACCCCTAGAGGTCGCCACGTGTCTCCTTTGACACCCCTTAACCGTGGGTAAGATTCACCCACCCCTAAGGTTCACCTACTCATCCTTGGTTTTTTTTTTAAATGTTAATTCTTTTTTTAAAATTTAAAAACTTTTTTAGAGTTTTTTAAATATCAAAAACAGTTTTTTTATTTTTTTAAAAAAAATTAATATTTAAAAAAAAAACAAGGATGGGGCGGTGAACCTTACCCACGGTTAAGGGGTGTCAAAGGAGACACGTGGCAACCTCTAGGGGTGATAACCGGATTTGCCAAATCTGGTAGAGGATTTGACTCCTTTTTTTAAATAGGAGAAATTATAATATATTTATAATTATCCATTAACATTATCCATTGTGATTTCATCCTTACATCGGTGAACTTATAATTTGAGTTCAACAAATTTGCTTTAGGGTTCATGAACCAGTTATAAAACTTATTTTTTTAAAAAAATATATATTTATAATATATTTATTTACATTGATAAAATATATATGTATTAATATTATATAAGTGAATCAAGCCACCGATTCAAACTAAAAAACTTAAGCGAACCGAGAAACAAACTGCCTCATCTTATCCTAGCGAATCGGGTTTCACTCTATGATGGTGAATTACAAATTGCAAACCCGAATTCAAACCGAGCAAACCAACGGACCAGGTAAGCATCTAATGATTTGATGTGCCAATTGAGAATTGATGCATGCTAACATTCTCTTTTCTACATGATCATGTGCTATGTAATTCACATAACTACATTCTCTTTTCTACATGATCATGTGCTATGTAATTCACATAACTTGTTGATCAGGCTACCTACAAGACAGGATCACAACCAATTGCATTCGAACTCAAGAGAATTCAATTGCATATGTTGCACTCTTAGATTTGGTTGATGAAAAAAGTGAGAAATTTAAATTTTGAATTTGTTCTAGTTCAATTAACATGCGTCACATATGCAATTAAATTCTCTTGAATTCAATTGCAATTGCTTGTTATCTTATCTCATCGCCTTTTTATTATACTATTTCACAAATGGATAATGTTAATGGATGATGTAGACAATGACGATAATTGATGATAGTTGCAACAAGCAGTCCAGCTAAGGAGCCATGCATTTGAGACTTTAAGTATCTTTGACAATCATGGAATATAATAAGCCCTACTCACATAGAGTATGTTATCGTTTCAAAATTCGAGCATTTATATTATTATTATACGTGAGAGAGCATTTCTATGGATGTTATATATGTCTTCATCTTGCCCTGATGAGGGGACTATTGCTCTGTTCAATAATACGCGATAAAGAAATACTTGCCTTAGAAAAACTCTACACTTTTCTAAAGAAGTTGTTTTCTAAAAGGAAATGAAAACGATCCGCACGGTCATCTTTCAAGCTTATCGTGCGATCCCATTGGTCTACTTCCTCCCCTTTAACATTTACTAATTGCAGTTACAATTCACTCACCCCTAAGATTCATTCATCCAATATTTGTTTGAAAAAAGAAACAAAAGTTATTAAACATAATTCAATTAAGCTTAACCATATTGCGGTCAGCTAGGAAACAGAAAGGGAAATGAAAACGAACCGCACGGTCAACTTCCAAGCTTATCTCACGATCCCATTGGTTCACTTCCTCCTCTTTAACATTCACTAACTTTGGTTAAGATTCACTCACTCCTAAGGTTCATTCATCCAACCTTAGTTTTGGAGAAAAAATAAAAAAAATATTAAACATAATTTAATTAAGCTTAACCACACTGCGGTCAGTTAGAAAACATCAATGAGAAAAAAATATATTAAATTTATCAACAAAAAAACCAGATTTCGCCCCCAAACCTCACCAGCCAAAGATTCTGTTTGTTGAGAATAAACCCTACTTTCCTTCAACGATCTTCTCTCGATCCTCAGTCTAAAAGATCGATTCCCAACTCCTTGAAACGAGAGATTTCGAGAGACAGCAGCCGAATCAGGTGAGTAACCTACAATTTTTGCGGCGAAATACGAATTATCTGATATGGGTTTCTGGAGAGCTGACAGAGAATGCATGAGAGCAAAAGGAAAACAAGTTCTGAAGAACACAGAAACCAAGCTCTTTCCTTGAGAAGGTGGTGATTTTGATTCCCCCTAGTGGAATTTGGCCAATGTTCAACTATACGACAAAATTCTTTTTTTTTAAGGAGCCAAATCATCTACGGTGATAACCGGATTTGGCAAATCCGGTTATCACCCCTAGAGATAGCCACATGTCTCCTTTGACAACCCTTAACCGTGGGTAAGATTCACCCACCCCTAAGGTTCACCCACCCATCCTTGGTTTTTTTTAAATATTAATTCTTTTTTTAAAAATTAAAAAACTGTTTTTAGAGTTTTTTAAATATTGAAAATAGTTTTTTATTTTTTAAAAAATAATTAATATTTTTTTTAAAAAACCAAGGATGGGTGGGTGAACCCTAGGGTTGTGTTCGTTTGGAGGGTAAATGGGTGGGAGAAAGTAAAGTAAAGTGAAGTAAAGTAAAGTAAAGTAAAAGGAAAGTATAAATTTTTCCAAGATTACCCCTTGTTCTTTTAAGGAATATAATTATGTAAAATGATAAAATGAGAATAGTTGGGTTTTTACTTCACTTTCTCTCACAATTCCTTCAAAAAGATGGAATAAATTTTGGGTGAAAGTGAGAGACACAGCCTAGGGGTGGGTGAACCTTACCCACGGTTAAGGGGTGTCAAAGGAGACACGTGGTGACCTCTAGGGGTGATAACCAGATTTGCCAAATCCAGTTATCACCGTGGAGGATTTGTGGGACCCATAGTTCTTAGGGCCCATTGCGTCCATCTAAATCGCGTAAAGGATAACCCTAAGTAACCAGAGCGTAGAGCAGGTGCAGGAGCGAGAGCGTCAAATTTCAATTTAGGATAGGGTCGGGAGCACCTCTGGAGCGCCGTTATATATAAATAAAATATATATTGATGTTATTGAAAATTACTTGTAAATGTAAATATATATCTTTTTTAGTTTTTTAAACTCTAAGAGAAAATTGATAAAATCATTCATAATTCAATTTTTTTCATTACAACAAACAAGGTACTATTGAATTATTAAATGTATCAATCTAAATTCAATTACAAGATCACTAATAATTAAATCTTATATGAATCTTGTATCCTACAAAGAAAAATGACAAAATATACTTTATTTCACATGAAAAATTAGGATAAAAATAAACTTTACACAAAAACCGCACCTTTAGGTGAGATCGAGGTTTACAAAAGTTGAAATCGAGCTCCCGATGTGAAAGCGAGGTTTGAGAGCGGGTAGCAGGTTAGGAGGTTTGGGCTACTAAGGGATAACCGACTACCCAAACCCAATAATTTTGATTTGACGAATTTTTTGTCTAAGTTGATGAATTTGTTCTTATAAGATTGGCGAACTTATAATTTGAGTTCAACAAATTTGTTTTAGGGTTCACGAACCAATTATAAAACTTATTTTTTAAAAAAATAAATATTTATAATATATTTATTTACATTGATAAAATATATATGTATTAATATTATATAAGTGAATCAAGCCAATGATTCAAACTAAAAATCTTAAGCGAACCGAGAAACGAACTGCCTCATCCTACCCTAGCGAATCGGGTTTCACTCTATGATGGTAAATTGCAAATTGCAAACCCGAATTCAAACCGAGCAAACCAACGGATCAGGTAAGCATCTAATGATTTGATATGCCAATTGAGAATTGATGCATGCTAACATTCTCTTTTCTACATGATCATGTGCTATGTAATTCACATAACTCGTTGATCAGGCTACCTACAAGATAGGATCACAACCAATTGCATTCGAATTCAAGAGAATTCAATTGCATATGTTGCACGCTTAGATTTGGTTGATGAAAAAAGTGAGAAATTTAAAATTTGAATTTGTTCTCGTTCAATTAACATGCGTCACATATGCAATTAAAATCTTTTGAATTCAATTGTAATTGCGTTGCCTTTTTATTATACTATTTCACGAATGGATAATGTTAATGGATGACGTGGACAATGACAATAATTGATAATGGTTGCAACAAGCGGTCCAGCTAATGAGCTATGCATTTGAGACTTCAAGTATCTTTGACAATTGTGGAATATAATAAGCCCTACTCACATAGAGTATGTTATCGTTTCAAAATTCGAGCATTTATACTTGTGAGGGGAAATTACCGAAAAGGACACGCGTCAGCAACAGCCCCTCCCCACGCTCTGGTTTACCGGTAGAAGATTGGAATGGAGGGTGTGGCACCCTGACCTGTACTCCGATGGTAAAGTCAGTAGGTGTAGAAGATGATGAACAGTAAGAAAATGCAGAGAATTTGCGGGTCTTAGCTCTTAAAAAATCCGTCCCTTCACACTGTTTTTCACAGGTTCTTATAGGCCCCTTCTGCCATGGCCATAGGCACCCATGGATGACCATGCACACCTCAAATCTCTGATGTGTACTTCAGTAATCATTTTAGATAGATCTCCCGGTCATTCGTACTGCACTCGTATCTGCATATAAAAGAGAGCAGGCATAGAGTAGGAACTCGTCCGAGGTGACTAGCATTAAATGGCATTTAATGCTGTATTTAATGTCAAGACAGTGTTTCCCACCTACCATCGTAGAGGTAGGATCAGTCCCAAGCGACTGGGCAATAGCACCGGATCTCATTACGTGTTGGAGTACGGGGTCGTTGACAATAAAACGACGGGTACGTTGTCAGAATGAAGACGTGATCGTCGTCTATGAGATAACGGGGTCGTCGTTCGGTGGACAACGTTCTCGTCGTCCATATGACAACGGGCCCGTCGTCGAAGAGACGACGGAAATGAGCTCAAACGATAACACCACACCGAGGACGAGCTCGTTACTACCATACTTGGGGTTTTACAAAATTTACCCATTATAAATTGCCCCTTTATGATACTTTGAACGTGGTTCAGAGTGTCATAAATATAGCGAAACGACGGAGGAGAAGATACTGCTAACCTCAGAATGACGATAGGTCACGTATTCTGCACGCGAAGACGTAGCGTCGTGCCAGCTGTATTGCGCGTGCCGAAACGTCAGACCTCATAAATGTTTGGCAGACTGTCATTATTATCTTTCAGACGCTTCGTTTTACCCGACGGTTACTTAACTCGGTCAGAAGACCATCTTGCCCTTCACGTTGTCTGCATGCGTGGACACGCGTACGGTATAGATCGAGGTCATTATCGTCCTTCGAGTTATGGACTGGTCTATAAGTACTGAAGGTCTGGTACTTCATCTTCTTCGTTTGAATTCTTGCGTTCTGCTACTCTGCCGGAAATTCTTCTCACTGACGGTCTGCTGCTCTGCCCTTCTCTCTTCTCTTGCTGTGCTCCTTGCTTCCTAGATACAGTTTTTGGTAAGATTCTCCTCTTTTTCTTTTGTTCTGTGGTCGTTTCCCTATATTTTTTTTTTTGCTACTTGTTTGCCACCATGTCTGCCGAAGTTGTTAGAATAGATAGTGCCGAAGAAGCAAGTTGCTCAGGCAGTGCCCCTCACGGTGTTATCACCAGCGTTTCCAAACCCAAAACCAAAACAGTTGTCACATACGCTCTTGACCATTACAGAGCCCTTTTCCAAATTCTCCCTCATGTCCACATTCATTTTAAGGAAGAAGACGTTCTTCCAGACCACCGTTCTTCCTGCACTATCATCTACCTCGCCCAGTTCGAGGCTGAACTTCGATTTCCCTTATCCCCCATTACGGACTCCGCCCTTCAAGTTGCCCCGGGGCAAATGCACCCGAAGTTCTACAAATACATGTCTCTGATGGACAAGTTCAACAGAGATGGGTACAACGTAGAGGCCAGGCACGTCTTCCACTTCCGTCATGTCGTGAAATGTCCGGGGGTTGATGAGGAGGGAAAGAAAACGTACTTCACCTGGAGGCAAAAACCCAGGATCCCCGATATCATCACACACCTCCCTGATGTGGAACGGGACTGGAAGGAGATGCCTTTCGTGGTCTCCGGAGCTTGGAGGGCAGAGACTGCCCGTCCTGTTCCCCACGAATTTACTTCAGGTCTGTTACTTTTGAATCGTTCTCCGTTGTCTGTTCTGGAAACGTATTCCTGTTACATGGCTAATAACGCTTCGCTCTTTCTGCAGATATTTCTAAGCCACATTTTTCTGAACTTTCCGCGGAAGAAGAGTACACGCTTCGGAAAGTTCGCATCGATAAAGGGGACGATTACGTCACCTGGACGCCGTCCTCTGCTCAAGAGACAGGGTCCGCTGTAAAGGCAGGGACCTTACCTAGAAAGCCACGCCGACCAGCTCATCCACCGCCTCAGAGACCGCTCGGGCCGACAGCTTTCCTTGACGAGGAGATAGAGGAAGACATGGCTGACCAACTTCCCTTACCACAGCGATCCTCACAGGCTCCGACGCTGACTCGTCCTCCCCGCCCTTCTCGTCCCTCCCGTATATTCGCGGCGGATAAGAAGACGGAGAAAAGAGAGAGGGAAGAAGCTCTCAAAGCCCTGAAGGCAAAAAAAGCTCGGCGAGAGGCGGAGCACGACCAGAGGGTTCGAGAACGGGAGTCCGTCGGGGTGTCATCTACTCAAGCTGCAACATTCGGCGAGGGGAGTGGTATCCCCACGGAGGAGCCTCCAATCGTTAGCACCGGCCCTCCCGTGGCTATCGTAGCTGCTCCGTCTACTGTGGCAGATACGGCTGCTGTTGCTCCTCCCAACTCTACTGCCCCTGTGGTTGTCCCGGCCTCTACTTCCTCACCAGCCGCAAACGTGGCTTCGTCTTCCGCTTCCCCGTCTTCTGTTCCTCCATCTCCTGCCCCTCCTCGAGAGAGGACTACCATGGGGGGGGCCCGCCGAGCTATGGAATCCCGTCTTCCCCCAAGGATATGCTCGTCCTACCGTCGTATATTCGGCGATGGAGCACGACTCCGTTGCCACAGCGATGATGTTGGCGATGAGACTCCCAGCGGATATAGCCGCAACGAGAGACATGCACTCGATGGGGATGTTCAGTGCCGCGAGCCGAGCTGTTGCCACGGTACGTTTTTTTTTTTTTTTTTTAATACCATCTCTCTCTTTCCCCCTTTCTTTGTTTTAGCTGGGCAACATGCTCGCCGGGATGTACGAAATCACCGCCGAAAATAGGCGTAATGCCAATGCGCTGAGGGACAAAGTCCTCGACCTGGAGAAGAGGGGGGCCGAGGACGTGAAACGGCTGAACCACGAGTTAATGTCCGTTAGCGCTAACCTGCGGTCTGCTAAATGCACGATTGCCACGGCCGTGAAACAACGGGACAAAGCTCGGGACGAAGCCCGTAAGGCGATGGAGGGAGAGAAGGCGGCGGTGGAACAGGCCGAGAGATCCGTCCTTCAGATCAGGGAGATGGACGAGATCGTGAACACTCTCCGTCAACGGCTAGAGGCGACTGAAGCCGAGAAGGCAGCATTGGCCAAACAGCTTGAGGAGGCCGCGGCCATGAGGGACAAGGAGGTTGAAGCCGCCAAGGAGGCTTTAACGGAGTCTCTCCGAGCCCACTTCCAGACAAAGATGGAACGGCTGATAGCCGAAGATCGGGTCGAGATGGAGAGGGAGCTGATGAACGAGCTCCAAGAAACGGGACGACTGGTAGAGTCTCCCCAGCAATCGAAGGACGAGGCCACTCGTTCTGAGGCTGTGGGTACGGAGTTCCCGCTCGGTGAAGAGCTCGAGCTACAAGGAGGGGGGCAACCCCCGTCACCTATTGGACCATCTTCCGTTCTCCTCGAGGCTTCAGCTGAAACTGCTTCTGCCGATCCCGCTGTTGCTGCTGACAACGTTCCGATCGTTCCCGATGACGCTGTCGTAGTTGTTGAAGTTGGCGAAGATTGACCTTTCCTCCTTCCTATCCCCTTCTTTTCATGTTTTGCTTTGGATGTACTCTTGGCAATTCGGATGTTCGACTCCTGTTAGTAAATTTTATATATATCTCCATTTGTGGTCACCGTGTAGCAACCGATCGATCCGGAATAGGCATCTCGTTCAAATAAGACAAATAACATATAATTAACTCGTGATTGGATACCCCTCTCATAACGAATATAATTCACTATATTACTCTAATAAGGGGTTGTCAAAGACGCGGATTAACACTACGGACGTACTTCGACAAATTGTCCATTTCATAAAGACGAACTTGTGGTAACTCGTGGTGGGACACCATGCTCAGAGGACATTCCATTAGTATAAGCCACCAGTATGCTCAGATGCCAATTCCTTTGTATGAGCCACCTGTGTCCCGTGGTGAGTACCATGTTCGTGTGAAATGCACCCGCTGTGGTAACTCATGGTGGGACACCATGCTCAGAGGACATTCCATTAGTATAAGCCACCAGTATGCTAAGATGGCAATTCCTTTGTATGAGCCACCTGTGTCCCGTGGTGAATACCCTTCGTGTGAAATGCACCTGCTGTGGTAACACATCTATGACATTTTACCAAGTACTGGATATGTAAATAAAAACGATTGATCACATGCTCCCAGCAAATGCTCATAACGCACAACTTTATTGGAAAAATTGCTTTAAATTCATGACGTTCCACGACTTATGAATTACATTACCTTGTAGGTCTTTAAGGTAGTACACACCGGGGCTCCCGACACGGTCCACGATGTATGGCCCTTCCCAGTTGGGACCCAGCTTTCCGCTATTGACTTCTCGTGTATTTTGGAAGACTTTTCGAAGAACGAGATCTCCGACTTGAAGAATCTTTTTCCGTACTTTCTTGTTGTATGCATTTCGTAACTGTTGCTGATACCGTTTCATCTGGATACTAGCATCTTCCCGCTTTTCTTCCAGCAAGTCCAAATGAATAGCCATTAATTCGACGTTTTTGTCTTCCTCTCCGTGCTTCTTTCGGGAACGTGTTGTTGGCAGGCAGACTTCGGTGGGAATAACAGCCTCCGTCCCGTATGCCTAAGAGAACGGGGTCTCGTTCGTAGGGCTCCGCGGTGTTGTCCTGTATCCCCACAACGCATTATGTAACTCGCTGGTCCACTTTCCCTTGGAATCTTCCAGTCTTCTTTTGAGGGCATTCAAAATGTTCTTGTTAGCTGCTTCGGCAAGGCATTCAAAATGTTCTCGGCAAAAGTCGGCAATGAGTTTTCCTGTGAACTGCTTCCCGTTATCAGAAATGATGGACTACGGAATGCCGAATCTACAGACAATATGTTCCCATAAGAACTTCTTCACTTCTTGTTCTCTAATACGCGCAAGTGGAACAGCCTCGATCCACCGGGAGAAGTAATCCATGGCTACCAGCAGAAAAGTTAGATTACCGGGAGCCTTAGGAAAGGGTCCTACGATATCAAGTCCCCAGCGAGCGAAAGGCCAAGGTTGAGATACGATGTTGAGTTCCTGAGCGGGGGCATGAATTAATTTCGCATGACGCTGACACTGACTGCATTTTTGTACGTACTTTTGTGCGTCAGCTTGCATGTATGGCCAAAAATATCCTTGCCCCAGAGCACGATGAGCGATAGTCCGTCCTCCCGAATGGATGCCGCAAATCCCTTCGTGGAGCTCGGCTAAGATCTTCTCTATGTCTTCAGGATGCACGCATCTCAAAAGGGATCCTCCAAAGGATTTACGGTACAGTTCCCCATCCACAAGGGTATAACGGGGAGCTTTATATTGTATTCGTCTTGCTTCCTTTGTGTCGGAGGGGAGAATTCCATTCTTCAAATAAGTTATTATGCCCGTCATCCAGCTTGGCACTTGATTCACGGATAACACCGTGCGTTGTGTTTGCAGTTCAATGGAGGGGTATTCCTTATACTCCATGAGGATTGTCTTGGATTCATCAGTTTGCATCATCGAGGCGAGGTATGCCAATGCATCAGCATGTCTGTTATCGTCCCTTCGGACATGTTTAATCTCGATGACATCAAAGGCCTTTCGCTGTTCTTGTAAAAGTGCAGCGTAGCGTCTCATCCGTTCATCTCGACATTCATAGATACCGTTGACTTGGTTCACCACGAGCTGTGAATCACAGAACACTCTGAGTTTAGAAATTCTCAACTCTCGTGCGCTTTGCAACCCAAGTATTAACGCTTCATATTCAGCTTCATTATTGGAGGCAGCATAACCGAGACGCGTCAGCTTTTGTACTTTAACATGATCTGGGCTGACAAGAACAGCACCAAGTCCCGAACCGCTGACATTAGACGACCCATCTACGTACAAGACCCAGTCGCACCACATCGTCAGTTTGGTTCCATCTCCCGCCTCGTCTTCCACAACGGTATCCACCTCCGCATCGTCTGGGAGCTCATGACGGTCGGGCTCCACTGAAGTTTCAGCCTCCTCCACGGGGAAATCGGCCAGGAAGTTTGCAACGGCCTGTCCTTTCTCTGCGGTTCGGGCCTGATATTGGATATTGAACTCGCTGAGTGCCACTGCCCACTTTGACATACGTCCCGCAGTTTCAGGTCGCCCCAGCACAATTTTCAAAGGGTACGTAGTGATGACGACGATGGTATGTGCCTGAAAATAAGGACGTAACTTTTCAGCAGAAAAGACAAGAGCTAGGCATACCTTTTCCATTTTGCTATAGTTGGATTCTGCCTTGTGGAATGTTTTGCTGAAGAAATAAATAGGCTTCTCAACGCCGTTGTGACTTCTGAGCAGCACGGACCCAATGGCTCGTTCCGAAACGGAGAGGTAGAGGTACAACACTTCACCAGGTTCAGGTACGGAGAGGATTGGAGCAGAGCCTAGATACGTCTTCAAGGCGGCGAAAGATCGGGAACACTCTTCTGTCCACCTGAAAACGGAATCCTTCCTCAATAACTCGAACAGAGGTCTACAACGGTCAGAAGACTTCGATATAAACCGGTTAAGAGCAGCGATACGTCCTGTCAGTTTTTGAACTTCTTTCCTTGTCTTCGGTTCCGGCATATCTATCAGAACACGGATTTGCGTGGGATTTGCTTCGATGCCCCGTTGACTGACGAGGTAACCAAGGAATTTGCCCGAGGTGACGCTGAATATACATTTATCAGGATTTAACTTCAGATTGAAAGTGCGTAAAATAGAAAACGGCTCCGCCAAGTCAGCTACAAGAGAGACCCGAGTTCGGCTTTTCACAACGATATCGTCAATGTACACCTCCACCGATTTACCAAGCAAGGATCCAAACATCAGATTCATTAACCGTTGATAAGTGGCCCCGACATTCTTCAGGTCAAAGGGCATGACCCGGTAACAGAATAGGCCACGCTCCGTTATGAAGGCCGTCTTCTCTTGATCGTCCTCAGCTAAGAGGATTTGATTGTAACCCGAATACCCGTCCATGAAGGACAACATCTCGTGACCCGCGGTGGCAGTGATAAGTCTATCGATTCTGGGAACTGGGAAGAAGTCTTTCGGACAAGCTTTGTTAACATTAGTGAAATCAATACAGACTCTGACTTTCCCGTTCTTCTTCGAAACAGCTATTACATTGGCTATCCACTCTGGATATTGGACCTCACGAATAAACCCGTGCTGAATTAACTTATCAATCTCTTCATTGACGGCCTCATGGTATGCCGGAGCAAGTCTACGAGGCTTCTGTTTAACCGGATTGACTACGGGATCAACGTTGAGATGGTGACAGATGATTTCAGGATTGATACCCGTCATGTCCTCGTGGGACCAAGCAAAAACATCAAGATTCCTCCTCAGAAAATTTATCAACTCCTGCTCTTCGTCTGTTGTCAAACAGGTCCCAATTTGTAGCGTCCTTGGCTCGTTCTTCGTCCCAAGGTTGACAAGCTTCGTGTGTTCAACAGAGTGGTTCGTCAACGATTCACCTAAGTTCTTCTCTTCCACGGACCTGATCTGTAATTGCTATTTGAGTGGGTCGGGTGAGGCATAATCACACTTCTGTGATGCCAGCTGGTCTCCTCGTATTTCACTTGGTCCGTCCGGAGTAGGAAATTTCAGTACCTGATAATAAGAAGACGGAACAGCTCTCATTTCATGAGTCCACTATTGCCCCAAGATGGCATTGTATGGGGACGGCGCGTCGACAATGGAGAACCGAGTGGACAGGATGATAGGTCCAGCTTTGACCGGTAGGATGACTTCTCCTACGGGTTGCATCGAGCTTCTGTCGAATCCTATCAAGGGGGTCTGTGCAGGGACGAGAACTGCCGGGTTCAACCCTATCTTTGTGAAAGCATGGAGATACAGAATATCTGCCCCACTTCCAGGGTCAACGAGCACTCGCTTGATGTCAAAATTGCCAATTCGCATAGTCAAGACAAGAGCATCGTAGTGAGGCCTGACCACAGTTGTCATGTCCTGATCAGTGAACGATAGGGCCTGCTCGATTTCCCTCGTTGTCGATCGCACCTGACAAACTTTTGCCACGTGTGATAACTTCCTTGCCTTCGCTCGGAACTGCTGCTCAATATCTACTTCCGGTACCCGAGCGCGATGGATGACATTTATGACTCCCTTCAGAGCTTCTCCGCCTGGGCCCATATGACCAGATGGCTCTCCCTCATGAGATCGAGTGGATGGATCCGTAATACGCCCTTCTCCTCTTCCAGAATCCACATATTCTCCCAGATAGCCTTCACGGACTAATCTTTCCAGATATTCTCTCAGGATGCGACAACGATTTGTAAGGTGCCCGTGACACTTGTGATACTGACAATACTCATGCGCCCTGGGTCCCGAGGTGACATCACGAACGGTCCGTGCAGGCCATTCGAAGTATGGTTTGTCTTCCATCGTCTTCATAATCGTCGCCGGGCTCGCTGTGAAGTTGACTTGACCAGCGCGAGATACAAAAGGACGTCTTTCTGTTGTCTGATTCTCCCTTTCCTTGTTATACCCGGGTCCCTCTTGTCTCTGATAGGCACGGTCGTCCTGCCGTTGGGAGTTGGGACGTAGATCCGTCCTTCTTGATGAGTCTAAATCTTGGAGGACTCCCAACGAGTGTCGGTTCGGTTCTCCCCGTCGTTCAACGTACACCACTTTTTCTTGTCGTGTGTGCCACCGTGGTTCCTCGTCGCTGGAAGATGATTCATACTTTGGTCTCTTCCCTCTCTTCGAGGAGGGTCTGCTTCCCCACTCCACAACATCTACCCCTCGTGCTCTGGGTCTCGTCGTTGCTGTAATATCGTCCTCCATCCTCACGTACTTAGAGGCACGGACTATCAGTTCGTCCATCTTGATTGGACAATCAAGGGCAAGAGATTCGTAGAGCTTAGAATTCTTGGGTATAGCATTCTTGAAGGCCGCTATGCAAGTGCAGTCTTCGATCTTATCGATATTATAGACTTCATCGGTAAACCGTTGAATAAAGTCTCTAAGGGGTTCCGCCGACTTCATTCGCATGGCGAAGAGTGAATCTGCGCCTGCTTTCTTCTTCTTGTTAATGATGTACTGGTCAATGAAAACTGACCTGAGATCAGCCATACACTTGATCGACCCAGCGGGTAGATTACGGAACCATCTCGCAACCGCTCCAGTCAAGCTACTAGGGAAGGCTTTACAGAGGAGATTATCATCCGGATTACGGACAGCCATAACATTCTTGAAGTCAGTCAGGTGGTCTATAGGATCTCTCCTCCCATCGAACTTAACAAAATTTGGTACCACGAATTTTGACGGGGTATATGATTCGACGATCTCCTTGGAAAAAAGGGACGTCTCCTCCTCGTCTTTGTACTTCTGAGCGTATTGATCGAGAGAGGCCCCGCTCGTCGCTCCTCTGACTCGAGCATTGATCAGGGCTTCCACGTCCTTGAGGGTTAAGCCTGTCTTCAACCCGTCGTTGCTGACACGGAGATCTCGTTGTTCAGCATGAGCACCAAGAGAACGAGGATAGGTAGTCTCGTCGGTAGAAGGAGTGAGAGTGAATCTTCTCTCCAGATTCTCTGGTGCAGACGGCGAAATCGGGATTTTTACTTTGGGGGGAGGGGAAGAAGGGAAATTGAGTTTACGAGCCGCAGAGCCCCCTTTAGGAGATTCGTCATCGATCTCCAAGTTACCATGCTCCAAAGCATCAAGCCGCTCCTGCAGCGACTGCTGCTGGCTGACTATCTGGGCCAGAGTGGCCTGTTGTTGTTGTAATAGTAACAGGATGGGATCAGGTATGGTCATGGGTCTTTCTGGTTGTCCAGAAGATTGGTCTGATGCGAACGTTTGCGTGGCGGAAGGGGTGCAGGGAATGGCTTGAGGGGGCTGGTTTTCGACGATAGACTGAGGAGTTTGGTCTGCCATGCTGACCGGGAGAGGTGGTGTGAGCAAAGGGTGGGTTCAGCTAGAAATTCCCACAGACGGCGCCAATTTTGTGAGGGGAAATTACCGAAAAGGACACGCGTCAGCAACATCCCCTCCCCACGCTCTGGTTTACCGGTAGAAGGTTGGAATGGAGGGTGTGGCACCCTGACCTGTACTCCGATGGTAAAGTCAGTAGGTGTAGAAGATGATGAACAGTAAGAAAATGCAGAGAATTTGCGGGTCTTAGCTCTTAAAAAATCCGTCCCTTCACACTGTTTTTCACAGGTTCTTATAGGCCCCTTCTGCCATGGCCATAGGCACCCATGGATGACCATGCACACCTCAAATCTCTGATGTGTACTTCAGTAATCATTTTAGATAGATCTCCCGGTCATTCGTACTGCACGCGTATCTGCATATAAAAGAGAGCAGGCATAGAGTAGGAACTCGTCCGAGGTGACTAGCATTAAATGGCATTTAATGCTGTATTTAATGCCAAGACAGTGTTTCCCACCTACCATCATAGAGGTAGGATCAGTCCCAAGCGACTGGGCAATAGCACCGGATCTCATTACGTGTTGGAGTACGGGGTCGTTGACAATAAAACGACGGGTACGTTGTCAGAATGAAGACGTGATCGTCGTCTATGAGATAACGGGGTCGTCGTTCGGTGGACAACGTTCTCGTCGTCCATATGACAACGGGCCCGTCGTCGAAGAGACGACGGAAATGAGCTCAAACGATAACACCACACCGAGGACGAGCTCGTTACTACCATACTTGGGGTTTTACGAAATTTACCCATTACAATACTATTATTATAGGTGAGAGAGAGCATTTCTATGATGCTATATATTTCTTTATCTTGCCCTGAGGAGGGGACTATTGCTTTGTTCATAATACGCGATAAAGAAATACTTACCTCAGAAAAACTTTACACTCTTCGAAAGTTGTTTTTCTAAAAGGAAATGAAAATGATCCGTATGGTCATCTTCCAAGCTTATCGTGCGATCCCATTGGCTTACTTCATCATCTTTAACATTTACTAATCGTGGTTACAATTCACTCACCCCTAAGATTCATCCATCCAACCTTTGTTTTAGAAAAGAAACAAAAGTTATTAAACATAATTCAATTAAGCTTAACCACATTGCGGTCAGCTAGGAAACAGAAAGGGAAATGAAAACGAACCACACGGTCAGCTGCCAAGCTTATCTCGCGATCCCATTGGTTTACTTCCTCCTCTTTAACATTCACTAACTTTGATTAAGATTCACTCACTCCTAAGGATCATTCATCCAACCTTGGTTTTAGAGAAAAAATAAAAAAATATTAAACATGATTTAATTAAGCTTTGCATTTTTATTACCTAAAAGGGCATGCTTTTAACATATTTATCAAAAAAGGCATATTTTGTATTTTTATTACCTAATAAGGTATGCTTTTGACATAGTAACCCCTTAGCTACGCATATAAAACCTAACACTGATAAGGGCAATATTGGAGTACATACCTTATTTGGTAAAACTTTTCAAACCATGTCCTTTTAGGTGATATTTTTGATTTAGGGTGACTAATTGGTACTTGTCTCTTAAGCTTAACCACACTGCGGTCAGTAGCAAGGGACCGCGCGGTCCCCTTCTCAGGACTCTTCTCTAAACGTGTTTGAGAGGGTAGCAGCAACAACTGTCGCTACCACAGCGAGAGTTTGTAATCTGCGTCTGGATAGCACCCCCTATACGCAAAATCAGTTACGGTTAGCAAAACGCGTAGAAGTAGAACTTGACCAAACTGAAAAAAAGCAACAAGAAACCTTCTGATGTAAACAGCTTAAGGGTTTTTAACCTCCCAAAAGAACTAAATCGAAAAACCCTAGATTTTCCACGAATGATCCTTCCATGGTTCTGGAAACCGAATATATACGTTACGTTTTGGGGAAATCAGATCCAACAACTCTGAATTTGTTCCCTACTTTTAGTTCAAACACATTTGAATCTAATCTGTGAAACCCTAGATTATTTATTCGTTCATGGATCGAATTTCGGGGAGTGGAGGTAGGTCCAGAGAAGATCAGATCCAGAATTTTCAGAGTTATCAGTAGATCATTTCCATGGCGATCATTGGCGATGCTCTTCGCCAGGCTTTCATGCCGAAACACGAGTATGAGAATCTCCGAGAGGAAGAGAGAGCTTGGGGTCGGATACAGAGGCCTGTATTAATGGGTATTGTGACGATTATCTGGATTGCAGTTATTGTTTCCGCCTTCATTAGCTTGAAGATCGTCTTTCCGGCCGATGAGGGAAGAAGACTGTTCTGCAGAGATCAACGGCTCAAGCCTCTTCCGATTAACGTGACTGTAGATTCCGATATCTTTCCAGGAGCGTTTTATCTTACGGAGCAGGAAGCCGCAGATTATTATTGGTTGGTTGTGTTCATTCCTTCAGCGATCATTTTCTTATTCTCGATTGTCTACCTTCTGGCAGGTGATTTTTCTTTTTGTTTTTTTTGTTTTTAAAATGTTGTTTGTTTATTAGTATTATTATCACAAAACAAAACACAAATCGGACTTGAAACTCGACTTAGACAATGTGAGCAAAATCATATGTTTTCATTTGTATTTTAGTGTTTAGGTTTCCATTGTCCTCGTTTTCCTTCTTTTACCCTGAAACATTACAGATTTACAGCTACATTTATAAACGTAGGGCATAGGATGCAGTTGGAGCTTAGGTGAAAATTATGGTCATTGAATTTTTATACCCCGTGTTACGCTGGGTATGGATTAGTGTTTCTAGTTTTTCGTAATATAAATTTCTGTATTTTAACTTTATATTCTAATGATCAGAAAAATTGTTTTATAGGCATCATGGCTGAGAACTCTAATTGCAACTGGGTATTACATTAAATAATATGTAAAAATATGTATGCAGTTATTCAAAGAGTAGCTGTACAATTTGGATAATTTGGAACAAGGACGGAATTTGGACTAGGCGTTGGGATATGGTGCATCTATTTTGTATTGGAAAGATAGCGCTTGTTATTTTCTTAGTATTCTGGTCCTTAATAGGAAAAACTGATCTGTAGATTGTGCTGAGTTGGTTCATAGGGCACGTTGGATGTTGATGAAATCTAATCAAAATATTAGTAAGTTTATTTACACATTATAGTGATACTTTTTGACAATGTAATTTGGTTATTAACGCATTGCAATCTATAAGTGCACTGCCTCTTTAGTAGTGACTGATGAATAATGGTAGTCCAGTGCAATGTGGGATAGTTTGTAAGGATTTAAGTACTTGAAATCTTCTAGAACTAGATGGGCATGAACATATAAACTGATGTGGATATGCGTTCTCTACAATATTGTACTCTATATACCCTGACTTGTTTGAATAAATTTAGGGAATTTGACGAAACTGGAAAAAAAATTGGTTCAGTTGAATAGTTGAGAATGGAAGTAGATTAGTTCGTGAAAGACATGGGGGAAAGGCGCTGTCATTTCATCTTTTAAATCGTAATTGGAACTTGATGATGTTTAATTTGACTTCATTAGCTATCGAAATGCATTTGAGTGGATTTGGGATCCATGTAAAATTTGATGTACCTTGTTTGTGTGTTGGGGGGGGGGGGGGGGGGGGGGTCGTGGCTCAACATTCTTAATCAAGGCTATAACGTGCAAAATGCGATCAAGGGAAAAACATATTTGTTACAATGTCACAAGATTTTGGTGTCTCGTTAACCAATTTAAATAATGCATAGTTGCAGGGAAACTATGTTTAAGGTGAGAAGCTCGCTTTTTGCGAAGTGAGTTTGATTCGGTTTTCCATATTTTGGGAAGCACCTTGGAAACATTTGGGAAACGCTAGGGAAACGCTTGAGAAACGATTGAGAAATGTTTGGGAAAAGATTGGGAAACGCTTGGGAAACAATTGAGAAGCGACTAAGAAATTACAAGAAATGTTTGGGAAGCAATTTATATTTCATTATTTTTAGTTACTTGCATAATATTATTTTTAGGGTGTAAATTTATAGTTATTTACTTCATATTGATAATCACTCATTAATCTATGATTCTCATTTCATTTATTAGTCATAATCTATTTTCCAACACTTTTGAAATCGCTTCTAATTTGCTTCCTAGTTTCCCGATCGCTTCTTGCTTGTTTTTTCAAACACTTTTTTACCCACTTCCCCAAACGCTTCTTGATCGCTTCCCCAGTCGTTTCTTATACGTTTCTTCGGCTGCGTCTTAAATCTTAATAATTTCTCGCTTCTCGTTTTTCAAGGATTTTAGGAGCCTCACTTCGTGCTTCTCGTTTTTGCTTTGCTTCTCGATTTCCCTTCTCACTCTAATAACTAGGAAATAATGTGATTTTGTATCAATTTTCTATTTGATGCATCCAACATAATTACAATATGTATATTGATAGAAAAAGGACAAGATGCAAGATTCGTCTAGATGATCAAGAGAATTGAGAAATCAAATCAACTGGGGTGTAGAGTGGTTGCTTTGAGTTGAGGGGATGTGCTTTGAATGTACAAGTGTACACAATTATGTCATGATTTGAAGACTCCATAATTGAGTTGAAGAGGTGATGCCTGATTCTAATATTCATTTGGAACTTGGAAGTAGTGCCAAATCGAATACCGCCTTTTGTTTGTACTTTGTAGACAACTTTTTCTTTCTTTGCAAGGCTAGCCACGATCAAGTAATCAACTAAGATATTTGCAATGACATGAAGATGCATTGATATGGTGTTTGGGTAATTCTCAATAAGAATGAAATCTTTTCCATTGGTGAGGGTGTATTAGTTTGCAAAGCTAGCTAGTACCTCAGGATGCAGTGCTGGGCAATTACATTCATTGTAACTTGGTCTTCCCCTTGGTGCAAGTTATTGCTCCAAAACATTATGGGATTCTAGTGGTAGAATGCTTCAAAGGGAGATTTGCCTCATGAAAGTAAGAGATGCCATTTAGTGGCGTTAAAACAAATTTGTAGGCCTAAAGAGGGAGGCTAGACTTCTGTCATTTGAAACTCATGAGCACTTCTTTGGAATTGACTTGTGGGATTTAGCAAGGAACCCTTTAGTCTATGGAGAAATCTCATAGAAGAAAAATGTGGCAGCAAAATAGAGTTTGGGACGCTAATGTGGTAGAGAGTGTTTATGGAGTGAATATCTGTAATGGGAATAATAGTGCTAAGGCATTTAGCTTGGCCATACCCGACCTGCCAATACTGTTTAATTGGGCCCCAACCTGAGTTGGCTCAAGCTCATCCAACCCGACCTTGAGCTCGGGCACAGTGATTCCATCCTTAGAGCAACAATAGCATTGTCCTTCTCAAAGCCCAGGGCCTGGCTTGAGTAATAATATAATTGTCCGAACTGATCAGAGATGTTATGTCATGTCCCGTCAATCTTATTAAGGTACAATCTAGATAGTCAAGAGGTATGGTCAACCACCTAACCCTGACTGATGTGAGATCTTAACCCTACTGCTACGTAGGTAGGAGTGCGTAATCAATCTGCATATCTGTACAGAAGCCATGATAACAATCAATCAACCTTACTGACAAAGTAGGTGATACAGAGACCAGACTTAGCCTAATGATATGACTATTGACTATCGACCAAGCTATAAAAGAACTTTTGATCTCAAAGAGAGAGAGCTCTGTCCTTCTGAGGGCTTTCTCATCCCAGAACTCTCACTCTCAACAGTTTCTCTGGGAAAATGTTAACTTGATCAGAGTGTTTTTGCAGGTTGAACGACCACTAAATTCAGAGGAGATAAGTGCAATAGTCAAATTAGAGCTGACACGTATACCGGAGGTACAAAATTAGGTTCGAACTCCCACAAAATGGCACCGTTTGTGGGAAATCTCTAGTAGAGAGTTATTTGAAGCTGGTACAATACCTCTTCGGAAGAGCTAGAGGTTCATAATTGAGCAAGAGCTAGGCTGGGGGGCATCCTCGTCAGTAAGGTTAAATGTACCTTATTCCATTTTTTTATCCTAAGTGTACCGTTCTCTATGATTTTGCATGCTTAATAGCCCACCACTGATGTTATGCATTTATGATCAATTATGCCATTGTTATGTCGCTACTTGCACTGTTGATTATCGCTAACCATGCCTAGGAGGTCGTACAGGTTGTAACAAGGACAAAGTTTGCAGCCCTTTTCAAGGGTAGACCGGGCTGAAAAGTCCTCTCCGGATGCGTTTAAGACTGACAACCCTTTCAGAGGCAGATTGGGCCGAAAAGTCCTCTTAGGAGGCGTTTAAGGTTGACATCCCTCTTCAAAGACAGATTGGGTCGAAAAGTCCTCTCAAGAGGCATGTGATGTTGTAAAGTGCTCATGCTCTCCGAGGATACATGTCGGCCTCATGATGCGGTGTCGTAAAGTGCTCATGCCCTTTTTGAAGGCATGTCGGCCTCATGGGTTGGTGCCATAAGACGTGAAGTGCTCCTGCTCTCCTCAGAGACAGGTAGAGATGTTTAACTGACGGTGCCATTTTGTGGGGTTCGAACCTGATTTGGCACCTCTGATATGCGTGTTGGTTCTCGTTTGACTATTGCACTCCTCTTTTGAATGCAGTGGTCGTTTGAATGTAGTGGTCGTTCGACTTGCAAAGACACTTCGACGATCAAGTTAGTCATTTCTTAAAGAAACCATTGAGAGAGAGAGAGTTCTAGGGGGATTGAGCCCCTAGAAGGAAAGAATCTTCTCTTTGAGATCTGAAGTTCTTTTATAGCTTGGTCGATAGTCAATGATCAAATCATTAGGCTGAGTCTAGTCTCTGTCTCACCTACTCTGTCAGTAGTGTTGATTGATTGATATCATGACTTTTGTACAGATTTGCAGATTGATTAAACATTGTTGCCTACGTGGTGGGAGGGAGTTAAGATCTCACATCAGTTAGGGTTAGGTGGTTGCCTATACCTCTTGACTGTTTGGATTGTACCTTGATAGGACTGATGAGACATGACATAATGTCTCTGATCAGTTCGGGCGATGATACTGCCCGCTCAGGCTAGGCGACAGACTTCGGGACGGGCAATGCTATTGCTGCTCTAAGGATGAAATCACTGTACCCAAGCTCAAGGTCAGGTCGGGTGGGCTTGAGTCAGCTCGGGTCGGGGCCCAATTGAACAGTACTAGTAGGTCGGCTATGGTCAAGCTGAATGCCTTAGCAATTTTATTTCCCTTACAACATCCGAAAAAGAATCAATATAGACTTCGAAGAATTCCTGAAGGGCATCCATTTCAAAGTTGATAGAGGTAACATGGTTGTAGGGGATTCTCCTATTTGTGTACATTTTTTTGATCTCTATGTTATTTGTTATGTCTCAAAAGGGAGTCATGGACATATGCTTTGAGAGAAGAAGGTGGTACCAGGTAGCCTAATACCCCAGTTTAGGAGGAACCTGAATGTTTGGGATATTGATTTCCTTACTGGACTTTTAATTCAAGTTGAGGTGATTCCATTGTTCAACCAGCTTCGTGGCTAGCGTCTATGGAAGTAGGACTCCGAAAGGTGCCGTCTACTTGAGGTGGTTTTGCTCCACCTAACTGGAACCTGATCTTGATCCCTTCCAAGCTAATATAGTTTGTGTATCTGTATCCCTTCAATACTTGCTTTCTTTGTTTGGATGACATCAGTAGATAAAATTTTCATTATTCACAACTTGATCAGTATGGAGAAAATCATGGGTAATAATTGCTGGTTCCTTTGCAAAACAGATGGAGAACCTGTTAATCACCTCCCACTTCAGTGTTAATTCTTAAATAAGATCTGTCATTTGGTTGCTCCGGGAAACATTCTGTGAGCTTATCCAAGGTTGGAGGACAGTGCTTGAGTAGATAGAAGTAAAGGAATAAAAGGATTTATGAGGGTAAATCCAGCTCTTTAGACGGATAGATAAGTGGGACGATGATTTTCCTAATATGATTCAGCAGGTGTTGTCGAATTCCATCTCGCATCAGTGACCTATCTTATTTAGGGAGTTCAGGAGGAGCCATAGTCTGACCCCAGTTCGAGAACATGTGGCTAGAAGTGGATGGTTTTGGGAATCTAGTGAAATCTTTGTGGGATGAGATGTCTTTCGAGGGGTGGGCTTGGTACACTTTCGGAATGAAGCTTAAGTCTCTCAAGGCCAAAATTAAAACTTAAATTAGAGAGGTGTTTGGTTTAGGTGGACAGGGATAAAGAGAAAAGAGATTCGTACAGTGATCGGTCTGCTGAATAGGAAAGAAGAGGAGGGGTCCTTATCCACAGTGTTCATGTTAGTATGGAGGAGATGGAGAAGGAGATCTTATTTCTCACTCTCAAGGAGGAGAATAGCTGGAAGTAGAAGTCGGATTCAATGGTTGAAGATGGGGATAAAAATAACAAGTTCTTCCATGCTTGTGCGAATGCTAGGAGGTTGATTAATGGCAGTAGTAGAATCAGGGTGAGAGATCAGTTGCTTGTGGACGAGGACAACATTAATAGCGAGGTGGTTTCTTTTTAAGAGCAGTTTGTACTCTTCAAACGGGTCATCCAGATTTTCTTTAGATGTCTTGCACTTTGTCTTGTTGGAGAGTCAGTAGGCAAGGCGGTTGGAGAGGGAGTTTGAGGAGACGTCCTTGTAGGCTCTATCCAGTGTAGAGGTAGATAAGGCGCCCCTGATGGTTTCACTGTGGCCTTTTTCAAAGCTTGCTGGGACATAATTAAGGGAGACTTGATGAAGGTTATGGAATAATTTCCTAAGAGGATGGGAGGTGGGATGAGGCAGCATCAGGGTCCATTAGGAGGGGGCTTTCATTAGAGGGGGGGCAACTTGAACTGGTGGATGAGGTGCTGATTGCGCAAAGACTCCAGGAGCAGAGTTTGAAGATGTAGCGTTGTTTGTCAGATTGGGCTAGAAAAGGCTTATAATCACATTGACTGAGCCTTTCTAGACTACATGCTGACTCACATGGGTTTTGGGCTAGATGGAAAGTTTGGATCTGTGCTTGTGCCTCGGCAACACATTTCTCTGTCTTGATGAACGGTTTCCCAAATGGCTACTTTTTCTATTCCAGAGGGCTCTGCCAAGTATCCTCCTCGTCTTTATTTTTCATAGTGGTGGTTGAGGCTTTTTGTTGGATGATGGGGAGAGCAGAAAAGCTTGGGTGTGCCTTGAGGGTTTTCGGGCTAGACCCAGCAAGCTGGAGATCTCACACCTTCAGTACACGGATGATACACTGGCTTTTGTTGTTGCTTCCATTGAGCAGGTGGCGAACATATGGACAATTCTCAGATGTTTCAAGGCAGTATTCAGTGTGCCTATCAACCTTTTGAAAACCACTTTGATCGGCGTGGGGGAGGTAGAGGATAACTATTGGCGGGCTGTGCATGTAATCCTGATTGCTGTGTGAGTACTCCTGTGTAGTACCTTGGCCTCTCGCTAAGTTCGATTCCTTTGGCAAAGAGCATATGGGATTTGGTCATTGTGAGGGTTGAGAGAAGACTTGCTTATTACTGATCACGTAAGGAACTGGGGTATGATGATACTTAACAGGTGCAGCATATGCCGAGCAGTGGAGGAAGATGTGAGCCACTTCCAAATTCATTGTCTATCAGCCTGGGTCATTTGGAGTTCCATTTCTTTTTGAGGAATCTAAGGCTCTCTCCAAGGAGGTATGCGACATTTTTCTCAGATAGTCGAAGGGGGGTTTTTGGTAAGAGGGATAACATTTAATGGAACATATTACCTTATGCAGTGTGTTGGTATCCAGAGTGAGAAAAGGGTGAATCTTTGAAGACTCTAAGTCATCTTTTGCCCATGTTGTGTTTGTCCTTCGGGTGGAGTTGGAGGAGCTAGGCAGTGTTCTATGGGATTTCTTGGGCGTTCCTAGCTCTGGATTTTTTTCAAATAGATGTAGTCAGGTTGTTTATAGTGATTTGAGGACATGTGGAATACTTTTTTCTTCAAATTTTGGGGGAATCTTCTCAATCCCTTTCTTACCTGTAAATGCCTTCTAATACTTAGAACATTATTCCCGTTATTCATCAAGAAGAAGAAAAAATCCTATTTGACCATCTAAGAGCAGTTAATGAATAGTTGGATATTGAAAAGTTGTCCCTTCAGCACTTGCACAAAATGCTGGGGATTTGAGCTGTAACTTCTTCGTCTCTATTCTCTAGTTGATCATGCTTATTGCTTTTTCTTTGTCAGCCTAGGGATACGGGATACCAGCTGCTTGAAGTCATTGGCAGGGCCTTTGATACTATTTGTTGGGGGGTGGCAGTGTTGAGTCTTGTGAAGTTTGGGTTCAGACAAATTTCCTAGACTATTGGTGAACCCTCCTAGACAGCTATCTGTATGCATCATAGGCCTGTAGGTTAACTGTAAGATAAAACTAATTATTATA
This sequence comes from Tetracentron sinense, assembly GCA_015143295.1. Lineage (NCBI taxonomy): Eukaryota > Viridiplantae > Streptophyta > Magnoliopsida > Trochodendrales > Trochodendraceae > Tetracentron > Tetracentron sinense. Next base: position 6,714,950 of record CM026569.1, read on the forward strand.
GTGCACGAAAAACAAAGACTTCGTATAATGTCAAAGAACAAGGATATGATTAGTTATTTATATTTATGGCTAGGTACCTTATTTTGGCACCTCTTGGGGTCGACTCTGTAGGGTTTTGACCATCTATGATATTGTTACTGCCATTTTGTTAAAGGCGATAGCCTAGGCGACCAGGCACTCTGTTGGGCTCAGGCGATTGGCCGCTTCGGGCAGTCATTATTATAAATCTGATATATGTAATATTATTATTATTTAAAGATATAAAAGTTACTTTATTTGAATATAGTAATTTGGTAAACAAAAAAAATATGTTATTTTATATACTTTTCATGTCTTTTACCATATAATATGTTAGAGTTTGTAAAATCCAACCAAAAAAAAGGTTTGCAGATAGAAGAAGAAAGAAGAGAGGAATGGTGTCAAATATATTTCCCTCATGTTAACTTGTCCTCTATCAAAGTGTATCTTAACAATAGAGATTTTGTAATTTACATGAATTGCAGCCGCAAGGCCTCTTATTCAAGGAAGTGCATCATATGTAGATCTCATATTGGGGGGATGTCTGCAGCAAAAAAGTTCATCAGGCGACGCATTAGGCTACCGCCTCAGGCGTCCATGGGGTGCCTCAAGTCCCCTAGTCACCTTGATAACTATGTGTTACTGTAATATTTTTTGGAACCATTTCTCCTGATCACATCTTAATGAAATTTAATTAAGGGCATTCTCTTCATTCCATGATCCAATTGTCTTAACCTACTCCCATAGTGCCTCATAAGATACCTATATGCTGACTTTAGAGCGAGGAAATTCCCCAGGACACAGTCAATCAGTTTCTTGCCCTTAAATGTGAAACTGGATATCCTATGTAGCCCTTTAGTTAGTTAAAAACCCATGTATATGGGTAGAGAGATCATTTCAGTACAAGTAGGAAGAAGAATCGAAAGGGCCAAGTGGGCTAGATGTCCTTTTGGAAGAGAAGTGCACATCTTTCATTTGAAGAGTCAGAACTGGAAACAGAGCTAGTACAGTGGTACTTACCACCCCAAAACTGATATATCCTATAAGCAGGTGCGCACACACACACAAAGATATATATATATATATATATAGGGAAGGGATCCAGAGACATATGGGAAAAGCATATATGTTCACATATAATCACAAATGTTGAATATCTAAATCTAACGGTTGCAAATCACACAACTTAATAAGCATTAAAGGGCAATTAAGGAAATCTAAATTTTTCTTAGGAAACAGATCTTTCCCCTTTCTCGTTCCTTCCGGCTCTTTTCCTCGCTCTCCTCTCTCTCTCTCTATCTCTCTTCCGGCTAATTCAAGCAAGGCATATTCCAGTGGTAATAGGGAAGGGAAACATGAAGCGAGCATATTCCGACGAGTAAACTTCTTCTCCGACTATAATCCGGCGAATTCCATGGTTTCGGTTTTCATCCTAAACACTCAGTTTCTCAATAAGTTTCAAGGATTGTGCATTGCTTGACATAAGGGTCATACATCTGACTAGCTTGGCTAATGCAGCTACATCTCCTTGTGTACAGAATACTGATGAGTTAAGATTTCAAGTTTTAAAAGGACTCTATATCTTGATCTGTATAATGTTCCTGGCAAAGAAAATCATGAAAGAAAGTGTGAAATTGGGATTGAGGGATGAAAGCTTTTCTATTCTCTTCTCTCCCCAATTCGAAACCCTAAAATCAGTGTGAAAACCCCCATTGATTTTCAAGAAATGGAGGGATATGAGTCGGCGTCCAAAATTTCAAGAAAGAGAGCTAAAATTATTAACAGTCGCCCAGTGATGCTCCAATCATTCACTCAATCAGAATATTGGAGGACATACATGGAGATGGAGAACATGTCACGAATCTGTCCGGCCTCTCCTTTTCTTCTCTATTGGAAACCTACTCATTTTTCTCATGTAATTCAGTAATACATATGACTTGTTTCAATTGTTTTAATGGCTTTGGAAGGCAAAGATATCAAGGGTTATACATACCATATCCTTTTTCTAAATTCGCCTCCCCATCACCCTCCAATTATATAATATAGAATTGACAGGATGTGATGAAGCCCCTTAACAAATGGGACATGTTTCTCTTCGACTGTAATTACAGAGAGTTTGAGGATCCCGGGTGAGTCTGCCTGAACTTTTTGTGTTTCGCCTATTCTACTTCTTATTTCTTAGAATCATGATAAATGGCTAAGCACGTGCATTTATAATGGAGTTCATATGAAACAAATTTATTATGTTTTTTTTGCTCTATGTACTTAGTTATGGGTTCCTTTCATAGTTTAGTGTTTTTTGCATCCAAAAGTCTAAACATGTATTCAAAGTTCAAACCTTTCTCTTTTATTTCAGACGAAATGGAGTGGAGGGTTCTGTACGTGAATGCACATCCCCTCTCAGTGTTGCTCTATTGAGTGCTCGGATCAGGTTCACTCACGAGAATGCCGGAGAGAAGAGATGGAGAGAGAGAGAGAGAGAGAGAGAGATAGAGAGACCAGATGGAGAGAGAGACGATGCAGGAGAGTGGAGCCGAGAGAGAGAGAGAGGCGATGGAGAGAGAAGGAGAACGTGTGTTTGTTAGGAAACTAAAAGATATGATAAATCTTTTTAAAATTTTTAATTTCCTTAAATGCCCTTGTGCATATAAAAATGATGGTGATTGTGACTGTTAGATCAAGAGATCCATCGATCGTAATCATATGTGAACTTATATGTTCTTTTCCATATGTCTACGGATCCCTTCTCATATATATATATATATATATATAAAATGAATTTTGGTAAATAGAGATGCATACTATGTTCATTAAAGAAAAAACATGTACATTAGAGTTGTAGGTGATACCATGCAGAAGTTTGATATAACATCCCCTGCATATTGTATTAGATGACATTCATTACGTGCTCTCACCTCCCATTTCCCAAATCTTCTACCTATCTTTGCATAATTTTTTGTTAATGAGGAAAGAAAAGTACGACAAGCCTTCAAGAAAAGAAAACATGTTTGACGTTAACTTGACAACTAGTTAGATAAAATGGGAGAGAAATAGGCGGATTTTCGAAGATACTATGCTTTCCCAAGCTAAGTTCGAATTCAGGTTTGCAATCTTATGGTTGCATGGTGCTCTAGCATGGGTGGGGTGGATGAGTTGGAAGTATCTATCCCGTAGGCTGTCCGAATAGCAGGGAGTGCTGGTCCTATCTTTATCGTCATGGCCCAGTCTTTTTGCTGTCTTTTGATGCTTTTGCCTTTTAGTGCTTTATCTTGTATTGTGTAGAGCTTTAGCTTTGGTTCACTCTCTGTGAACTTCTTGACTGTTTGCAAACTCTAATCATTTTGTTTTTAATTTATACTTTTTTTACTGAACAAAAAAAAAAAGAAAATAAATACCCATCAGTTTTTTCTTTGGTTATGCAGTTGATTGTGTATATTTCGATTCTATTAATTGAATCTTTTTTGGCATTTATTTAAACATGTATTATGGAATATATTTGTCAATTATAAGGAGAGAAATATGTCTGTAGAAATTTAGTACCTAATTTGATGCCTAAGCATGTCTGGTTGCGGGATTTTTCGTTGACTATTTATTTTGTTAGTTGACTGAGGGTGACTGGGTGTGGTTGAATTATACATGCTTTAGGGTGTGTTTGGATTGCAGGAATTAAGGGGTGGATACTGGAATTGGAGGATAAAAATTCCGATTCCAGTGTTTGGATGCCCCTTATTTCAATTAATTTTGATTCACTTAGGAACCGAAACAGCATAAATTCCTACATTTTGTGGGAATTACATTATCCACCTAGGAGATGTGGATATTGCAGTTTTCGTTTGTATGAGAATTGACAGAGATCTTTTATAACTTCACTATCCCCTTTTCTGGATCTCCCTAAATATTTATAATTTATTAAATAGCTTTTATTCTTTTTATTTTATTTTATTAAATAACTTTAATATAATTTTTATTTAAAGTATTTTTAAGAAGTTTATATTTAATTAACTTAAATATATATTAACGAAAAAACTAAATATTTTAAAATATATATAAAATAATTGATGATGATGATATATATATCCCAAAATACTTGGGTCAACAATGCAAATCCTGTAATGCCACTTTTATATTTAAGGCCGTAACTTTTGTTAAATCATATTTTATCAAATCTTTTCATTGCTATCTCTTGAAACGGCATTTTTTGCCTTTCCCACTCTTTAGAGCCTCCGACTTGCACCAATTCACTCTTTCTCACTGAGGCTATTAGTAGTCTTCATTGAACGTGTCTAAATTACCATTATTTACCCTCCCTTATTTTTATTGCCTATTGGATTTGAAGCCACTCCCAGATTCGCTCAAAAATTTTCATTTCCAATTCAATCTTTCCTTGTTTTTCCACTTATCCATCTCATTTCTGATTATATCTTTCCTTTTCTTTCCACTCATTCATCTTAATATCTTTATATTGATTAAACTATATATATATATATATGTGTGTGTGTGTGTGTATATTTTCCATAAGTTTTTATTTAGATGTAAATTTTGTTTTTTATATAATTTTAAAAATATATATTGGTTATTATTCTAATAATTAATTATCAAAATAATCAATATCTTATTGTTGAAATATATATTGGTTTCCCATTACGTATCCATTGGATATAAATTTTCAATATATACAATATGCTAAATGAAAATAAAAGAAAAAAATTAGAAAAAAAAGTAATGCAATTTTTTTGCAATTTTTTTGACATTTATATGACTGAATCTATAATGGATTTTGCTAGCCCCAATCGATAATCTTCCAAAGACGCAACTAGGGGCATACAAATGTCAAACAATCTTTGACTTTTGTTTTTCAAACCATGGAAATAAAAATCGCCGAAACCGATACGAAACTGGCAATACGTATAGGTTTCGGTAGCCCCCCTATACGATATTTATGTTGATACGAAATGGGTGATACGTATCGTTTATTAGTTACTTATGTTTTCATTCATTGTGTAATTGTAATTGTGTTTGCTAGTTCGTCTTTTAGTTGTTTCCCATGACTTTATATTTGGTAAATTTGGTTCCTTTAACTCATTTGATTTTTTTTATTACAAAGGCGAAATTAAATGTATCGTCCGAAACCGAAACGTATAGGTTTCGGTTGGGACCGAGACATCCCCCGAAACCGTATTTTAATCCTTGTTTCAAACCATTAAAATAATAAAACATCTCCAAGTGTTAGGCCCATCTTGCATCTATGGAGAAAATTTTGGAGTAAATGCGATTGGGGCTAGCACTCCATCTATAATTTAGTAAGAATACCTCTATTTGTATTAAGGACTGTGATCCGCTTTTCTATATATTGGAACTCATTTGGATGGTGGGTCCAATTGATTATACCACAACCCATTTGTGTGAACTTGTAAAAAGATAATATCTATTCTATGTCATACATGTAAACGAACATGGCAACTAAGTGGATTTTTTTAGGCATCTAAATAGTGAACTTAAACTGCTGAGCTTCTTCCAGTAAATTCCACGGTCTCAAGTCTCAACCAAACAATAGAATTTCAATAGATAGGCTTTCCAATTCACAGATATTGCAATGCTTATGCATTGAAATTCTTACGGACATTCCAATTCTTGTGATTCAAACAAATAGTAGTGTTATTTTTTCTTGCCCTTCTAGTTTAGGTAGGTGCCTTGACTAAGTTGAATGTGTAACTTCTCATTAATTTATCTATAATATGGGTCGGCGGCACTTCTTGTCATATTTTTCTCTATGGTGATATTATCACAGGAATACAACTTTAGTAAGTCATGCAAAATACAAAAACTACAACATATTAGTAGTATTTTGTTAGTTGCTGGGTCAGCTTTTAAAGAAAATGGTGTCATGGAAGTTGTTTCATCAGAATTGTTTCATCTTGTTTCTTATCATTTTACTTCTGATGCAAGTAAACACTATGGTGAATAATTTCCTGTTCTATCTATGCTCTTTAAGTTTTGGTTTCTCATGGTTTTAATTATGCCACAGGATTCGCTGTTGCTTATTCTGCTCCAACAAGACATGGATGCTTAAGGGTAGTTGAAAATAACTACTGTGCTTCAAAAAGGGGTGCGTTTTATCTCCAAATGCTTTTCGATTGATTTTCTCTGGAGGTCACCAGCTTGGCCTAGTACTTTTTCTTCTTGGTTACAAGGGTCATTGGACCTATTAAAAGCAAAAAATATCTAGTAGTTAAGCTTATTCAGTTAGATATCTATAGAGAAGCATTGCAAACCTCTTTCCAGTGTTTCTTCTTTTACGCCGGAGGAGGATCTGGGGCTTAGTGTTTTTTCCCCCCTTATCATTTCTTATCTCTTTTATGTTGTAATTCTTTAAGGCTATGTTTGGTTAGCAAGACAATACAAGAAAGGAAAGGAAAAATAAATAAAGGAACATTTTGAATATTCAAAACTTTCCTTTATTATTCTTTTCCTTTCCCTTTCCTTTTCTTGCATTCTAATCAAATGGAGTCTAAAAGAAAGGGGGTGCTAGTCTGCTAGAAAGAATAATCGCTGTAGTTTTTTTTCTTCTTCTTATTTATTTACTTAAAGTACAATAGTAAAACATTGCAGATTTATTTAGTTTAAAATAAATATGCTGTACATCTCATTTGTCGTTGTAATTGTGCATCTCATTTGTCGTTATAATGTTGCATCTCATTTGGTGATTAGCCAACAAAAGTTGGATCGATCATACTTGGCCAGTCATTTCTATTTGCAGTTTATTGTAATGTTGAATTTATATCTTCAATATTCTTTTTCTTTCTTTTTAAGATATAATTTTCCCTACAAAGTAGAGGTGAAGATAAAAACCCACAACCAAAATAGGAAAAGAAGAAAAATGGAGTAACTGAAATATAGATGGTTGAGAGCCTTCTGTTGAAACTGATCTCCTGAGGCCATGTCTAGCAAAACTAGTCGGCCATTCCATCAGCCTCCAGGTGTATGCATTATAAAAGTTCTCCAATCAAATTGGGTTCTTCCCAATTTGATTCTCTCTAAAGATGGTGTGCACAATTACTACCCGACTGTTCACCATTAGTAGCTACTTGTTTCCTCACTCTTAGCCTGTGAATGAAAGGATAAAGTACAAAGTCATTGCATTAGAGCTCATACCAGTTTTTTTTTTTGCCCTGAGTAAGCACTGTTTTGGCAAACCCAAGTGAGATATTAACAAGAGGCATCCTCTCAAAGGGAACTCCCCTCAAAATTGAACTTCAAGAATCCAACAAGAGGAGGTGTCATGGCTTCAAAGATCTCTCCTTTCATATTGATTGCCACCAATAGTGAGATGGTGATTGAATCTACACTCTCACATTCAATGAGTCCCATCTCATGACATCCCTCAATTGACTGACTTGGCCCACTATATTGGATAACTCCGAAGTTGGAATATGATCTCTGGAGCTCTGCTACCAGAAACTAGGTCATTCGCTTTACTGCTTTTTCCCCTTCATGGAACAATCAAGAAAATAGGAACATTGGCTTTGCACATAATTTACCTTTTCTTAGTATGTGTGCAGGTGGAGTACGCTGTCTATCCATTCTCAACGGTGTGTTTGCCATCATCTTTGGTCTTCTTGCAATGTTTCTTGGTTCAAGCCTCCTCACCCTGGGGAGCAGCTGCTCCTTGCCATTGTTTTGGTGCTACGAGATTGCATCGTGGGGCCTGGTCATTCTATATGGGGGCACTGCCTTCTTTCTGAGGAGGAAAGCAGCCGTAATTCTTGATGAGAGTGACTTCGCTGGTCGAAATCTTGGGCTTGAAATGTTGGAGGCAACCCCCCTAGAGGTGACGCCAGAGATAGAGAGGCGTGTGAATGAAGGCTTTAAAGCATGGATGGGGTCATCCCTCCTATCCTCGGATGAAGAAGATGGACCCGACGATTATCAGGACATGAGTTATCCAACCCGCACCAACTCTAGCCGTCAGAGAGCGTGACTTTAGTTTTTTGGTTTTTTGTTTTTTTGTTTCGAAATCCACTTGTTTCTGGTAGTCACATCGAGAGGATGGAAGGTAGTACTAGAATGTAAGACACCGGTTTGTGTTACTTTAAGACTGGGATTGGCGCCCACTGACTGAGCATGTTGTTGCATCAGTCCCTTCAAGCAATCGCTGTGTCTTTATTACTTCAAATTTTTCCAGAGAAAGTCGGAATTGTATCTTTGTAGGTGTAAGAACTAAGAAGCCTGAATCATTGTAAAGCCAACTTTCTTATACTTGGGTTTTGTACTGAATCTACTGATGTGCTTGTCGTCGACCTTGTTCTGCTCTTACTGTGGAACATCTTAATATCCAGCAACCATGAACTGAAAATATTGATCATAATTAAAATACATAGCTTACAATTCACACAGCATTTGAGGATTATGGATTGCATACATGTAATGCAAGAAGTTTTGAACAATTCAATGCTATCCCTTTTAAAATGGTCCTAGTTCAGTACTGGCTTAAATTCTGGTGTTTATACTGTTATTCTTTTTGTGGTACAAGTCATATGGTTAGGCCGCAACCCGGTTAGTAGTGTTAGTATCAGTTCTAGGTTTGTGGGTTAATGCCTAGCATTTGAAGCTTGGCAGAGGGTGGATATCACAACAATTAAACTGTCGAATAACCTACTTCCCTACCACTTGAACAAGACTAAGGTTATTAGGTTATGTTCTTTTGGTGGATTCCGGAACATTAATATTTTGGAACAAGAGGCAAGAGTCTGGGATGAGGGGAGAAAGTTTCTAACCCTTTAACACAATGATATCTTAGATTTATGGAGTTCAAATTAGTTAGAAGTTCAACGTCCATGGTCGTTAAAAAATCCAAAATTTTTAATGGAACTTAAAAGTTTCATATTTGTAGAACTTTTGCACTCTTATGGAATAATATAATTCTAGACATTAAGTAAAATTAGGCATGATACAATGGAAGTTCTAGACTTTAAAAGTTCCACAAAAAGAACGGAGCCTTAGAGATTATAGCACCTGCTTGCAAGAGCTTGAACAAAGCGGAGCCGAGCTTGGGCTGGGTAAGTTTAATTCGAATATCAGGGTTATTTTGGTTAAATTTTTTATAAAAAATTTATTATTAAATAGAGATTAACTATAAATAATAGCTCCAGTTGAAGAGATAATCAGAACAACCAAAAAATACCTTATGTTAGGGATAGTTTGACAAATGAAAAAACATAAATGAAGGATATTTTTGTCAGCTAATTTTCTTTTCGTAATTTCTAAAATACCCCTATTAAGGCACATTTCGGTTCCCTCTCGAAAATGCCTCTCCAGCTATAACAGTGTCATCACATCAAATGGAGCATTACCTGCCTAGGGAGTGTTCTGTTCATAGTTAATCTCTATTAAATTAGAATACAAAAAACTAAACAACTTAAATCATTCTTGGACAAAAATAAGATTTGAAGATGGTCTTTCAAACGCCCTCCCTAATTTTTTTTCCTATGGTAGAAAGTGTCCACAAGTGAAAGGCTTGAGTTCGAGTCTTAGTGAGACCCTAGAAAGCCCTCCCAATTTACTAACATATTAACATTCTAACAAGAGCAGACAGCCCCAGCTATCCACATTCCCAAATTCATCTTTGTCTCCGTATCCAAACACCCACTAAAGTAACGCACAGTAACTTTTCCCTCTAGCCTTTTAGGGCAAAACACAATCTTCTCCAAATTCTCTCTCTTCAACCAGAGTGTAGAGAGAGACTAGAGAGGGTTTGATCTCTGCAACTGTTATTTCAACTTTGGTCAAAAACCAATTCCACCAGCACAGAAACCCTAATTTATCCTTCAACTCTCCCCCTTCATTAATACTTCGACAGCTGAATCTCTGCAACACAGAGAGGGAAATCATGGCGGCCTCGTACGACTACGACGACACAACAGGGTATGAAGACAATGGCGGAGGTCACAGGCAGCAACAAACGGACTTAGGGTACGATCCGAACTTCGTTCCAGACTCCGTGAAGACTTTCGTGGTTCACATGTACAGGCACATCAGAGAGAAGAACGTGTACGAGATTCATCAGATGTACGAGGGTTCGTTTCAGAATCTGAGCGAGCGAATGTTCAAGGAGAGTCCATGGCCGTCAGTTGATGCGGTCGCGCAGTACGTAGACAACGATCACGTCTTCTGTTTGTTGTATCGAGAGATGTGGTTTCGGCATCTCTACGCGAGATTATCGCCTACTTTAAAGCAGAGAATCGATTCTTGGGACAATTACTGTAGTTTGTTTCAGGTGGTGTTACATGGAGTGGTGAATATGCAGTTACCGAATCAGTGGTTGTGGGATATGGTTGATGAGTTTGTTTATCAGTTCCAATCGTTTTGTCAATACCGCGCGAAGATGAAGAACAAGACTGAGCAGGAAATTGCACTTCTCAGGCAGCATGATCAGGTTTTGCTATCTTAATTACAAGTTGGACTGTTTTTGTACACATTCTCGTTAAATTTGTTTTTAGAAAATTCACCCAGTTTGGCCGGACACCTACCAGCTTACATTTTGTTTCTCATAATTCATAATTGGCTTGAGTAAAATAAATTTTTTTCTTTTGATTTGTGGGCTTGTAGTGATTTTGGTAATTTTTCATATCTTTCCCTTTTGAATTAATGAGTATGCTGTCAATGGGTTTTAGTTGAAGTTTCTATGCATATCTTCTTGTAGCTTTATTCACTGAAACTGTATTTTGTCTAGGGGTGCTATTATTGATGGGGTGTTTTCATATCGATGCTTCAGATATATCTATATATCATGTATGTGATTAGGGTTTGCTCAATTCAGTTGCACTATAGGGGTTTTTTCACCACCCTTTTTTTTTCGTGTCTTGAATCATCTAATGACAGGGGTATATTCGGTCATTCTTTACAGGCGTGGAATTTGTATGGTGTTCTCAACTTCTTGCAAGCACTTGTTGAGAAGTCAATGATCATCCAGATCTTGGAACAGGAGAAAGAAGGGCTGGAACAGTTCACTGCTACCGATGGTTATGATTACAATGGTGGAAGCAATGTTTTGAAAGTGTTGGGATATTTCAGCATGGTTGGTTTGCTACGTGTTCATTGCCTTCTGGGTGATTATCACACTGGTCTGAAGTGTTTGCTTCCCATTGACATCAGTCAACAGGGTGTTTACACTAGTGTTATTGGAAGCCACATTGCTACCATTTATCACTATGGGTTTGCCAATCTTATGTTGCGAAGGTATGTGTCTGATCTCTTGTGTGTGCGTGCGCTACCATAAATCCCTATGGGTTTGCCAATCTTATATTATGGAGGTATATTTATGCAGGTTATATATTGGGAATTTACAATGGAAGCGAGTCGTTGAGTACATAGAAACAAAAAAAAAATATAAATTAAGTTGACCAAAATGGAAACCTAGAAATTTGCTTTACGAGTACAACACCAAGATTAGCCCAACCAAATCAATCAACATTTTTCTCCCAAGCTATGTTGCAATGACTCTTCAAATATGTAGGCTGTCGCATGTCAAACTGTATATATATGTGTGTGTGTGATATTTTGCTCCCAAGCTATGTTGCAATGACTCTTCGAATATGTAGGCTGTCGCATGTCAAACTATCAATATATATATGTGTATGCCGTGGCCCATGGGGGGCGGGGGCGGGGGCGGGGGCGGGGGAGGGGGGGGGGTGCTGGTTAAGGTTTTCAGATTTTTCTGCCTTGCTTTTCCATATATTATTCATGACATGATGTGAGAATATCTACCTTATGTGCTCTTCATAATCTAAGGTGTAGATTTGTTGTAGACAAGGCTTTAAAATTCGAATTCGTGGGGACGTTTCATTGGTTTGAAAAATTGAAATTTCGGCTGGATTATCCAAATTTTGTATTGAATTATGGAATTTTCCCGGTTGATAATTTGCAATTAAAAAAATGAAGGAAACATAACATTTTTCATTGAAACTTCATGAAAAGCTAAAGCAAACATAATGAAAATAAAAATTGCCGAAACCGATATGAAACGGACGATACGTAAAGGTGTTGGTAGTCCCCTATTCAATATTTATACTGATACAAAACAGACGATACGTATCGTTTATTAGTTATTTATTTTTTAAATCATTGTGAAATTGTAATTGTATTGCTACTTTATTTTTGAGATGCTTCCAATTACTTTATTTTTGGTTCCTATAACTCATTTCATTTAAAAAAAAATTAATTTGTGTTTTTATGTATTTTTTTCTTAAAAAATGAAAAATTATATGTATCGTTTGAAACCGATACCGAAACCAATACGTATAGGTTTCGATTGGGACCGATACATATCCCGAAACCGTATTTTTAATCCTTGGCAAACATAAATACACACTTAGGGATCAAAACTATTCTTAAAAAAAAAATTTAAGAACATAAAAGATTTATTTGGATTAAAGGAAAAACACGTGCTGACAGCGCATAATATTTTATACATGAATGTAACCAATATGTAACTTTTAATACATTGCAATACTCAAAATAGAGATAGAGAAATTCAAATGAGTGTCAACACTCAGCAATATATATACATAGGTGAGGGCTATACTTCATAAGAAAGGATGTTAAATCAGTTCCACATTGAGTTATGGGAAGATACAAAGTCGTTTGTGGCTTGATCATGGCGCCGATAGTATTGGTTATTCACACAATGACAATACTGGGTCCTATTCATCAGACGATAGTATAAGGCTGTATACTCTTGTACATAGCATTGGTATTTGGTACTCATCCGTTGACGTCTATGCCAGCACTCCTATCAGTTGATAAGGGTAATGGTTCATAATTACGTGTACCTCCACGTGAGGCTGCACATCTCTAGTTCTCTACCATAACCATATCTATATGAATTATATCCAGAAGTATATCCATATGGACCATTCCCTTGCTCCTACCCCTATCAATGTGGATGGACGAATCCCATATTGTACCCATAACTCTAGCCTTGGAGTCCGATGTCTGGGACTGTGCGTCAATGCTTGTTGAACTTTTCCGCCTCTCATGTAGAGTGCCATATACCGCTTGGAAATTTGGCAAGTTCATCAGTCCAAACCTCTCGATAATGCCCAAGTCCTCTTCACGGCTCACCCCTTGCTTCCGAAGACGAGAGAACTTTGTAGTCGGCTGTGATTGCGACGTTGATGGACTGAAGATGGGGGTACTGTGATATGGGTCATGATTGGCATGGTTGAATGACGCCTCTCCCATGAATTGGCTCAGGGGCCTACAGGAGAGTCCCTCTATGGGCGAGATCATCGTCATTGTCATCATAGGGATAAGACAATCAATTTTAGGAGGTCATAACATTTTTTTGCTTTAATACCGAATCGAGAAGGCGCGAAATGCTTTGGAATGTTTTTCTTCTAAGATCTACAACTTTATCATGACTTGTGTCAAGATTCCAATGTTTTGGGGACCCAACAACCAAAAACAAGAGAAAGAAAAGCAAAAGAGAAACACAAAGCAATTTTAAGGTGGTTGCGGCGGGTCACACCTCCTTAGCCAACATGGTCTCAAACTTCCCATATGACATGCATATCTCCACAACTTGCACTCAACCCCCTTAGTCTCAGTAATGGAAATTCTCGAATCCTCCTCGATGATTGGGGGGAGAGACGATGCAATCGTGAAAGGATGGCTCCCTACCTCATCACAATGATCTCTACGTGGTTTGAACTTTGAAGTCATAATGTTTGCTGACCCCGAGAAACCAAGTCTCACTCCAGTGTCACTATCTTTGATGATCTCCCCTAATCTTTTCTTGCCTGGATTGCTTATTGGGCTTCGATCAAAGTTGAGTTTGGAACCACCACTTAGACGAGTTTATCAAATGGGGAGTAAGGGGTCAGTGTTAGGCTTAGATGTAGCGTTTTCCCTTCAATCTTATGATAATTGTTATTTGTTAGCCTATAGGTTTCAACCTAAGGTAACATCATTGATTTTGATGATAACATAATAATGTAATGATATTTGTATTACTAATGTCTCCATGAGTTTTTATGTGAAATTCAGTGTATAAGAGCATTAACAAAGTTATTCAATGAAAAAGCATGAAAATGACACCATCTATAAAGATGAATCATCATCAAGTCAAATTGGATTAAGTTGAAGATGTTAAAGATCATATCAATCCAAGTCATGAAGATGAAGAGTAAAGAAGATGAAGATTGATCATAAAGCCAAAGAAGACAAATCAAGTCAAGATCAAGTTGAAGAAGAATGAAGACTCAAAAAAGGTTTAATGTTTTATATTTTAGTATGAGAGTTTTTAGGACTTTTGTAAAATGTCCTCAAAGTGTGGTTGATTGAATGCTCAAAGCCTAGATTGACCTTAGGAGCCTAAGACCAAAATTGAATAACATTCTAAGGCCCTAGGAGTGACGGCTAGGACATCATAAAGAATAATCAAAATCATGACAAAGATGAGCCAAAAGACCTTGTAAACCATGCCCATCGTTTAGGTCGGTTTAAGATGAGATTTCCAAGAGAAAATAGAAATCTCGTCGACGAAATTGAAGAGCAACTTAAAACTCGTTGACGATATTAGCCGTAGAGCTACTGTTTTTTGTTCTGGCTCCATTTTGTCGACGAATTCTTTGAGAATTGAGATACCCTAATCTCGTCGACGAATTATTGCGGGAAGCAGAAAACTTTGTAACGGCTAGTTTTGTTCTTAATGCTTCTTCAACGGCCATAATACCTCTTAGGCTATACATAGGGATGATTTATGAACTAAAAGAATTCCTATCATTCTATTACTCTATCATTCATTGATCAATCCTTTGAGTAAAAACCTAGAAACCCAAAAAGAGTCTAAATTGAGCTATTCTCCATACTTTCATCACTCTACAAAGTGTATGTGAAAATCAAGAATCGGTGGATTCTTGTCATTGAAGCGGAGAGCTTTGTAAAGTCAAGAGAAAATTGTTCTCTTGCAAGGATAGACTTGATCTTCGCCCGTCAGAAGATTGTAAAGGCTTGACTTTCATCCGTGAAGAAAGTTGTAAATGTTTGATCTTCACCCGGAAGAAGATCATGCAATTAAGTAAATCATGGTGAATCTTTTAGCGGGTATAGCTTGAGGCGGTGACGTAGGCAGAATTGACAAACCTCGAGAACAATATCTTGGTGTTTGTTTTCTCTAACTCTTTCTTTTACTTTATTACTTTGCATTGTTTGTGTGGTATTGCTAATTTTCATTCCCTTTTAATTAGGTAGAAAGCACGGATACTTCAAATAGGTCCTCGTACCCGTATCGGATACGGATAGGCATCCGATATGGCAGGATACGGCTTAGACGTATCCGGTTAATTTAAAACAGTTTTTTATTTCAGATACAGTAGAGATACGGCTCCGATATGCAAGGATACGGACATGATTTTTTTTTGGAGACCCGGGGGTGTGACCCTATCTCTTTTCTTTTTGCATGGTCATGGTCTTCTTTATATTTTGCTTAGTGGATGATAGGATGACTTTCTTTTTTGCTTAGTGGATGATGAGATGACCCTATTTCTTTTGCTTTTGCATTGGACATGGTATTTTTTATACATAAACAGAACTGAACCAATAGTTATTTTATAATTATAATACAAAATATAGTATTATTATTATTATTTTTTAAACATTACAGACGTATCCTGGTCGTACCCGTATCCTTTTTTTTAGGTTCTGCCGTATCGCTGTGCTCGTATTTTGCACAAGTCTAACCCATATGAACATACCCACTATAACTAAGATCCAACAAAGTATAAGATTCTAAGCAACATCGACCTGAGCAGCATAAGTCTATTACAAATTTCCTTAAAAGCAAAATGAGAAACCTAATAGTAAGGAGTCCGGTCGAGGTCTCTCACTTCCTTGGTGAAGAGATCACCTTCTTCCTCTTCTTCGTATGCCTCCTCTATCTAAGGCTCCGCCATCGGCTCTAAATCTGCCGACAATAACAGGTCGACTGAGTATTGAAAACACTCAGCGGATAAGCAGTCTAACCAACAACATGATATCATTTGAACATATTCAATAACATAATCATTTTGTAAACATATAATCAGAGTGCGTAAGAGCATGCGAGACATATCATATTTTAATCTTGACTCGTGTGGGCTTGTGAGCGTGAGAGACTCTTAGACTTGATCTTACATGATGCATGTTCTTATTAGCTTGCGAGATATTTCTTATTAGATTCCAAGCCCCTTCTGCGGACCAATACTTATGAGCTTGTGAGATATTTTTTATGAGATTCCATGTCCCTTCCGCGGACCAATACTTATGAGCTTGCGAGATATTCGAGCTATGCATGCATGTTTGTGAGACATGTGAACTCATGAGACTTAAAGACTTATCATGCAAGTGAATGTGTGCTTGAGTGTCGCAATTGACATTCGAGCAGGTCATCCCTTAGGTTTCTGATCTCCCATGGAAACTCCACCATAACGTCCCATACCGAATGGTTAGAGAATTCCCGGTCTGCAAGACTTCCCACTAAGTTTTGGCTTACCCGAATACCAACCACCATTCAATATAAATAGAGTTTAGTTTAACATGAGAAGTATAATTAACATTTTAATATAATTTAGCATAAGAATCATAGCTAACATTCTTAGCATAATTCATTAATTTCCATAATACATTTCTTAACATTAAACTCATTTTATTTCCATTAATACATAAAAACAAACACCCTTCCTCCAATTCATATACCCCATCCTCCATTCCAAGCATACATCACCATAGACATACATCCCAATCTCATAACCCTTCATTCAAACTCAATCCATCATCATTTCCCTTCCACCATTTTCAACAATTCATCAATTAACTAACCAATAAGCTTAAACCATCAATTTCCAACATCTTAAACACATGCCAAAATCCCCGTTTCATGAGTAGAAACTCCCATTCATAAATATATATCAATTTCCATGAAAATCATGCAAGAAAACTCTTAGTCAATCATACTTAAGCATAGAGATTACATAATGGAGTTAAGTTAGAAGACATTTTGACCTTTAGGATCGTTCCCTTCGATCCAAAACGCTCCCAAGAAGACTTGATGTTGATTTCCAAGCTTTTCTTGTAATTTCCAAGCAATTTCTTCCTTCACAAACAATCCAACACTTAGAAACCATAGGTTTCTCCTCCACTATGCCAAATTAGGGTTTGAGAGATTTAGGGATCTCAAATCCTCGAAATAGAAGGCTATTTATAGACCTAGGGTGAAGAAAAACCCAAAATGCCCTTAAAAATCTCGTAAAATGGGTTTTAAACCCAAGTTCTGCGATGGGCGGTCGACCGGGTGGGGTCGAAAACCTACTGTTCCCTTTTTTTTTTCCCATTTTTTCATATAGTCGGTCGACCGGGGTTGGGGTTGGTCGACCAGCTGTGGCCACAAACCCACTGTTTTGCCCTTTTTAATACAGTTGGTCGACCGGGGTGGAGGTCGGTCGACCGGCTGTGCTGTTTTCTCACTTTTACTTCCTTTTCTTTGCTTTCCTTCTTACCTTGGTTAATTGTTTTAAACCCTTAACACACCACAACATTAATTAACACTTGAACACACACATAAACAAGCCTAAAAGACTAGAATGCCCTTGAAGAGCGGGGTAATTACACGGAAAGAAATCCGGGTCTCTAAATAGATAGTTGACAAGCTTTTGGAAATATTTTCTTATATTGAACTCTTACTGCTCATCTTTTACTTGCATTGTGTTGATGTCTCGTCCTAATGCAACGCAATTCCTTTGGCATGGATCTTTCTCTCTCTCTCTCTCTATATATATATATATATATACTTTTCTTTCTACTTGTTTCCGTCCAACCACTTTTGTCAGAATATATAGGATTTCTTGAAAGCTGAAAAGGTTTATAATAACTGCTAAGGGGGTTCTTCTTCAATAATAATAATAATAATAAAAATAATAATAATAAATATAATAACTATTTTTAAAGTTCTGTGGATATTTGATGTTCAATCGCAATTATTTGTATTTTGTTTGTGTTATTTTTTGTGAAACATATTTTTTAGTTTGTTACAGGTATGTAGAGGCAATACGTGAATTCAATAAGATTCTCTTGTACATCTATAAAAACAAGCAGTATCATCAGAAATCTACACAGTATGAGCAAATATTAAAGAAGAATGAGCAGATGTACGCCTTGCTGGCAATTAGTCTTTCTCTGTGTCCCCAATTGACGCTTGTCGAGGAGACTGTGAACTCTCAGTTGAGGGAGAAGTATGGTGAGAAGATGATGAGGATGCAGAGATATGATGACGAGGCTTATTCTCTGTATGACGAGCTTTTCTCATATGCATGTCCCAAGTTCATTACTCCATCAGCTCCAACATACGACGAGCCTCTTGTAAATTACAACCAGGTATTTCCTTTCTATCTTGCACCTTCTGTGCCCTTTTGAATTGAGAAAACGTGGGAGTCAACTGGGGGGCTCACTCATTTGGTCTGTGAAGATCATTGACTAGCGAATGTTTTACTAGAAAAATTCAGAGTTAATTTAATCAACCTGCATTCACAGTCAACTCAGTTGAGGTCCAATTCAGATAGTGTTTATATTTCTTCTTCTTTTGTCATCGTGGTAGGCTATCTACTTGGAGCTCTGCCTTTTGTTTCTTCAATTTTTTTTAATAGCTTTGTCATTCTTAGCTTTTCTATATGATCTCAACAACCACTATTTTTCAAGTTGAGACAACTGTAGCTATGGTTTCTCCACATTCCTGATAAATAAAAATGATTCTAATGTAACTAACTTTTACATCAGCACTTGTCAGGCCCATATTTACCAAGTTCTCCGCTTTTTTCAAAAATTTCCGAAAAATACCCAACTTTTTCGTAGAACAATTAATTCTTGAAGTATTCATGAGTTTTGGAAAAAAATTGACTTATTCAAAAATTCATGAATTTTGTGAATTAAGCACGAATTAGTCCAAATGTTTGAAAAGTCCCGAATAAATATCTAATATATGAAATGTGTTTGTTTATAAATTTCATATTTAGTAATATTCTTATATATTTTTTCATTTCTTACCTAAAATTTTCTCGATTTATTTTCGATTTTTCCGAATTTTGCCTTTTTAAAAAACTTTTCCCTGGACGAATAATACCCGAACTCCATACTAATATTTCTATTAAGAATTCAGTGTTGCAATACACATGGAATTTGGTGGCGTAGCCTTTTTGTAGAAGTTGGACAAATACCGTACAAGTTAGCCAACCGTTCATTGTTTGGGTGACAAAGATTCTCCATAGTTAAAAAAAACTGACATTTTGATTTGGAGAACTAGCTCTCTAGCAAGGGTACTTCGTATCTTAAGTAACTGGTTTATCAGAAGCATGCTGAACACATTGAAATGGTAGTTCGAAACATTTCTCCATATATTCACATACTATTGTTATGGTTGCAGCCTGTTTCTATTTGTCCTTTTTTCCCCCTTTTTTAGGTTGTGCATTAAAACTCAAGGTTTACAAAACAGATCACCAATTTATTTTGGGAAATGTAGTAGATATGTTACCTGCAATCTCATTTTTGAGATATAGTCCTTTGATAGTTTCTTAGTGATGGTTTTCTCCGTTCATGCTTTGTCTTAAAAGAGCTAGTTCGTTCTGATTGTTCTTTTATTTTACTTCAAAATCCAATTTCTTATTCAAAGTCTGGATGACTTGGCCAATGACATTCCTTTGTTGCAGGATGCTTATAGACTTCAGTTGAAGCTTTTTCTTTATGAAGTGAAGCAACAACAATTGATATCTGGGGTCCGAACCTTCTTGAAACTGTACTCGACCATTTCTCTTGGGAAGCTTGCAACTTATATGGAAGTTGATGAACCCACTCTAAGGTTGGGGATGGATTAAAATTTTTAGTTTGCACTCATCCGTTTTTTTTTGTTTTTTTTAAAATGGTGATCTACTGAGCTTTTGTTTTGGGGTTTTTCTTGCCCACAGGTCGATCTTGATGACTTACAAGCACAAAACCCATGCTGTTGACTATGATGGGAAAATAATCTCCAATGCTGATGTTAATTTCTATATTAATGATGTATGTCTTCAACTCTTGTCAATTTTATTTTACTTTTCGTTTAATGAGAACGTCTCTATATCTTTTAATTGGTGTAATATCTGAGGAAAAAAAAATCAAGGAAAAGCCTTAATAACAGACATGTATTTTGTTGATAGAATGTGTAGACATGGAAACTTCTGGAAACATTGCATTTGAGTATGCCCATGCATTTACATACCAGTATTTGACAATATAGCAGGACAAATATCAAACCACAGGGATAGTCGGAGGTTATGAGATCGTATAAATTATAACGAGTTAATGCAAAAAAAAAAACTATGCACAAGAACGGAAACAGGTTTATGGAGATTCTTTAGAAATGGTCTTGTACCACATGGATCATCACATTAAAAACATTGTTTGGATTTTCTTAAAGAAGCTTTTGTTGACATTCATCGTGCATCTGTTAATGCAGGACATGATAAATGTGGTTGAATCAAAACCGGCTAAGCGGTATGGTGATTATTTCTTGCGTCAGATTGTTAAGGTACACACCTCTTCCTGCCTTTGCTTTTGATGGTTTTACTGTTGCTTTCTCACTCTTTACAAATTTCCTGATGCTTTTTTCTTTTGATGTTCATTGCACAGTTCGAAGGGGTGATGAATGATATGGACGGAATAAAATTGAGCTGAGTCGTCGTCACATCACTTCTATGAGGATTTGTTTTCCTCGTTCACTCACCCCTTTTTCTCTAACGCATTTCTTGTGATGCATGGGAGAGAATGATATGTATCTTGTTTTTTTAGCCCTCTAGCCCTTCTCCTTTATTGTCTTTGAGTTAGTGGACCTAGTGGAGCTTAGAATTGCAAATTTCTTAAATTATCTACTCTTATTTTTCCTCCCCTGAAAGAATTGATGACTTTCTTTTGAAATTTTCATATAATCTGCTAAAGCCTTGAATGATAATTTGGGAAAAACAATCTATCATGATAGGGTAAATGTAAAAAAAATAAAAATTGATGGGGGTAAATGTGTGGAAGGAGCTTTTTACGGGTTCTGTTACTACTAGATATCATATTGCAACAGTATATTGTCAAGGCAAAAGAAGCTGGAAAATATCCGATTATCAGGATTAAAGAGCCGTTGACTTTCAGATGTTATTCAGATGTTAAAAGGAGAAACTCGCATTCTTTATATTTTCATATTACCCTTCACTGGTAACTAAAAATCCAAACAAAAAAGGGTATGCCAGACGAAAGAAATCCTATGTTAGAAAGATTATTGGATTCACTGAAGGATACTCTTACGGTTTGTCTGCATCAAAAGTTGGTAGATTGGTCCACTGCTATTCTAGGTGTTTCATAGATTTGAGGTGAAAGTTATTCTGTTCAGCATAATAGCTGCAGTGTATTGCTGGTAGAGCTGTAACCGTCCTCCAGGCAGAAGCTTCAGTGGTGTGTCCTATGCCCTCTTAAAGGAAATGAAAAGATGATATGTGCGTGGAGTAAGTCTATGGGTACTCCCAAATATACTCCTTAATCCTAAGCGTCTCTAACTAACCATTAAGGGGTCAAGATTTAGTTTTGCTTATATTGTCTTTTCTAATGCTCTGTCTTTTCTATTGCTTATATTGTCTTTTCTAATGCTCTGTCTTTTCTATTGCCGCATCAGTTCTAATCCCAACTATTAAATAGTTGCAACTATTAAACTGTTAGGATTAGGGGGTATATTTGGAAGTATCCGCATACTGATTCATGTGCGAATGTGCGCCCTGGCTGGGTAGGGCCAAATTTTCAAATGCCCTCTGACCTAAGGGCCGGGCTAGGTCCTTGCCCAAAGGCATGCATTCTCCAAGCAGCACAAGTTTCTTCACTCGACGGTGTCGTCGCCGGAATTGGAGAATTTCGTTGAGTTGGCCGAGGGACCTTATGCCCATATAAGTAGTAAATCTTGGTCAATATGTTTTTTTTTTTGTTGATACCAAAGCTCTGTATGAGTTTTAAGGCCAAAATATTATAAATTGCAAACCAAAACAGGGGATAGCTATTACAGTAGTAGTGTAGTCAGTTATTCCGTGGAAGATGTTTGGCAACAAAGTTAACATTTATACTCCACGAAAGCTTCTTGACTTCTGTGACTCTCTTGAACAACGTGCCCTATAGGGAATTGCTAACAATAATATCGCGCCACGTGGTCACATTTTGTGAGCTGAAAGCTACTCAAAGAAGCTAATTGCGCCCATGGTTACCATAACGGCAGTCTTAACGTACGTGCCGCTTATGAGTAAAGATCTAAAAGATTGAACTCGGTGTGCAGAGTTCAATCACACCCACAGGTAACTCTTATTAACCATGGTTAGGATTCACATCAAACACTCTAATCTTGGTTTTTTAAAATTTAACCTTAGAGTTAAAATTTCTTCTTGACCCTAAGTTTAATTTTTTTTCTAAGAACTAAAGTTAGATGGTTGAATCTAAGGGTTAGATAATTTTAACCATGATTAATAAGAGTTTAAAAAAACACGTGTTGACCTGTGGGTGCGCTACTAACGGCCGCCGCGGTGCTGGGGACCATCCTACATCACCATCTACAGATCTACGATACGTCGGCCAGATAACAGTTTCTATCCATTCCCGCGTCAGCTTGGAATCCCACTTACTATAAAATGCAGAATCAGATGGTCCGTGCAAAAACAAGCGTAGACTATAGAAAAAAGCTAAAATGCGCCAACAGTTCCAGTTACCGGGCGCCCACAGTTCGGCAATCGATCGGAGGTTAAGTGCTTTGGTAAGACATCTTGGAGACTCGTCTGCTTCGTCCATGGAGTCTCAAAACCCTAACCAGACGATCTATGCCTCTGTAACGGCCAGTTTTAATGGCGATTCTGTTTTTTCAAACATCGTTCGAGCTCCTGAAGATCCCATCTTAGGGGTAATCTCTTCTATTACTTTTTCTTTTCGCGCTTTTAATGCCTTAATTCCCTTTTTCTGATTTTTCTTCGATGATCGTTTGTTATCTCCAAGGTTTTGAATTTTTCTGCTCTACGATTTGCGATTTCGTGGATCAAAATTGCTTTTTGTGTACATTTCCTTTGATTCTCTTTGTTTTTTTGCTATATTTTGGTCGTAATTCATTTGGATCGTGTTTGTTTCTTCATTTCTTATATCTTCTGCATGCATTTGGTAGAGATGTATGTTTTGCCCTGGTTATTACATTAATTTATTTTATATATTCTTTAAATGAAGGAGTAGGAGTAGCATCTTCGAATAAGAACACTGTGAAGTGAAATTGTTGATATTTTAATGGTTAACTAAAATGCCTGTTGATGTTTTAAAGACAGTCTATAAATGGTTTATTACCTACATGCCGATTGATGATTTGAATGACTTGTGAAATCTTTTGCGAAGATTGTGAATTTTTTTAATCAATAAGTCTGATGATCGTCAGCTATCCTGACCTTAAACTGATGATCCTTGTAAAATAACTGCCATTACCTAAAACTGATGATTAGTCCCAGCAATATTTTCTTTGTGTTTTTTTTTCTTTGTTCCAGCGTGGATGAAATGTATCTACAATTATACGTTGTTTGGATGCATACACTACTTAATCTTGTCGACAATCATGTATGTTTGCATCTCTTGAATGAGAATATTTAGATATCCTACATCAGTTTCTACATTTTATATATACTTTCTTGGGAGTGAAGATTGGATAGTCTATCCTCATGAATTACCAAATTCCTACCCAAATTATTTCCAGTGATGCTAGGGTATTTCATAGGTTGCAATTATTTTCAAATTAACTGCTGGCAGGGGCCTACTAAAAACCCAGATTGCCCACCTGGGATTAAAAAAAAAAAAAACTAGAATCTTTTGGTTCGACAACTTTCATAATCTGTTATGTTACTGCCTTATTCTTATATCACTTTGTTGTTATTTTCATCCAAACAGGTTACTGTTGCATTTAACAAGGATCCCAGCCCAATAAAGTTAAATTTGGGTGTAGGTGCTTATCGAACAGAGGTGTGTTTCTTTGGTAACGTTTGTCTGAGTGTTTTCATTCAATACAGGCACATGCACACAAGAAAACCACAGTTTAGAGTAGATCATAAGAAATGGAGATGCATTTTTTTAAGGGCGTTTGAAAATATTACTTCACATTTCCATATGCACATGCTAATTGCTAACATCCACACACACTCCACGTCTTGGTTATGCATGCACTCGTACACCATATTCTTCAATTATCTATGATGCATAAATTCACTGGACTGACCAATTTGTGGCATAACAGGAAGGAAAACCTCTTGTCCTAAATGTAGTGAGAAGAGCGGAGCAACTGATAGTAAATGATCGGTAAGCTATTGAATCAATGTCATTGGTGTTTGTTACTCTATTTGAAGTAGCCATTGAGCTCCATTATGTATGATATTCAGGTCCCGCGTTAAAGAGTATCTTCCTATTACTGGATTGGCGGATTTTAATAAATTCAGTGCTAAGCTCATATTTGGTGCCGACAGGTAAGAAATTCCTACAGTTAATAAATATTAGTTTTTATTAATATATTATTATATATATATATTTTTTTATAAATATTAATGTTATTTACTAATGGTTAATAATTTTTATTAAACTCTTAAAGAAAGTTGGTGCTTTTGATATCAAAGTGATATATTTTGATTAAACTGGATCATTTTTTGGTGGCTAAGACACTAATGCTAAGCTCATATTCGGTGCCGACAGGTATGAAATTCCTACAGTTATAGGTGCAATGTTAAATTCTGTAATTTGGGAAATATCTAAGAAATGTCACATATGAACAGGGGTGGAGCTAGGAATTTGTAGTAGTGAGGGAACCATGGTTGATTGAAAATAGTAGTAGTTGTTGATGGATTTTGTAGAGAAAGATTAGGTAGGTACGAAATATTCTTAGTCTAGTGGGATGGAGGGTTTGGGGGCGTAGCCCCCGAAATGTTTTTTGACAACTAAGTTCTCGGGTTATTTGGTCCATATATTTTGTACATATCTTATGAATTTTGTTTCTCCTTGTTTACGAGCAGCTATCCTCTTGCCTCATAGCTATGCCCAGATAAATAATTAAATTAAATGGTATAAAAGATATTTTTTTTTTCAAAAATTCAAAGAAAGTTGCCCCATTGTCCCATAGCTATGTCATAGTAAATAATATAATATACTTTTTTTAGGGGACAATTGCCCTTTGTCCCATGAGTATGCCCAATTAAATACTCAAACAACTTAGTATAAATAATTCGAGTCTGGATCCTGTCCAATTGTGATTTAATTCTGACAATTCAATCACACTTACATAGCCCCCTTTAACTCTGGTTATGAATTTTTAACCCTTAGGATTAATTTTTTTTCTATAAACCAATGTTAGATTGTTGAACCTTAAGAGTTAATATATCTTAACTATAGTTAATGGGGGTTAAAAGGGACACGTGTGTGAACATGATGATCCCAACTCAAAATAAATTTTTCCCAAAGTTTGGGCGCACCTTCCCCATTTACATGCCATACACTAAAAAACTTAAAAAAAAAAAAAAAAACTAGTTTTCTAAAGTTGAGTGGGGGCATGTGCCCCCACAGACCCCCACCTGGCTCCGCCCCTGCATATGAAGTTATGTATCTTACTATCATGTGGAAGATGGCATATGATATTGGGTATTTTGTGTTGGGGCTTCCATGGTTAAGTTTGATGTCCTGAGATATTCTTGCGAAGAACCATAAAATATAGTCCTTGATTTCTTAATGAAATGAAGATTTTGAAGTTTCAATTGAGATGGACAGATGCTCTTTTTTTTGGGTGAAACATTGATCACGCCACTCCCAGCAATTCTGATATAAATTTGTAGCTTTCTTCTGAGAAGCATCTAAGTTTTCCATTTCAACTTCAAGATGCCCAATTTCCATTCTAAGCAATCACAATCACAGAAATTAAAGCAGATATTTTTCCATTGTGTAGTAGAAAATTGAGATCAGATTCTTCTTTTTCTTTGTCCTTTGAATAACTGCAAGCACCTTTTGTTTGGTAGAAGTTAAAAGCATTTGTTGATAGTTCATCTTGTTAAATTGAAATTATGGATAACTAGAGGAATGCAGGACTTATCAACTGTAGTGTTACCTTTTTGTGTGATCCTATAAATATATCATTATCTTTTATTACTTCCATGATTTAGTAGACAAAAAAGATGGTTTGTTTCTAAAATTGGTCTGATATTTTAAATGAAGAAAAATATACTATTGATGCTATCACTGCATCTTCTTTTTATTTATGTTAGGTTTCTTTAGCTGAATGCAATATATTGTTTGCTTTGGCTACAGCCCTGCTATTCAAGGCAACAGGGTGGCTACTGTCCAGTGCTTGTCTGGCACTGGTTCACTGAGGGTTGGGGCTGAGTTTCTTGCGAGACATTACCACCAAGTAAAGAGCTTACTCTTTTCACTTTTTTCCCTTTATATAAGTGAGAGTGATTGAAGGATGATTTTAACTTAATTGTTCGCCAGCGCCTAATATACATTCCACTCCCAACATGGGGAAACCACCCAAAAATTTTCGCCACAGCAGGGTTGTCCGTGAAGACTTATCGCTACTATGATCCAGCAACACGTGGGCTGAACTTCCAAGGTTTGGATCTGTTCTCATGTGCTGCTTCTATTTACGATCTTATCAGTGATATGTTTGGGATTGCTTTCCATGATGCACTTACCAGTTTAATCTAGCTGTGACTGAATTCATCATTTTAATCTTATTAAATAAATAGTTTACAGGGTCTTCTATCAATTTATCTCTAATTACAATGGGACTCATATGATACCTTTTATTCTTGGAAGCAATTCAAGTTCTTGTGACTCTTCTGTTCTCACTCCCATGTTATCGCGTATAGATTCTGGTTGGACTTTTTTGGTTTCATTCCATATGGTGATATTTATGTATCTATGGGGTACAGGCCTGCTTGAAGATCTTGGTTCTGCCCCATCAGGAGCAGTAGTACTTCTTCATGCATGTGCTCATAACCCGACTGGTGTTGATCCAACCCTCGAGCAGTGGGAGCAGATAAGGCAGTTGATGAGATCAAAAGGGTTGTTACCTTTCTTTGATAGTGCTTATCAGGTAACTATAACTAACAAACAGACAAAAGCCCAAAGCAGTTTGAGGTTGTGAAGTCATTAGTTACCCAGAAAATGAAGAGGATGGTATAGTAATATATACTCAATATACCTTTCTAGCTCTACCATGGGTTTAACTGATGGATTGTTGACATTCTAGGGCTTTGCAAGTGGAAGCCTGGATGCAGATGCACAGCCTGTTCGCATGTTTGTTGCAGATGGTGGTGAATGCCTTGCAGCTCAGAGTTATGCAAAGAACATGGGGCTCTATGGGGAACGTGTTGGAGCCCTCAGCATTGTAAGACACAAAGACCACCTTTCAAAGCAGTACTTGTCCATCATATAAAGTCTGTCCAAAATATTATACTCTGGAACTTGCATGTGTTCTTTATTATTCAGTCTGAATAAATCTGTACTGTTGCAGTCTAGATTAGCCATTCTTTATTGAAACCCTGTTGTGAATTTACAACCATCTTTAAGTTGTTTGGCACTAGCTTTCTTTTCTCTCTTTCTTTTTTATTATTGGTTTTTTTTTCACACCTGATAATCAATTGTTGCCTGTGTGATTTTTTTTTGGGTACACGTGTGGGTATAATATTTAGCAAAATTTTCATTTTACAGGTTTGCAAGACAACAGATGTGGCAAGTAGGGTTGAGAGCCAGCTGAAACTTGTGATCAGGCCCATGTATTCCAGTCCGCCTATTCATGGCGCGTCCATCGTGGCTACCATCCTCAAAGACAGGTATAAAAGTTTAGTCTGAATTCATTGAGAGTTCTATCGAGTGCAATTTGATTAAAACCAACTTTGAATTTGGAAACTAAAAGATGATAGCATGTCAAAGTAACAAAATTCCTTCATATAATAACTGATAAATATAATCATTTCTTATTATCGATAACACTAACTTAATTTAAAAAATATTAGAGAAGAGGATACAACTTATGGAGAAGAGAAGAAAAAGAAAAAGCACAACCGGGGGTAAGCCAGCGAAGCTACATTGTAATACAAGGAAGGGCGATGGGCTCCTACTTTTGCAAGCTCATATACCGCCCTATTAGTTAACCTCGGAACAAATTATCATAATCAAGTTGACTAATCTAAAGGTAGTGAATTGAATGGAAATAAGGGTTTCTCCCCAACATATATAACTCTGAAAGAATAGAATGGGAATATACTTTAACTGAATAAATATGTGATACTTAGATAAAACGGAAAAAAAAAAAGTATCCTCATAAAAGAAAATATATATTTATAACAATAATTTATCTATCTTGACAAAGAGCAAGTAAAAGTATACACAAATAGCAGAATATAATTTCCATGATCTGTTGCTTTATCAACCTCAGAAAATAAGACAAATATAAATGACAAGAGGTTTGCTTAATGCAATTTCTTTTGTTTGTGGACTCTATGCCTTCAAAATCGCTCCATAGATCTGACTACACTTTGTCTGCAGGGATATGTATAATGAATGGACTGTTGAGTTGAAAGCAATGGCTGACCGAATTATCAGCATGCGAAAACAACTCTTTGATGCTTTGCGTGCTAGAGGTAAGCCGATCTTGAGTTTCCTTTCTTTGTTTGGCAACCCACTTTCCCATGTCTTTCTTTTCTATGTTAGTTTTCTTGTTAGTTTACCTAGTAGCATTACCGGTACAGCTTGTGACGCCCCGAACCCACGCCTTAGGGAATCGTGTTCCGAGACGCGCACCCGGTCGTTCATACCAATGCAGCGGAAGATTTTGTCCGCGAAAATTGCGGGAAATTTCAAACTTTGCCCCCAATGAGGCAAATCATCACTGGTCATCACAATAGCGCCATCACTACAAAACAAAAACCTGTATTAATTTGATTTATGTCCGTTTACAAAACGTAGGCGCCACTAATGCGCCGGGTAGTCTTTATCCAAAATCCAAAAAGGTCCAAGGTGCAGGATCCACACCTATTGCTCAGCAGCTCCTGTATCTATTGACATACAACGTCAGTGAGCTATGAAGCCTAATAAAAACCACAGTTCATCTATACTATTTTCCATGAATTAACATGCATCAATAACAACATAATAGTACAGATCCAGAGTTATGATATAGTATAATAATATATCCAAGTTATAATGTGACACACGGTCACACAGAGCTATTTCACCCAACACGAGATTCCCAATCTCAAAGATATCCAGTTATGAATTCATTTTAACATTCCACACAACAATCATGTTATTCTTCGAGTCCTTCGACTCTATTAATTGGCCGTAGGCCCATGCACAATTTTATTTGCACTATACATATTTGGACCCTTGTCCAATCATCAATCATCACTTGAGTCTTTTAGACTCACTTACACAATCCCGGGTAATATATACCCGATCAAGACCGAACTTTGGGTACTCCGACCTAAATACCAACTTAGAATCCGAAGATTCACTGCAACTTTGAGCACAGCTGCTCGTACAACCTTGAATCCGAAGATTCAATACCAACCTGAGCACTCTGGCTCGACTAACTGTTACGACACATGAGCACTCCGGTTCAACAAACTGCAAAGCCAAAGATTTCATACCACACGGGCACCTGCCCTACAAAAACAAACTCCTCAAATCCACTGACCGACCACATCTCGTGTATTCGCCGCCATCTCAGCTGGATATCAGTCCAGAAGGAACCCGCGGCCAACCTGCCTACCGGCCTCTTCTGGCTAGTCTTATGGAGGAACCATGACATCCAATGTCACCACTCCTAGACGTCCCACCACGAAGGTAACCCAATAGACCTGGCTGCCGCCCTCTTCTGACCCATCCAGAGAGGAATCCCCGGGCTATATACCATCGGATACTCAGCCACTGACTCCCTAGGACTCCGACATCTCTTGACTACCAGTCCCGGAGGAACCACGACATCCAATGCCGCCACTCCTGACCTAGTCCAAGAAGAACCACGGACGACCTAGACAAACAAACTGACATCTCCTGTCTATCAGTCCCAGGGAACCCACGACATCCAATGTCGCCATCCTGGACCTAGACAAGGAGGAACCACGGCCCCACGTAACCACGGGTTAGGTTTTCTAACCACGAACAACCCCGATTATCCCAAGCCCCGCTTGGATAACCGACACACTTGGACATCACACACGTATATCAAATCCACAAGTATACCACTCCGATAGGGAGTGCACCCAGGCCAATGGACATTCTCCATTGCCTTAAAAATGCCAACCGTGACTTTTGGGGCTTCCCAGGAAGACCCCATAAGCATAAGGGAGCCAGCATAGGCTTTCAAAGCACACTGCCTAGCTTACGATTGATCGCCACCCTGCGATCTATAGCACATCAGCTGAAGTCTAAATTTTGAGCTGCGAACAGCCCGAAACCGAGGCTACATCCCTCTACTCCAATTTAATCTCTTCCTACATTTATCTACACATCATTTCAGGGTCTCAAATCCTTTTTATTCATCCACATCATTCACACATCCCAAACCATGACAAAAATGGTGAAAATAGAAGAAAATAGGAAGGAAAGAGAGTTTTTACATTTTTCACACTTTTCGAGGTCCCGCGTGCACTATCCGACAACACCACGGTGTTTAGCACGTCGAAAAACCCAGGGTAGTACGCATGCAACTACCTTCTCCACTCTCTCTAGTTTCTTTCTCTAGAAACGTTCGGACCGTCCGTCCCCAACTTACTGTGCGAAGTGAAAGAATAAATAAAGGCTTTGCCTTTATATAGGCTAAGGGATGGAATCGTGCGCAACACGCATGACCCACATTGGTGTGGCGTTTGACCGATTTGACTAGTTTTGACCACTTTGACCAGTTTGATTGGCTTTCCGATTTTTCGCACATACAAGCCTCCAAAACCCTATCAAATGTCATATGATCGTGATGAAACTTCAGGTGACCGAACTTGGGGTAGTCTAACACCTATTGTAAAAATTTTGGGGAAAAATTTTGAGTTTTGACAACCGCACTTTAGTCCGGAAGAAAACTGCAAAACATACTAATTTCTTGATTTTGGACACAAAACGTGCTGCCGTTTCTTCGTTTGAGATGATTAACTGCCGAAACGACAGACAGTCATCATCATGGCTGACCGACACGCTGTGGTACCAGCCTATACGGATTTCTATCAGAATCCCCAACAATTATGGAGTCCCAACCGAATTCCGGAAAATCTGGAATTTCCTGGTTTTCTCAATTTTCTTACATTTAAGACTCCTGCGGTCTCGTGAATAGATACGCAATGGAACTGAAACTTCAGGTAACTGAACTTGGGATAGTCCGACACCTACTGTAAAAATTTCGGGGAAAAATACTGAGTTTTGACAGTTGCACTTTAGTCCGGAAGAAAACTGCAAAACCCACTAATTTCCTAGTTTTTCTCAATTTTATCACACATAATGGTCCCGCGGTCTCGCGAAATGACACCTGATGGAACCGATACGATAGGGGTGTGTCTCAGCAGTCAACCGACACACTGTGTGCGATTTTTGAGAAAAGATACTGAGATTTCCTCGGTGCACTTCAATCCCGAGCAAAACCCACTTTTTATTAATTTAACAAACACTCAAATATTTACCCCAGTTAAGGACCAATAAACGCATAATTTTAATATTTACAATTCTGGGGCGTTACATAGTTGGTGGTTTTGAGTGTGCCATTGTCTATTAGCAGAACTGATACAGTTTATATCTATTAGTGCATATCTATTAGTGCGATCATGAATCCTTGAATCCTCTTTTTCCCTTTTTCCTTTTCTCTTTTTTTCTGGTAGAAGATAGCTTTGAACTCGGAACTCGATGTGTGGCCCTTAATGCCCGAACTGCTAACAACCTAGGCACAAGGCTTGACCATGACCCCATCAGAAAGAAAGAACTTGAAGAGGGGCCACTCCATGGTTACTTATTCAGTTGCCCACGAGTTCCTGTAAACTGTAATATGTCCTCTTGCTGTGAGTCGTAGTTGATTCTATAACTTAAGCCCTATCAAAATAGTATTTGGTCTTTGTGACTGACAATGAATTAGGTTATGAGGAGCTCAGCAACTTGGCTGAGTTGGAGGAATTTGTGGGGAAACATTGAATAAATAAAATAAGAAAATAGGTACACGTGTATTACTTGAACTTTACATTTGGATACCCAGTTGAGCTGCCATGTTTTTCGGGTTTCCAACTCCATGAACTAGGCAATGTTCATCAGCAATCTGTAATTTGTCTTAATTCTATAGAAAATCCACCACGCATGAACTAGGGCAATGTTCATCAGAAATCTGAAGTTCGTCTTAATTCTATTGAAAAATCATAGAACTGGCAAGTATGGGGCTTGTTAGACAGAGTTTGTAATCTGAGTCTGACTCACCTTGAGTAGCCTGCTGTGCTCAACTAAGTTCTCATCTGTAAATGCATTTCTTTTTCCTGTTTGGCAGGTACTCCAGGTGACTGGAGTCACATTATCAAGCAGATTGGAATGTTTACTTTCACAGGGTTGAATTCTGAGCAAGTTGCATTCATGACCAACGAGTACCACATCTACATGACGTCTGACGGGTAACGACATTTAGCCCAACTTTATTTTGTCTTGAAAAGTACTAGCTTTCTTAAACAAAATAGAATATAATTTTGTGCTCTTTCTTTCCCGTCAAATACTAGTTGGGAAATGTGACCAACGAGTACTAGTTAAGATTATTAGCATGTGTGACTTTTTATGACAAATAGCAAAGGAGAACTTCATGGTTGAACATTCGCAATGCACCTTTGCATAATATCAGCAACTATTGATAATAGCCAGAGTTCCAAAACATTTTCAGTTACCCAAAACTTCAGCCATTTTCAATCAGAGAGATATGCTCTCTGATTGCATATCTCTGGTGATAATTACCTCTATTAATTTGATATGAGTCGCAGATAAAATGTTATTGATGATTAAAAAATGTGGACAATATGATTTTTTTCCGTCTGTAATAAGTTATTTTTTAGGGCTTAAAATTTGTGTTTAACTCTCTCTGTTGTGTAGGAGGATTAGCATGGCCGGTCTGAGTTCTAAAACAGTCCCTCATCTGGTGGATGCTATACATGCGGCTGTCACACGCGTTGTCTAAGCCAATTGGAAGCACATTTTATGCAGTTGTCTTTTTTTGGTTTCACCCCCTTTGATGGATTCTCATTCCTGTTTTTACCCTTATGTAGTGATAATTATAAACTCAACAAATAAGAGATTATGTTGAAATACTTGATTGATTCAAGTGAACTGAGAAGTTAAGATGGAAACACCCAACTGAAACTGAGAATTTTGAACCAATTATATATAAAGGTTTATATTTATTGGTTTCATTTTATGAGCCCAACTTATGGTGACTAGAATTTTTTTTGCTTGAAGATTCACCTTTATCAAATGGAAAATAATGTATGATCAAGCAGAAGTTCATCATCCTCAATGAACCTTGCCCCAAGTTGTTGATCATGATTGTTTTAATCTATCTGACCAAGTTTGAGCTCCATACCAAGGTTGTAGCTCTGGAGGACTGAGGACAGAATTTTTTAGGTTATGCCCATTAAAGAAACAAGCATCATTGTCAATGCCTTGTCTCAAACATCCGGAGTCGACAAGACAAAAACTTCTGCCATTCCATTGCAGAGGAGTGCTAGCCCTAGACACAAAACTCTCAATGTGGGTAAAACACTTGTCATTGCTACCCCTTCAAAATGTTAAGAAAATAACATTTTCAAATAAGGAACTAATGGTTTCAACCCGTTCTAAAGGTAAAAGTAGCTAACACATTGAGAATTTGGAAGTCTGCATCTTAGAATAGCATTTCTCCTCGCTTAGTAGTCAAGATTTCGACCAACAAATAAACATTTACTCGCCATTTCTATCCATGCAACTCTCACCTAAACTGAAATCAGTTAGACCCGTCTCTACTGTTAGAACCAATGTACCAATGCTATGTATACATAGATAAGACATATAGAGAAGGAAAGCAAGTGTAATGCTTTAAGGCGCGCTGAAAATCCACTTTCCTTAAGATGTTATTCATCCCATTACCTGCAATTGGGTTTGTAGCGAATTGCCTCCAAGATACAATGAAGCTTAGCATATCGCTGCCGTTGATCTACGTCTTGCAGTAGTGACGTGCCAGATCAACCCAGAACTCTTGAGTACCGATAGAATATTTGGACAAATAGAGAGATAGTCGTATATTTAAAATCTGTTGATCATTAAATCATATATTTAACTATTGTTATAGTTTGTTATATATAGTGTTGGTGTCTGATCCGAAGAGATGTGACTCTTCTTCAAATATACTAATGTCTTTGAAACATGCTCTAACAATACCTTTGGGAAAGGGTTTCCTAACATTTGTATTCCTTTAAACCTTGTTACAACCAACCAACCAACCAACAAACGGTTACTAACTTCTAACATTCAAATTCATTTCAAACTATTGTGACCGTTGGGAAGCAATTAGTTACAAATAAACCACCACATATGTGGCTGTTCCAACTGTTACAAATAAACAAGAGCCACATGTGATCACCACATGCTCTAACAACCTCTGCGGTTCCTTCTTGTTCAATGGCAACTACATGTGCCGGCTAA
This sequence comes from Tetracentron sinense, assembly GCA_015143295.1. NCBI lineage: Eukaryota > Viridiplantae > Streptophyta > Magnoliopsida > Trochodendrales > Trochodendraceae > Tetracentron > Tetracentron sinense. The sequence goes on from CM026569.1 coordinate 6,749,732, forward strand.
AACAATTGCAAGTGCATGGCCTTGCTATGCACCGCCTTACGCACTAACAACACTTATAATCATATTTAGAAAATATCTAACATCTACCGAGTCACAGTAACATTTACATTATAAACAAGAAGGTTGTATGAATACTGAAAGCAGAAGACAACTTTGAGGACACTGTGATGACCCATTATGGGAAGTTATAAGAATTCCACCCAGGCACCTTAAACATTCTCAGTTGTCCAGTACATAATCCTAGATTCACAGTTGAAGGTAGCTAAAGAACTCAACAGGCGACGAGCATATGCAAAAATCAATGGCCTCGTGATGTCAAATATCATTAATCTACCAACGGAGATACAGACCCGGAAGGAGATCTAAGAGACAGAAGGGTGCTCTGGTAAGTACCTTCATGTCGGCTGCGTATATGTTGAAAATAGTAAAATGGAGAAAATTACTTTCTTTTTAAGGGTAAGCTGCACAAGACCTCATGGATGCAGAGCAGCATGTCAACAAGTTGAGCTAACTTTAGTTTAGCTCCGAATAGCTATCGAAGAAACGTCACTGAGTAAAGAGAAAAAAAGTGAAATGTAAAACTCCTAAAATAAGAATTAAAAACTTGGTATTAGTTGTTGACTCCACTGCTCTATATCTGATTTATTACCAATACCAAGTTACAGCAGGAGTTCAAAGGAGACTTGATTCTCTCATTTTCTTTCCCTGCATCTGATTTCTGTGTTTTTTTTTTGTGATACATATTAGACAACATAGGGGTTGGAAAGGAGAATCATTAAAACTGTGCAAAAAGTTCAAACCCAATATTAACGAGAAAAAACCAATTTGACTCATCCGACCTTGTGTTGGTTAGCATCCCTTAATAAACGCATGTTAACTAACATTAATTAGTCTAACTCAATCATGGGATTCACGTGGGCCGATAACTTCCCAACTCTCAAGTTATGAATAAAAATATGCAAAAGAGAATGAAAACAAGAAGATAATATGGAGGAGAAAAAGCGAGGAATGACCTGAAAATAAAATCAACAGGCATTCCCATATATGTATGTATAATGCATACTGTAGTTGGACCGGCTTCTTTGAACACAAAATGGAAATATGCAAAGTCAAGACAGCATACTCAAAGCACTCACAAAATTTTGCCTATACACAGTTTCGCCCATCATTAGTGCATGGTTTAGTGTTTTTTGTTGGTTCTGCTAAATTCAGAATGTCCGACTATGTAACCTGCCTTCCCCAACACAAGAATTCCAAATAAATATGAAGGAAAAATAAAATAACTGTTTTCTTTAACTTGGCGAAAAACGAGAAGTATGTGCCTTCAAGATGAGTCACATAGAACTCTGTTAGTATGCATTTAAATTGAATGATTAAATTTCAAACAACTCAGCCGTGTGTTTACGGCTTCATCATAATCTGGACTAACTGGATACTTCAAGAAATTGCAGACATAGTTTCCTGAAACTGAGCTTGTCCTGCTCAGCAATACCATCTATCCAAGATGTAATCCTTTCTATATATGGACAAAAGACAAGCGCTTAAAGTGTTAACTTCCAAAATAGGAGTTTTAAGTATTCGATTTTGTCGACTGAATACAAATACCATCTGGGGCAATGAGGGAGAGCTGGAGGGTTTTTCAAATGAGTACCTACTGTTATACTCAATATCATATAAGATTCCAAAATAGGAGTTCTAAGTATTTGATTTTGTCAACTGAATACAAATCCCATCAGGGGCAATGAGGGAGAGATGGAGGGTTTTTCAAATGAGTACCTACTGTTAACTCAATATCATATAAGAGCCAATGGAGCACCATCAGTTTTCTACTGTGATGTAAAGCACTCAAACAGTCCACATTGAAGTCATTCCAATAATACACACTTAGATAGTAAACAAAGTCGAGCACAAGCTACTGATAGTTGGGGAAAAAGTGAAAAACTTCAAACAGCTAGCATTATTTCCATTCAAAATGTCTTTTGCCTACCCTAATCCATCCCAATTAAGCTTGAAGTTTTGAACACATCAAAGTGTCCTACTTATGTGATTCAGAGATTTCCACCAAAGCCTGTGAAATATACTTTAGCACAACTTACAACACCAAAGGAGACGATAGCCAAAATTTAATAGAAATCTCCAAATTTTTTGGATGGGAAGTGTACTAGTGGTTAGTAGGTAAAGATGGGCTTCATGCCTAGGTCTGTAATATCAACACTTATAAGGCTAACCGACTTAGCAGACTTGCCTAAACTTAACTTAGAGAGATAAGGAAAATCCTTCTCCTTTGTGCAGTAAAATATCTCAAAGACCCAACACATATGACAATAACATTTCTAAATGTCTATGAGTCTGAAGGCTACTTCAGTTCTCTGCAACCTTCACAAAATGTGTGAATCAATGGAGTCTCTAATCTACCCGTTAACACTAAATTGGGCATAAATGAGTCTCACTGATTTATCAAGACCACCCTCCAATGGCAGGACTTGGTTTTGATAAGCTCAATAAGCAAACATAATTCTAGAACAATCTCATTTTTACAGTAATTAACATATACCCATTTCAAAGAATAGCTGCACAAATCAAACCCATAGAACTTGAATCCATATGATACTCATAATCTCCATCGAAATTATTAAGCAAAAATCCAAATCAAAAGCATATGATTGTAGGATCATGTGGCTACAAGCCCTTGATCGGAATATAACCACGGTTGATGGATAAATCCGGATTAATAGAAAGCCTCAATCCGTTGGGTAAAACTTAGTTTCATACATACATGCATACACCTCACATACACAAGTAGTAGGTAGCTTGATGTATGCGATGTTGTGCACAAGACCAGATTTGAGTTTTGCTGTAAGTATCATTAGCAGATTCCAGAGTAATCCTAGAATAGCACATTGGATAGCTATAACGCACATTCTGATATACATTCAAGGAACACTGGATCTTGAATTAACCTACCAATCGGATGAATTGGAGGTAATAGGATACTGTGATGTAGATTTTGCAAGGGATCTAGATGATAGAAAATCCACCTCAAGATTTGTATTCTTGATGGGTGGTGCGACCATTACTTGGTCAAGTAAAAGACAAGAATATGTTGATAGAAATACTATGAAAGCGGAATTCATTGCTTGTAGTGATACAACATCTGAAGTTGTTGGATAAAGAGATTCTTAAATGACTTAAGAATTTATGAAGTAATTGAAAGATGTATTCTCATATATTGTGATAATGAGGCCGCGATAAAAACATTAAAAATTGGGGACATCGGTCCTAGAGGTCAAACTAAAGAATTAGAAGGCATATAGCCTTTATGGGTTTGATATAGAAACATCTGGGGCTCATAGCCAAGTGGGAGATGTTGGATATTGAGATCGTGTGGCTATAAACACTTGATCAAACGACTATAATCATTGATGGGTAAATCTAACCTTAATGATATGGCTTCTCACATGCATCACACTCATGCACATCATTACACATGCATGTTCATGTTTTCCAAATATACTATATGATATCTATTTATATTCAACATCATGCATTCTTCTGTGCACAATTTCATGTTAATATTGTGAGATATAGAGTGTTGGATCATCTCTAAGCCAGATTGGGTATCTTGGTGAAATGTGACTATTGGATCTTAGTCAAAGGCTTAATAGCTAGTTTGACCAAGCTATTAAGACTTCAAAGAGCCGTTAAAGCCTTTACTTAATCTAAGGGAGCTATAGTAAATGTGGTTGAATCTAGGGTCCAGATTCAGATTCTAATTGCTTAATATAAGGAAATAATTATGGAGGAGTCTAACGACTCTCTCTTTGATGGTGTATAAATCCTTTTGGCAAAGGAGGAAAGAATTAAACCAAGAAACCAAAAGTGGAGACTTTCCATTTGTGTGAAAGAAGAGAACTTTGTCTCTCTTGAGAATATCCCCTGTGTAACATGAGTTTTGCTCAAGTGTGATCAATCACACACCCAAGTTTTGTATGAAATCTCATTGTGGAGAAATTCTAGCTCAACTTAGATCATATTCATCTAAAAGGTTGTAGCTCTACCTCTTCGAATCTCATTTTATTGACCGGATCTAAGGGATTGATTTTTTCCGCTGCGATCTCGCATCCCTTCAATAATTAGAAAAAACTATAATGATTAATGAAGCACAAATTTTCAAAACACTAGAGCTTACAAACCAATAAAGCTGATTCCACTCTCACTCTAAGCCTGCAGAGACTCCAAGGGAATACCAAGCAACCATAATTCTAGAACAATCTCATTTTTACAGTAATTAACATACGCCCATTTCAACGAATAACTGAACAAATCAAACCCATAAAACTTGAATCCATATGATACTCATAATCTCAATCAAAGTTATCAAGCAAAAATCCAAATCAAAAGCGTACAATTAGAAACTATAATGAACCACAATTGTTCAAAACACTAGAGATTACAAACCAACAAAGATCATTCCACTTCACTCTAAGCCTGCTGAGACTCCAAGGGAATGCCAAACAACCATAATTCTAGAACAATCTCATTTTTACAGTCATTAACACATGCCCATTTCAAGGAATAGATTGAACCCATAAAACTTGAGTCCATATGGTACTCATAATCCCAATCAAAGTTACTAAGCATAAATCCAAATCAAAAGCATACAATTAGAAACTATAATGAACCACAAATGTTCAAAACACTAGAGATTACAAACCAACAAAGCTGATTCCACTCTCACTCTAAACCTGCTGAGACTCCAAGGGAATACCAAGCTCTTGCGGCACGACCTCGGTAGGCTTTGGCACATTCCTGGCAGCGACTGGAATAGCAATGAAAGTTTTGGTTTTGCTAATCGGTCTGCTCTTCTCAAGCTGCACAAAATCACCAACCTTGAACTGGTTTTCTGGGTCATGAGCCTGGTACTTCTTCTTCTTCCTGACCCTCCTCTTGTACTTTGGGTGAGGAGCAAGACGAACCACTTCTACAGCAACGGTCTTGTCGCTGGTGGCACACACAACCCTGCCTTGCATAGTTTTCATGGCTCGAATTGGAGGGAGAAAAAAAGGTGGAGATGGATTTGAAGTAGAGAGAGAAGAAGAGGGTTTAGAGAGAAGATTAATTGGGGAGGAGCCATGAAGAAAAGGAGAGCTGATCTTGAGAGATTTTAATGGAGGTAGTTGCAGGAGTGAGGAAGGAGAAGTTAACAACATTGTTCTTGAGGGAGAGGAGAGAAGCCCCTCTGTGGCTCTGTTTCTTATCTTTGTGGATGAGGTAAGGGATGTGATTTACATGTAGGATGGCTATGGATGAATTTACTATCATATCCTTGCTAACAAAGGCTATTATATTATTTTGGCCTAATCGAAATCTAGATTTAAGGTCACCCTGCCCTCTTTCCCCGGGGGGGGGGGTTGTGGCCTAAAGATGTGAGAGGTCAGGTGATCGAATCCCCTTACAGCCTAACCGATTCAAGAATATTAACATAGGTACATGATAACTGCAACAAAAAAAAAAAAGGCACAAAGTCAGATTTAAGTTTTAACACCCCCACCCATTGCTCCAATAATGGGGTGCGATCGGTAGGGAGGGGTGTCAATTAGGCCGAATTCGGGCTTCAAAACCTCTGGTAGATGTGTTGGGCTCGGGCTGGACCTATTCAAAAATTATTAAACTTCAAGTCTGAGCCCGGCCCATGGACACCCCTAGTGATCAAAGGGAAAAGGGCCTATTAAAAAATTTCCAAACTTCAAACCCAAGCCCGGCCCATCGACACCCCTAGTGATTAGAGGGAAGAGGTTCTAATAACTTCGTCTAAAAAAATATATGTGGAATACTCTCAGCATCTTGTATTGAAAATATGGCGATGAGATTTGCAATGAAGTTGGGTTTAAATAAAATATTTGTGGAAGAGGATAACTTGGAGATAGTGTTAGATATAACTAGGGTTGAGGATGAGTTTTCTGAGATTGGTTTAATAGTTGATATCAAATATTCTTGTGCTGTGTATAAATCATATCCTTTTCACATGTATATAGAGAGGTAATGAAATTGTTCATAAGCTTGCAAAATATGCGTGTAATGCAAACAGTCTCTTAGTTTGATTGGAGGGCCCATATTTTATAAAGAATCAACTCCACCAAGACATTGTATATGGTTTTTAATAATCTTATTTGCATGATCGCCTTATCATAAAAAAAGAAATTTGATGGGCGTGGCCTCTCTCAACAAAGAGGTCTCAAGATCCATTCCTTCAGGGAAAAGTAGTAAGAGATCTAATCACCAATGCTCACCACTAACCATTGATATTAGTAGTAGGTAAATGATATCTCAAACCCCCCAAAAAATATTAGTTTTATGGTTATTTTTTAATCACCGTTTTTTTATTCATCGTTCAACTGGACTTCAATTGATTTAACTCGACTTCATTGTCTTTTCATTATTTTTTGATTAATGGTAGATCCACTTTCTTTTTAATCAATTTTCCCAATTTTAGGGTATAAAGACAAAACAATGTAACAACTGCTCCATTTTTTTTTTCTTCTTTCTTGTTTCCAAAAAAAAGAAAAGTGGATAAAAATGAAAGTTGACCTAATATTATTCTTTTTTCTTTAAAAGTTCTTTTCACTTTCTTATCTTTTTTTTCTTCATAATTCTTTATTGGTACTGCTTCCAGCATACCAATAGTTTTTGACTAGATCCTCAAATTATCTAATTACAAGTTTCCAACATGAGGAGAGATTGGGAGCTAGGGACTGCAGGTTTATCAACACTATTGTTTTAATGTTGTTGTTCATGTTATGGCCGCTTATTAGTTACATTCCTTTGTTTCTCCAAAGGACCCTTTCTGCGAGGTTTTGCTCAGGTTGAGATTGTTTTTGTAAAATATTTTGATAATAAGGAACATGCCCTTATATTTTCAAAATAACAAATGTGTCATCTTTTATCATTGGTTCCACCTAGGAGATTTTCAATTGTTTAAAGGTCGAACTTAAAACGGGCATAACTTTTTATTTGGGCATCTGTTTGACTACTGTAATGTATGTTCTTGGGTTCGTTTTGATAACTTTTAAGAGCAATTTTAGTTTTGGGGGTATTTTCATAATTTTTACTCAATCATTTTTATAATTCTTCCTTTACATCTTGAACCGTCGATCATTATAATCTTAGATGGTCCAAATCAACCCTATGGTTTAATTTTCCTTTTAAGCCTCTTTTATGAAGTCATAAGCAGTTTTGCAATTACCCTAATTTTAATATAAAAGTCCATAGTGTGTGGGTTTACTCTTATGACATGTTTAGTGTTCCCTCCTTATCTATTCCTAGAAAGAAAAAAAAAATCACATTGTTGTGATTCTGCCTATATTATTTTCTATGTTAAATATCAATTACTTGTTTATTTTACGAGGAGTGCTAGCCCTATTCTTAGTCAATCCATACTCTCACCCTCTACCCAAGTACTGGTCCGCTTTTTTGGTGAGAGAGTGTTTTAATCATTGTAAAATTGATAAGAAGTTAGTGAAGGATGAGAGTAGCACTGCTCTTTACTGTATTGTTTTGTACAGTCAAATTAGATGGCCAGAAATAGACCCAAACATATGCTCTCTGTTTTTTTGGTGTAGGCATTATTTACCTACACCAAATGTTAGCTTGGGCATTAAAGTTCTTGCAAATCATATCCTTAGGGGATTGGATCCCACGACCTCCCTCCATTGAAGGCCACACCCCTACCACTCACACAAGAGGCGGGGGTATACATATGCTCTCTGTTCTGGCATGTCAATAAGAGCATGGGAGTGGAGACCTTATAGAAATTACCGATAAATAAATAGAAGTAAGAACATTTGTGATATAAAGATAGGATAGGCTTATCCAGCTGCAAGCCACATGGCATCTCCTAAATGGGTTGCATATATATGTGAAGAAAATACAGCTTTCCACGTGGCAAGCTCAGATCCAGGCAAAAAAAAAAAACCAAACCCAAACCCAAATGTTTCTATAGCCTTATTATGTAGTAAACTGAGAAAGAACATTACTGTGAAACAAAGGCCATGGCATCTCTTGCAACATTAGCTTCCGTACAACCGGTCACCGTTAAGGGCCTCGGAGGAAGCTCACTGACCGGAACTAAGCTCTCCGTCAGGCCATCTCGCCGGATTGCGACTCGCACTAACGTTAGGTAACTAGTTTTTTTTTATCACTGTCATATAGTCATGTTCTTAAACCATAGCCAGTATTTCATTTGTAATCTTTGTTAACAAAATTGGGCTATATGTAAAAATAGGTCTGGTGCTGTGGTGGCTAAGTATGGTGATAAGAGTGTTTATTTTGATTTGGAGGATTTGGGCAACACTACTGGTCAATGGGACGTGTATGGCTCGGATGCCCCTTCACCATATAACTCCTTCCAGGTTCTTACTTCTTCTTTCGATTAATTTGGAAAGGTTAGGTGACAAAGTTCTCAAATTTGATGAATATGCGAATTTTTTGTCGAACGATTAATTTACGAAATATTTACGGCTATGGAAAAAATCACATTTTTTTCAGAACAGTTGTGAATTTCGTGAATTAAACATGAATAATTCACGACTTTAAAAAAATCTTGAATATAAAAATATATTTGTTTATAATTTTCCATACTTAGTAATATTACTTTATATTTTTTTATATCTTGCTCGACATATATTTTTTTGATTTATTTCCAAACTTTTTGAATTATGTCGATTTTCTTTCTGAAATTTTTTGTCGAATAGTTGAAGTAACTTGGTGACTATGAGTATATAGGAGGAACAAATTAGTTTGGAAACTAAAAGAACAATACAGTTAGAACTTAGAAGGGTGAACTCAAATCCAAGGATCATTAGTACATTGTAAGTAATCTAACCCGTCAATATAGCTCGTTCAGATGCTTAATGGCTATTGTGCTCATTTAATTAGTCCAACTTCGTAGCGCTAGATCAAAATATTAGGAAGTCATCAAATGAGCTCGTTTAATTAGTCCAACTTCGTAACGCTAGATCAAAATATTAGGAAGTCATCAATTGAGCTCCTTTCGATTAATTTGGTTCCTTTATCAATGTATGAACAATTATCTCTTGAGCACAAGTTCAGATTTGAGAAAGGGAAATAAATTTAAACACCTAACATCGCAATTTCACATACCAAGAATTACAAGATTACCCGCTTCATTATGAGGTAATGAAGGGATCGTACCATTCGAGTTTGTGTACCCCTAGGAAGCACGGGTACGGCGATACTTAGATACGGTGATATAATACGGGTATGGCGATACGGTAGAAATTATGAAAAACAGCTAAGTTTTTATCCAATACAGCGATACAGGTACGTTTCCATTTTCAAAGTATCCGTGCTTCCTAGGTGTACCCTATCATACTCCAAAATAATTAAATAAAGATAATTCCCCGAAACTTTTTTCTTAACCATTCCTTATGTTCAGTACCATGTGAGATTAGGAAGTGTTTTGAATGCCTATAAATTTAGTTATTTGTATTATATGAGAGGATTATACATTCGAAGGGATTCAGTCTAGTGTGCCTTAGAGGCTAAGATCTTCCATCCCTTTCATATCTCTTCCTTCCTTTTATAGCTTTTGACGTGCACGTTTTTAGGATGGAAGAATACAGTGTTATATACACACTTAAGTACTTGGGTAATGACCAACTTAAGATAGATATTCATGTGATCTACCTGCTCTGCACAGCAGTAGATGGACCCTGACTCAACCACGGGTTCCATTTAGGCATCCCCTTAGCCTAAATTTTGACAATGGCATGATCGTAATTCAAAATGCTCTCCTACAATACATACATCATGGGTAGTTTGGATGGACATGAACTGTCCATGCTAGCATCCCGGGTTTGCTATTTGTGGTTATGTGTTCAACTCCCACTCCTCCACTTACTCTGGTGTTCTTAGGGAAAATTCCGAGTCTGTCGGTGTGGACACCCGAAAGGACTAGTCCTTGCCTTGAAGGGTTTGGAACGTCCTCCCTTACCTGAAAAAAAAAAAAAAAAGTATTTCTCTGTAGGACTTTGTTATGTGTATCTATATGTAAGCCTTCCCTTCTTTTGTTGTACTTCTTGAGATATGGGTTTGTTATTGATGTCTTCTATATGTACATATGTGGAAATGCAGAGCAAGTTCTTTGAGACGTTTGCAGCTCCATTCACCAAGAGAGGGTTGTTGCTCAAGTTCTTGATACTAGGAGGTGGTTCCACCCTTGCCTACCTCAGCTCCACTGCCTCAGGTGACATACTACCCATCAAGAATGGCCCACAACTGCCACCTAAGCTTGGGCCACGTGGCAAGATCTAATCATCTTGTGACCCACATCCTTAAACCCTTTTATTTTGTCAATATGTTTCTGTTGAACTTGTAAGTATGTCAAAATACTTAAGACCTCTGTGCTTATTCTTCAAAGCTATCTGTCTGTCTAGACTCTTGATTGTAGTTTGACGGATTTTATCTCTTTTTTCACTTGTTCTTGAGATGATATTTTGTTTCTCTTCTTATAATGTTAGGTAGTGTCAAAATACTTTAGTGACTTTTGGCTCTTGAAGAGTCAAAAGTTGATTAAAATGTCATTTTGTTCTACACTTAAAAGAGTAACTTTTCCTAAAGACGAAAATGTTAGCTTTTAGGGAAAACTGCCCAACTAGCTTTTGTCCAATTTTTTTTTAAGTTATTCCAAAGAAGTCTTTCCTTTCTCAGAGAATATTTTACTTTACCCGTTAATGTAGGACAGAAAGCCGAGGTTGCTAGAAGATTGATCTCAAGCAATTGAAAAAATGTGCAGTATGATGTTATAACGAACATATTTTGGAGTAGAGCAATAGTCCGCTCCTCGTAGGGTGCCGCGAGGTGTGGCATCTTGCCCCTTTTTTCCGTCAAGTGTCCCTTTAACTGTGGTTAGCTCCCTGTAATTGTCCTTGATGTTTTTAACCACGATTTTTTTTTCCTAAAAACAAGGGTAAGAATATGAATTCCAAGATTTAGTGATTCTTAACCACAGTTAAAGAGAGTTAAAAGGGGAAATGTGGAGAGAAAAAAAGAGGCAAGACACCCTCCTCGTGGCACCCGTGAGGATTATTTTCCTTTGTAAGTTCCCTTGGATTTGCATATGGAGAGTGGAAAAACTTCCGCTCAAGGCAAGCTCTCTCCATAATTACAAGATTGTCATCATCTTATTCCGAAAAAGGAAGAGCTCCCCTCAAGGGCCAGAGCTCTACCTTATATTTTAACTCGTGTTTTAAGGTGTGAGGAATGACAGTTGTGTTGTAATCAAAGGGAGTCTATTTTGTATGTGCAACTCCACACAAAGATCATGTTCATGTTTGTACTTTACAAACATGACCGGTCCACGGGGAACACAAGATATGTGTGTCAGGTTGCACACATATCAGTATATGCCTCTTCATGTCAAATTACATAAATGCAAATAAATTTATTTAGGAAATTCTACCTTCATCTTCTCCCCACTTTCTCTACCATACTAACACGTATCCTTACTTTTTCGAGCTGTTTCTACAATAGGTTAAAGTTTCAACATTAAACTATCTCCCTTAGTTTTAATAGCATTTTTGCTGCTGGGAAAGTGAGGACATCCGTTGGTCCCTTATAAAGAAAGTGAGGAAGAGAGAAATTGGAGTTAGCATTCTCTAATTTATAAATCTTAAATTGGATGCAAAATTATGAGGGATAAGAAGAAAAAAAAGGCTAATCACACTCTTTAGGAGTAAAAAGACAAGGATTTTGTGTCAACAATTATGGAACCCAAGACAAAATTATTGTCTTTTTGTCCTGAAAAGGCAAGGGTAATAGGGGAGAGTAGGGCTAGCAAAATCCAATAATGAAAATTATTGATCAGATAGATGCTTTGGACTGGTCAGTTAATATCTGGATAATGAGTATTTGGATCCTTAAAGCATCTCCAATGGTGTTTTATTTCTCTCTATTGCTAAATTATAGCATTTGAAACAATAAAATGCTATATTTTGACATCATCTTTGACTCATTATTTTTTATGGGTTTTTACTATTTTGCCCTCCGACGGTTATATATTTTTACTATTTTACCTTCAAAACGGCTATATTTAGTTTTTTACCATTTTGACCTTACGAAAATTCATATATGGCATTGGCACAACCGATTTGGTACAGTCTGTGCCAAATATGACATTTTGGCATAGCTATAATGCCAAATTTGGAATTGGCACAATCAATTTGGCACAGACCATTGGAGATGCTTTTTGCCAATCCATGGATTGGCCAAACAATCAATTTGGCACAGACCATTGGAGATGCTTTTTGCCAATCCATGGATTGGCCAAACATTTGGATGGTCTGGACCCATGACCATTAGTAAAGCCACGCCTCTTCATCCTGCAAGTCAAAAAAAAAAATATCTCTCCGTGAACGGCGAAGAGCATTCCAACAAACAAAGTAAAACTCAGCTCTGGCCAAGAAATAGGAAGCCTGGCATTTGATCGATCAGTCATATTTGTCGTTAATAAACCACTTGTTCTTCACAAATTATGTAACAGAATGCGCATTCTAGAATCCGACTAATGGGTCTGCTTAACAATCAAGCAGATACTCTGTACCAATCTTTCATCAATTAATTAAATCAGATACACTAACTGTGACAATACAAAGAAATGACAGAAGGAAAAACATACATATACTTCAAAACAAACATATATATACTTCAAAATATAACAACAGCACAAGGCATTATAAGAACCTGCTACCTGCAACCCTTCATCAGATAGGAAGAGGAACTTGAGAAGGATACTGCAGTTGCAACCCCAACGGATTTCCTGTTCTCTGTTCTCTGAGGTGACCCACATCCACTGAAATCAAGAACACGTTGCTCCGTTTGGAAAGGCTGCAAAGCAAATTCCAGTGAGTAAGATTAATTAATTCGAATAGAATAACACAGTATGTCTCGAAATAAAACCTTCGATTATATAACGCAGCATATTTTTGCAACCATAGTTAACCATGTTGGAGTTTAAGAATTATTCGTCTAGAAAAAATTTTGGCAAAATTCTGAAATAAATTGGAAAAAAATATATGAAAATTTAAAATAAGATTACTAATTGAGAAAATTATAAGTAAATATATTTCATATTATATATATATATATATATTCGAAACTTTTTCAAAAGTCGTGAATAATTTGTCTTTAATTTGCAAATACGTGAGTTTTTAAAAAGTCGAGATTTTTTTTCTAAAAGTCGCAAATACTTCGTGAATTATCACAAAAAAGTCATGTATTATTCAGACTTTTTGAAAAAATCAGAGAACTTTGTTATTATGTTTGCAACGATGACAATCTTTTATGCTTTCTACTTGGAAGTCAGCACTTGGTACATATATATATATATATATATATTTTACCCAGTCATAACCAAGGCACCAAGGAGCAAAGGTATAAAGTTCTCCACCTCATTATCAGGGAAATGATTGTTCTCTTGGGCTGAATTCTGGTCGCTGGAGCGCCTTTCCTTCAAGGGCAATTCAAGATTTTCCTTTGCCAAAACCTCCTGGGCCTCAGCCACTGCAGGCGCAGTGTGCTCGCTCAACTGTCTCATCAACCCAATGGCATCATAGCTCCTATCACCAGGGCTCATGAAAAATTCTATGTCCTGCATGAAATTTCGAAGTGTGAATTAAAAAAAGACATCATCAAGATTTGGTCGAAAGAAATTGAATTTTGCCTCAAAGATAGGAATATTATAAAGAGATAATTGTCGCAAAAATCTTGTGTGTAAAATATGTGTGTGTGTGTGTGCGCGCGAGCACGCGCATGTGCACTGGTCCATCAACATCAACAAAATTTCAAAAATCAGGTGGTTCGAATTCTCGAGAAGGTGTAATTTCCGGGTCCTAACTAGCCCAATATTTTGCCCAAAACTTCAACGATCTAGATTGACAGTTTATGCCATGTGAATATTGTTGACGTCATCGAAAAATATTGTACATATATAGTGACACAAAGTTATGAGTACAACAATGTGCCTCATTTAACCATTCAAGCATTTTTTATATAGACAAGCGCGATGGTTAGTAAGTTAAGCAGGTAAGCCCCAGGCCATGGTTTCGACACCCAACTTTACCAACCTAGCAAGCTGGCATCCTTAGTCAGTCAATTGTCCATGCTCATCATGGAACATATCAACCTGCAATGTTTGGTAATTGTAAATTGTGCTTGAACTCTTGTAGCTAGCATATCAATTTGCAATGCCTGGTAATTGCAAATTATGATTTAAATCTTGTGGCTATCTGGTTATGTTCTCTATATGTGTGAGCTTTCTCACAGGAAAGGTATTTATGTACTGATAGAACTTAAGAGTTCCTAATAGTTGCAGCAAATCAAAAGTTTTGTACAAGTTTGAATGTTATGACATGTACTGGTGCACAAGGGAAGAAAGAACAAGGAAGCTGGTGATACTGTGATAGACCTAAATGTACTCCATATAATTCAAGAAAATAAACAACAACGTAAATGTAATACCTCAATTGTTATGTCTGTATCCACTCTCGGTCCGGGCAGAAAAGAGTTCATGAACCAAGGGGACTTCCATGCTGAAGGAGATTCTATTCCTCTTTTCATAGCAGGGGTGTCGCCAAATCTAAAATCAAAACCAACCGTAAAAAATACAATCATGGACTACTGATCTGTTCGAGTGGAAACATTTAAAATAGTGAAAATTGAAGTTCGTGACTTTATGCTGCATAGATCTCACACTTGTACAAATATTTTGGTACTTTTATGTTTCTAAGAGTCCAATTCTGTCTAACAAGTCCAATCCATTACAAAATGCTCTAAAAAAAATAAACACAAAGTTCTTGTATACAGTGCAGCAACTACAATTAGGATTCATGTTGCTGATCCCAAATATTTGGAATAAGACACTAATTATGATGATGATAATGATGATATAATCTATAACAAACATATTCAAGGCCTTAAACAACATTAGCTATAGCAGGCAAAGTAAACATGATGGGACAACACCTTCTCACATTCGACTCAGTCACGATTTAGATATCTCACAAAAACAATAGCATAATATACACACCCCATGCACAAGTAGAAAGAGTATAAAATCCAGGATGACATCTACAGATATAATCGCAGACAAAGGAATTGAGCACACAAAGAACATTCTATGAAAAGAAAATTAAATCAGAAATTCGTAATATGAACAAATTGTACGGAGATAAAACTAATAGTCTACACCATGTAATCTCTTATTCTATTGGTTCTATAAATCTAAAAATCTTGAACAAGTTTGCATTATAACAGGTTAGCCACATCAGAGCATTGATGTAATTGAGTATAAAGTAACTGAGCCTTACATGCTAAAATTTTCCATATCAGCATGCTCAGCATTTTCAAAAGCACCTTCTAGCAAATTTGACGATGGAGCACATTGTACAGACGTAGTAAGTGGCACTAAATTCCTTTCATGCTTTTTTTCAAAAACAGTAGGAGAGACAACTACAGAAATATACTGATTCCCTGATGAAGATTCTGAGAGGCCACCCTGATTTGATGTAGTCACCAAGCTTGTAGAATATTGATTTCTTGGAGTTCTAGAACCAACACCCAAGGCTCTATTTGTTGGATATCCATCTCGATCAGGAGAAAAGAATAGCAGATCATTTATATTATGTTCAACAAGAATTCCAGGAGGACGTTGCAGCTACAAACAAATTAAGAAATCAGCATTTACAAGTAAGGACACATCACAAATACTTCAATCACAAAATTGAGTAGAACCAAGATGGTAACAAGGAGACACCAGTAATCAAACTGTAATTATATGTATAGAAGCAGTGATGAAAGCTGAAGGCAAGCGGCCGGTAAATCAATACCAGCTAGTTAAGGTCAGGACCATCTGATAATATCTCATGGTTTTCTAATAATATCCAGCTAATATCAATACAAAAACAAAATCAACTTCCTTTACTTCTAGCTCCAACTTCTAAAATAATGAGAACATTTAAAAACTTAAGGTCAGGACTCAGGATGTATTATCAGAATTACAATAAAGATTGGCGATAAGGTAGACAAAACAGAAAGCACAAAATATTCAAAAAGCAGTTTGTCAAATTATGCTTCATCGCTACATGATTAATTTATGTAATAAAGAAAATATTTAATATTTAGATGAAAAGAAAGACTAATCAACTAATCATAAAGTTTTCTTGTTCTTTTGTCAGTGCCTATGCCAACTATTTGGGGTCAACAACAGGAATCCAATTCCACCATTCTAGTCTATGGTTTGAGTGTGTTTTGATCAATCTTCATTGAAAAACTAATCATAAATATAGGATAATAATACTAAGCAGCAGTAGAAACTACAATTCAACAATGT
This sequence comes from Tetracentron sinense, assembly GCA_015143295.1. NCBI lineage: Eukaryota > Viridiplantae > Streptophyta > Magnoliopsida > Trochodendrales > Trochodendraceae > Tetracentron > Tetracentron sinense. The sequence goes on from CM026569.1 coordinate 6,766,137, forward strand.
AAGGTGAACCAACTCAGTGTCTAGGCATTGGCCAGAATAGAAAATTCTTAATTAGGTAATAGCAGCACAAAGAAATAGACACAGCACAAGACCCAAGTCAAAGGATTAACTACACAGCAACAGAGAGAACCATAAGAAGTTCTTCATATGAAGTTAAAACAGCATTGCCCAATGTTAAAGAAAGCAATTCAAAAATGCCTGCCAAATTTTAAAATCAACCTTTATCTACATTTAGAAACAAAAAACCTAGAATGAAGAAAAACTCCAACTCACAGTTTTGATTGTAGTATCAGTATCAACTTTTGCCACCTTAGCATCAATACCATCGGTTCCTTGCTTTACCTTGTCCTGACTCTTACTGGTATCAAACTCTTTCTCTGAAATTCTGACATCCAACATTGCAGTGCCATCTTTTATCTCTTCAAAAGCATGCTCCAAATTTTCTTTATCTCTGGTGGAGTTTCTGGAGTTCTTTTTCTGGTAATATGATGGAGACAGGAGAGCCCCGTCGATAGAAGATAAAGAAGCTCCACAAGCCCCATTATCATAAAAAATGGCATCTAAACTAGAAAAATCTTTGGTAAGATTTGATGTGCAGAATGGCCCAAAATTTACGTCCCTCTCAAGCTTTTTCTCACTTTTTCTTTCTTGAAAAGGTGACAATAGTTCACGCTGTCGTTTTTTCAATATGGATGGTGTAGATATGAAGCTTTTGGCAGCACTCTTCAGAACAACATCGGGACTATCATTCCGAGATGGTGAATCCCAAAATCTGTATGGAGTAGAGCAGTTCATGGAAGACATCATCAGTTGGCGGATCCCAAGGGGACTATATGCTTGCTGCAAATCACCACCAGATGGTATGAGATCACAGCTGACAAAAGGAATATCAAAGCTTGGAAAACGAGGAGGCTCGTAAAATAAAGTTCCTGAGTGTTGTTCTGTATGCACAGTTGTGGTTTCATCCATGGAAGGAAGGGTTCCCAGCAAACCAAAATTATCTGCTGGAACAGATTTTGAAGCATTCTTTGCCTGATCCACCATGGGCAGGTCCGTGTTACCCTTATCACCATCACAATGAAAATTAACAGAGCCATTGGGATAAATAAAGCCATCAACTGAACCAGTGATAAGTTTTGATTCTTGTGTTCCACCTGAGACATCCCTTACCTCGTTGTTGCATTCGCGACTAAATATAAGTTTACCATCATCATGGAAAAGTACTGGAAGATTTGAATAAAAATCCTGACAGCATGATGAAGTACCCAACATGTCAGATCCCAGAGGGTAATATGACTCTGAAGCTAAAGTTGTGGTGGTTCCAGAGCACTGAATGTTAGATTGGCAAAGCAATGAATTTGTGAATCCATCCAAATCAATGATATTTGAGCATTTTGTCGAATTTTCAAAAGGAAAGCATTCACGACTCCCAGCATCGGAGAACGTAATACCACAATAATCACCTTCGGGTATCAATAATTGCTCCGGTTGATCAAAACCAGCAATCCTATTTCCCATTGAAGTAGAAGCATTGAACCCCATGGAGCTTTGCAAGTGAACAGATCTTCTTTCATGGTTTCCATCCACACCTATATAATGGCTCGATGTTTCAAATAATCCCGATGATTCCTGCACTAATTCCAGCGAAGAGGTACTTGGTAGCTCGTGCGAGCTAAACTGGCAATCATTACCACCAGAAGTTTCTGCCTCATGTGATAAAGTTTGCTTAGAGGACTTGACAGGGGTAGCCACTCCATGTGGAATTTCTGGGATGGCACCTGCAACTTCTTCCAGAGATGTGCAATATATTTTGGAACATGATGATGAGCTAGAGCTTTGCCCCTTTATTTGACCGCTTTCCTCTATCGCTTTAACCTTGTCTCTTGCATGTACAATTGCATTAGCCATGTCACACTCAGATTGGGAGCAACCAAGAGCAGTAGAACCTTGACTACATTCTGAAATTTCCTCTGCTTCTGTGCCATCTTTGGGATCACTATTGTCTCCACTGCTCTGTTGCATCCTCAAGGAGGATGAAGGAACAAAATGGTTTGGGTTTCCCACATGAGGCAGGCCTTGGAACTGTGCAAGTAAACCTGATGCTAAGTACGAGTCCAGCTTCTTTTTTACGGAGCTGTTCCAGTGATTTTTTATTGCATTGTCTGTCCTGATGGCCAAACAAACACAAAGAAATTTCAAAATTCATATTGGTAAACACATGTTTCAACAAAAGCACAAATGAGATACTACTTCTCTCTAAAAAGTGTTCGTCGAAAAGCACCAGCCCATTGAGCAATTTTTTTTTGATCAATAGCCCATTGAGCAAATTAAAACAATATAATTTTCCCAAAATGCAGAAAGAAGTAAATGAAAAGAATAAACACAAAGAAGCAAAGAATATGTGAAAAAGCTCTAACTTCAAGAAAAAATAAAAAAGTTATTATTTTCCTTCACAAAGAAGGAAGCTAACCTTCCAGGCAAGACTTTTGTTAACTCTGCCCACTTGTTCCCATAAACTTGATGAGCATGAATCAGAGCCAACTCTTCTTCTTGAGTCCAAGCCTCCTTGTTTATGGCAGGATTTAGATGATTATGCCACCTGAAAATCAGTATCATTTTATGTGAAGGAAATTGTAGATATGAAATATTAGTGACATAAAAGGCCAAAGCATCAATATTTTGACACTAATGAATGTAAAGGAAAAAAGACAAAATTTGAGTTATGAGGGAGATTTAACTTTCACTTCAACATCTTGCATAAATGGATGAATACAGCTCAAACAGCATCTTTCTATTGCTTTACCAACTAAATGCAGATACATCTACTATTTTATGGTCACTCTGACAGCCTGTCCCAGTCAGACGACTTAAAACAAGCTCTGAGTTCGATAAAAGGATTGGTTAAAAAGAAGGATTACAAATATGAAAAACAAAATATGACAATGCAACTGTATTGTAATTACAAATTGTTCAGAATGTTGGAAGCTTAAAATTTGTGGTTAGATAAGAACTGTGTAGTATCAATTAGAAGACTCACAATACTTCAATCTCTTGACCAGATGAAAACTGAAATATTTAATAGATCAATACAGAGAGAGGCGGCTTGCAAGTTGTGATGTGCAACTAATATATGTGAAAATCAAAGATTCGCTCGGAACCTCGTGACCTATCGCCTAAGTAATGAAAAGTTTTGTCAAGCTTTTAATATCTGAATTTGGATGCCATAAGTCACCGTGTTCATCACTCTGTAACATTAGAAACTTGAAAATGAAAAGCTTGTTTCAATATTTGTTTGGTATTATGATGATGTTACAACTTACAATCGGGGCTTCACTTCCCAAATACTCTATTTTGACATCACTAAAAGCAATTTTCCATTAGTGGAATGATAGTTAGCATGAGGCGATAGTCTAAATTTGTCAGCAACTTAACATGTAGAGTGCACCAATACTTGGGGCTGAAGATCCTTCAAAAATATGGCATGACTGAGACTTTCCATACTTAAAAACCAGGAAAATTTTGCAATTATTTCCAATAACCATTTCTGGTCTGAGAGAGCCTTCAAATGAAGTGCAGAAGCAATTGAAACACACGACTGACATGTACACCTTGAACTTCATAAACTGTCTTCAGAAAATTCTATTAGAATAAACAAGCCGCATAAGAACTGGCTGAATAGAAGAGGAAAATTTTATATTTAGCCCAAAGACATTTTCAAGTCATACCGTTCCCGACATTGCTTTCCAATTCGTCCAGGTAGCGCTTGGGCAATGGTGGACCACTTCTTTGCCCCATATTTATTCACCAAGTCAATTATTATATCATCCTCCTGTTTAGGATGTTGCAAGGTCAATTCGTTATGTTACAATATGGTTTATAGTCAAAATGTTAGCATGAAATCATACTATAGTAGGGAAGGAGAATTCTCAAAGAAACAGAAAACCCTGAATGGCTGTATTACCTCTTTGGACCATGGACCTTTGACAAGTTCTGGATTTAAAACCTTCTGCCACCTGTGCAGGCACTGGACGTCGGTCCGATCCGCAAAACATTCCGCTGCAAATGGCACAATTTAATATGCAAAAATATATGCATAATGAATAAGTATTAAAAGCCGACAGGCCAAAGCTTGGCAAATGGATAGAGAATTAGAGATGAGGGAATGCTGGAGGCAAAAGAAGAAAAAAATCTTGAAATGTGATTTCTGAATGAAATTTAAATTCTAGAAAAACATAATTAAATTCTCTCAGTAAACCCAAACAACACAATCATCTAATGGTATTTCTCACTTAAACCATCACGAATCTGATGTATGCACATCTCTGAGTTGAGAGCTACACTCCCAAACACAACATTAAGACATTCACTACTTTATTATATTAGTCAACCCTCTACATGTTAGGCATAGTAACAAAGTTCTACAATTTTTTCAAAAGGTCCAAAAAATACGAGACATCGAACGATTAATTCACGTAGTATTCGTGACTTTTGAAAACAATACGACTTTTTCAAAAAGTAACAAATTTCAAAAATTATTCACAACTTTTTGAAAAATTCCCGAATAAATATCTCGTATACGAAATGTATTTTTTTTAATAATATTTCATAATTAGTAATCTTATTTTATATTTTTTTTATATCTTGCCAGGCATTTTCTCAATTTACTTTATAATTTTCCAAAATTTGCCATTTTTTCCAAGTTAACCGAATGGGATAACTAGAGCTTGGTGTGAGATCAGCCATAGAGAAAAGAACAGATGGGATCCAAGTGACAATGCATCAAATTAGAGCATTAATTTGTTGAAAAAAGAATATGATTGAACTCCACTAATTTCCTTTCTTCAGAAAAAGCTTTTAAGTTTACAACCATCAATGTATAAAAATTGAGGACGATGTCTAGCCATGGACTGCCTCCTAGCTTATAGAGGAATGCCATAAAGAGTTGCACAGTCCAACAAAAGGTGCCAACTACCAACTACCAATGTATAGAGAAAAAACTAATCAAAGTGCTAAAGCAATTTTGAATTCAAGGAGACTTGCACAATCAATCTAGGTAAGTAAAGTGAATGGTAAACCACCTAGTTCGACTTCCAAGTTCCAAAATGCATGGAGACTTGAACAATTGACTTAGGTAAAGTTGTAAGGGCCAAATTTGTATTGGCTAATTCCGAGACCAACACAGTGTCTAGTGTGTCTTAAGTCCTTGCTAATGCTACTCAAGTCCAGTGAAGATGAAGCCTGAAGAAACTGCAATCAAGCTTCGCTCCTGTATTAGGATGGTAAATGACACTTAGATACTTAGTTTATACCTAGGAGGAATTGACTTAGATCATGTGTATGGACCCTAGGTGACTAGATACAAGAGTAACAAAGTTTAGCAAAATCGGATTTACAAATCTCAGTGTTTTTGGAAATCCAATCAATCGACCGACCTTGGAGATTTTTGTATGAGAAAAGATTCCAGAGAGTGGGTTTTTTCTAGATTGACTGACTTTGGCATCTGAGTCAACCAACATACATCCAGCAACCAACTTTGGTCTCGGTCGGCCGAGTTGCGCAGATTTGAAGTTCCAAATTTGCAAACTCTTTTATGTTGCTCTATAAATATAAACTTTTCCTAATTCGAGATTAGGGTTTTTCAGTGTTCTTAGAGAATAGAGTTGAGGCTTTCAAAGCTTATCTAGGGTTTCCCATTCATGTTTGAATGATTCTCATTGTTCCACCTCTATTGCTCTCTCATTCGGGGGATGTATCAGTCCCAACCGAAACCTATACGTATCGGCTTTGGACAATTCATATAATTTTTTTCTTATTCTTAAAAAAATAAAAATCAAATCAAATTAAATTTTAAAAAATCAAATGAGTTACATGAACCAAATATAAAATCATGGGAAGCAATTCAAAGACAAAGTAGCAAACACAATTACAATTCTACATTGAATTAAAACATATATAACTAGTAAATGATACGTATCGCCTGTTTCATATCAGTATAAATATCATACAAGGGGCTACCAATACTTATACGTATTGCCCGTTTCATATCACTTCCTTATCCTTTTATCAGCCTTTCCCATAGTAACCATGTTTAGCATGATATATTACTTAAATTTCTTCCTCCTTACTATGATTTGAAGCTTCGTCATATGCAACTTCCTCAGGGTCTTGAAACACTAAGATGTGAAAGTTAAATAGCAGACCTTGACTTGGACCATGTACACCATGAGACTGAGTACAGAAGTCTTAGCCAACAAGTACATGCTAACATAACACCCCTGTTGTTGGCTACGTCAGACTTCTAGAGGTCAGAGATGCCCATACATGCAACTGTTTATTTCCTATTGTTCTGAAACTTATGCATACATTACAGCTGGTCATCAAAATTTAAAGCACTATAATAGCCACAATGATAATTGTTTTCAATGATTTTGTAACATAGCTCAGAATTTGTTTGTACCTATCTGTAATAAGTGCATTCGACTTGTCAAATGCCCAAAACACAGTAGCACAAGTTAATAAACAACATGCTGGTTTGGTCCCAACAAATATGTACAATACTACAAGTCTACAATGAATTAGAACAGAGAGAGTACCTACGATGTAGAAAAAAATGTGATATAATATACTTTAAGGAAAGGAAACCAATAGGTTGCTAGCAACCTATTATCAATTTAAAAATGTGAAATACTGAGATATCCCAATCAATTCTGTAAAGGATACCTATTTTTTTCCAGTTTCTTCCTTTAAAACGTTGAACAGCCCTGCACAATAGTGCATCCTGAAGACAGACAATAATTCATCTTGTCAGACTCCAAAAAAAAGAAATGATGATGAAAAAACATAATGGTAATAAGTGAGGAAACTGCATTTGCCCAAAAAGCAAAGTATAGATAAATCTACAAATCAAGATAAATATTGGTAAAACATTACAAAACAACAAACTAAACAGGCTCCATGCAGTGGAAATTCTAGCAGATACAAAAATACAACTCAAGCTTACAAAAATACAACTCAGGCTTACAGCTTGCTACAAAGAGGGAAAACAAAAGGAGATATCCTGTCTGATAAGCTCAAGAGTGCAAACATGAGCATATAAAATTCCGTAATATGAAGGAGAAAGATCAAACATAAGTCAGTATCAATTACAATAGACGATATACTTCTATAATGTTTTCAAATAAAATATAATTCCAAAGAGCATCCAACACAAATAGAGGAATATAAAAAAAGGTCATGCTCTACCAGTTCTTGACCCCCAAAAACTACAAATCATAAAAATAAAACATATACATTTACCTCTTCGGCTGTCCATTGTCCCTTTGTAGAGCGCCTCGTAGGGCCACTAGTCCTCCTACAAAAGAGACGTAATATTTAGAAGGGTCAATTGTGAAATACGGGCAGTCTCTCAATTAAAGCTAATTGTAACCATATTTTTAGGTAAATTCATAAATAAATCACTATTGATAGACAAGAGAAAGGGAGAGAGATTAAAAACAAAACTATAACATACAAGTTCATGTTTATCAAAAATATCTTCCGAAAGCTTAGTACTTATTACCCAACACCAGCTAATAAACCACATGAGACATGGTGACCACCTCCATAGAATGCATTAATCCTTGTGCAATGCAAGTATCCATGAGGAGATCAGTATAAGTCACAGACACATATTACCCAAACCTATAATATACAAACACACACAAACATGTGTGCGTGTGCATACATAGTAAGTACTAAGCGGTTAATGTATCCATCATATGTTTATTACCAACAAGTGAGTGTTCACATGGGACCAAATTCAATAAGCATGAACAATTATATAATATAAAATTATATACAAAACCACAAATGACAAACGCTTATCCCCTGTTTCAGGGTCAACAATCAGCAAATAAAGTTTAAAGAACAAATCATGTGCACGTCAGTAAATATACAGTAGAATCTTCAGCACACAGAGAAAAATGATAGCAAATAAAAAAAATGCAAACATTAGATGCTTTTGGAATTATACCCATGCGAAGGCCGCATTTTCTGAAAACCATCACTGGCCCCATCGGGAGGAGCAGTGAAAGAAACTTCAGCTCTGCTAGCACTGTTTGTCCTGTCACTTGCCATTGTTCCTTGATAGACAGGTGAAGTTGCATATCCCAATTCCTACTTGATGGCAACTCTCTCTAGAATAGGTTCCCCAAACCATTATCAACCTCCCTAAGAAGTAGCAGAAACTTTTTTTTCGGAGGGCAAAACCACAAGCTAAAAGAAGGTAAGAAAGAGAAAAGTGAATACCATAGCATACTGCACAAAACAATTCTTTTCAAGGGGTAAAAATAACAGTAATAGCTCTAACATGAGATGTAAAATCAAATTATTAAGGTGTTTGGAAAAAGAATCTTATAAAAATCTAAGCAAATGATGTGTGATTCCATTTTCAACAAACATATCATGTTCAACTAAAAGCTGATCATAAAAATTGAGTTCTTGAAACAGATTATGAGCTCAGAAGAGCACAGATCAATTGAATTGTCCCATCTCCAATGAATAAGTAAGCTGCGACATTGAAAAGATTTTCTATGGAAAAAAACTGGTGTTGTATAAATGATAATGTTTAAATTAACCAGCTAATATCTCTAATCCAGCAAAACTTAGTCTTCAATAAGTTGACAGATTAAACTAAAACCAACCCAAGTTGACAAATTGAAATGCATCCAGCCTCGCCAAATGCAAATTCTAGTACTCGGCCATGTACACCTGAAATTTGCAATCCATTCTGTGAGAGATTTGAATATAAAGCAGAATTGACTCCATTTGTATCTGCCGGGAGGGGGGGTTTTAACATTTTCAAGAACCCATTAAACCCTAGTCACTAAAAATTAGGACTCCAATTAGTCATATAAAATGTACCCAACCAACACAAAAACCTATTCCTCAACGAACTCTTGTTAAACAAATTATGGCTTCAAACAACCCCAAATGAACCGATTGTCACACCTACATCCTCATCAAACACTAATCTATGTAAACCACCACGTGGAAACACTGATCTGCCATAATTTGACAAGAAATTATAGGTTTTTCTAGATTCCGAGGAATTAGGGCAGGGTTTAAAAGCTAAAACTCACAGAAATTGGATCCAAATGTCAAAACTTTTAAACAAACCCTTCTCAAATTAATTCCCAGATGAAGAACAGAAACAAAATTCCATCAAAATATACCAAACAAACTCACTGAAATGAGCTTCAAATTGCAGAAACCAGAGAATCGACTGAAAGACCAAATCGAAGAGATCAATGAGGCGATTCGTTCATCGCACATTGCAGATCCAATTGAAGAAATCTCTGAGATCTCACCAGAGATTCTGCAAAGGCACGAAGAAATCTAGAGCGAGAGGAAGAGGAGAGAGAGAGAGTAAACGAAACGGTCCGAGATTTTTTCAAACATAAAAAGGAGCGGATTCTGTAGTTCAAACCCTATAGTTAAATGTCGAGCAGGTTGAGATTTATCGACGGTAGAGATTCATGCACTCGACAATTTGTCAAACATATCCGCCGTCCCTTTCTAAGGGGTTTACTATTTCCATCTTTTATATTTCAAATTCCCAACGGCAGCCCACCGGCTGTAGCCGGTTGCTCGTACCGGTCAAATAATTTTGTCTTGTCATTAATTTTGAAATTTTGTTCTTTAACCTCACAAATGTAAATGTAATGAAGAGAAGTGAGAAAAAAAAAAAGTGGAGTGCTAGTCATATTCTCCAACACGTGTCAAAACTTTAACCAATTATTTTTATAGCCATTTAAATTAACAACTAATAATAAAATAAAAGTATTTGCTGTAACTAGTAAGTAAAAGTAAGGGAATGTTACCTACAATTGATGCGTGGTAAAAAAAGAGGGCGTTAATCAATGAGGACTGTACATTAGACTACAAAGTCTACTACAGCAGTAGGTTAAGTATTTCCCTAAAAGGGACAATGATTAGCACACCTCGCATTAGACGGCCATGTGTCCCCTTTAACACTCAATTAACTGTTTAAGAAAATTAAGCTTAGATTGTTTAACCATAAGAGGGAGTGAATGTTAACTATAATTGATGTGTGGTAAAAAAAGAAGGCCAACGACCAATGATGTGTGGTAAAAAGGAAGACCAACAACCAATGGGGATTGTACATTAAACTACATAATCTACTGTGGTGGCAGTAATTTAAGTATTTCCCTAAAAGTAATTGTAATAAGATAGAAATATGCCACTTGTTGCTTCATGGATGGGAGTAGGAAAAATATTTAAAGTATTGCTAGCATTTCTCAATCTAGGCCTTTGAAAAGCAGGATTAGGATCTTGCCCTAATAAGCAAGGGCAAGATCCTTCCATTTGAAAAAATAAAAAGTTGTTATTCATATGGGTGGGATTATTATTATTTTTAGTTGAAGAGGTAATCTAAACACACATATTAGACCTAAGGTAATGCTAACGTGCATAAGGGTAAACCCACACAACCACTCCAAAAGACCTGACTTAAGGAGGCTTTGTGGTCCCTTATACACCCCTACGTACCCAACCGAAGTGGGCCTATAAGTGAGAGAGTAACACCCGGTCGTTAAGCAGAGTTCATTTTTTTGGTTTATTTGGCTAAAGAGGTAATCTAAAAACACACGCATCATACCTAAGGTAACTGCTAACGTGCATAAGAGTAAACCCACACAACCACTTCAAAATGACCTGACTTTAGGAGGGTTTGTGGTCCCTTATACACCCTTGTAAAGGCTAGTACCCAACCAAGGTGAGACTATATGAGATTACAAAATGCCAATTTGGCTGGAATCTAATTCATTGTTAATGGTTCTTTTTTTCTAAGGAATGAGTTCCTCTATTCCATCTAAAATGTCATTATGAAATGTTCACTTCTTATTATCATCATTTCAAGATAATAAAATCATTTACGGCTGTCGAGACAACAGTGAGGCACATCACCTAGCTAGGTGAATGCTTTGAGCACTCTTACCCAAGATTTTTTCCCTTCCTAGTTGAAAATAAAGAAGGGTCCCTCTCTTGTTGGGTTGATACGGATCCCGGAAATAGATTCAAAAAATGAGAGAATTAAGAATACCCACTAAAATGGGAGATATCCTTGAATCATCTTTTGAATGTTAGATCCCGGGGGGGTGATTTCCCCTTTGACTCGGGAATCTTTTGACTCATGTGTTTTTTTTAACTTTCTTTTATTTTTCCTATTTTATTTCCTCTATAAATGTTGTAATCTTCTCTCATCTAAATTTGTTTTTTATAAAAAGGTATATGCTTTCCTTGCCTTTAGTCTCACAGAAGTAAAAAAAGCCTTAAAGCAATTGACCTTAAAGAGTCTTCCAGCGTAATATCAAGATAACTATCACACATCTAGAAAGTACTCATAGGTACCACGAAGGAGATCTCTTAGATTCAAGATTTGCGCAATGTGATGATGATCGACGGTTGAGAATGAAATTAATCTTTGATTTTCTTGGCAAGATGATTTCAACTAGGGTTTTTTTTTTGTGAAAAACCTCCTATCTTTTCAGCTATTTGTGAAAACCCCTTACTCTTTTGTATTTTACCCCTTACTCTTTTGTGATTTTGTATTTTAATCCTTTGCAAATTCACCCTGTCGACACAAAATTTCGTGGACGAAATAATGATGAACAAAATATTTTATTTATTTTCAGTTTGGTACAACTCTCAAGAAATCCTCTGATTAACAATCAGAAATTTCTAAAGTAGAAGATGAGGGCCGAGGCGTGATCTCGATCTTCTTTGAAGGTGTTGATGTAGCTTTTCCTTTCTTCCGGGCTTCGCGCTTAATCGGCTAGAAAGTGATTTTGGAGGAGAATTGGCTTCTTTGCAGCTTTGTCTTCTCCGGAATGATTTGATTTCTTTTCTTTGAAGGCTAGAGAATGCTTCTGAGTTCTCTTCTTTGGCTTCTTCTGAATTTCTCTCTCTGAATTTCTGAATTTTTAAATCTCTAGCTTTGGCTCTTATTTATAGACTTTTAGAGATAAGGATCTCAAGAATCCTACTCCATCTAGTGGTTTAAAAGATTTAAGAGATCTTAATAAGGCTTATCCATTTAGAGATAAGGATTTCAAGAGTCCCACTTTATTTAGTAGTTTAAGGGATTTAAGAGATCTTGATAAGACTTATCCATTTAGAGATAAGGATTTCAAGAGTCCCACTCTATTTAGTAGTTTAAGGGATTTAAGAGATCTTGATAAGACTTATCCATTTCGAGATAAGGATTTCAAGAGTCCCACTCTATTTAGTAGTTTAAGGGACTTAGGAGGCTTTCATGGGCCCCACCCATCTTCTTGGGTATTGAGTCCACAATCAGGTTTTTTGTATTGACGGAACGACCCACTTATCGAGTGTATGACCCATTTAGATTTGGACTTGAGTTTTGAGTTTATAGGCTTTCTACTTCGTGCCCAGACCCGAGCCGTAAGAGGCTCATGCCTTGTCATTAGGCCCAATTTAAATGTATAGGGCTTTTTAATGATTTTAGGCTTTTTATATAATTTTATCAGAGTGTAAGGACCTTTGCGTAAAATTAATAAATTTTAGGGTTCTACAAATTGCCCCCTCAAGGGTATAATGATGGAACCTATGAGTGACATTAGTGTAACCCTTGATTTAGTGTTTGATTTGGATTTAATTTATTTGGAGTTTATCTTGATTTGGGTTAGACACGAATCCTATTCCTAATGGGATAAGGAGACAGGTTACCTCCCCTTACAAATAGGAAGAGAACGGCATTAATGCACCCATGTTTTTTTTGTGCAGGTTTGGGTTTTAGACATTCGAGTGCCGAAAGGCCCGAAACGGCCTGGACTAAGTCGGCGATGCCACTGTACGGTTCCCGTTTGTTGGAGACAACAATTTGCTGCTAATGGGTTTTTTTTTTTTTTTTTTGATCTGTTTTTTTTTTTTTTTTTTTTTTTTATGGTAGCTGAACCTGAGGTAACTTTACAGGCTGCCTACGTACCCGTAGTGGGATCAAGCTTTAACGTAGTTCGATATTTTTTTTTTTTTTTTTTTTTTGCCTAGACTATCTTTTTAGTTTTTCAGTCTAGCGAACAAGAGTCATTGAACCTTTTACAATTTTGGTTGTATAAGCCAAGAGTGACATGCATTTTAAGCTCATACGTCAAGGAGCGTTGTGGACACTTTAAACTCGTATCAAGGAGCGTTGTGGACACTTTAGGCTCGTATCGAGGAGCATTGTGGACACTTTAGGCTCATATCGAGGAGCGTTGTGGACACTTTAGGCTCATATCGAGGAGCATTGTTCTATCATGGATAGTATTGCTTGAGGAACTTGCCGTTGATAGGACCAAGACGAACTCCATCGGGTGTTGAAAGAAGGTAAGCGCCGTTGGTGTAGACTTCTCTCACCACATGCGGTCCATCCCACTTTGGATCAAATTTCTCTCCAGACCGATGTGAAAGAATAATAGGCCTTCGAACTGCAAGTACTAAGTCACCTATTTGGAAGGAGCGAGGTCGAACTTTCTTGTTGAAAGCTCGAGACAAGCGAGCTTGATAGCACTCGAGGCGTTGCTGCGCTTCTAACCTCTTTTCGTCCAAAGCTTCGAGTTCAGCAAGACGTAGCTTTGTATTGTCATCACCTGTGAGGCCTTCTTGGATCGCAATCCGTAGTGATGGAATTTGGCGTTCCAATGGAAGTATTGCTTCGACTCCATAGACAAGCGAGTAAGGTGTGGCTTGTGTAGGAGTGCGGTATGAAGTTCGGTATGCCCAAAGTGCTTCACCAATCCGTTCATGCCAATCCTTTTTCGACTTGGAAACAACCTTCTCAAGGAGCTTGCAAAGAGTTTTATTGAAAGCTTCTGCGAGTCCGTTTGCTGGCGCATTGTACATTGTAGAGCATCTTTGCTTGATTTCGAACTTCGCACAAAATTGATCCATCAGAGCATTCTTGAATGGTTTCCCGTTATCCGTTACTATATAACGGGGGACCCCATAGCGGAAGACAATATTATTTTTGATGAAGTCTACAACCGTCTCTTTCTTGACTTCTTTGAGAGGGATTGCTTCTGCCCATTTGGAGAAATAGTCTGTCGCAGCAAGAATGTAGAGGTGTTGTTTAGAAGACTTTGGGAGTGGCCTGACAACATCAAGTCCCCAATTGTCAAAGGGCCAAGATGCTACTGTTGGGTGAAGCGGCTCGGGTGGTTGGCGAATGAAGTCTCCATGGATTTGACATGCATGACATCTTTTGGCAAACTCGAGCGAGTCTTTCACCATGGTTGGCCAATAGTATCCCATTCTCTTTAGGCGATCATGCAACTTTGGTCCTGACTGATGAGCTCCACAGATACCTGAATGAGTTTCTTCAAGGGCCTCTTTAGCTTCATCATTTCCAAGACATCTCATTAAGATGTCATTGAAAGAGCGACGATACAGCTCATTGTTGAAGTATAGGAATCGGGGCGCACGACGACGAATTTCAGTCTTGTGCTTAAGATCATTCGGCAATTTTCCATATTGAAGGTATTCAATGAGAGGTTGTCTCCAGTCTTCAACCTCAATCTCGAACACTTCAATGAAATTTGTTGCTTGTTGAGCGATGTCATGGTGGATCAAGTGAGGGATGACCCATCTCTGACAGACAGGAACCGTCGTCACTTCTTCTTCAAGTACAGCTAAAGTTGCTGCAAGGTTGGCCAAAGCATCAGCTTGTTTATTCTCATTTCTTGACACATGCAATATAGTGATGTCTTCGAACTGACTTATGAGCTCAGCAGCATAAAGATAGTAGGGGATTAGATTAGGCTTGAGGACGTCGTACTCTGTCAAGAGCTGGTTGATGACGAGCTTTGAATCTCCATACACATTGAGTTGGTACAACTGCATGTCTCGGGCTAGTTCCAATCCAATTATGAGGGATTGATATTCGGCCACATTGTTTGAACATAACTCTGCCAATGTGAAGGCGAATGGAAGAACTTCATCTTGTGGAGTTACAAAGACGACTCCTGCTCCTGCTGCATTCTTTCTTGCAGCACCATCAAAAAACATCTTCCATGATGGTATTACATCAGTGTAAAAGATCTCTTCATCGGGCAAGTCTTGAGATAATTCCCAATCAGCTGGGATTGGATGATCTGCGAGGAAGTCAGCTACCGCTTGTCCTTTTACTGCCTTCTGAGGGATGTAAACGATCTCAAATTCTGACAGGAGAAGTGCCCATTTGGCGAGCCTTCCCGATAGAACCGGTTTCGTCATTATGTATTTGAGTGGATCGGCGTGAGAGATAAGTCGGACTGTGTGTGACAGCATATAGTGCCTCAACTTCTTTGTAGCGAAGATAAGAGCAAGACATATCTTCTCAATGGGTGAATAGTTCAATTCTGCCCCCACCAGAGTTCGGCTCAGGTAGTAGAGTGCATTTTCTTTGTCATCATGATTCTCTTGTGCCAATAATGCCCCCAATGACTGCTCCTGAGCACTGATGTAAAGAATCAGTGGTTTATTGGGGATAGGTGCTGCTAAAACCGGTGCTTTGAGGAGATACTCTTTGATGCTTTCGAAAGCTTTCTTACAAGCATCATCCCATTTGAACAATGCATCTTTCTTCATCAACTTGTTAAAGGGGTGACACCGCCCTGCTAGGTTTGAGATGAACCTTCGGATGTAGGCGAGACGACCTTGGAGGCCTTTAAGCTCGTGGATATTCTTAGGTTCTGGCATATTGTGGATAGCATCGATTTTAGCTTGGTCAATCTCAATACCGCGATGTCGGACAACAAACCCTAGGAATTTGCCTGAAGTGACCCCAAATGCACACTTTAAAGGGTTCATCTTTAATTGGTACCTTCGAAGTCTGATGAAAATGTCACGAAGGTCTTGAAGATGATCCGCTCTCCTTTTTGATTTTACCACCAAGTCATCGACGTAGCATTCAACCTTTGTGTGCAAGACATCATCAAAAATCTTTTGCATAGCACGTTGATAAGTGGCACCAGCATTTTTTAGTCCAAATGGCATCACTTTATAGCAGTAAATTCCCTTTGGTGTACGAAAGGCTGTGAGTTCTTCATCCTTTGGATCCATACGAATTTGGTTATAACCAGATGAACCATCCATAAAGGATAAGACTTCGTGTCCTGTTGTAGCATCGACCATGAGCTCCGTAATTGGCAATGGAAAGTCATCTTTTGGACATGCATTATTCAGGTCGCGAAAATCTACGCATACTCGGATTTGTCCATTCTTCTTCTTGACTGGGACAATATTTGC
Organism: Tetracentron sinense; assembly: GCA_015143295.1. NCBI lineage: Eukaryota > Viridiplantae > Streptophyta > Magnoliopsida > Trochodendrales > Trochodendraceae > Tetracentron > Tetracentron sinense. The sequence continues at coordinate 6,782,421 of CM026569.1, forward strand.
AATCCAACTTGGATACTTCACTTCTCGGATGAAATCAGCTTCGATCAGCTTGTTGACTTCAGCTTCGATCTGTGGAACCAGTTCAGGCCGATAGCGACGCTGCGCTTGCTTGATGGGGCGAACGCCATGTTTGATAGCTAGGTGATGGATTGCAACTTTAGGATCAAGGCCGGGCATGTCCTTGTAACTCCATGCAAAAACGTCTTTGTATTCTTGCAGTAGCTTGAAGTAATCAGCTTCTTCCTCAGGACTTAAGAGTGCACTGACAAAGATAGGGCGCAGTTCTTCTTCTGTACCAAGGTTTAATTGTTTAAGCTCGTCGACGGTAGCTTGCCCCCCTTCTTCGAAGACTGGAGGAGCACTTTCTAGTTCATCGTTTGAAGATGATGACTCTTCTTCGACAAGCTCTTGGATGGTAATGTGATTGACGGTGACAATATCTTCGGTCTCACTCATCTCAATTTGATTTGTTCGAGATTGTTTTCCTTGGTTAGTGGAGATGATAATGCGTCGCTTTACTGTCAAAGCATCTGTTGTTGAGACTTCTAAAATTGCTTGTCGTTTCATTTGCGATGGAATTACACTTTGTGGGTCACCAACATCTTTACGACTGGCATGCCTTTTCTCATGTCTACGTCGTCTTTTGGACATGTTCAGAGGAGCAGGTTCGTCTTCTTTTCCTTGTGCTCCCAAGCGGGTGAGTGCAGACTCACGCCGTTGGAGATCTTGAGAGTTTAAGGTTGTATCACTTTGTGCTGCTCTTAAACGTTCAAAGACCGAAGTACCTTGTATTGGTGGGGCAAGTCGATCAAAAACAGATGTATGAGCTGAGGGGACTTTGTTTTCACAATCGTCGGCTACTTGCACTGTAATGTGTTGAGTAGAGACTTTCTCCTTTACTGAGGTTTTGATTGGTGTTTGAGGTGTAAAGCCAACTCCTTGACGGTTGATAATGAACTTTTCTCCTTTTCGAACGAGTTGGGCCTGCGCCTTTGTGAGACCATGGATTTGGTCAAGAGGTTGAAGCTCGCCTAAACGTATGGGCTCACCTTTTCCATATCCAGCTGCTTCGAAGAGCTTTTCTGTCTTAGTTCCGTACCAACCCTCTGAATTTTCTTGGGTTGAGATGCCTTCCTCTTCTTCAAACTTTATTGTAGATGCAACAAATCCTACAATTGGTGGCCTTATAATTGTGGATTTGACGAGCGGTGCTACTGGAAGAACTAACTCATCTTGCAAAGTGTTTAGGTTGGCTTTCGAAAAAGTAGAGTTGGTCTCTTTAGTCATCGCCACAAAAGGGAGTTGTCCCGGCTTTCGACGTGATTGCGGAATGTATTGAAGCACTGAGATTGGATTGGAGATATTGGTAGAGTTCTTCGTTGACTTGTTCGTTTCCTCTCCTTTTGATACTTTTTGAGCTTTCTCATCCTTTTGGGACTTGGGGGATGAAAGAATTTCAGCTTCTTTTCCTTTGTTGATGTCGAGTCTGCTAGAAGATGGTACCGAAGTTGGAAGTGCTTCTGAGAGGACTTCAGTCTCCGTGTAGAACTTAGCATCAGCAAAGTGTGTTTCAGTCTTCTCAAAAGGTCGACTCTCAGCAACAATCTTTCTCTGCACACCATCCTTGTAATACTTGAAGCATTGATGCCATGTAGATGGAACCACACCCGTCTCGTGTAACCAGGGACGTCCAAGCAACAAGTGGTATGATGTCTTGCAATCAATGACATGGAAGAGTACTTCGGACTCCAAGTCTTCGATTGTGAGCTTTAAGCGGACCATTCCGATGGCTCTCTGCCCCCCTTGGTTAAAGCCTTGGATCACCAGCCTACTTCGACTCAATTGATCTGGAGAGATGCCAACTTTTCTCATCGTACGGATGGGCATGATATTGACAGCAGACCCGCAGTCAAGAAGAATGCGCTGAACTTTGTGTTCTTTAATGGATCCTGTGACATACAACGGCCTGTTATGAAGATGAGAACCAAGTTGTAGGTCTTCGTCGTCGAAGGTAATGGTGGCCATGCAAGAGGCACATGTCTCCGACTTCTTTCGAACCCAATCTTTTTCCTTGTACTTGTGGGGATTAGTCAAGGCTTGAGCGAGGCTGAGCCGAGTCTTCTCCGGTAGTTGTAGGGCCTCAAAGAGACTCAAGTGTATTGACGTCTCTTCAATGTCAGAGGTATCATCTTCTCCTTTGGGATGCTCTTCTTCATGAATTGAAGGGGATGATTGGTCGGCAGGTACATCGTTCATTTGTTCTTTTGATGTGTCTGACTCGACTTGGTAACATGCGACAGAGTAGGCCGGCTCTCGTTGCTGTTTTTGGAGAAACCACTTTGGTATGAAGTCGCCAAATGTGATTGCCAAAGGAGGAAACTGCTGAAAAATCTCTTCAGGATCAGCAGGAGGCACTTTGAATGCTTTTTTCTTCACTACCTTCTTCTTCTTCTTTGACTTGATGGTTGGACGAGTCTTTCTTTTGGTCCGTTTTGCTCTTTGATGAAAAAGAGGTGGTGGATGTTGCACACGTCGTCGCCGCCGTGTAACTAATGTCCAACCGTCATCATCGACGAGAGAAGAATCTTCTGTTGACTCTCGTTCGATTTTTGTAGGGAGACATCGTTGTTGCTGATGTAGCTGAGACAATGAAATTTGCCCTTGACTGGATGCTATCACTGATATTGAATGGGGGATACCAAAGCCAAGAGTTCCGGCTGTGACTTGCTTCAAATTTTGTGGCGGCCATGATGCTTTTATTGCTTGAGGAGACAACATTTTCCAACCGGATGGCTAATCAGTTGGTGGTATCGGCAGTATTTTGGGTCATCAACGCGACCCGCTTCCTCTGGACGTTTAGAGGTTGGCAATTCAATCAACTTTAGACTTAGCAGTTGATCGAGCATGCCAGATACCTCAGAGTCTGGAAAAGGATATTCTTTTGCCTCGAGCTCCTTGAGCGTCATCCTGCCTTGCCCTCTTTCTTGAGATGTGCCTGCTTTCGACGGTTCCTGCTTCTTTTGGCTCGAGATCTTGACCGGCTTGGTGGTAGTAGTGGTGATCATAGCCTCCTTAGTTTTGGAGGGTTTGGATGTGTTCCACTGCTTCTTCTCCGACTTGAAAGAATCGATTGGTCGTGGATCTCCATGTGCGGCTATACTGAGCTCCATGTCATGAGCCCGTGTAGCTAATTCTTCAAAAGAACGAGGCTTAATCCCTTTGAGGATGTAAAGAAGCCCCCAGTGCATCCCTTGGATGCACATCTCAATAGCAGATGGTTCAGAAAGACGATCCTTGCAGTTAAGAGCAAGATTCCTCCACTTGTCGATGTAGTCAATAACAGGTTCATCTTTCACTTGTCGTACAGCGGCAAGCTCCACCATGCTCACTGTCCTTCTGGTGCTGTAGAAGCGGTTGAGAAACTCGCGCTCCAGTTGATCCCAACTGTCAATGGAACCAGACTCTAGATCGGTATACCAGTCGAACGCATTCCCTTTGAGGGAGCGAACGAACTGTTTCACCATGAAGTCTCCGTACGTGCCGGCATTATTGCAAGTCTCGATAAAGTGAGCAACGTGTTGTTTTGGATTGCCTTTTCCATCGAACTGTTGAAACTTTGGCGGTTGGTATCCTGTCGAGAAGCGCATTTGCTCAATGCGTTGAGAGTATGGCTTGGCATAGACCAAGGAAGATTGTGACGCACCCCCGTACTGAGCACAAATGGTATCGGAAATCATTGCTTGTAATTGCTGGACTGAGAGCGAAGCAATTGAAACTTGGTGACTGTCCCGAGTGGGATCTCGCGAGCCGGATGCATTCCGGTTTTGTTCCTCTGCATCACGATTTCCTTGGAGAGTGAACCCCTTGTTTTGTTCTTCCGCTTCACGAGGACCTCGGGGATTGAACCCAGGGGGATTTGTTGGCCCTTGATTAGATTCATCTGCTTGGTTATTTTGTTCCAAGCGGCTTACCAGGTCTACAATCTGGGCATCTTTATCCTCAACTGCCTTTGTTAAATTTGCAATTGCGTTAGACATTTGTGCGATCTGCTCTTCAATCGTCACTGCTTCCATCATCATGACAGACCTAATAGAGGTATGTGTCTCAGAATTTGAATGATTCTGATTTTGCACTTCTTTGGAGGCTCGACCTTGAGAAGGAGAGGTCACGGAGGATGTTGACCCTGCGCTAGACTGTGCATCGGAAGGATGACTAGAGGACATACCCTCAGGCATCTTGGCCCGCGCAGTCTTAGCCATTTGCATCGGTTTGGAGACGCGTTGCTTGCGATGTTGAGAGAGGGCCCCAACCAAGTGAGAGGTACCAGACTGCGTCATATGACGTGTTGCTCGCCGATCATCGCTAGTAGCTGGTGTAGATTCAGGTGCAGAAGAGGTTGTGTTTCTCTTTCCATGGATGACGGTGGCTGCAACAACAGGTCTCTTGGGGGCCATTGATGCTACTTAATTGTTTGCTGACTGAAAGATGAGAGGTAGAGAGAGTCCCACCGGGCGTGCCAAAAATTTGTCGACACAAAATTTCGTGGACGAAATAATGATGAACAAAATATTTTATTTATTTTCAGTTTGGTACAACTCTCAAGAAATCCTCTGATTAACAATCAGAAATTTCTAAAGTAGAAGATGAGGGCCGAGGCGTGATCTCGATCTTCTTTGAAGGTGTTGATGTAGCTTTTCCTTTCTTCCGGGCTTCGCGCTTAATCGGCTAGAAAGTGATTTTGGAGGAGAATTGGCTTCTTTGCAGCTTTGTCTTCTCCGGAATGATTTGATTTCTTTTCTTTGAAGGCTAGAGAATGCTTCTGAGTTCTCTTCTTTGGCTTCTTCTGAATTTCTCTCTCTGAATTTCTGAATTTTTAAATCTCTAGCTTTGGCTCTTATTTATAGACTTTTAGAGATAAGGATCTCAAGAATCCTACTCCATCTAGTGGTTTAAAAGATTTAAGAGATCTTAATAAGGCTTATCCATTTAGAGATAAGGATTTCAAGAGTCCCACTTTATTTAGTAGTTTAAGGGATTTAAGAGATCTTGATAAGACTTATCCATTTAGAGATAAGGATTTCAAGAGTCCCACTCTATTTAGTAGTTTAAGGGATTTAAGAGATCTTGATAAGACTTATCCATTTCGAGATAAGGATTTCAAGAGTCCCACTCTATTTAGTAGTTTAAGGGACTTAGGAGGCTTTCATGGGCCCCACCCATCTTCTTGGGTATTGAGTCCACAATCAGGTTTTTTGTATTGACGGAACGACCCACTTATCGAGTGTATGACCCATTTAGATTTGGACTTGAGTTTTGAGTTTATAGGCTTTCTACTTCGTGCCCAGACCCGAGCCGTAAGAGGCTCATGCCTTGTCATTAGGCCCAATTTAAATGTATAGGGCTTTTTAATGATTTTAGGCTTTTTATATAATTTTATCAGAGTGTAAGGACCTTTGCGTAAAATTAATAAATTTTAGGGTTCTACACACCCTTCCATCCATAACTTAGTTAACGGATGTTAGAATTTTATGAAATGATATTTTTAACCTTTTTTTTTGTATATATGAATGAGATTTGTAAAAACTTTTCACAAGTGCTTGGAAACTATTAATTGTGGTTAAGATTCACTCACCCATAGGATTCATCTATCTAACCTTGATTTTTAGAGAAAGAAAAATATTAACCTTAGGTTGATTATGCTTAACCATAGTTAAAAGGGGCTCCACAAGTCGCCACGTTTTGCTTTTAATACTCACTAATCGCGGTTAAGATTCGCTCACCCTAGGTCCATCCATCTAACCTTGGATTTTAGAAAAAAAAATATAAAAAATTGTTAACCTTAGATTGATTATGCTTAACCACAACAAAATGGGGCTCTATGTGTCTGTATGATGTACCCAATTTATTTTTGCGATGATAGTTTGTCGCCAATTAATGGGACTTGGGTGTGCTTTTGTGCGTGAACGAGTAGACCATATGAGCAGCAGCCAACTCTTGCAAACGAGGTACACGCCCCCTTCAAACAAAAATATTTTGGGATTTTTGCAACAATAAAAAAATTAGTTATTTGTAAATAACTGTAATTAAGCATAATCAACCTAAGATTAACATTTTTTTATATCTTTTTTTCTATAATCCAGTAGTTAGGCTTTAGCAAGCCAATATTCATTGACAAAAATAACCCTATGTGGGGAAAAATAAAGAAGTAATAGGAGATTTTGAAAATAAATAAAAGCTTGGAAAACAATATGAATTAGTCTAGGGATACTCCCAAGGTGTATTCCCATATATATTCCCCAATCTTAACCGTTTATCTCAATTATTAGACCGTTAGGATTAGAGCTGATGTGACATTAGAAAAGACAACATAAGCCAACTCAAATCCTGGCCCTTTGGTTATAAACGGCTAGGATTAGGGAGTATAAATGGGAGTACCCATAGACCAACTCAAATAATATCACCCACTTTCTTGTAGAGTGTGTTTGGTTGCAATAATAACTCTAGATGGATAAAGAATAGTCCTCATTAATGTGTGCCACTCATAGGGCTGTCAAAGGGCCAGGTAGGGGCCGGGGTCAACCCTAGCCCTACCATTCCTTATAAGAGTAAGGCCCTAGCCCTTCAAGGGCCAGGGTTGATTGGGCCCTACCCTTGCCCTCAAGGGCTAGGGTCGGGCTGGCCGAGCCAAAGGGTCGGAAGAGAGCGAAATTTTGTTCAAGAAAACTATTCAAATAGGTGATACAATCATACAACATATTAAATCCGTAAAAAAATTTGTGATGATTTTCAAGAAAAATTGGTATATAAAAAGGTTTGGTTATGAATTTATGAATATACCTCATGTTAATATCATTAATGGGGGGGGGGGGCTATATTAGTAATTTAAGAACTTAAATTAAGTATTCTTAAAGAGGAGAGGGCGGGCCGGGTCGGGCCAGGCAACCCAACCTATGGAAGAAGGGCTTCTTGATTTTGGGCCCTACCCGGCCCACTGGCCAAAGAAGGGCCGGGTACCCTTTGACTAGGGCTTTTTTGACAAGCCTAGCCACTCATGTAGGGCTCTCAATGGATTGGATCAAGATTTGAATCCAATTAGACGGGATCCAAACCTCATTATTGATCCATCGAATTCGGATTCAGATCTCTAGCGATCCAACCCAATTAAAATTTGATTACGTTAAATGTAATAATAATAACATCCATATAACTTTATTATTACCCACATTTTTTATAAAAAAAAATAATTAAGATGTTATATTTTAAATATATTAATATTAATCGAATCAAATTTAGATCTTGGATAAATAATTGAATTTGAATTCACATTGAACAATACAGAATCCGATGGATCTCGAATCGGATCTGTCGGATTTTTAATCTAATCAGATTTGAATCTAGGTAAATCCTGTCCGAATCTAATTTGCTTACAACCCTACACTCAAGAGAGTCAAGAAACAATGATGGAGATAATTTAGTCGCACAATCCCCAATGATTGTTGGGGTAATTAGAGAAGACATTATCGAGCAATCCAATCCTAAATTTTGTTGTGACTTTTGTTGAGTGCTTTTTAATCCCCTAAAAAATATAAGCTTATGTGCTGCAACTTAAGCCAATGTAAGGGTAGATCAATTTGTCCTCAGTGAGAAAATTTATGCAAGACATGTAATCAAAACCTGTAAATTCCCTTTGATCCAAACTGAAAAGCAGTTTATGTTGGATAAAATAATTTCAGCTTGACTTGCTAATTGTGACCAATGTGTATCAGGAATTGTCGAGAAAGAAAAATTTGAACATACCCAACAATTGAGGTTACAAATTTTCTTCAAAGAGATGAACTTATTTTGTAAAAATTGTTATTCTTTTAATTATTTTTCAATTCTTTTCGGTTAATCGTCCATTTATAGACTGATTTCCTGTGATTTTTTCATCTGGGTATTCCTTTCAATTATTGCTGATTCTTAGGTTGGAATGTTGAATAGAAGAGGATTCAGACAGTATAATTTGAGCATATACTTGAGCTCAGGTTTGAAACTGTCAAAAGTAGAAAGATCTTCTGATATTAACTTTAAATTTCTTTATTTTCTTTTGGCAGCAACTGATTGTTCATCTTCCTTGTATTGTTCCTCGACTGAGCCGTAATAGTGTTTTTTGTGCAAATTTTCAAAGAATTTCATTAGAAAAATCCAAATCATGTAAGTTTTCTTAGAGAAGTTTATTGGGTATGGAAGGTTTGATTCCCCAAAAGTAGATCAGTAGATTGAGTCAGTATAATTTAAGCATATACTAAAGCTCAGGTTTGAAACTGTTAAAAGTAGAAAGATCTTCTGATATTAACGGTTTGAAACTGTCAAAAGTAGAAAGATCTTCTGATATTAACTTTAAATTTATTTATTTGTTTTTTGGCAGCAACTGAGTGTTCATTTTCCTTGTGTTGTTCCTGGATGCAGCTGTAAATAGTCTGTAATAGTGTTTTTTGTGCAAATCTTAGCAGAATTTCACTAGAAATATCCAAATCATGTAAGATTTCTCAGAGAATTTTATTGGGTTTGTAAGGTTTGATTCCCCGAGTATTAGTAGTGTTTGACCTTGTCAATGGAATTTGTTGTTACAGAATATGCCGCAAGACAGTCTGAGGTCAGTTGTTTACAGATTATTTGTCCCATGTGATGATCCAAAGGGAGCTGTGGAGTGTGGGACAATCAGAAAATCCAAGACCAGTTCCCCAAAGATGGAGCGTAGGATCGCCCAAAGGACTCGAATCCATGTCCAGTATGTAAGCAAGAAATAAAAAGGAGATGGTGTCTAAAGGAATCTCAGAAGAATTACATACTCCTTTTCAGCTCTTGGAGGTCTCTAGAGGAGCTCAGAAGCTAAACCAGATGATAAACTCATGGTCAAAAGAGCTGAGCTTTGATGGGCAATCTAAAGATATTGCAAGAGATCTACTGAGAGGGGGTTTGGATCTGCAGGAGTCCCTTATCAAGCTTGGCAAGCTCCAAAAATCTTCAAAGCACATAGGTCAGTTGAAGAAAAAACAGAAATTGAAGTCTGAACAAGATGGAAGAGGAGGGAATGAGGTGGGCATTGAAAGAATGGATCCAAATCGGTTTGGAGACAAGAATTACCAAATAGGATTGCAAAAGCCACGGCTTTCTGCCGATAGATCTTCAAGGAATTGCATTGAGGAACTTAAGAAAGTGATCAGAGACAGCCTCTCTAGGCAAAACTTGATACTGGACACTTCTGCCGAAAAAAAGAAAGAAAAAGGCCCAAGTTTGATTGCCAAGCTCATGGGTTTGGAAGAATTCCCACCTGAACCATTACAACTCAAATTGGAAAGTGAGAAGATCTTGAATCAGCGGAGACCCATCTTCGATATTGATATGCCGAAGGCAAGGATGCCCCAATTTGTTGATCGGAACATGGATCCAGAGCGAAGTACACTGAAGAAAATCCTCAAAACCATGCAATTTAAAGGACTTTTGAAGAGTAATAATGTCAAAGGACTTAAGCATACTTCCAGTTCAAAACAGAGGATGGATGATGAAATTCCACCAATTGTAATCATAAAACCTCTGCATTTTCCATGTCCACAGACAGAGGAGCCCCTGTTAGGAAGGCTTATATGGGGGGAGAGAGCTTTGGATTCTAAAGTGATGATCAAAAAACTGGAAACAAAAGAAGAGCCACTGGCCAAAAAGAGTATCCAGGAAGAGGGAGCTTTGGATTCTAAATTGATGCTCAGAAATCTAGAAGCAAAAAAAGAGCCTCCAACCAAAAGGATTACCCGGGAAGGAGTTAAGGACTGTAAAAAGATACTCAAAAAACCGGACCAGAAAGAATTGAAGACTAAGGAAAAGGTATCTTCTAATAAGATGAAGGCTTCTGTTCCTGTAAACCGAAAACCACAGAAAAAAGAGGCATCTGACAAGAAAGTCGGGAAGCTGCAAAAGGTGTCACCTGGTAGAGGAAAATCAGTAGAAAAGGAGAATTTGAAATCTAAAATTGGGTCAAATTCTCAGGACCAGGCCACAAAGTTGAGGAAGTCAGAGAATGCATCGATCATCGCAACCAATAGCGTTTCACACCTAGGAAGTACCACTCAGAATCCTATTCATCGGATGAAGAAGCAGCCGACAAAGAAAGCAAAGCTGGTCAGAGAATCCCACTCCAATAGTTTAGTTGTGAGTCTTCCTTATAATTTATCCTTGCTGAAACTTACAGGCCTAAAATACTTTCTTTGTGGAACTTCAAATTTTCCTTGAACTCCATATAAAGCTAATGTTGTTCTAGAATCCATAAAAAGGGCCTGGGGTGTAAAAATATGGTCTTAACAAGACTTTCCCATTAGAACTCAGACCTAAAGTAATGCAATTTATCTTCTATGCAGACTGAGAATTTAGGTTGCGAGGAAGATGGAAAGGGAGTCATTCTTACATGTGCATTGGACTCTATTTTCACAAGAACCAACACTTTGCTTTCAGAGAAACTCCTTATAGAGGAAGGGGCAAAGACCTCCAAAATTCAGATAGAAGGTAACCCAATTCTTGTAGTTATGAGATTAATCACTTAGGCTCCATTTGTTTGCACTAAATGATTTCACGACGTAAATCATTTACGATGTAAAAACTTAATAAATGAATTTTCCACTTATTTTTGTAATTTGGTTGCACTCTTGAAAATAAGGCAGAAAAATTATTTATGTTGTGTTTGGAATAAAAAAAATGTGGAGAAGTGTACTTTTGTAATTTTAAAAATATATTTAGAGAGACGAGAATTTTATGGTAAAAATGGCATACGTATTTTAAAATGTAAATCATTTTCTGTGAAAGTTGCTCCTTTTCCGTAAAACATTTTCTCACGAAAGATTTTACATGCAGAAAATGTCATTTTTCACGGAATTGATTTGTTTTCCCCTATTTTACGTCGAAACAAAACAGAGCATTAGTCGTGTCAAATGTCAATCGCTTAAATTTGAAAATTAACATATAATGTTACCAATCACTTAGATAGACTTGCACATGTATATATGCATGTTTTAGTTTCTTTTTGGTGGATATGCATATATATGCATTTTAAAAGTCCATAGTATTGAGTTCAGAAATGAAAGTAAGATTCTAAAATTCTACATGAAAATCAAGGATTTGTCTGATCTGGACTTAAAACATGGTCAACATCGTAATCATATCATCTATATATATATATATAAACAGTGATTTATTCATGTTAGCTGTGGTTCTAAAATCTGTACTGTTGTGTTTATGCATATATATAAATATGCTATCATGTACAAATGGGGTGCATATGTATACATGGCTCAATATCTCTCTTTTGTTTGTAGTTCATCGCGAGAACAGCCAGAATTTGCTGTGTGAAGTTACACCACAGACCAACCAACATAAAAGAGGCATCGAGTCTGCAGAAGAAGCTAACCAGCTCACTGATCACAAAACTACAGAGAAAAGCTTTGTAGTTGAAACTGATCTGAAAGGGTTACTTTTAAGCAGCCCATCATTTCTCATTTTTGCAGAGGAGCTCTTTGATCTTAAAGTGAACCAATCTACAGTTTTACAAACAAATGGCATCAAAGATGTCAAAATGGTCAATACCAGACTTTTCTTGGACTGTGCAAATGAAATCATGGAACGCAAAAGCCTCCAAACATCACGAGTAGATCATTCTCTGTTACAGACTTACCTAGTGAATCCGACAATCAGCATCTCTTTAGACCAGTTGGTAGAGGAAGTTTGTGATGGGATTGAGAATTTGAGAAGTTACAGTAAGCTTGGTGGTGATGAATATCCCATAGATGGTCTTTCTATAAAGTTGCAGAGAGATCTCAGTTGCAAGGGAGAGGTGGTGAATGGTATATGGGATTTGGGTTGGAGGAACAGATTTTCTTCTGAGGAAGCTGACCAAGTTGTAGATGAAGTGGGGAAGCAAGTTTTAAATGAGCTGATTGAGGAGATTCTTACAGATACAATGCTTTAGCATTTCATCTAATGCTTTCTCATCAAATTCTGTGTGTATTAACAAATGGCTTGTAGATGTTAGAGCTGGGATTGCTATTTTCTGTATATATAGGTACCTCAGTGAATACTAGAAGGGAGAATAGAAATTGATGGCTAGATCTGAGGGACATAATGGTCATTGCCAATACACAGAAAAGTTCGATGAATATCGGTATCTTGGTAATTTGGATCTCAAGGATATATGGATTTTTACTAGGAAATTAGATTTGTGTATGATACTATGATATACTCACTGATGAGAGTTAGGAGGAATGTATAACAGTCATTTTGGATCAATTAAGGGTGTGTTTCAGTTTATTTGTTTCCTGATTTAATGGCTGAAAAGTGATTAAAATATTTACTTTCTTAATAATCTTGTTTGGATAACAAGTGATTTAGTCAATTTTATAAAATCACTACCATTTTAACTAGTACTATCTTAAATAGTTCAGACATATTTATTTATTTAGCAATTATTATTTTCAATACTTATATGTCTAATGATTATATTACAAAGGTTTATAGGTAAAATAATCAAAGTCAAATGCACCCTCAATAAATAAAATGGAAAGGAGATTGAGACATGTGTTGGTTCAAAACACGTGTCTTTCTCCCAATAAAAGAGAATAACACGAGTCTTTCTTTCCCTTAAAGAAAGTGACTTTAAAAAAAGTAGAGCTAGCATTACCCTTTCTTTATTATTCCTCTGGTTTTTGCTTACAAAATTTATGGGATTACACTTTGCTTCATCATTTTTGTTTCTTGTAATGGTAGGGCCTGCTAAAGACCTGTTAATGACACTACTTTTATTGTTTGTATGATATTAGACACTTTTGCCGCGCCACCCTCAGGGTCATGGAAGGGTAATTAAGGGCATCCCCACAGGGACGATGGGGTAGGTCTTTGGTTCAAAACCCCTCATGGTAAAGGATGGCAAGCACACGAACTTCTCTGTAACTGAAAAAAGATCTTACACCCTCTTAAAAGATTTTTTAAAAAAATTGTCGAATGACTAAAAGGAACAATAAATTGATCTAGGGAGATAATGGAAAGGATGGAAAGGCAAGCTGTTAGGTGTCCACGACGAACCAGTGCAGTTCTACTCGCTTTGAGACAAAGGAAGATCTAATTGATTAGGTAGAGCAATTGCTACGAGAAGCAAGAGGCCTATCGTTACAGAGTCACAAGCTACCATATTGTGAACAAAAAGGTTATGAGTTATGACCATTGTCTCTGAGCTTAAGCTGCCAATCACTGCTAAAAAAATTAACCCAAAACAGATCAAATGTTTGTTTTTTTAACCCAAACTGTTTTTGCGCTTTTTTTCTGCTGGAAATGGAAATTAATGTTTGAGACTTATTAAGTTTGGATTGTTGTTGCTTATAAGGTGTGGTGGCCATGCCTGTATGACTAATATGCGATCTTCGTCGTATATGTTACTTTTATACTCCTGTGAGGGAAAAAATAATTGATTACTAACCTCATTTGGCACAAAGAATCCAATTCAGATGACTATGATTAGTTCAAAATGCGTTTCGTAATCATCCAAGGCCTGGTGCCACATATGTACAGTCTTTTTCATGATGCTTATGAATTGTTAAAGTTTCTTATAAGAAACCAGCATAAAAAATAAAAACAATATTTAAATCACATAAGCAAGAAGTTGTGCAAAGAACAAGGCAGTCTATCCATCAATAATTGCAAGAATACAAGCAAAGATTTCAATCATGTTTACGGTCATTATTTAACTATGAAATACATCTATCGAACAGACATGAGTAATATTTAAGTTTCTCTTCTATTTTCTCAGTAGTATCCAATAAGAGAATAACAGAACCAAGATAGGTGAATTCCTTCATGAGGGAGGGGGGAATTTTTAACCCAGAAACTCAAAATTACTGCGATATCACAGATCGATCTTTTCTGACAGATTTATCTTTTCCAGCAATAAGATAAACAGGTGAGGTTTGGCAACTTGAGGTTTTTACTGCATTTGATTGCTTTGTTAGTGCAGGCCTCACATGAAGTCCTCTTCCAGTTCTTGCAAGGACTTGTTTGCTGATGCAATCTGTTTGTTGGAAGTCATTTTGTCCGAGACCATCAGACCCTTGTAACTCCTCATCTCTGCCTGTTTCTCCTTTTCAAGCCTCTCCATCTCCTCTCGCCGTTTCTACGGAAACATTGACAAATTAATCAGAAAGCCTTCGAAACATTCAGTTTAGAAAATCATTATATTGCAATCATAAATGTCATAACATTCAGTACTGTCTCATACTGAAGTCAGATATTCATAGCAACGGATATTTGGCGTTGGGGACAATTTGTTCTGGTAATACTTTTATAGCGACAAATAAATCCTACTCACTTCCATCTATCAAGGTACAATGTATTTTAATTTATTCGTGTATAAACTAATTTCAGTATCAAATTCTCTCCAATGTTACAAATTTACGATACAGTAAGTTGGTGTATCAGCTTTCCTAGGATTTCCATGTTACCAGTGTAGTCAAGGCGTCACCTGGGTGCAAACCCGGGATGCTAGCCAACTGCACCAACTCCTAGTGGTCAAAGGGGGATATTTATGTAAGAAGTGATGGGATAGACCCGAGCCTATAGACTAGGTTATACACAACAAGTACTATTGGAATGGAACTTAAGGCACCTACTTCTCCACAAATATATTATGTAAGATAAAATCTAAGGTATCACTACCTGTACTAATATAATGGGAATGAGACACCTATATCTAATTTATCGCTCCTCACTTCCTAAAGACTTTTTGAGCCTCACTTCCAACTTCTTGCTTTCAACTTGCTTCTCATTTTCGCTTCTCGATCTTGTAAATATGGTCAATTCTACTGAAATCAACTTGGCAAAGAAAACTTGTACTATCCAAGGAGAAGATGGAATCGTGTCACTTTTATTCAGATAAAGATGGTACTTACTTTATCTCTCAGCTGGAGTTTTCTCTCTGCTCTTTCAGCTGCATTAACTGATTCTCGCTCAGCTGTTCACATATAAATACACATACATGATCAAGGCAGAAGAGAAGAAGAATATTTAAAGCTGTATGACTCATTTTCATTCATATAACAGAAAAGTGAAAATAGAAATTTTCTGAATCCTATGACAAAAGGAAGAATACAGGAACCAACAGTTGCCCAAAGTTTCTGTAATATAACACAGAAAGTACTACATCCTTCCAAGCCAGATGTCGTAGGCAACTTTTATTTAGACTACACAAAAGACAAGATAAGATCATGAATTACCTTTTAAGTCTGGCTTCCTTTCCACTTTTGTCTTGTTCAATCTATTAACTATGTCATTTATACGCTTCTCTACTCTCACAGTACGGACCTAAACCAAGCATCAACATTAGACAAAGATATCTATCCCTCACACGCAAGCTCAATTTAAAAGGGAAAAAAAGGAAATAATAGCCATAAAGCACAATATAGTTCTAACTTCTAACAATAAGGATAGGCACTATGAACATATAGAATCCTCACCATCTTAGGATTGTGAAAACCAACTTGCCCAACATCCATGGAAGGAGTCTTCTTCAAATTGTACCAAGGAGTGTAAACAACATCGATATTATTCACTTTGTTGCCTGCCACGTGACCAAACCACGTCAAACAAAAAATTGTTAATATTGTTAAGGCATTAATAATTTCAAAGTTAAAAGAAGATAAAGAATTATTGTATTAGAAGGATAATGTATTTATGTCGCTTCTAATAAGATAAAAGCAAAAAAAAAATAAGATAAAAGCATAGAACTGTCATCCACAATCAGGATATCTTTAATTCAAATGTCCCCAGAAAAGTTTCAAAGGGATGAAACTCTCAACTTCTTCAACAGTTGGGATTAGGGCTGTATTCGGGCCGGGCTTGACCGGGCTTGGCCAAGCCCGGCTAGGCTCGGCTTGAATAAGTTTGATCGAGGCCCGAAGCCCAGCTCGGCCCGAAATCATGTTTGACTGTGCGGCCCGAAGCTCGGCCCAAAAAAAAAAACTTGGCTTGAAACCCAGCTTGGCCCAAATTGATTCAAGCTCAAGCCAGGCTTGGCTTGGCTCGAGCCGCACAAGGGTTGAGCCGCACAAGGGTTGGCTTGAGCTCGGCTTGAATTAGATTTCAGGCTTTTTTTTTGGCTTGGCTTGGCTTGAATTAGCTTTCCGGCCGAGCCAATCTCGGGCCGAGCCGAGTCGCACCAACAGGCCGATCGGGCTTTGTGCAGCCCTAGTTGGGATGCTTTGATTAGAGGTAATGGATAATAGGAATTGGTACTGTTTGAAAGGCTAATGAGGCCTTTCCTTATTAGCTTGAACCTTTGTACAGCTTTTGTAATGAGGTTCCTCCCTTTATTTATATTAATACAGCCTCATTACTCATCAAAGAAATTCCTGCTAAATCCCATAATAATGAGGTAGACTTAACTTGCCAAACTACATAAAAATAAATAATAATAAACATTAAATAGAGACTGCATGGAATTTGCCTTGGATAGAATTTGCTTTGACAAGCTGCGCACAATCTTCCAGCAAACCTTCACTAATATCGTCGATTGTCTGCCCCTTGTTCAGTCTTACATAGACATGGGCAGATGACATTTTATCCACATGGAACCTGCAGTAGACAAACCCCGTCAAGCTACGAGTTATATAGGCGATTAAACTGAAAAGAGAACAAGCGCTAAGACACGATGTTATGATATGACAAAAATATGAAAAACAAGAACTATGGCAATTGATTAAAACATATGAAACACGCACACACACACGTGCGCAAAAAAACTAGAAAAATTATTTTAAATCAATGAAAAAGGTAGGATGGCATGTTTGAAATATGTTCAAAGGAAAGAATATGCAACTAAAAGTTAGGATACTTACAAAAGAAGATGAAATTAGAGCATGCCGATAATACTTAGAAAGTGCGATTTGAAAAAGGATACTAAAATAAGTGATTTGAATTTATTTATTTTTTTAAATCTAGAAACGAAGTAAAGGTGTGAATGGAAAAGGAAATATATGGCACAAAATAGCAAAGTGGAAAATTTAGAATAATGAATATGTGTGTGTGTGTAAAATATGACTTAGAAGATAGAATAAAGGAAAATTAGGGCACTTTAACTGAGAAATGTAAAAGTTTACAATACATAATGGAAATCGCGAATAAAAGATATTTGAATTCAAACAAAAAGACATGCCGAAAATGGGAAGCCCAAACTCTACAATCAACTATAAAAACTATGAACTGAAATTGAATAAGTTATAGATGAGAACAGAATAATTCATTGAAAGGGAAAACTATGGCATTTACTTGTGAAAACAGAAGTATGTTCCTCAGGATGTGCACAAAGGAGTGGTATAAATGAGGTACCAAGAGTAGTGAAAGGCTAGATTTGGCCACACTGTTCCTAATAGCAATAGTCAGTAACAGGTGAATCAGGATTGATTCAAGTAAAACCGTAAAAGACACATTACCACCCCCCCCCCCCCCCCCCCCCAAAAAAAAAAAAACACACACACACACCACTACCACCACCAATCCCCTCTCCTTGTATGAGAAAGTGTCTCAAAGATTGGCTCAAAAATTTTACGAAAGAAAAAAAATCCAAATGTTTACAAAAAATTAAATTGGAATAAATTATAAATTTTGGAACATAGTGCTAGGAACCCAACCACATCAATGAACTTGATCAAGTACCAAAACGAAGAATTAAGCTAACATTACCTCAGGCAATCAATTGCCGAACCCAAAATTGTTTAAAGCAAACTACTCAATGAGCTTGAACCAGACACGCATAAATCCTGACAAGAGGAAACAGGAGAGAGAGAATAGGCAAACTTATGGTGGGTATGTAGAAGGGATTTATATATGGGATACTCAAGTGATGGTGTTGAGATAGGCACGAATGCAATGAGTAAGGTGGGTGGGATGGAGTTTAATGGCATATATATTGCTTAGGTAAGGATGAGTACCTGAATAGCTTGTCACATTCAAGAAGAGGCAAAAGTGATTAGCCCTACAATTGGCAGTATGAATGAGTGTGAGTTGCATTTCTGCTCACATCTGAATGTTTCTTTCTTTTTATTCTTCTAGTTCTGCAATATTGTAGGTCCGCTTACTGATATATATATATATATATATTATGCACGTGCTAACTTGCAAACTATTCAAAACCTAATTCGATTACCAACTAGTGGTAGCTTGAGAGGGAACTCCAAGATGATCAAATGTGAGAACCTTTGCAGTCAAAGGGAAACAGATGTTCCCTCACAGGAAGTAGAGGCTTGCAGTGTGGGACATGATTAGCTTATCCCAATTTCTGATGCCTTTAAAGTGGTTGGGTTGTTGACATCTGATGTCTCGTGTCCAAATTCCAGTTCTTTAACTCTTTGCCAAATTGGAGGCATCTGTGTAATTGCCATCAAATTGGGCCATTGACTAGGTCTAGAGGTGGTGGAACTCACAATGTCCAATTTTTGCTTTTTTAATGAACCAAAGGTTTCTTTTGTGGAGCAACTGTTTCAAGCAAAATACCAAAATTCAGACTTGCCTATGATGACTCAAGCCTCCTGTTCAGAGTGTTCAGACCCAGCATCTTGCAACAGATTTAGAGGGATTTGCAGATGAGGCAATCACAGCCCCTTATTTGTCTGTAATGGTAGCCCAAAAGCCTTTTCATCAGCTCCTCAAATCCCAATGAGATCTCTACTCGAACCCTAGCCTAGCAGAAACTGATGAAACACTTCAAAAATCGATCTGATAGGCAATGACACATCTTCAAATATCCTCCTATTCTTCTCCTTTCGGACCCCCCACCCGATTTCCCCTGGAAGGAGGGACCAAACTTATGTTCTGAAGTGATCTAGGACCACCAATGACCAGCAAGATAACAAGCCCTAAAAGGAACAGGTGAAGGCCCAAATGACTCCAATTTGGGGCCATGAAGGAGCTCCAGATGATAGTCGCTTGCCAAAGGGCGTGCAAGAGAAGGTGGTCCACCGTCTCCTCTGTTGCATTGCACATTACACAGCAACTAGCCAATCTCCATCCTCAACTGTTGAGGTGATCACGCATTAAGATTTTATCTAGTGATGTTGTCTCAAATAAAATACCCTTGAAGGAATTCTAGGGTTCCAAACAATCTGATAGGGAAATGGTACACTAGGTATAGACTTTAATGCTTGTACGAAGAATCTCACTAAAAATAATCTTAGTTGTCCCAAGATAGACTTGCATCTCACTAGAGGAAGATGAGGGGGAGACTGAGGAGGGGTGAAGGAGGAGCCTAGCCAGGTCCTCAATTTCCCAACCATTAACATTGCGTCTGAACCTTGGGATTCAAGAACCTGAATCCCCAGACCATTCTAGGGAGGAGGAAACTGAGCTATCCTTATACATTGCAAGGAAGAAAAGGTTGTCAATGTCGTGTTTCAATGGAGTTGAGCCAGATCAAATGTCGGACCATAACTTGACATCCTCTTCGTTGCCCACCCTAAACTTAACATGTTTCAAGAACACACACTCGATATACGACGATGAATTGTCGAACACCCTCCTATTCAGCTCTTTCCACGGAGACCACGAAATCACACCTGGGAGGAAGACCCAAATAAGATCGATCGGGCTCTCCAACCCTGTTGAAAGCCAACAATATAATAGATACCCTGAAAAAACGAAGGGAAAAACCAAGCGACCCCGAATTGGAAAAGAAAATACAGCCAGATACTCCTTGCGAACGAATAGAGCAATAACAAATGGTCAACCGATTCCTCCTCTGTCGCACACATAATGCAACAATTAGGAAGACTCCAACCTCTTTTTCTTAGATTGTCCAAAGTCAGGATCTTGCCTAGAAATGCTGCCCAAAGGAAAAAAGAGAGCTTGGAGGGCACCTTATTGAACCATACCATCTGGCAAGGGAAGTCAAAATTAGGGCCCTGATTCACTACCTACAACAGAGATCTCACATAGAACTGCCCTTTGATGTTGCTAGCCCAAACCCATCTATCCCTCAAAAACAAATCAATACTCACCGATTCTAGATTGGACAAAAACTTCGCAAACTCTTGAACTTCCTAGTCATTAAGATGCCGCCTAAACCTAGGACTCCAAACCACCCCACCCGCTCTCCTAACAAACATGTCTGCAACTGCCGCGGATTTATCTGAGGATATAGAGAAGAATGTCCGGAATTCATGCTTCAAGGGAGAAGGGTCACACCACGGATCAGACCAAAACTTAACTTTCGTCCCATCGCCAATCACGAGACGGGTATGCTTGATGAACTCAGCCCAGCCCGCCGCAATACTCTTCCAAAGACCTATCTCTTGAGGGCCTCGAGGCAGTCTAGGTTCCCAACAATCTCTACATCCATGTCGCGCCAAAATCATCACTCTCCACAAACTGTCACATTCAACCCCAAAACGCCAAAGCCATTTACCTAGCAATGCCTCATTTACTGCCTTAATTGGCCAAATGTTGAGCCCCCCCCCCCACTCTTTAGGCCGACAAACCCACTTCCACTTCATCAAATGAAACTTCTTAACCATGGCCTTCTCATTCCAAAGGAAATCCCATTGCAACGTTTCCAATTTCAAAGCAATGGAAGCGGGGATTCGAAAAAGGGATAGGAAATAGTTCAGGAGGCTACATAGAGTGCTATTCGATAACGTAAACCTACCTCCTTTAGAAAGGAGAGAAGATTTCCAACCCGAGAACCTCCATGAAATCTCTCAATGATCGGCTCCCAGACCGACTTTGATTTGAAAGACGCCCCCAAAAGGAAGACCTAAATACTTCGTAGGAAGCATGCGGTCTTACAGCCCAGACAACTAGCCAGAGCCTCCAGGTTTGGCACCACCCCTACAGCAAAGAGCATACTCTTCTGAAAGTTAATTTTCAACCCAGAAATGGCTTCAAAACAGCTGAAAATATATTGGATATCAATAAGATGCCTAGCTGAAGCATCACAAAATAACAAGATATCGTCTGCAAACTGAAGATGAGATATCTTAACCGAAGGGCTACCCACCACAAAACCATCCCACACCACCTCTAAGACCTTTTGAATCATCCTGCTTAGGGCTTCAGTTACTGTGATAAACAGCAGAGGATAATGGATCACCTTGGCGCAAACCCCTAGATCTTTTAAAAAATCCATAGGGGGATCCATTAATAAGAACTGAAAAAAAGGGAGAAGAGTAACATGTCACCCAAGCACGCCATTTAGTCCCAAAACCCATCCATCGAAGGATACAGTCCAAAAATCCCCAATGCACATGATCGTAAGTTTACAAATACTGCCTGGTTCTCCCTTCTTAACTCTCTCATCCACCACTTCATTAGCTATTAAGATCCCATGAGAATCTGCCTTCTCCCCCCCACCCCCCACAAACGCATCTTGCTCAGAAGAAATAACATGGCCAATCACCCAACTGAGATGAACCGTTAACACTTTCGAGAGAATCATGTAAGCACTACCAAGAAGATTGATAGGTCTAAAATCTCGAATGTCAAGGGCCCCATGCACCTTAGGAATGAGGGGGCGATGAAAGAACAATTAAGAACCTGATCAAACGAATTGGAATGGAATAACTCATGAAAGACCTTCATCAAATCTTGACCAATAATCGACCAACATTGCTTATAGAATTCAATAGTAAAGTCATCTAACCCTGGGGCTTTATCCCCTGCCATACCTGAGAGCACTGACTGAACCTCCAATTCCGAGAACGGCCTTTCCAATTGACTACTCATCTCTGCCGAAATGCTCTCGAAAGACAAGCCATTTAGCAAAGGTCTATAAGCTTGCTTCTCTGAGTACAAAGCACCACAATAATCCGTTGTTGCACCTCCCAAGTCTTTAACTTTATCCCATCTTCTTGTCCCCAATCTGAAGACTAACTATTTTATTCGCCCTTCACCACACAGTAGCCATTCTATGTAAAAATCTTGTGTTCTTATCCCCTTCTTTTAGCCATCTAACTCGCAACTTTTGTTTCTAGCTGATTTCCTCACGTTTCAACAATTGTTGGAACTCCTGTCTTAAAGCGTCTCTCTCCTTATACTCAGTATCAGACAAGAGGGAATGCTCCTCCTTCAAATCCTAAACTAAAATGCCTTCCAATATTGTTTTTTCCTTTCAGGAATGATCCCAAAAACTTGCTTGTTCCAATTTTTCAACTTTTGCTTGACTGCCTTCAGTTTTAGACCAAAAATAGTGCTCCCGGAGCCCCAAACCAAATAGGAGACCCACGCCTCTTTCACCATTGACAAAAAATCTGGATGTTGCAGCCACGTATTCTCAAATTTGAACGGTTTGGGGCCCCCATCAATGCCTTCTAACTCTAACAGAAGAGGAATATGATCAGGGGTCGATCTAGGAAGAGGAGAGATGCATCCAAGTATCTAACTACCCAATCCGAGCTAGCAAAACACCTGTCAATCCGACTGAGGGATGGGGGATTCTGGAAATTGGACCATGTGAAAGATGCCCCTTTTAGGGAAAATTCAATCAACTCTTGTCTGAATAGAAACTTCCCAAATCTCCTCATATTCGGGGACACCGCCCCCCATTGGACTTCTCATGGCTAAATCTCACGCGATTGAAATCTCCCCCAATACACCACGGAGCTCCCCCAACGCACACTGATGTTGTCTAGTTCTAACCAAAAACTTTCTGCTCCTTCGAGCATACTGGACCATACACCCCTGAAAAAACCCACTGAAAATCTGACTTAATGAAGCAACATAGAAGAGACATGGAATATGCCCATTGCTCCTCCAAAACTTCTACAACCTCCTTATCCCAGAGAATAAGGATACCACCTGCAAGACCCAGAGCTGAAACTTCTCGCCAACCTGGATCAACTCCCCAACAATCTTGATTCTTGAGCAATTTTTTTCGACATCACGGCAATTTTTGCCTCCTAAAGACATTAAAACCGTTGGCCTAAAGTGAGACCAAATTCTTAACTACACAATGTTTGGCCATTGTCCCTAACCCTCGAATATTCCAGGATAAAAGTCGAAGCAACATAATTAACCAATTACCTGCCCTCTCCCTCGATTGAGCCGAGCCCGACTCCCTTCCCTACCATGATTGTCATAGTTGATCCCACTAGCCAACCTTTTAACTTCCAACGGCATTTTTTTGGTTACTCCTCCTGATTCGACCTGAGCAACTTGGGGTCCAACCTTACTAGACTCCCTTACTAACGATCTGAAAAGCTCACGCACTTCCTTTCCCGACTAACATAAGACAAACTCAAGACTTTCCCAAAGGCCTCCATCCTGGACACAACCCAATCTGAATCATCACTCCCACCTTCAGGTAAGAAGAAAAAATCAGACACAATCAGTCCTTCCCCTAAACAGCCCTGAAGCATAGCTATGTTCCCTGCCAACCATCTACAGAAGCGTCCCTAGTCGACCCAGCATTACCAGAGGTCCTCAAGGCCGCTTCCCCGTCAGAATAAAGGGAACCCACTGGCGAGACCTGGTTGAACCGCAAACCTACACTGACTGGCCCAACATTAGCAGACCAGGCCTCCACGGGAGAGATAATCGACATGTCCACTCTAGAAGCCAAATTCGGGACATCAGAGACCACTGACTCACCCTCAAGACCAGGTGACTCCTCCACGTAACAATCTTGAATCCTCTAGTAGGATCAGACCCAGGAGACTTCGGCAACATAGAACCCCAAATTCCTTCGATGCTTCACTCGCTATGGTCGGCAAGCATCAGAATGCCCCCCGCAATGCCCCAACCCATACCTCCTTAAACTCGAACCTATCGAATGATGCTCAGACCTCGCAAAACCAGAAATGGGACCCTCCCACAGATCGAAGGTCATCGCCCTACCTGGCGAATTGCTCACCTCCTTGATGAAATTTGGAGAAGAGCAAAGCTCTTCACCACTCATGCCCTTCGCCACCGAACCCAGAGATACCACAAAACGAGTAAGCCCCTTGAAGCCAACAGAAGGAGTCGAGACAGGTACCACCGAGAATCCTCGAGACGCTTGATCACGAAGGACCCCGCCAAAGAAGACGACAGACCCCTGGAAACCAAATTTCCCTTGCTTCCCTTCTTTGCCCCACCCCTAGATGATCGGGAGAGCTTAGTGGACGAAGAAGACGAATAGAACTAGTCTCTTTTACTTGAGCCAAGTCTCTATAATCGGGTATAGCCCGAAAGGATCGTCGGATATAGGGCTAGAAGAGGGCACCACAGTCGGCCCACTATCTCGGACCAGGCCCAACTTATCAAGTTGGGCTGGAACAGGAGAGCTTAAGAGTTCAGGCCCAAATTGAGAAATAGCCTTGCTAACCTGAGACCGAGCCAAAAGAGATAAGGCTTTACAGGGGCCCCCTTAGTCAACAACTCCAATAGACCTGCCCTCTAAAAAGCAAGTCCTGCATTGCATATACGTTTGCTTCTACGCCACGATCGCCCCCAAAACATGCTGCCCTTGTCCTTTCTTCTCACACGATCCACTACAAAGGCCCCTGATTGAGGAGCAGTCTCCATCAACGACTCGAACTGAAGGTTGGCTCAACTGCACACCTGCCCCCTCTGCCTTCCTAGGAGAACGAGATAGTGGAATAGAAGGAAGATGATTAACCACCTTGATTGGCTCACCGGCAGGGATTTGAAATTTGAAATTCCGATTGACTGCCTTCCCCAAAGAGATTGGCCAGAAAGAAGATGGCTCGCCGGAATTAGAGAGGGCGGCCACCGGCGAGATGAAAATCGCCACGGTAACCACCCTATTCCCATCAGGGATCTTAATGATACGAGGGATCAAATCAAGCCTGGTTTCCACGACCTGAATCCAAGCTACGCTAAGATCCGAGAGGGAAGAGGTGCAGTGATCAGTCTTCAAAAGCCCTCCGCAGGCATTGCAAATGAAAGAAAAAATGTCTAATCTCCATAAGTGAAACGGGAGACCATGGATGTCTAACCAGGCACAGAGATCGACACTTTGCGCGGCATTAAATCACGGCCACCACCGATTCATACTATGCGATCCCCCGTTTGGCAACGGCCAAGGATCGCAGGTGCTCAGCCCACGAACCGTGGAAAGTTTCTTGACCACAATGATACCTTTGTTAGTGCCAAATGGAATCAGTCTGGAACGCTCATCCCCGTGCAAGATAACGTGTTAACTAATTTCTCTAAAAACTCCCAACTACCCAAAAGTTTAGAAAAGATGCAAACCAACGCCAGGTTCCACCATCAACAACCTTTACAAAGGACAAAATGGCCTTCTTGGATAAAATGGTGGTATAACAGTAATTTGCAATCAGCTATTAAGATGACACATTTTGAAGCTATGTATGGGCATCCTCCGCCTCGCTTTGATGCATATTTGTCGGGTACCAATGTAATTTTTGTTGCTCTTACATTAAAAGAACATGATGCTATGCTACGCATTTTCAAGAAGAATTTGCAAGTAGCCCAATCAAGGGTAAATTTTTTTACTGCTAAACTTCGCATGGAGAGTCTTCTTGTGATAAAGCTACATGGGATGATTACTACGATTTTGTTGACCCTTTTTCAGGTTTTTTTGGCTTGAGGACAAGCCATTTTAGAAGGGGTGGTGGATTAGTTTCCTAAATTAGTTTACTATTGCTTTAGGGAGTAACTATTTCTATATTAGCAGGTGCTATTGTTTTAGGGAGTTACTATTTCTGATATTAGTAGGTATTTAATTCTGTTTATAGTTGAATTAGGGCTTTTCTATTTTATGAGTTGTAGCCAAAGTGGCAAGTTGGTAGTGTTGGTCCACTATAAATAGGTGGACATATATTATTATAGGGCTAAGCAATATTTTTCCAGAATTATCTCCCCCTTTCCTCCTACGAATTCTTCTTTCTTCTTTACCTTTGTTCTTCATTCTCTTCTTCAATTAACAAACTAACAGAATCCTGATTCTAAGGCCATAAACGGGCCATCAGGCAAATAATAATAATAATAGTAATCGAATTTAATCGGAAAACTACAAAACCGAGCAGTGAATTCCATGTATAAGTCGCTTAATTGGGGAAATTTATCAAATATTTACCATATATCTTCAGGAAATCCGTATCTGATGAGTTCTTCGTTCTCGTGTTTGTCCAAGCCCATAAAAATGGTGTAATCGCCGGCCTCTGGACGGGCTTTGAAGTAGAAAACCATCGTTTCTTCTCCTCCCAAAACCAAGAAACAAAAAATTAGGGTTTTGTGATTGAGAAGAGGACGATTGATTTGACTCTTCGATCGATCAGTGAATAAAAGGGGTTCTTTGAGGATGCGTTCTATCGTCCCTCAATTATGAAGCCGATGGCTCTAACATGCGCATTGTGCGTAGTTTGTGATGATTCGCTGCTCGCGATTTTGGTTGTCTTGTTTCTTAAAGTAGTGGGAGTGTGGGACCAAGGTGTGCGTGAATCGCAAGGTAGAGAAGGGTGCGTTTGGATCGACTTTTCATTCCATCCCCTGCACTAGGGCTCAATTCAAGACAAGCTGGCTCGTGTGCTTGGCTCGGCCCTTTCAAGCCTAGCTCGAGCTGGTATTTTAGGCTTGAACATTCGAGCTTTTACTTGAGAACAAATGTTTAAACAAGTCAAGTTTGAACCATACCCTATTTGATTAGGGTCGGCTTAAAGTTTGGATGGCCCGTTTAGGGCTCTCGACTTGAATTAGAGGTGTATTCGAGCCGAGCTGAGAGTAGTTTTGGCAAGTTTGAGCTTAGCTTAAACATGCTTGAGCTCGGCTAGCTTGGCTTGAGCTTGACTCAAGTTCAAATGTTTAGGCTTGAGCTTGGCTTGAACAAGCTTAATTTATTTCGAACTTCAACTTTATTCAAGCTTAGCTTGAGTTGGCTCAAGCTTGATTTACGAAATTATTTTGTGTAATTTTAGATACTTTTAATTAAAATATTTATTAATAAACGATATCAAACTAACACATTCATAAATAAAAAATAAAGATTTGATGGTAATCCTTTGGTCCAAATAATAGTATTTTTTTTTTTTTTACCAGAACCAATGTATTGCTCAGCAAAACTGGGACATAACTGACCTAGGTAATACAAAAGCACTTCTCAAAGGAAGGCCTAAAAAGAAAGGAAAGACTAATATTACGAGCATGTTGGGCAGCATAGATTTGCTTGTTTGATAGCTTCCGCTTCCGCCGCCCAACTAGAAACCTCATCCAAGGGTTCACAAGGACCGCTGGAAAAGATCTTGATGGTCTCTCACTACCACACCTGCTCCCACCACTAAACGACTGAAAATGGAAGCCCCATCCACGTTGAGTTAGATCGAAGTTTTCTTAAAAAAACTTTGTAACTTTTTTATTAAAATTATTACAATATATGATTAAAAAAAAAAAAGTTACAAATATTATTTTGTATTAATATAAATAACATTGTCCAAAAATATTGTGTATATATACATATAATATATTTTGGGTTGAACTAAAGCCGAATCGAGCCCTAAACAAGCCGAGCTTTGAGCCGAACCAAACAGGTTTTTGGCTTTAGTTTGGCTTGTTTAAACATTCAAGCTCAAACAAAAGTTGGTCTTGATTTGTTCGAGCTTGAAATGCCAGCTTGAGCTTTGCTCAAACGACCCGAGCTAAGTCGAGCCAATGAGCTAGCTTGGCTTTAGTGCAGCCATAACTCAAAATATTATATATACATATATATAATATTTTTTTGATATTCTTATTTATATTAAAATATAATAATACTTTGTAACTTATAATAAATAAGTAGACGGTAATGATAAAAATAAAAATTTTAAAAGTAAAATAAAAAAAGTAAACAAAAATTTAATCCTAACTCTCTATGTCTCAAGACTCCTCAAATCTATTTTTGTGTGTGATTCTAATAATATTGTGTAAATTTTTGTATTCTTATTTAATAATAAATTAATTTAACAAAAATTATATAAAACTAATCAGAATAACCTTGAAATTTGAATCAAGCTTGAGCCAATTTGAGCTCGGCTTTAATCAAGTTCAAGCTCGAACTAACCTCATGCTCGATCAAGCTTGCTCAAGACAAGCTCAAGCCAGTCGAACTTGAATCAAGCTCAAGCTAAGCTTGAGCTAAACTCTGAGCATGTTCAAACCAAGCTTGGCGCAAAGTCAATCCTACATTGCACTACACTTAATCCATTGAGAAAATGATTATTTCTGTATATTGCATACAGAGTAAAAATAGAATGCACGCATTCATTGAACTCCATTTAAAAAATAACTTTTAATTGTTTTTAAAAAAAAATTAAAACAACAATAATGTTTTCAATAGTTAACCAAAAATTTCAATGAAATTGTTTCAATTATGTTTTTTTTTTAAATGATTAACTTTCGAGTGTTTTTCCATAATCTATAATCAAGCAATTATTATGTGCCAACTAATTTTTTTATTATTCACAAACAAAATAATCAGTTGAAAATAATCTAAAGTGGTATTTTGTTGGGATTTATTTTAGGAATTGGGTTGTCTAAAATCAATTAATTCGGTTTAAGACTCCCTTACCTTATTTAAATAGAAAATCCACTTGCTTAGCACATGAACAACTGCAAGCATGTTAATAACATCGATTAAACCACAAAATGCTCACATCTTGATCATTTTTTTTGTTGGATAAGTATTTAGAGCAAAAACTTAGGTGGAAATATAAAGTTTTTGCCACATTTTTATCCGATCTAACTAGGGGTCTATCGAAGCTGAGTTGATTCAAGTCGAGTCTTCGGACTTGAAATTGTGTTCAAGCTAAGCTCAAGTGAGGGCCTGTTTGATTTGATTTGATTTGGCTTGAGCTTTTGCTTGGCTTGAATACTATAATAATAATAATAATTCCTTCCTTTTGTCGCATTTCGCACAATGGGTTGAAGGGATATATATAGTGCACCAAGTTGTTCGCAAGGGCCAACTTGATCATATTTGTTAGGGATCCCAGATGAGGGAATCATAGGAGATTCGCCGACTCCAACTGCCGTTCAAGTACGATCCATACTAGATCTGACTAACTGCCCATCCTACCTCCACCACGTTCTTGACAGCCCATCTTTGTCTTAGTAGAGTCTTTTAGTGGCATATTTTGTTACTCTTCCTCATTACATAGAAAAGTGAGCCACCGGTTTAAGTACATGATATTATCATAACTGCCTAGATAATAGACATCCAACTCGTAATCGCAACAAACCTATATCTAGCTAATCAAACAATTAGTGAGGGGGAGATAGACATAAAATCACGAGATAACAAGAGAGAGAAATATATGGAGAGGGAGAAAAATTCATGAGGCAATGCAATATTTCTTTTTATATTCGTGGTTGAAATTGCAGCTTCAATGATTTCAATGTAATTGTTGAGATAATTTATATACATTTAATAGTTAGGATTAATAGGTTAGTAAATAGTAATTGATGCCCATTAGTACACTAACTGTCTTGTGCTAGTAGCAATGTGTATATTCCCATGCGGGGTGTTCAAGATTTCATTCCTTAGAGTAGCATTGTAGTGATTTATAGGCCCACCATGCTTAACCTGCTGTTAAGCCTGACACAGAATTTTCTAATCCACTAACTAGGCTTTAAAAAACTGTTGCCCTTTAACAATAGGACATGGGTCCTGCATATAGGTTTTGGTTGAAGGAATAATAGGGAATGTTAGTCCCAGTATATGTTTTTCCCACTCTGTTTATAGGAACATAAGTTTTCACTTATTTCAAATGAGTGCTAGCCCAGACGTGTAATGAGTCAATTTTTGCGTCCTTTTAACTATAGGACGTGGGTCCTGCATATAGGTTTTGGTTGAAGAAATAGTAGGGAATGTTAGTCCCAGTATCTGTTTTTCCCACTCTGTTTAGAGGAACATAAGTTTTCACTTATTTTTCAAATGAGGAGTGCTAGCCCTAAACGTAATAAGTTAATTTTTGATAGACGCACTGTAGATGCAACACGTGGTGTTGCTACCTAATAACAAGGAGATGAGCTTACACTTGTTGCCACTACCTTGTGTTTGGGGAAGACTACGACTGGGGGTAGCATTTCTATTTCAAATTTGTATTATTGCTTGTATTGTCGCTAGCCTTGGAGCTTTAATTAGCCGCGAAACTAGCCTTTGCACCTGGTTAACCTGTTAAAACTTGTATTATTGCTTGAGCGGCTGCAAAAACTAGCCTTCGCAGCCATTTAAAATTTGTATTATTACTTGCATGAGTAATGCTATGTCCATTTTCTGGTTGTCCATTCTCCGGTAGTCTTAATTAAAAAAAAAAAGTGATGAGTTCCAAAAAAAAAAAAGTATCACACTATATTGTCTTCCTGCACAAAAACAGGTGAGAGTGGACATAGCATTGCTCTTACTTGCATCGTTGCCAGAGCTTTAAGCTTTAACCGGCAGCAAAACTAGTCGCCAAGAGCAAAGACATGTGTTCATCTTCTAATGAAAGCGAGAAAGAGAAAATATAGGATAACATTCCCTAAAAATAATACATAGAGCCATGGAGGAGAGCAAATCCACATACCTAAGTATAGATTTCTCTGTAATGTCTCACATATATATATTTTTTTGTGGAGTGAGGCCTCTGGCACTCGCAAAGCCCCTTTAGCTACCATTGAAGAGGGTTAAGAAGTTTTAACCCTAGTGATTATTTTAAATTTTGTTTTAAAACCAAGGATGAAGCTTTAACCTTAAGGATTAGTGAATCTTAATCACAGTTAAAATGAGTTAAAAAGGGAAAACATGACAAGTTTTAAGGGGCCTGACGCTTCACTCCTCTTCTTACGAGGAGGGGATTATAATTATTATTTTAGCAAAATATAACTTTGGGACTAAACTGTGTTTTCCATAAGGAAGATAATCACCTTTCCACTTGTGGAGCGAAGGGAGGTATCTTGTCAGCTTTTCTCACCGCGTCTCTTTTTAAAGTCACTATTCCTTAGGGTTAAGGCATTTAACCTTGATTTTTAGAAGAAAAAAAAATTAGCACAAGGGTTAAAACTGTGGGTTTTTTGGCTCAAATTGCAACAAGCCCAGAGTGGGCGATCGAGCGGCCAAACATGGCCGATCGATCGGTGGTTGGCAGATTTAGATCGGCGGGATTTTTGGAGACTCCTATGTGGAAAGTTACCTTTTCGTGGATATTAGAATATGAGAAATTCTAATTGAGTTGGGACTCATTCCTTGCCTATAAATAAGCCTAAGGTGGATGCTTATAGAGATAACAAAATGGTAAGAACCTTAAGA
The DNA here is from genome assembly GCA_015143295.1 of Tetracentron sinense. Taxonomy (NCBI): domain Eukaryota; kingdom Viridiplantae; phylum Streptophyta; class Magnoliopsida; order Trochodendrales; family Trochodendraceae; genus Tetracentron; species Tetracentron sinense. The sequence continues at coordinate 6,813,694 of CM026569.1, forward strand.
GGAAGAGAGAAAGCCATAGATATGTGAAGTGTGGTAGGGCTTCCATGGAAAGCGAGAGCATCTCCCATGGAAAACCCTAGTGAAGCTCTTAGGTAAAGAAGAGTGTTCTCACGGCTGTATCTCAATGTACTCTCATGGTGGAGGGTATTGGTTCAATCATAAAGGGTTCGGGGTTTGGAGAATCCCAATTCAACGAGGGCTATTAGAGGATTATTGCTCTTTCCAAAAAGGAAAATAGTTAACGTACCTGGGAAATGGATCTCCAAACCTAAGACTGGACGTCCAGCCTTAGGTTTGGAGATCCATTTTCCAGACACGCCTAAAAAAAACACCATGTTTCATTTTTAACACCCCTTAACTGTGGTTAAGATTGATTAACGTCCAGTCTTAGGTTTGGAGATCCATTTCCCAGACACGCCTAAAAAAAACACCATGTTTCATTTTTAACACCCCTTAACTGTGGTTAAGATTGATTAACCCTTAGGTTCAACGATGTAACCTTAGTTTTTAAAAAAATTAACTATAGTGGTTAAATTTTCTTTACTAGGGTTAAAAAAGCAGTTAAAGGGGCTCTGTGATCGCCAAACCAATCCCTAATGGCAGATGGAGGACTCTGATGTGAAAATCGGTATTAAGTACTTAACATAGGATTTGATGTAGGGGTATAAACAAGCCGAGCTGAGCCGAGCTTGGCACTGCTCGGGCTTGGGTCGTTGGAATTTTACAAATGCTCAGGTTCGACTCAACTCGTTGGAATTTTACGAAAGCTCAGGCTCGACTCGGCTCGTGTCGATAATTTTTTTTTTAAAATACATTCATAAGTACTAAATTCAATAATAATAAAAAATTTAAAAGGGCTTTTTTTTTTTTTGGTATTTCTTGTTACTCACGTGAAAGCTTGAGTTAAAATTTAAACGGAAATAATTATATTAATGTATACTAAATATATTTTACCAAAAAAGAGGCATACCAAATATATAATATAAATTTAACTTTTAAATGGTATTATTATAAAATTAATCGAGTTGAGCCGAGCTGAGCCATCTGAGGATTCGGCTCATTTATTTTTCGAGCTAACTTCTAAGGCTAGGCTCGGCTCGGCTCGGCTCGGCTCAACGAGCCCAAAGTAAAAGCTGAAGCTCGGTTTATTTCGAGTCGAACCGAGCCTCGGCTCGTTGACACCCCTAAATTTTGACGTGATGAAGAGAGAGATGGATAATCCGTTAGGGACAGAGAGAGATTGATTTTCCGTTGGAGGACATTTTCATTTCAGTTTGTCCTTGAAAGTACAAGGAGAGAAGGAACGAAATCTTTTGAGTCTTAGCTCCTCTGAAGTCGCTGGTGATGGGCGATGGCAAATCGCCGATTTTGATGGCTAACAACAGAGACAGAGAGAGAGATCGCCAGCTTCTCATACCAGTCTCGGACTCAGTCGACGATGGTGCTTCTCCAAAACCTTCTTCTTCATCTGCCTCATCCTCTTATCACTCCGGTAGAGAGGTAAGCTTTGATTGGATTCCATGTATTGTTGATTTTTTTGATTGATTTAGTGGAAACCCATTTCAATTTCACCAAGTTTTATAGTTTTTGGAGGACCCTTTTACTTGATTTAATCTGTTTGCTCTTGTAAAAGTTGTTGTTCATGGTTTGTTTGGGTTGTCTGTTGAGTGTAGGTAGAATTTTCTGTTTATCTGGAATCTGGTTCATGGGTTTTGTTAAGAATCTAATTAAGTTAACCTGGAGGAATGATTTTGTGCAAAATCTATTTTTTTAATATAGTTTTTCCACGTATCTATCTGAGGGTGTTTTGGAATCTAATTCAATTCAACCCATTTTATTTTTATCCCTTTTTAAATGTTCATTTGTTTCGTGGTGTGGGTGTTATGTGTTTCTTCAAAAATCCATATTGTTCACTATTTTTAACAGACTTCTTGATTGCTTTGATGGTTCTAATCCTATGTTTTAAAACTCGGAAACTCGACTCGTCTAGTCGAAAACTCGCACAAGACTCGAGCAGTATTGATACCTAAAACTTGAAAAATTATAATTTTTTTAAATATTTGTTTTTTGTGTATAATTAAATAAGGGTGCTGCTACAGGCACACTAAGAGAAAAATACCTATAGATTTTCTTCTTATACACCATTCTAAACTTAAAATCATAAAATATGATAATTCATTACCCTTTCGTGGACTCAAGCCAATTGAAGGTCCAATAAATTGGTATCAAAAGAATCAAATCCAATGCCTTATATATTGCACCCCTATTTGTGTGAGTTAAAGAGCTTTCAACAAAAGATTGTACGAAGTTCAATGTTGAACATGGTGTGGAGCAATGTTACCTAGGCACGCGGTACGGGTGCCAAGTATCCAGGTGTCTAGGGGTGTTCGGCACGGCAAGCTCTAAAAATCCTAATACGGCGGCACAGACGTATATATTTTTAAAAATGATTAAATAGATATATATATATATATATATATATATTATAATTTATAACTCAAAATTTTTAAATAACAATAATAAAAAAGAGGGGGGATCACCCGTCCCCAATGTTTTAAAAAAGTATACACATAAGCTATAAAAAATACTCATATAGGGAGTAGAAATGAGTAACAAGAGAGAAGAGAAGAGAGAGATGTACATATTGATCGTTGTTGTTGCCGTTGCTCTCCAATAAAATTTCGTCTATGTTTCCAAAAAAACAACACAAATTGACCAAAAAATTCCTTGCAATTTTATTTTTAAAATGACATGATATACTTGAAGCACCATGCGCCTAATTATACTGTTAATGTCACCTTGACATGGTATAGGCACGTATTAAGGAGTGTCGTGTCATGGAGTGTCGTGTCGTGTCCAAGTGTCGGCACGGCAAAATTTGGGAAAACTGAAGTGCTTAGGTAACATTGGTGTGGAGGAAATCAAACTATGAAAATGACCTAGTAGGAAATCAAACTATTTGAAAATCACCTCCTCAGGCCGAGGAGGTGATTTACTGTCTTGCCTCTCTTTTTTGTGCCATGTGTCCCCTTTTTACTATCTATAACTGTGGTAAAGATTCACTAACCCTTAGGGTTAAAGCATCTAACCTTGGTTTTTAGGAAAGAAAATTAGCCGTAGGGGGTCAAGGGAAAAAGAGTCGGGTTGATCCAAGGAGAAGGGTTCGTTCTTATAAGGAGAAGTTTTTAGAAGTGGGTTTAGGAGTTTGGGGGTAAGGGTGTGCATAGACAAGACATATTTTTTTTAAAATTTGTTTTTTTTAATGGTGCCCCAATCAGTAAATATTGGTGTGCTCGTAGTAGCACCCTTAAATAAATGGCATATTAGGTTGATTAATTGAAGAAAACGAAGTTTAAGAATAGTGAGGAATTAAGGTAAAGAAGAAGATGAATTCGTACGAGAAAAGGATGGGAGAATTTTGGAAAATATTACTTAGCTTCTATAATAATTTCTATCAACCTATTTATAGTGGTCCAAGACTTATTCCCCTTTCTTTTCTGAAATAAATCAAAGGCTTTCCCTTTTCCTCTATCCCCATGTCTCCTAGCAATCTCATCACTTTCAATCTCTAATAAAAGAGCACGTTCCACTATTTTATCATATGATTGCAACTTCATCGCTGCAATGATCCTTCTAATAGAGGGTTTAAGTCCCCTCTCAACCCTCTTGGTTTTCCATTCCTCATCCTTTACAAGTCTTGACACAAAACGGGACAATTGTGTAAATTTATTCTCATATTGGCCAACTGACTAAAGGAGTAGTGAGATTTAGTACAAAAGGTAAACTGAGTCCTCATTATATCGAACCATTCGAGATATTTAAAAAGATTGTTGAAGTAGCATACCGAGTAGCCTTATCACCTCATTTTTTAGAATACATGATGTGTTCCATGTCTTAATGCTCCAGAAATATGTTCATGATTCTACGCATATCCTGCGAAATGAACCTGTAGAGCTCAATAAAGATCTTTCATATGAAGAAAAGCCAGTTTGTTTGAGTGTTAGAACGTAAGGAGCAAGTATTACGGGCGAAGACGATTCCTTTGGTAAAAGTTTTGTAGCAGAATCACGGGGTTGAAGAAGCCACCTAGGAAAGAGAAGATGAATTTCAACAAAAATATCCTCAATTTTCCTTCTACAAAAGCTCAAATGTAGGGACTAAATTTCTTTTAAGGGGGAGGGGATGTGAAATCCGAATGTGACATTCCTGGATATAACAAATCGTCGGTTTGAAAGGTCATGTCTTAGTTCCCCTTTTTTTTTACAGCTGGCCACTTTGGCTACAACTCCGAAAATAGAAGAATCCCAATACAACTCTAAACATAATTAAACTGCTACTAATATTATAAATTAAAACTCCCTAAAACAATAGTAAACTAAATTAGGAAACTAAACAAATAAGGACTAGGGGTCCAAACATCCACCCCCTTCTGAAACGGCTTGTCCTTAAGCCAGAAAATCTGAAAGCGTACAACAAAAGTGTAGTAATCCTCCCATGTAGCTTCATCACGAGGAAGACCCTCCCAATACACCAATACTTGCGCTATTGCCCAATTGCCGCACTTAACAACCCCACGGTTTAAAATGGATAAGAGCTTTCACTTAAATGTGCCTGAATCTTGAGGATTGAGTGTTGATTGATGATAAGGTTGTAGACGAATAAAAACCCAATCACCTACATGAAACTCACACTCCATGCGATGTTTATCAGTAAATTTTTTTTATCCTTGATTGGGCTGATTCATGCTTGCAAATTCTCTTTGAGAACGCGTAGCATAGCATCAAGTTCTTTTAATTTCAAGATCAGCAGAATATACTCTAGTAGTACCCGACAAATCGCCAATTGTGATGGCTAACAACAGAGACAGAGAGAGAGATCGCCAGCTTCTCATACCAGTCTCGGACTCAATCGACGATGATGCTTCTCCAAAATTTTCTTCTTCATCTGCCTCATCTTCATCACTCTGGTAGAGAGGTCAGCTTTGATTGGATTCCATGTATTGTTGATTTGTTTGATTGATTTAGTGGAAACCCATTTCAATTTCCCGGGGTTTAATAGTTTTTGGAGGACCCTTTTACTTGATTTAAGCTGTTTGCTCTTGTGCCAGTTGTTGTTAATGGTTTGTTTGGGTTGTCTGATGAGTTTAGGTAGATTTTTCTGTTTATTTGGTTCATGGGTTTTGTTAAGAATCTAATTAGGTTATACTGGAGGAATGATTTTGTGCAAAATCTATTTTTTAAAATAGTTTTTCTACGTATCTCTCTGAGGGTGCTTTGGAGAATTCGATTCAACCAATTTTATTTTTGTCCCTTTTTAAATGTTTATTTATTTCGTGGTGTGGGTGGAAGGTGTTATGTGTTTCTTCAAAAATCTATACTGGTCACTCTTTTTAACAGACTTCTTGATTGCTTTGATGGTTCTAATCATGTGTTTTAAAACTCGGAAACTCAACTCGTCGAGTCGACAGCTCGGTCAAGACTCGAGTGAGTCTTGATACCTAAAACTCAAAAAACTATATATATTTTTTTACTATTTGTTTTTATTTGTATGATGGGCTAATGGGCTTAATTCCCTGATCATAGTTATTACCTTAATCACGGTATGTCACACTATTGGCCGCAAAACTTTCGCCATTACCACTCCTTATACAAGGCAAGTCACAGTCTCACAGATACCTCCATTATTTTTCAAAACTGTTTTAGACTTCCTTTCTAGGTTTCTACAGGCAGTTAAAACGTTAGTTATTCACAAGATATCTGTGGAAAGAAAGCAGAATATAAATTATGTAAGCTATTTTGCAAGAACATTTTGACTGTTTTGATGTTTGACTTTTAAAAGTTAATTTATGGATTTTTATTTTTATTTTTATAATTTTATTTAGCTATGTACATTTTATTTTTTCATTCTAGAAATTTCTAAGGATTTAATAAACATAAGAGAAAAAAAGAGTTCAGATCCTCCCCAGTCCCCAGAATTTCGATTGCCCACGAATGCCTAAGAATGAGTGTGATTGTTTCTGCGAGTACTCACTGTTATTGCAATTCGCAGCATCTAGACACTTAAATATTTTGCCATCACTTCATATTTTAAAATCATGAAAAGGATCTTTTGTTCAACCACTCTCTTTTGTAGGATTGTTCTCATGAATTTTTTTTTTTCTAGCGGATTTCAGCAGTAACCATGAGTTTCTATGTGAAGTATCTAAAATTCTAAGTCCCAAGTGCCAACCTGATGCAACCCTCTCCCTTTATCATGGCTTTTAATAGAACGGAATGACGGACACACGATACGTGTTGCTGACCCCAAGTATTTGGGATAAGGAATTGATGATATACGTGTTCATGCGAGCATTTGGGATAAGGAATTGATGATATTTATTTGTGTGTATGTGTGTGCGAACATGTTTGTTTAAAAATCTGAGACATTGTGCATCATGTTGTCACTATGCAGATGTGTGTGTGTGTGTGAACATGTTTGCTTAAAAATCTGAGACATTATTTGTGCATCATGATATCACTATGCAGGCTTTCTACAAAGTCATTAGGAGCTGGGCTTCAAATAAGTTTATGACTGGATGGTGAGCATATACTTTTTTTCTTTCTCGTTTAGAAGCCCTGCACCTTTAAATTTTTTCTCGTTATAGAAATATGTCAGATATTAATGATATGCATTATTTCTTGTCTTAATGTTTTCTTCTTTAATGTTATGTTTTTCAACTCTTGAATATTTTTTTGTCATTATATCAATGATCTCCAAACAGACAACTTTATGATAAGCTCCATCATGATGTCAACCAAACTCAAGCTGTTGCAAATAACTTATGGTCCACCGTCCATTCTGATTGAAACCTGATATTGAAACTACTTGTTATGCATTTGTATCCGTTTGTCATCTAGACTTAAAAAATCTGGATCGGGTTGGTTTAATATTTGTCCATTTTTTAGATTTGTTGGACAGAATTCTGTATCTAGACGCCCTCCGTGTTGAGAGACTGGGCCTCCGTCAGGGATGAGGTGGAGTTAGGGATTTCTAACCTCAATTCATAGTGTGGGTTGTGCTATCAGATAAATGGGCTATGTGTTAGAAATCTAGAATACTATGCTTGTTTTTATTTTCTTTCGTTTCAGTTCACTATTTGTGAATCTGCTTGCTCGTGTACAACCTCTCTTTTAATGAAATTGATTTTAGCAATGTATATATAAAGAGGACGCCCCATGTTCAAAACGTTGGTTGAATCTTTTGTAATTCCAAAACTACCCTTTGCTCTTATCTCTTCTTCTTATATTATCTCTTATCTTATATATCTTTCTTATCTATATATATATATAATGAGAATTCCCCTGTTAAAAACGTACATGAATTTTTTCATAATTCCTTAACTACCCTTATCATGATCATTAATTTAAGATAAAGACTTGATTGGCTTAATTCCCATACTACCCCTTACTCATCTACCTATCTATAAATAGTAGACTTGAAATTCTCTACAGTTATAATCGGACTCCTTAGAGTCCAGTTATGCCACTGAGGTCGCCATGTGTCCCTTTTAACACTCCTTATCTATGGTTAAGATTCACTCACCCCTAGGGTTCACCCACTTATCCTTGGATTTTAGAAAAAATATGTAAAGAAAATTAACCCTAAGAGTTAGTAAATTTTAACCAAGGTTTAAAAAACTTAATATTTTTTTAAAAAAATCAAGGATAGGTGGGTGAACTCTAGGGGTAGATGAATCTTAACCATAATTAAAGGGTGTCAAAAGAGACACATGGCAACCTCAAGGACATAACCGGACTCCAACTGTAGTTAAGATTCACCTACCCCTAGAGTTCACCCACTTATTCTTGGTTTTTAGAAAGAAAAAAATATTAATTTTTTAAAACCCTGGTTAAAAATCACCAACTCCTTGGATTAAATTTTTTTACATTTTTTTCTTCTAAAATCCAAGGATAAGTGGGTGAACCCTAGGGTGGGTGAATCTTAATCACAGTTAAAGAGTGTTAAAAGGGAGACATGGCAGCCTCAGTGGCGTAACCGGACTCCTCACTCTCTTGGCAAAACGCTACGAAAGAAGAACGTCTCACCAAGGCCCCGCACTCCCCCTTTCTTTGCTATACCTAAAATGTCCCTAAAGCTTTTTGATTCTTAAAATGTCCCCACATCATTTCTATAAGCAACGTTAGGGGTGTATTCGGGCCGGCTTGGCTTGCTCGACTCGGCTTGAAAGAGCTATAAGCAATGTTAGTGGTGTCTTCGGGCCGGGCTTGGCCCTGCTCGGCTTGAAAGGATTTATTCTAGGCTCGAAGCCCGACTCGGCCCGAAATCAAGCTTGAAAAGCCGGCCTGAATTCATATAGCCTGGCTCGAAGCTTGGCTCGACCCGAATTGATTCAAGCTCGATCCGGGCTTGGCTTGGCTCGAGCTCAACTTGAATATTTTTTTTAAAAAAATAAATAAAATAATTATATTTTATATTATTTATATATATAATAATGATATATATAAATAATATTTTTAATTTTTTAATAATATCCGAGCCAAGCGGAGCTCGAGCCGAATCAAACAGGGGTTAGCCCGAGCTCGGCCTGAAGTAAATTTCAAGCTTGGTTGTTCGGCCCAACCCGATCGAGCCTAAAAATCAAGCTTTGGCTCAACTTGATCGGGCTGGGCCAAGCCAAACAAGCAAGCTTATCGGGCCTTGTACACCCCTAAGCAACATGTCCCCATAATTTTTTTTATCCAAAATGTCCCTCAGTTTCTATACCCAAAATATTCCTTAATTTTTTTTTTCAAAATGCCCTCACTAGGGTCCCTCTTCCCAGTCTCTCTCCCCTTCCCTTCTCTCTCACGTGCCGCCCACTAGTATGTGCGTGTGTATATATATATATATATATATAGTAGCATTCTAATAAGCCATGCTCATTAAAGCCTTTAATGAGCGGTCCCTAATAATGTGATATGTGGCGGGTTGCTCTAAAATTCAATCGTTGGATGTCAAGACGGATCTACTAAGAAACACGTGTCAAAAAATCAGCTCAATCGGACATTTATAGACCATCCGATTGAAGATGGGAACATTAGCTATTTCTATAACCTAGTTAGGGTCTAGTGAACCCAAGGGGTTAATGTTGATAAACTAGGGTATAATCAAACGGTCTAAACACGTCCGATCGGACTGATTTTTTGGACACGTCTCTCAATGGACCCACCTCAACATTCAACCGTCGAATTTAATTTTTTTTTGCCTCATGTCATCTTTCTAGAGGGACCGCTCATTAAAAGCTTTAATGAGCATGACTCATTAATATCCTTCCCTATATATATATATATATATATTTATAGCTTGATTCTAACCTTTAAGCTTGAGTAAGAATGAAATACTCTGTTCATAACAAGCATTAGTGAATGAAAATTTATTTACCAAAATATATAAACTATTGTTTCAATTATGGTAATAAACACACAACATTGGAATCATGTGTGGCCAAAGGAGATTGAACCCACTATTTTGATAATTGTGCTTATCTTATTGTGCCTAATTTTCTCTCTACTGCTGTGATCGTTCCTCATGAGTTTGCTCTTTGCAGTGTCATCCTATTTCCAATAGCAATCACTTTCTATATTACATGGTGGTTTATTCGTTTCGTGGATGGTTTTTTCTCTCCGATCTATGCTCAACTTGGAATCAACATCTTCGGTATGCATATCATTTTCTGTATCTTTTAAAAATGTGCCATGTGTACTTTCCTTATGTTATTTTGTACATCGTGTTATGAAAGAGAAAGAAGAAATAAAAAATAACTGAAGTCACCTTCACAAATTAAATAAGGGAATTGCTGGAAGATACCTACATTTCTGAGGTGGATCTTGAGATTCTTTGTTTTCCGTTCTTGCGATTTAGTTACTGAATACGTCCAAATGATCTTAAAAAATCAGTGAAGGGGGGAGGATGTGGTTATAAAATGCTTGGTTTGTCATTTATGAATCAGTTGCATTCACGTCTGTCAAAGTTAAGTTAGCCTGTTTGTTTTAGGACGGGGGAAACCTATGTCATCTTCAATTGATTTTTCTTTTCTTTTCTTTATTACCCCGTTTGTTTAGGACTGAGGAAACTGTGTCACGGTTGTCGCCTTCAATCATTTTTTTCCTTTTTCTTTTTCAATTTATTGTAGTAGAGGCAAATGTTGATACACTTCTATGTTACTGATATATTTGATGCTTGTTGGCTAATAATCTCACTTTGTAAAGGAAGTTGGTGGGGGACTTGATTTGTGCATGATTATGCACCAATGAAATTGTTTTGTTCCACGCCTTGGGCCGTCCAACTGATGTAAACAGGATTATGCACCCAGAAAAATTTAGTTAGATGATTCCAAAATTTCTTTAGATCGATAACTTCAGCATACAGTAATTATCAACTACGGCATCCGACTCAACTATTTTTCATCTTTCCACTGACATTCTTTTTCTATACTAACCTATACAAATCCCCTTAAGCCACGCAGAAGGGAGATTCTCCTCGCCGTGTAATCTTCCTAGAATCTGAGTGTACAAAATATTGAATCCTAAACGGGAAATTTCTGAAAACAAGACTGGTTTCGAAAAACCTCAAAACCAGCTTACTTTTTAGGGATTTATTTTTGTAGATTTTGGCTCATGTGAAGGTCCACGCGTGTGGGAGAATGAGGCTTAAAGTTGAAATCTACGCAACAGAAAAAAAGGAAGAGGAAGAAAAAGAAGGAAGAGGAATTTGAAATCTCATAGGAAAATGGCGGAACCACATCTTTTCTTCCAACCCTTGGTGTGGTTCGCTTGGAAAAACCGGAATTCTCACTGGAAATTGAGTTTTGTTCACGACGATCACTGTTTATTCAATCCACAGTAATAAAATCCCGAAATTCATGAAATAAAATTTCAAGGTTAAAAATAACTTGATTTTATTTTGATATATCGTTTTTTTTTTTTATATATATTGGATTGAAAATAATTGAATCGAAAAAAAATGATATATTGAAAATTATTTTCGATATATCGTTTTTTCCTTCGATATATTGTTTTTTTTTTTCGAATCGAAGATCTTGCGTTTCCTCTGTTTGGTCGAAGTCTTGTTTAACTACTACTGCAAGATCACATCTCTTTTCACTTCAATTAGAGACTTTTGTCCATTTTCCGGCGAGATTTCTGTTTTTTCCAAGCAAACCACACCAAGGGTTGGAAGAAAAGATGCGGTTTCGCTATTTTCCGGTGAGATTTCAAGTTCCTTTTCCTTGTCCTTGTCCTTTTTCTTCCTCTTCCTTTTCTTCTATTGCGTAGAGACAGAAGGGTATTTTTGACTTTAAGCCTTATTCTCTCACACGTGTAAGACCTTTACATGTGTCAAAACTCAAAAACCTACAAAAGAAAATCCTTGAAATGTAAGCTGGTTTTGAGGTTTTTTTGGAACCTAGGTCTCGTTTTCGGAAATTTCCCATCCACCGACTACCTCTATTAAGTTAGGCACTGTTAACTAAACACACAAATATGGACCCGTTCTCCACTACAATTTAACACCAAGGACCTTATTTACCTCTACCTATCCTACACAGCGTTGCTCAGGAGTTCTATATTGCCTGTCCTCAGCCAGAAATGAGGCCAAACTCTAGGTGTAGAAGATTGAAAAAATGATATATATATATATATATATATATATATATATATATATATATATACATACTATTATAATGAGAGAAGCGAGGTTAAAAATTGGTTGATTTTTTTATAATATTCCTAATGAGTCCCAATTTTATGGTATCTTACTGTGAATGTAGTTAGTAAGGTAATTTTTATATTTTTCCTATTTTATCCATAACTCTCTATAACAAAAATTTAAGATATTATGTTATCTTATTTTACATGAGAAAAGTTAGTAGGGATATTGAAGTAATTTCAACTACAACTAACAATAATCCCTTTATATCTCCACAATTCCCTCAAATCTTTATCCATATCTTCTCTCATGCTCCCTCCTCGGTCTCTCTCTACGAAGAGGCACATCCTCTCTATGTGGTAACTACTTTTCAAGAAAAAGTAAGGCTTTTTAGTTCTCAAAATGTCTCTTTCTATACTAACATGTCCCTCACAATCTCACAAATTTTTTTATCTAAAAAGTCCCTCAAGTTTCTATACCCAAAATATTTATCTATTTTTTTCAAAATGCCCTCACTAGGATCCCTCTTCCTAGTCTCTCTCTCCTTCCCTAAGTAACCAGAGTGCAAAGCGCCAAATTTCAATTTAGGATATGGTCGAGAGCGCCGATGTGTATATATATATATATATAAGAGTTAGATTATTGAACTTTAAAGGTTAATGAGTGTTAAGCAAGGTTTATAAGATTGACAGGAATACGTGCACTTGTGAGTGCGATTGAACTCTTGAAGAGTTCAATCGTGAGATCTCGTTATTTCCTTCTTGTGTGAAGTGTAGGTTTGTAGGATATAGAATATGACAAAAGAGTTGTAAAGGAAGTCAAAGAGGAATTGACTACTGACAACCTACTTGAACATGAAAGTAAAACATGGTAGTAAAGAGGGGCAGAAAAGGAACTTTCAAAAAAAATGAATCTTCGTCTTCTACACAGCGGTATTCTAAGAGGGTAAAGTAGGCGGTATTTACAGTGGATAAAACCACCATTACAGGTCTCAAACCCGTACTTTTTACAAGTTGAATCGCCGACCGTGCTCTAAAAACTTCGCAACCGCGCTTCAGGAAAATCGCAACCACGCTCCCATGACGATTCCGCTCTCAAACCGTGAGAGCGAGGTTTGAGAGTGGGAACGGATAGTGAAACCGACAGTTTGGGTTACTAAGCTCCTTCCCCTCTCTTACGTGCATCGCACATGCCGCCCACTAGTATATATAATAGTAAATGATATTTCTTTTTGTATACCCCATGTTGAGAGGTTTGACACATCCAGCAATTCTATATAACATGGATTCTCTGTGCTCCTCTTATAATTTGATTTTTTATTATAGTTATTGTTGTTAGTGGTAATTTCATGAGTTCTGTAAGCATATCAATCAACAATGTCCTCATCCCATCTCCTTGATATTTTCACTTGTTCATGCCTCTTGGCTAGGTCTTGGGTTTGTAACTTCCATCACATTCATCTTCTTGGTCGGGGTGTTCATGTCGTCATGGCTAGGGGCATCCGTTCTGGGCCTCGGGGAGTGGTTTATCAAACGGATGCCTTTGGTTCGCCATATCTACAATGCGTCCAAGCAAATTAGTGCCGCCATATCACCTGGTATACTTTCTACTACTTTATGGTGTTCTGATTGAATACTTTAAGGTTGGGATTACTAATGTCCTGTTTAACTATTACTGCAGATCAGAACACACAAGCCTTCAAAGAAGTTGCCATCATAAGGCATCCACGTATTGGTGAATATGCATTTGGGTTCATCACTTCAACTGTCATTCTTCAGGTCTACTAATCCCATGTTCTTGAGCTATGATCACCTCAGTCCTTTTTCTCAAATACTAAAAATATTTTTCCCCTTTTTGGTTGATAAAATATTTTAGTGAGTGATCTCCAGAGAACTCAAAAACTGTTGATTTATGAGTCATGATGCTATTGGTGTAACTGTGTAAGTGGGACTCGTTATTCAATTGGACCAATTACTATTGGTCAACATCCGCTAATTGGGGGATGCTGATCAATACAAGGTCGACTAGGGTGTTAGCCGGTTTAAGTCGATGTAGGAGACCTTTTCCTATTTTAATTTTGTCAAGCAAAAAGCGGTACATTCCTTGTATCTGTAAATGTTTTTGCATAAAAGTTTTGACTCTTATCACTGTAATTTTTTCTTTTTTACCGATCAAAAAAATGTTTATCATATTGGGGGTTACAGTACTTCATCTTTGGAGAACACAACCATTTGCGCCAGGTTAATTTGGCTGTTGTTACCAGGAGGGGCCACATATAATAGCTATAGGTTCAGGGCTTGTATATATTCGGTCATAAATCCGTACATATGTTTGTAAATTATATGCTGGTACGTGTGCACCAACCAAAAATACAGATGCACACACACTGATACGTGCATCTGATGCATGTAGGTCTTTTGGCATGCATGTGTGCATTTACTCATGTACGTGTATTCATCATGCCTGTCTTTGTATCTATCTATATGAGTACTTTTACTGAGCCTGTACACAGTTGGATGGTGCTCTATATCGCAACCTCGAGGTCACAGACTTGATTGCAACCCCACCCCATTAAAGAAAAGGGAAAAGTAAAGTAAAATTTATATTTTATTCAGGACTCTATGCATGTGTATATGTATTTTAATTATATTCAAGACTCTTGGTGAATCTTGGATGTGTTTCTCCTTTGAGGCCATACTTGCTATCCCGTGAGCTATATTATGTTACCCATAAATTTCAAAAATCAAAATCCTGGATTTCTCATTTTATGGTGCTTATATCTTCTCATTAAGCAATGAACTTTTGGCTGTTTGTCTAAACACGGTTCAGATAAAGATTATGGTATACACAATGTTGGGACCTGAGAGACTATCTAATACTGGTAGATCCCTAGTTAATTATTGCTTCCTCCTACCTGACTATCAAATGAGATTTATATTTGAATATGTGATTTTGTCAATCCAGAACTATACTGGAGAGGAGGAGCTATGCTGTGTCTATGTTCCTACTAACCATCTTTACATTGGTGATATATTCCTGGTCAACTCCAAAGACGTTATTAGACCGAACTTATCTGTCCGCGAAGGAATTGGTGAGTGCTATTTATCTTACATTTGTTGGTTTTAGAAGGGAGAAAAAAAAGTTCTACAACAGGAGAGAAGGGAAGATGGTGTCCCTTCTGACCCTGCAGTACACATGGCTCATCCAGGGAGTTGAGACCCACCATCCGAGTTGTCCTACCAAGGACAGCTCCTGAGTCCTGACCAGCAATCAACCTGAGCAGATGAGCTGACCTGATGAATTTTGATACGAGTAATTGCCATATTATTTTACTGGACAAACCCAAATGCTATATCTTATGGTTAGTTAGGTTGGTTTTTGGCTCATTATGTGTCATTGATGGCCGCATCAACTAGTGGGTCCCAAGTCCCAACCCCAGTGGATGCAAGCCATGTATGCAGCACAGGCCGGAAGGACACGTTTCTCCCTCTCCTTGGCCCTGCCATGGGCATTTACTTGCTATTTTGTTTCGAAGACACTCCTTATGTTTTGTGTTCTCTCATAATGTCAAGAAACTTCTCCGTGGGAACCCCCATTTTGTCGTCAGGTTATAGGGATCTGACACGTTTCGTTTGCGCTGTGATTGCAGAAATTGTTGTTTCTGTGGGCATGTCGATGCCCCAGATCCTGTCAACACTGGACTCACAGATGTTTCAAGTTGAGAGAAGTAGATCTGTCTGAAGTTGAGAAGCAGCTAGGATGTGTTATTTATCTGTAATCCCCTGGTTGAGGATGAGCACTCGTAACTTCCACGTTATCTCTGTGTCGGTTTTGAGGAATCTGGAGTCTGAATGTTATTTATTTGATGGTCAAAATGTCTGATTGTGATGGCACTTGTGACATACCTTTTAAGGGTTATCAACGATACCATGTACAGTGTAGAATGTAGGAGCTTGGAAATATAGGTTGGTATTACAAGCTGATATGCTGTTTGGCTTTGGATAAATTCTAATAACATTTTTTAAAAGCTTCACTCCATTTGTCATGGATGTCTCTACAGGTTCATCTCTCATGTTCTGTATCTTCTACCTTATATTTTATACTCTTTAGTCCAAATGAGCTACCTTCTTTGCCTATATTTTACACCTGCTAATTGTAATATATATATGCAGTGAAAGGTAATGGTTTGTACACAGTCATCAGTCTTGACATTTATCGCAATGTGGGTGCATAAATGTGCTAGTCGACCATCAATGGGGCCCAAAATATGCACCATTTGACAATCCTAGACTCAGAGTTAGGATTAAAGCTCATTTTTGTCGCGTGTTATTGTCATAGTTCTTTTTTCTTGGCAATGCAATGAGGGCTAAGGGTCTGACAGTTGAAAATTATTTGGCACCTGTTTATTTTGATCAGCGATTAATCCAATGGTTAGACAGCATCTTCTTCGAACTGTTCGAATCGAGTACTCTTATGGGTCAATCAAGATATTTTGAACAATTCAAAATTTGCAAGTTGGCTTGAATTTTGGCAGCATCATGGAGATGATCCAAACACATGTAATTGCAAAAATCTTCTACAAATCGAAAATGAATACAACCATTTGATCTATGGACTTCTGTAATTGACTGGTATCTTTTCTCATCCCTACCTCTTCTACTTCCTCTTTGTGGCTGGATACCATGCTTTCTCTGAATAAATAAATAAGATAAAAATAAGGGATTGAAGGTTATTTTAGTGTTTGATGAGTTTGATCTTTAAGAGTCCATAAAATGTGTTTGTCTTCAAATAAGCCAAAACTCTTTTGCAATCAAATGTTCTTAATTTCATTGTTCATGTTTAATTTAATAATAATCTACCTTCCAGAAGGTGATATGAAAGCATTGCTATATGCTGCAAAATATAGTGCTGAGGTTCACCCCTTCTACAACCTCCAATTCTTGACTAACAGCCTTGACATATTCTTTTATCAATGCCAACTATTTGTGATATGGAACATGAATCTAGATCCATTAATTTAATTTATTAGGAGCATATTGATAGTTAAAATGCGTGTTATAATTTTTTTTTCTTATTTTCTCTTTACAACCTTTTCTAGTGGGTGAGACTTACAACAATGGTTTTTGTAATTGTGGCTACAAAGAATCAATGTGATACTAACACATCAGTAAAAACATAAGATATGCACACTTTAAAAAATTTTAGTGTCTATTTTTATTATTCAAAACATTTATATCGGACATTTTCCTGATGTATCAGCATCCATTGATCCTTTTAGTCCTGGTTGCAAGGACCTTTGCTATCAAGTTTCGCTCATATTTACCTTACCTCTCATTTGCTTGTCTTAAACTTTCACTAACTGATCACCCTTTCTCATAGGTATCATTTGTCCAAATTTCAGCTGAATTATTCATAAATAATGGAGAGATTGAGAAATATATAATCCACAGTATTAAAGTTAGTTAGAGTGTTGTATGATTAACATATTCTAATAAGATTGATAGAAATTGTAAGGAATTACTAAGACCAAAAATGCTCTATGCAACAAAATGTTGAGCCACACCAAAACAATATATTCATAGGATAAATGTAGTCGAAAATAAGATGTCAAAATATGAGTTGAAAAATTAGAAAAGATATTATAGAAAGATTCCATTCAAGAGAACGTGAGAGCAGCTCGATTATATAAAGTTAAAGGCACTAAGAGACCCTATTAATGTTGGTAAGAATTACTCTACAAATACTTTCAAATCCTAACTGGTTAATTCAATTATTAAACAGTTAGGATTAGATTCGGGCATGAGAATAGACACACTAAGCCAAGCTAAATCGTGACCTATTTTAGAAATACTAGTCTTCAGATCAACCCCGATATTTTTTCCCCTTAAGATCTTCCATTTGTCTTATTAACAATAGTTGATCAATTTTAACATTTGAGATTTGATTGTGCCAATTAGAAATGGTCACAAGCCCTATATGGAACTCAAGGTTCAATGCCATATCCGTGGCTCAACTCTTTTTTTGGTAAACTGAGTAATACCACAAGGTGAATACTGAAGGCAAAGAAAGGAAAACACACACACTCACACCCCACATGCAAACACACACACACACTCAGGCAGACAGACCACATACGTGGGCTCAACTCAAAATGATGAATCTCATCTATTACTAATTCTAATGAAGTCAACACCAATTTTATAAAGCAAAACTTAAGGGTAAATACAAGAAAGAGCTTATGAAGATCATTAAAAACAACCGAAGAACTAGAATCACATACTACGATAGCCAGCTGATTTGTAGTCGAATTAGCTTCTTTAAAAACATGAATAATAGTACAAAAGAAACTTAGATTTTTTTTAATCTTTATGTTCTAAGTACCAATAAGACCATAATAAGAGAGCTTTTGTTTCAACATATTGTTCAACGCATTCACTATATACATTGAATCTAATTCCATTATGATATCCAAACTTTTCACAAAAAGCCAATCCATCATAGAGAGCTCTAAATTTCTATAATAATGTTAAGATCAAGAAATGAGAAATGGACTGCGCGGTCAGCTTCCAAGCATCGCACAATCTTATTGGTCCACTCCCTCTTTTCTAGTACATATTAACTGTGGTTAAGATTCAATCACCCTTAAAGTTCATCCATCCAACCTTGGTTTTTAGGGGAAAAAACT
Organism: Tetracentron sinense; assembly: GCA_015143295.1. Taxonomy (NCBI): domain Eukaryota; kingdom Viridiplantae; phylum Streptophyta; class Magnoliopsida; order Trochodendrales; family Trochodendraceae; genus Tetracentron; species Tetracentron sinense. The sequence goes on from CM026569.1 coordinate 6,832,064, forward strand.
TAACCATAGTTGGTTAAAAGGTGTTATAAGGGACACGGGACACGGGACACTGGGACCTCGTGGTCCCCGTCTCAGGACTCTAATGCTAACTGTGCAAGACCTAATTGGCACAAACTGGCTTAGACCTAACTGGCGCAATCCCAATCCCAATCCCAATCCCAATCCCAATCGCTATAGCAATTCTCTTCCAACCATGGCTTGTCAGGCTGTCAGCAGTCTTTTAGTTGAGAGGAAAAATTAGCTTTCAGACCAAAAACAAAACCCAATCATCACGGTGTCAGCTACACACATCCCAATAACCTGCTGATAATTGCCCACTAGCCATGTGGGCCCAGCATTTTACTCAAGTACGGACATATTAGCTTAGGTTAGTGGGCCCCTCTAGCCATCGAAACAATAAGTCTTTGGGTGATGCTGATTGGGCCCAACACATAGTCAACGTCCGTAGAGATTATTTTTAGTCAATATTTTTACCTAGAGAGGTGATCGCAACCATCCAACAGATGGAATGCTCATGATCACTTAGCTGTCCTCATCACATGCACGTGCGAGCGTGCTTTCTATTCTTGGTTAAATTGACATTCCCCTCGGTAAAATAGCAAAAACATTCTCTATTGTTTTTGAAATTATACTTACATTTTCTTAAGTTTGGTAAAATTATAAAAATATTCCCTTTTTTGTTTTTTGTGGAACTCGAGTATCCCCAATCCTTTGGGTCAGGACTAATTCCTGATGGTGCAATGTGAGCCTGCAACCCGTCACACCATGTAAGTCCAGGTAAACCCGTGCGGGATTAGCCCCAAAGGGGGAGTGAGAAATGGAACCAAGACCTTCCACTTGGGGAAAGGCCCAAGAGCCACTGGTCCACCCTTTTTGAGTTGAAACATTCCCTCTTATTCTTCAAATTATATTGATCTCTCTTAAGATTTGGTGAAATTGTAGAAATCTCTTATTTTGTTTATGAAATTTTATTGCTCCCTTTCATTTATTTCAATTGTCAATAAATTCTTCCTTATGTCAGTATGCGATATTGACATGAACGAAGTTTAATTATGTTATTATTTAAATATTTTAAAATATCTGAATTATCATTCTTGAAAACAATCAACTTCCTTATACGATGTCATTGTCGTTTCTCAAGTAAATAAATAATGGTAGAATCATAAAAAAAAAAAAACATCATCCCTTAATGACATCAACTTGAATAGCTTGATAGGAGAGAGACAATCTAATTTTAGAACCAAAATGAGTGATTTCAACAATTTCATCAAATCTCAAACAAGATATTGTAATTTCATAAATAAGATGAGAGGTTTTTATAATTTTATCCAACTCCAGAAGACGGTAACATAAGTTTAATAACAAAAAGGGAGGTTTATGTAATTTCGCCAAACTTAGGTGGACGGTGGAATTTATCTTTATTCTTTAACTGTGTTGTGTCACACGTGACAATTAGGTTACCAGTAAACGTCAGTGCCGACACTTTTTCCGAGCCTATAGCTGTAGCGTAGGCTCGGGTAGAGGCCTGGTCCGAGGCTCGTATTCCGAGCTTTAAACTGAAATTTTCGCTGCCTTTGGGTTTTGTTCAGACTTCAGAGATACGAAACCCTCTCGCATGCACAGTAAAAGAGAAATGCGAGAGATTGATTGAAAGAGAGCTTCAGATCTGAACGATTTCTCGAAATTTAGATCCATGGCGAACTTCATTGAACATTCCAATTGTTTCTGGTGAAGATTTGGAGAATAGATTCAAGTGTTTGAGAGGTTTTCTGGTAAGATATTGCAAAATTTGAGTTCTTTCCGAACTCTTTGAAGTAAATCTGTTTTGAAATCGAGAATTTTAGGTTTCGGTTATGGTTCGGAGCAGATTTGAGCGTTTCTTCTGTAATTGCGGTGATTAGTAGCTTTAATTCTCTGTTTACAGTAAGAAATTGCAGAAACTTTAGCCATTGATTTAATCCTTTATTGTTTAATTCTCTCAATTTGTGTTTTTCTCGATAGGAGATTGAGGTTTTGGAGGTTCTCAGGTGACATTTCTGTTTCTGGTTTAGTTTCGGCTCTTATGATTAGGCATTTCAGTAAGAATTTAGAGATTTAGTACTCAGATTGTTTCTGAAATTCGAGTGGCTAGTTCTGTGGCTTCTTATCTCATAAGCTTTTGAGTAGGGGGAAAAAAGGACAAAAAGAAAATTTGCTGTGATTTGGTTTTTATCCAAAAACAGAGAACAGAGGATTCCACTTTTTGAAGTTCATAGCATTTTAGGTAAACTGATGAAGTGAAGCTTTCAATTACTTGAAAAAAAAAGTCAGTTTCTTTTGTTGATCTTCAAGATAAAGCTTTAAAGATGATGCACGCCAAGTCTGATTCCGATGTTACAAGTTTAGCCCCTTCATCACCTTCAAGGTCTCCGAAGAGGCCTGTTTACTATGTACAGAGCCCTTCCCGAGACTCTCACGATGGCGACAAGTCCTCTTCAATGCAGGCGACTCCTGTCTACAACAGCCCCATGGAGTCGCCTTCACATCCTTCCTTCGGACGCCACTCAAGGGCTTCTTCTGCAAGTCGGTTCTCGGGCCCGTTTAGGTCTTCTTCGGGACGGAAAGGGAATCAGAAAAGAAACGATAAGGGTTGGCCTGAGTGCAATGTAATTGTAGAAGAAGGAGCTTATAATGAAATTGATGAGGGAAAGGGATTTTCTCGGCGTTGCCAGGCTTTAATTGCTCTCATGGGTTTTGTTCTGCTCTTTACTATCTTTTGCCTGATTATCTGGGGTGCAAGCCGGCCTTACAAAGCAGTGATTGCTGTTAAGGTATGTCAAATTGTCAATGTTTTAATATGCGATTCTCTTTATTGTTTGAAGGGGTTCTAACAGTATGTGAATGCAATCCCAAGTCTCAGAAATCATCTCTGGCAGTTCACCATAGACTGAATTATCAACAATTGTATTAGCCTCTTGCCATGGCGCCGTTTAAGGGGTTTGGAAGTGAAATCTCCACCATAGAATAGGAAACACTGGCCATAGTTTTGAGTTTCGTTTCAAATGTATTCGTATGATGTGCCACTTGTTTTTTTTTAAAAAAAAATAAAATTCTTTTGCATGTGCTATTTCTTTAGTTGTATGTAAAGGGGAATATTTCAGCTAGATATATAAGCATATTGGAAAATGGAATAATATTAAAGGATGGGGCCCAAGTCTCAAAAATCCTAAAAAAAAAGCCACATTAGCTAATTTGCCTGCCATTATAGTACCGTTTCAATGAAATAATCGTAAGAGGAAATTAGAAAGAAAATAATATTCATTAAATTTGGACTGTTGCTTTAAAATTTAGAGCCATAATCTCTTATATTGTTGTGCATTTGTTCCAATGCATTTTAATTTCATTAGATTTTCTTAAAAATAAGTGAATATCAAGCAGAGGAAAATAAGTTGGTGAAAAATGGACTTTTGTTTCAACAATATGATGTTCTGTAGCTTTGTTAGCAATTTTTTAGTGTTTTTTTTTTTTCTTTGATGGAATATTAAAGAAAATGGCCAAATACCATTAAAATAGATAACTTAAGATGTCATTTGTCGAATTATTTGGTTAGTCATTATGCTTTATGTTCTTATGAACTTTGATCTGTATTGTTGGTTTGTCCTTACTATGTATCGGGTTTTCCTTCTTTTGCTGGAATTATTAGTAATTATTTATTTTCTTGCTTCGTTTGCCTTTCTTTGAGTTTGTTCTTATACTTTTCTTCAATAAAGAGGTATTTGATCTATTTAGTAATTGGTGGTAGTCAGAGACAGGATATATCGAGTAAACTATACAAGGTTCCATGGTTGAACTCTGTGGTCAATGTTTTTGACATTTGAAAGAACTAGATTTGCCTCACAAGCAGTGGACGTCCTGCTAAACTTTTGTCCATGGTTGCTTGTGATGATACAGTACATTTTTTTGATCAACTTTTCTGCATGAGCTGCCTGCCTCTATATGAAATATTCCTTCCTTTAAAAGAATTCTGTACTTGCAGAGCATGGCGGTAAATAATTTCTATTTTGGGGAGGGATCGGACTCCACAGGGGTCCCAACCAAGATGCTGACAGTGAACTGTTCATTGAGGATGAGCGTATACAATCCTGCTACATTATTTGGCATTCATGTTGGCTCCACACCTATCAATCTTATCTATTCGGAGATCCCAGTTGCAACTGGCCAGGTGAGAATACTGTTTTTACCCCATCACTTTTGTTTGGCAATAAATGGAAAGGATCAAAATAATGGAACAATACTGGAAAACTAAAGGGCCAATTGGCATCACTCCCGTGGAACAATTATCTATTCCCCGGGAATTAAAACCCAAAAATGGTGTTTGGCTAGCACAAAATCCGGAACAATTATGAGAAATGTTCTCATTTTGGAGTAAGAATTGAGGGGTAAATTTTCTTGACCTTTCAGAACTATTTCTTGAGCGGGTTCTCTCACATGCGTCATTTTTTATTTTCTTCTTATTATTTTTTCAATTTCATCGAAATTTATTTTAGTTCTTTAGAACAGATCCTGGCTAACTGCTGCCAAACGAGTTTTCAGTACATAATTAATCTTCAAAACACATTATCAAGAAGAACAATTCTTCTTTAGAACAGGAGAATAGATAGAATTAATGCCAAACAGGCTCTAAGATTCATACTAAGAAACTAAAAGATGTATTGTGCAGAGAGGAAAATGGATGATTTCATTGGCAAACTCTTTGAGCGCAGAGAGGAAATGGATGATTTCTTTGTCTAGCTCTTCGAGCTTCAAAAGTCTTATATTGTACTCCATTTTTTTTTTATCCCGGATATTTATGGTTCCATTGAGATTCTTTCCAAATAAAATGTGAGCTACTCTTATGATGCCATCATTATCTCGTTGGAGTTGGGAGAGTGAGGAAACTTAGAGAGTTTTTTTGATTACTCAATAGTCTTTTCTTTAGGAACAATATTTGCAGTCACAGTTTCAATTACAGTTGGACATATCTCAATTTTTGCTATTGTGATGGCAGTTGAAGAAATACTATCAACCAAGGAAGAGCCGCCGGACCGTATCCGTAAACCTGGAAGGAATTAAGGTTCCTCTGTATGGGGCTGGGGCAAGCTTAGCAGTCTCTGACAACAGTGGTGGAGTTTCATTAAAGCTAGAGTTTGAAATCCGGTCACGAGGGAACGTGGTGGGGAAGCTGGTTAGGGTGAAGCACCGAAGAAGCATCTCTTGCCCCTTAGTCGTGTACTCCGATAACACCAAACCCATCAAATTCAAAGAGGATTCGTGTACCTATGACTGAATTCCACCAAAATCACAGTGCCGAGCCCATACTCATACAGTTAGGTCTCAGTGTTCTCTGTGTTGCAACCATGACCATGAGTCAGGCAGGTTTGAGCCATCAAGGCCCAAGGAAGGATAGACCTCTATTATCATATATCTTTCAATTTCTGGTTGTAAAGCTGTGAAAAGTTTATTTATCTATATTGGTCTCTTGCAAAGTTTATAGAATAGCACTATATGTATGCTGTGTTCTTTTGCTACTAGCCAGGAAAGGGTATTTTTCTCATTTGTGTACATGGTATTAGAAATAGTCTTAGAGAATACCATGGAAAGAACATAGTAGAGTTGTGTAATAAGGTGATATGACGTATGCTTCATCTCTAGGTAGATTTGGATTTGATTTTGATTTAATTAGATGAGGTAAGATTAGACAATTTGAATTTCATTTAATAAGATGAGGTAAGATTAGATTAGGTTTGTTTGAAATTTATTTCTATATGTTTTATAATCTTTTTATAAACCCTATATATCAGTGTAAAGAGTACCAAGTCTATTAATAAACTCTATTTCCATCATGGTATCAAAGCGGTTGATCGGTCCTTAGTTTGAGTTTTTCATTTAATCTTGTTTTTTTGGTGGTGCAGTGCCACCTGTTTTGCTTAAACCTTTTTTTTTTCTTCCGGTTTTAAAACTGTAGTCATCAATGCATTAATCCCTCCAAGTTTTTCCCTTACTCGAACGGCCGATTTTTCTTTATGTGCTATTGAGAAAGATCATGATAGTTTAATCTAGTGGACCACCGGCTCCAACAAACTCTAAGATGAGTAGGAATATGGCAGTAATGGACTTCACAGACAAACATTGACCACTAACATGCACGATTAAATATTTTGACGACTTATTAACAAAGTTAAAATGATCAAGGCTACTTTTTGTAACCAATTGCACAATTCTTTTTCTAAGGACCATGCAATTGCGAGAAAGTATTAAAGGAAGTCTTAGAGGCATACAATAGAGTGGAAAAATAAGTTACACTGTATCTCACCTCGGAATAGATTTAGATTTGAATTTAATTTAATTAGAGTAGGTAAGATTAGTCCTCTTTATATAAACCTTATGAGTCAGTGTAAAGACTATTTAAGGTGACATTTGTTAACACTAGTCTAAAAAGAAGTGTTTATTTGAAAATTATGCTTAGTTGGAATTAGATTGTTAAGTTGAAGGTTAATTGCATGTCTACATTTCAGAGATTTTAGGGGTAAAAAACTCTACTTTTTTTTTGATAAAAAAACTTTAATTTAAAAAATAGTTATAGAGCTACTTTTTGAAGTAGAGGTTTTTACCCGTAAAATCTCTAAAATATAGACATGCAATTAACCTTCAACTTAACAATCTAAAGTCTAACTAAGCATAATTTTCAAATAAGCACTTTTTGTTTTAGAATAGTGTTAACAAACGCGACCTAAGTCTATCAATAAACTCTATTTCCACCATATAGGGTTGCTCCTCTGAAACTGATTAAGCAAACAATTATCATACAAGTTTATGCAGGCCATAAAATCCATGTTTGCATTCTTGAAGCAATTGCAAAAATTGGAAGAACACGAGACACCCGTCTCAGAATTATCATGACTTGGAAATCCAGCTTCCCCTGGCCAGATTCCAGTAGGATACATCGGAGGAGCTTTTTCCGAGCAAAAGAAGTAAAGAAGGGAGCATAAGAAGCAGAGGAAGGTGGAGAAAACTTGCAACACTAGTTGTTTTGCCAACTTGGCATGTCTTTTGCTTTATTCTCGCATTTTTAGAGGTTTTGGATCCTATTCTTCTCCGGTTGTAACCAGGCCCTTGAGGTGGTCACATGTCCCTTTTGACACGTCTTAACTATGGTTAAGATTCACTCACTCCTAAGGTTCACCCACCTATCCATGGGTTTTAGGAAAAAAGTATTTTAAAAATTGTTAACTGCGGTCAAAATTTACCAACTCCTATGATTAATTTTTAAAAAATATTTTTTCTTAAAACCAAAGATAGGTGGGTGAACCATAGGGGTAGGTGAATCTTAACCACAATTAAGGGGTGTAAAGAGGGACATGTGGCGACAAAACCAGTTACAACTGGAGAAGATCACCAGTCTTTTTGGAGCTTTCATTGTAACTTATTTTAGTACTTTTAGGACCTGTTTGGATAAACTTCTTTAAGAAGAGAATAGACTTCTTTAGGGGAACTTTGAAGAAAAGTAACTTTTGAAAATTCTAATGGAAGTTTCCATAGACTAGGTTCTTAGATAGACGAGGTCTCAGGTCTTCTTTGGCTTTTTCTCTCTTATTTTTGCATTGCAACCATACACCCCGTATCTCAAAGTTGAGATACTTCACCGTACCAAAAAAATCCTGACTTTTACAGACTTGTGATTTTTGTAGGAAGCCAAAAGTTATGTAAGTGAAAAAAGTCAAAAAATTGATAAAAGTCAATTTAGAAGTTTATCCAAATGCAAAATGCAACCTTAATGTAGCATGAGGGTATATGTTGCTTTTTAGTGCCACAAAATCTCTAGAAAGTAATGAAATATCTAATGAGAACTGTAAAATGCAAACAAAGTTGATCAAAGGAGGTATACATCAAGAACCATGATTTTTTAGACCTCGCCAACATACGCCCAAGAGATGCCCATAAATGAAAGCCCACAAAATCGCTTACAAAGAAAGAAAAAGAAAAGAGAAACCACAAAACCAAAGAATAGAGGAGGACAAGCTCAGAGTCTCAGTACAACTTATGCATTTCCAGAGAAGGCAAAAAAGTAATATATGGAATCCAGGAAGGAAAAGAAAACAAATACAATAGGGCAATTATCAGTTCCTCTCTTTCTGACTACTTGTATACATTTAACTCTAATAACCTTCCCTGATTTATTGCAGCATAATGAATAGGGAGAGACATGGACAGTAGCCTTTCATCCCCAAAACAAACCCAACCAACCGAGGATAACACTTCTAACATTCGCATCCTGAGGATCTTTGCTGCCGTCCTCCACCCGCCACATCAATGGTGTCAGGAAGATAACTTCATCATCAACAAACAAAATGTTCAAAGTAACCAATTAGCACCTAAATTACATTTTCTCAGATAAAAGACATAAAAACACGTCTCAATTGAATTCATGTCTGTTCAGAGCTTTAAGACAAATTGAGAGTGGAACCAGGCCCGGGTTCAGAAAATCAGAACTCAATCACTTGGTTGGAGTGGGAAGCTTGCATTGTAGTTCAGAAAACCATTGACCTTTGCAAAATGCTGGCTCAAATTCTCAATGGATTCAGTAAAACAGCACTATTAACACAATAAAGTGATCTCTGACCTGATTGAGTCGAGACAAGTCTACAGGTTTTAATTGTGTTTTGTACTCAATAATGTCAACAATCAGATCAGTCAACTAACGCAGTTTAACTAAAAAGTACAGTAAATTTGAACACAACCAATAATTTGAGAAGTGTTTCAATAACACTCACATTTCTTCTTCTGGTTCATTCTTGAGAGCATTTTTGGCTATACACTGGAAAGCAGCTTCCACATTGAAACCTTCTTTTGCAGAAGTCTCAAAGTATGGGATATTTCCCTTGGAGGTACACCATGCCTTTGCTTTCTTCTCAGACACCTGAAAGTTGAAAGAGAAAGAACCAATATATGCCCACAGTTAACAGAAAGAACCCGCAGCAGGAACAAATACCCAGAAAACCAGTAAAGCACCCCATTTATTCCTGATGACTTTATTTTGGAAAGGCTGTAATTCTTCCACATGGGAAAAAAAAAAGCATGCTCGAAAGGAAGGAAAACCATCTTACCACCCGGCTATTGCCTCCATCAACATCTATCTTGTTCCCCAATACAACAAATGGGAAGTTTTCAGGGTCGGATGGGCTGGCCTGAACATCAAACCGACATAAATTTTTAGTCAGTGGTTTCTCTAAAATTTGGGATCCTGTGGATTGCTAATGGGGTGAGATTACCTGAATCAGAAACTCTTCCCGCCAGTTGTTAAGGTTATCAAATGATTTCATGACATTCACATCATAGACGAGAACACAGCAGTCTGCACCACGGTAAAAAGCCACACCGAGGCTTTGAAATCTTTCCTGCCCAGCTGTATCCCATATCTGAACAAATGATCAGAAAAGTGTCAGCCATAAATGGAAAAAAGAACATTAAAGAGAGAATTATCCTCATCATCTCTGCACAAAAAATAAGAAGCTGCTAAGTTTCTTCATGCTTCTCTTTGCTGAACAAAAGCTACTCAGTTTCTTAAGGCGGCATTGTTATTTCAACTTTACTTCCCATACAAAAGACAAACATAATTATCTTGGAATATGGTTTATTATACCATCTCACATTTATAAGTTCATCTGGGATAGTGATGAACTCATCTCGGATGGAGTTAACTGCAAAGTAGTATCAAATGATAATCCAAAAGCTGTCTCAAGTCCTCATGCCTGGTTGCAGATAGAATACTCTGTTGAGTACTTCTGATGTTTTGCGAGGTTTTCTAATAATGATGAAAAATAATTCTCTAGAGAAAGAGAAATAGAAATTGCAGTGACTTTTCCTCCTTCACAGAATTCTCTTAAGAATATTGTGAGATTCTCCCATGATGTGTTTCAGATATAATAAACAAAGTTAATCATAATTTAAATAAACAAAAAATCTTAAAATATGAGAATAGAATAATATATCTGAAATCTCCCAAGAACATCCTGCCCAAAAATATTCTAATAGTGAGACTTGTTACAATAGGGTTCAAGAAGCTTGACCCAGTAAGAAGCAAGCTTTACGCAACACCGTACAGTTCTTCAATTACAACCAGAAGCTTGACCCAATAAGATAGCAAGCTTTCCACATCACACGTGATTTTTAAAATTCTGTATGAAATAAATACTTCCACGGAAGTTTATAGTACAGTCTAAACATTAGCTACCCATGGCTTCACCCGCTTCCTTGTTGCCTGTGCTAATATGTTCAAGGAGCAGCCTTCTATCTTTAGCAGCCTTCAGAGAACCAAAACTGTTCAAGCCTTGAAAGGGCAAAAGCCTGAGATCTTGCAGACTCATCGGACCAATTCAAAGTGAGAACACATAAAAATTGATTCAAGACGGACTGCAATTACTGAAAAATCAGCCACTTTTAACTTCGTACTTCCATGCTCCTCTCCAAGTTGGATGCTAGTTTTCTTCAATCTGCATCCTCAATTTGATCTCCCAAATCTCAATCCCCTTAATCCATTAAATCCTTTTGTATAGCATGTGAATTACACAAATCTTAAAATTCATTTTTGAACTGTAGCATTCGATAGACTCACTGGTTATGGTTCTGCATGGAACAATGACTGAAAAGATCATTTCAAAAAACATATTCCTTTTTCTTCTGAACCTTAAGGGTGAATTACATCAGCCTAGGGTACACATAAGAATGAATAGATTTTGGGTTTTTTCTCAACCCTAAACCCTAAATTAAGGTTTCATTATACGATTCCGCCACTTACAATTTTTCTCTACATCCAAGATTTATTAACGCTTTAAAGATTTAAAAAAAAAAAAGATTTATTAATGCGGCTATGATGAAGGTTGAGGGTTGAGAAGAAAAAGGAATATGTTCTTCAGGGATTTCTTTTATTCTTTTGTTACTTTTGATTTGAATGCATGAGTAGCTGCAATAAGTGATAAAATAAGGAAAAGTCAACTCGGATGGTTTGGACATGTTCATCCAAGGCCACAAACAGTGATAGTGCGAAGGAGTGAACTTGTGTAAGTTGAAGGCTATAAAAGGGCGGGGAAAGACACAAAATGGGGTGGAAGGAGATAGTGAGAAAAGACTTTATACCTCACGAATTGACCACATTTATTTCATAGTCGTTTTTGTTAGTCCTGATTTTCCTGTTTTTGCTTTGCTTTTCTCCTCGTTCACCTTTGGTGAACCTTGCATTGTATGTCTTCGGCCTTTATTAATAACCATGGTGGAACAAGATTCGTATTGCCAATCCCAAGTATTTTGGATACGGTTGGTTTGATTTCATATATCCAACATTTTAAAAGGCATGTTATTTTGATGAAAGAAAAAAACTATTCAAACCTTACTCTTACGCCTTGACCCTACCCCTAGTACTTACAACTCTACCCCCTAACCTTTGACCAAGACTACCCCTTTGTCTTTTTCATTTGTCCCTTCCTCCCGTCTCTATAAGAAGAAGACCCTCCTAAAGCCAGACATCCCTCTACGGTTTGTCACACATAGCCAAACCACTCCCCCTTTTGAGCTCTCTCTCTCCCTCCTCACGGGTCCTTCATCCACTTTCCAATTCCTCTCTCTTTCGCATCCCATGTTAGTATTAAGGAGAGGAGGGACCTCTCCTCCTTCGGCTCACCCCATGTACATACACCAAAGCCCCTACCGTCTTGCTCACCCATTCACTCTAACCTCACATCCACACAAATCTCACACCCACCATTTCTTTAGGTCCTTTCTCTCTCTCCCTTTATCTCAAGGTTTTTCTCACCCTTACAGCAACAAAGAGGAGAAGAGATCCACTCAGTTTAGAGCCCCAAAAGGAGAACGAGAGGAAGGAAAAGAAAAGAGAAGAGGAGTCTTTCCTCTTGGCTACACTCCTACCAGCTCATATAGAGCTGCCTACCACCTGTAACAACTCCAGAATTTCCCCATGACATAGTCTAATCACATCACATTACTTATGGTCTCTCTCTCTCTCTCTCTCTCTCTCTCAACACAATAGAACCTGAACACCTTAAATTATGGTACCATTGGAAATTTCAATCAATTGGATTTCCAACGAGACCCAAGATTACGCAATTCTAACAAAGACTAAGGTACATCCAAATTTCGAATATGGTTCACCTCGTTCTAACCAGACCAAAGTCCAAACAGACTCCACTCCATTTTAGATCTGGCTACTAGCATAAGCAATCAAGGAACCTGTAACAAAATTAAGAAGATTGCACCCAGATAGTAAAATTATGTCTTGGGACACATAATTCACGACTTGTATATCAATGTTATAATGGAATAATGGAAAAAAATGGTTACAATGGAAGTTATAGAAGAATTTTTCACAATGCAATGAGCACAAAGGTCAAAGTTTATTCATGGGTAACTATAAAAATAATGTTTATTCATGGTACCCATTCACACAATCTATTAACGGATGTAAATGAGGAATTCATCACATTATCTTAGAAACAAATAATACCTATAATGCATTTAGTTGCAGATTTGCAGAAGCATAAAGGAACTACACATACCATTGGAAAACCAAATGACCAATTTATTCAAAATTCAGATTTTAAGCTCATAGCTCACCTGCAAGGTAAACAGCCTATCTTCAAACTGAACCTCTTTTGTCAAGAAATCCGCTCCAATTGTGGCTTTGTACTGATTACTAAACTTACGGTTCACATATCTAAACACAGTGTTTAAGGATAATCACATCACAAACTATGCAATCAAATAATGACCAAAATCTAAAAAAATTGCAAATTTTAAGATCTGGAGTTTTAAGGATACTGATTCATCAAAGATGTCTTCCCGACCCTATCAAAGATCGAGAGATGCACATTAGTAAGCAACCAGGAAAAACTAAGAAATCAAAAGAAATCCTAACATCATTCAAAACCAAACAAAGCACTAGGTAATCGAGCAAAACAAAAAGTGAATGAAAAAAAAAACATAGAGCAATTAGGGTTCATGCATCACAAACACTTCAGGAAACCTAGATTCGTATAATTTTTAGATGAAATGAAATCGGGAAATTTGAAAAGATTCATAAAAGAAGAAGAATATGAAGGAAGGAGAAAAGTTCACCCGCTGTCTCCGAGGATTATGACCTTTAGAAGCATCCGCCTTCGAGATGCCATGGATTCAAAGCTAAAAAAATCTCTGTAAAAGTTAGGGCTTTTTTGGGTCTTCGAACCCTAGAAATTCTCAAATTCGCCTGTGACTGTGAGATATAGTCCTTAGAGAGGCAGAGAGATCCACTGTTGTTTTTAGGCAAAAATATATGATCATCATCATCATGGACAGCCAGGACGGCTTCATCGGTTTCAATGAGCCGAAAATGCCACTACTTTTGTTTAAAATTACCGCTAAAACATCCAAACCAACCAGGTTGAGTCCGGAATCCGGATCCTCTCCTGTAAAAACCAATTATGAGAACGTCTCTGGGTTCACCCGAGAATGACACCTATTATTTTAGAAATTTTTATTTTAAAAACCCGGTTTAGAAGTATAACTTAACTTCTCAACCAGAGTTAAAAGAATACGTATTAGAGTTGTGAGCCAAGCTCAAGCTGAAATTTGAGGCTCGATTCCAAATAATTAGGGATGCCCTGGAAGAGGACCAGATGATCGTAAATCAAATAATTAGGGCTGCACTCAAGCCAAGCTACCTTGTCGGCTTGACTCATTTGAGCCAAGCTCAAGCTAAATTTTCATGTTCCAATGAATCAAGTCAAACTTTCATTTGAATTGGAATACTTAAACAAGTCAAGCTCAAGCCAAACTCAAGCCAAACCTTATTTGAGCTTGGTTTGAAATACTCTCCCTATATAATTTTTTTAATATTATTTATATTAATATAAAATAATTGTAACTTTCTTTATCATTAATTAGTAGGTAGCATGTGCAATGCACGAGAGAGAGAAGGCAAAGGGAGAGAGATTGGTAAGAGGGACTCTAGTGAGTACATTTGAAAATAAAATTAAAGAATATTTTGGGTATAAAAACTTGAAGAACATTTTGGATATCCCCTATGAAAAAAATTGTGAGGGACACGATGGTTATAGAAATATGTGTAGGGACATTTGAGACTCAAACAACTTTAGGGATATTTTGGGTATAGCAAAGAAAGAGGGTGGGCGGGGCCTTGGCGAGACGTTCTTCTTTCAGAGTTTTTGCCAAGAAAGCGAGGAGTCTGATTATGCCACTAAGGTCACCATGTGTCCTTTTTAATATTCCTTAAATGTGGTTAAGATTCACCCACTCCTAAAGTTCATCCACTTATTGTTGGTTTTTAGAAAAAGATATGAAAAAAAATTAACCCCAAGAGGTATTGATTTTTAATCAGGATTTAAAAAAAATTAGTATTATTTTCTAAAGTGGGTGAACTTTAAGGGTGGGTGAATCTTAACCATAATTGGAATCCGATTACGCCCTTGAGGTTTCCATGTCTCTTTTGACACTTCTTAACTATGGTTAAGATTCACCCACCTCTCTTTGGTTTTTAGAAAAAAAAAAAATGAAACAAATATTTAACCCTAGGAGTTAGTTTTTTTTTCTAAAAACCAAGAATAGTGGGTGATCCCTAGGGGTTCCATGTGTCTCTTTTGACACCCCTTAACTATGGTTACAATTCAACTACTCCTAGAGTTCACCCCTTATCCTTGATTTTTAGAAAAAAATATTAAAATTTTTAAACCCTGGTTAAAATTTACATTCTTAGGATTAATTTTTTTCCTAAAAACCAAGGATAAGTGGGTGAACTCTAGGAGTGAGTGAATCTTAACCACAGTTAAGGAGTATACAACCGTAGAGAATTTCAAGTCTACTATAGATGAGAGTAAGGGGTGGTATGAGAATTAAGTACACATTTAATGAAATTTTTGTCTTATATATAAATGATTATGATGAGGATAAGGGTGGACCTGTGGTTCCTGAACCTTTTCCCAAGTGGGAGGTCCTGGGTTCCATTTCTCACTCTCCCTTTGGGGCTAGCCCCGCACGGGTTTACCCAGACTTCCTTGGTGTGGTGGGTTGTGGGCTCACGTCGCACCCTAGGGATTAATCGACACCCGGAGTTCTCAAAAAAAAAAAAGATATTTAGAAAAAAATAGCCTAAGTTTTTAAGGGAAGCATTAATCTCTACTATAATGAGAGAAGGCCCCCTAATGATGAAAATTCCCAAACTACCCCCCTTAACAAACCGTAACCTGATTTTTTTCCTAATTCCCAAACTACCCTTATATGCAAACCTTTCAAATCCCTCATTTCATGTTTTACTTAATTCCCAAACTACCCATTTCTCATCTACAATCTATCAAACTACCCATTTCTCAAACCGTTGCTTATTTTTGATAAATTCCCAAACTAACTTTAAGACAAAATCTTGATATAATGTTTACTTAATTTGCAAACCACCATTTTCTCTTCTACGCCTTTTCACACTCCTTAAACGTGGTTAAAATTCACCCACCTAAAACTCTCCCTTTCTCATCAATTGCACCCACAGGTTAACATGTGTCCCTTTTGACACTCCTTAAATGTGGTTAAAATTCACTCACCTCTAGGGTTCATCCCAGTCGCTCTCCTCCACCCCTCTCTTTCACGTGCATCGAACTGTACACACGTGCAACGTGCATGCCTTCAGCTAGTGAGTAATAGATAGATATAAGTCAAAGGGTATTTTTGAAATTAAAATAATATCAATCAACATTTTGAGCAAAAGAATATCTTTATATTAGTAGAGAAAAGATAGATAGATATGTGAGAGAGTATTTTTAGAATTAAAACAAATATCAATCAATGTTTTGAATAAAAGAATCTTCTTTATATTAGTAGAGATTATAATAACTTATAATTTTTAATAAATAAGTTTAAAAAATAATAATAACAATAAAAGTTAAGAAGTTTAAAGTAGAAACTCTAATCTAACTCTACTCTTTGAACCGAACGACTACCCCAACCTTATTTTCATACATATGTGCATTAATTTTTTATTTTTTTTTGTAGCTTTTTGTATCATAATTAATCAATAATATTTTTATTAAAATTAAATTGTGAATAAGTTTTAGTCAAATTGGGCTCGACTCAGCTGAATAAAATTCGAACTTGAATAAATTAAATTTGTCCAAACCAAGCTCAAGCCAAAACATTTGGCTTAAGCTCAAGCCAAGCTCAAATTGAGCACGAGCATGTTCAAGCTAAGCTCAAATTTGGTCAAAGTTTGAGCTCGAACACTTCCCATAATTTTGTCGAGGTGGACGCTCTCTGCGCACCACGGATCTAATGAGATTGAATGAAAAGGAGAGGAATATTTTCTTGTGAACAAGAGAGATATTCTTCGAATAGTCAAAGTGTTGAATGATGGATAAGGCAATGATTGTGTGTCTCGCGTGCCACCATTAATGGTATGCATGGTTGAATTCCAAGGTCATGTTTGGGCTTTGAACAGATTAATATCATAATCCCCATACGAGGTTAGTTAAAGTGTGCCCCTTTAACATGGGTCTGTCCCAGTGGTTGTGTACTTGTGTGTCTCCATTTGAGGAGGTGTGGCTTGGGTTCAGTCTTAGTGTGGCCATTGAGCTTCCACCATGAACACTAACTCACCATTGAGCTTCCACCATGAGTAATAACCCACTTATCCCCTCATCCTTTGGGGAGGGAGGGATCAAGTCCTAAAAAACATCAGTAACTCAAAGGAATATGAGGAAATTTTCCTTAATAAGGGTGCATTTGGATTTATGGAATTGGAATTGAGCCAAAGAATTGAATTCCATAGAATTAAAACATACTGAATTGAATTCCACGAAATTCAAAATTCTATCGTTTGGATGCACTATTAAATTCCTAGAGAAATGAAACCATCAGGCTTCTTTTTTGTTTTTAAATTCCACAACAGCGTGGATTTGTCAAATAAGACTATTTTACTGTGGAATTGAATCTTATAAATTTGTCTTTAAAATCACTGCTTGAATTCTCTATGGATTTAAAAAATCTTAATTTCACCCGATTTATAATGTGTCCCAAACGATGAAATTAGAATTGTCTCATGGAATTGACAATTCCGTTCTTCAATTCCATAAATCCAAACACACCCTTAAGAGTGTGGAGGGACCCACTTGCTCTAATCACTAACATTAATCAATTAGTGGGACCTACTTAGCTGATTATAAGTTAATTTTTTATTTATAATAATGAAGATGATTAAGGTTTCCAGCCATACATTTCCTGGAATCCTTTTGGTTCGACCAATGTTTTTATTATTTTAAATTCAAGTTGATTTTGTTTGACTTCCTTTTCTTGTAAGAATTTAAATTGAGTAGTGATTAGGCTATCCGTATTTTTGATTTGACTACATAATCAAGTGTCTTCTCGAGGTTAAACTTACTCAACTTAAAATTAATAATTTTTTTTTAAAATCAAGGTTAAATGGAGAACCATGGGCTAAATGAATCTTAACCACAATGAATAAATATTAAAATGGGAAGTGGGGATTAATGAGAACCAGCATTTCCTTACATAGTTGAAATGCATATAAGTTAATCACTTTCCATTTAAATTCCTACCATCACCACGAAACTTCAAGTCCTATAATTTTTTGTGAGACTCTCTCTCATATTGTGGTTTTTAAAGTTCACGGGAATTGAATTTCGGGAAATATGAAAAAAAAAAAAAAACATAAAAATTGAAAATTCTCACAAAAAGAATAAGAACTTAAGA
Organism: Tetracentron sinense; assembly: GCA_015143295.1. Lineage (NCBI taxonomy): Eukaryota > Viridiplantae > Streptophyta > Magnoliopsida > Trochodendrales > Trochodendraceae > Tetracentron > Tetracentron sinense. Next base: position 6,849,842 of record CM026569.1, read on the forward strand.
AAACAATGAATCAATTCATAATCATGGTCCTTGATTTAATGTATTGAACTAGAGAGTACAAAGAAATTGGAAGCCTATGTTTACAAAAGATATGACTCGTCATAGAAAGAAGGGAACAACCCAAGAAGAATCTCAATCGGTAAATGCCTGAGATCTACATTTCTAAACTTGAAAGCATAAGCAACCTAAAAAAGGTGCATTATCCTTGAAGGGGTGCACTAGTGATTCATGGGACTTACGCCTCACGAAGGGGAAAGTTTTGGGTTCGACTTCTCACTCCCTATTTTTTTCAGTGCCCTGTGGGGCCAGCCCTGCATGGCTTTTCCTAATGTGGCAGGTTGCAGGCTCTCGTCGCACCCTTGGGGATTAGTCCTGACCTGAAGGGTTTTGACACCGTGAGTTACCAAAAAAGAGGTGCATTGTTTAACCGGGACAGTCCAAACATGGATCACACCGCACTTGTGCGCATGCGAGTGTGTGGGCCCAGGACCCTTCAGCGCTTAAAAATTGTCCATGTGGAAAACTGGTTGTAAAGCAATAGTTGAGAAAAGTCATGCCAATCCAACTGCTAGTAGCCATGTGCATGAGAAGCCAAGTAATGTCAGATGGACAATTTCTGGAGTAAAATTCAATGATTCAATGCATTTGATTTGACAAAAGCGCATCTTACAACTAAAACATGTTCAGAAAATGAGTAGGGGAGACTAGAGAGCCCTTGACCTAGAAAATTTTGCAAGCTTGTTTTTTTTGGCAAGTGCGGTTGATTAGCATAGTCACAAACCTAGGCAATTATTCGGCTACAGAAAAATTAGACATAAAATGGCAATTTTTTTTTAAAATAATAATACAAATGGATATATTGCATATATTATATATTCATTTGAGTCTTTTTAAAAGTTTTGTAAATAATTCGCATTTAGATCGCAAATTCATGATTTTTTTTTAACACTCAGTGCATAATTTAAGAAGTTGTGAATTAATCATTTGACAAAAGCTTCGCGAATTATTGGGACTTTCTGATAAAAATTGAAGAACTTTGTGACTGTGGTTGAACATAGAGATCTCCAAGTTATACCAAAGAGCATATGCAGTTGAGTCATGATGACCTCTGAAAGCAAATTGGCATAGGGTCGCACTTGGCGTGGAATCTCTAAAGGACGCCGGACTTGGATGGGGATTGGGGACCATGCAAGCAGGAAGAAAAGAATAATGGTATTCACCTGTAACAATCATGGAGGTTGATCTTAGCTAGCAGGCTAAGGGGACCTTAGACCACCATACACTTGACAACCTGGATATAATCAGATAGGAGGAAATCCAAGCCAAAAACAGCTCTGCATTGCTTTGTCATCTACTCTCCAACAGAATCCAATCTAACTCTCAAAAATCAATTCAAGAAAACAATCGAATTAACGACATGTGCGTATAATAATAATTAAAAAAATCTCAAACAGATCTGAACAACCATACCAAAGCCAACATTGAAGCATTTACTAAAAGAATTGAACCAGTTAACTCTCCATTATATTGTTGTATAAGCACTAATTAAAAAAAAAAAATACAATAAAAACAATAGAAAATCCCCTCCCCCAACACAAACACACACACATACACACAAAGAAGAAAAAGAAGTGTGTTATCTCATGTGACAACTGGTTTTGGTTTGCCGTTCTCGCAGTTAAGGCAGGGGGTGGGTTTTACAGAATGGTGTCAAGAGCTTTCATTGAAACCTTCACTGTTTTTCTTCATCTTCCCCATCTCCATTTCTCGGGTGGTTTGTTGGCCTTCGCTGCTCGAACCAGATGGGTTCAGACCATACTCACTGGTGGGTCCACTGTACTCACTGCTACCATACTCATGGCTTGCCAATGCCATCTTTCTGAATTTCTTCATGTCCTCTTTGTATTGGCTGGTGTCATAATCTGAGCTACCATATGAACTGTAAACTGTGCTGTGTCCGGGTCTGATTCCTTCATTTATATCAGCCAGAGACGCATCTCCTTCCAAAGCCCGGACGATCTGCTCGGTTTTGAGTGATGGTTGTTAGATGGACATATATAAAATATAAAAATAATCAGTGTTGGAAACTTCACATACTAATAAAACTGGTTCAGTAAATCAAACTCCAGGTTGGATCGGGTCAAGTGAAGGGGGCAACTTGGAAATCGAAATGAGCCTTTTAAGCCCCCCAAAAGTAATCAAGTACTTGGCTTAGTTTATTGTTCAAGAGATTTTGGTTTTATGTCCCCCCTTAATCTTTGCTTGTAATCTCTTTAATCTATCTAATAAATAGGTAGGGGTCTAACAACCCCGTCTCCATTTGGCGGTTTTAAAAAAAGAGAAAAAAAAGGCACTTGGCTGAGTTACCTGGCTCATTCGTGGCCGACGCCGTGCCGAATGGCGCACACAAGCAGCTGCACAAGCAACCATGTGAGTCATCTCAGTGGGGTTGTAATCCTTGTGCAACCGCTGATCAACAAGAGTATCGAAGTTGCTATCTTCCAAAGCTCGTGTGAGCAAAGGTCTCGCCTACAATGTCAACACAGTTAATCCGGTTAATTTTCCATAACATTCAAGTTCAGCAACCAAGCATACTCCACACTTGCAAAACATTATTACTGTAACCGAGACAGATAGGTGAGATCGGATTTGGTTTGGCCCTTGCCAGACCAAAAGTGTCTGGCCCATGCTCTACAGACTGCTATGTGTCTCTTTAAAACCCATTAACTGTGGTTAAGATTCACTCACCCCTAGGGTTCAGAAATCTAACCTTGGTCTTTAGAAAAGAAATTAAAAAAATTGAATTAGGAGTTAAAATTTCTTAACCAGAGAGTTAAAAGAGCTGTTAAAGAGGTTTTGTGCGTGAGGCCAGACGCTTTTGGTCTGGTGAGGGCCAGACCAAATCCGATCTCCGGATAGGGAGGCTTAGTATTAGAAAAATAAAGCCTACTAATCTAATTATTTACTGTGCGTGTGAGAGCAGGTACGGTGGAATGGCTGACATTTTTTGTACACTATCATCGTAATACCAACATTCACAGACATGTTCAACATTTTGAAAGAGAATAGTAGTGGTGCAAGAGAATACTCACCCAATCCACCAAGCTATCATCCATGTAGGTTTGACTTGTATCGACGGGTCGTCGTCCAGTAATCAACTCCAGAAGCATGACCCCAAAGGAGAAGACGTCTGATTTATCTGTGAGTTTCCCGCTTGATGCATATTCTGGAGCCAGGTACCTGTAGGAGGTGACCATGTGAAGGAAGACATTAGGATTAATGCAGGGCATGGTGGTCTATTCAGGCTTGGCCAAACAAAACCAGCTGGCCCTAATCCCTTAACTAGCTAAACCCATATGCAAAAAAAATATGATCAATCTGACCATCAGCATGCTAATGATGGAGCTGAGATGTTCATGAAATTCTGTATATAAAGAACAGAACAGCTGACTCCTAATATAACGTAAACTATGCACCAATGCACTAGGAACTTTCAATATGAAATGGATCCCAAACCCACAATACAAATTAGATCTGAATTTCCTGGGGGGGAATCTAAGAGCGCATTTAGTTTAGCTTATTTGAGGCAATTAAATCCTTTTCCCACTGGAAGAAGGCATTTGGTTAGCACATAAATAACCGCTTTTGCAGAAGGCAACAGAAAAGGACCGCTTAAAAGTTATTCAGTCTGCAATTATTTCTTAAAAAAAAACAAGATTTTGTTGACATCGTCTAGGACCCTTTTTTTGTGGGTTTTGAAAGATACTTGAAACACATGCAATATACAAACATGTGCAGTCTGTGCAGATAATAGCTTTTTCCCTGCATGTTAATAAAGCAGGCACATTGCCAAAAGCAATTATATGCTAAGAACTCATCTCTTAAGTGCTTTTCTGCGTATAAGTTTTTACAGAATGAATGATCTAACTAAACATGAGCTAAAATTATAGAATCACACCAATGGTGTTCCTGATTCATCCAAACCAGCTAGACACCACTGCTGTTGGATCCCTCAACCTGAACTGGGTACAAATGAAACTAAATGATAGAGCCAAGATATTCAGGAAAAAGCTAGAACTAGAAAGAAAAAACCAGCTCAGACTGTCTGGCTCACTCCAAACCAACTACCAACTATCCCAAAACTGGAGTACATGGCAGCTCTGGAGCTGTTTGTATAAGCAGATAGGTCTTACCCAAAAGTTCCCATCACCCGGGTTGAAACATGAGTATTGGTGTCAGAAGCAATCTTAGCAAGTCCAAAATCAGCAACCTGAACAAAAAATTAAAGTTCATTACAAGAATAATAAAGTTATACATTAAGCAGATGAAAAATACATATACCAAGATTCTCACTTTGTCCCTAAGTAGCCAAGGAAATGTATGGTTTTACGTCATGAAAGTCATAGTCCTAAGTGATGAAATTATCATGATAACGCAACACTGAAACTAAAGACTATAGAATCCTAGAAGAAACAAAATATTATGTGTTTCAAAGCATTCCTTGAGCTTTATAAGTGTATGGATCTCAGCAAACAGATATTGTGGGTAAATAATAGAAATATTCAGAAAAAATCTTCATTAATATACTTGATATGAATCCTACCTTTGCCTCAAACTTAAAGTCAATAAGTATATTAGCTGCCTTGATATCACGATGGATGATCTTAGGATGACCTGAAAAATATAAGTTATTTCAGTAGGAATGGAAGTCCAATGTTAATATCTTAAACCAGAAAATTTTCTTATGATTCAAATGAAAAGAAAATACACAAAGAACTCACAGTCTTCATGAAGATATGCCAGTCCTTTAGCAGAGCCTAAAGCAATTCTCATTCTGGTGGCCCAGTCCATAGTTGGTCGTCCCTTTCCTGCAAAATGTAATTATTCTCTGATCAGATCATAATTACCAAAAGCAGGAGTGGAAAAAAAATAATGACATGAAGCACCTAATCTGAAGGCATGTGGCACCCCAAGTGAATATTGGTACAATCATCAATGCATAATCCCAAATAGTTGGGGTCAGCAACATGAAGATTGTTTCACCATTCCGTTCTACTAAAAGTCATAACTTCGGTTAAATCGTACAATCAAGTCTTTCCACACTATCTCCATTTATGTAATTTTTAGAAATCCTTTCCCTCTTGTAGAGCCTTCAGCTTGCAACAATTTACTTCTTCTCAATGGTGCCGTTAATGGTCTTCGTTGAACGTGTCCAAACCATTTCAATTGACTCTCTTATTTCTTCACCTATTGGAGCCACTCCCAGCTCCTATTGAATGCATTCATTTCTGATTTTATCTTTTTACTCATCCATCTAAACATTCTCAACTCCGCTACACCATAGTTACCAAGTCAGGGTTCGAGAATTATTTGTCTAGTAAAAAGTTTGGAAAAAATCGGCAATATTTCTTCACCTATTGGAGCCACTCCCAGCTCCTATTGGATGGATTCATTTCTGATTTTATCTTTCCACTCATCCATCTAAACATTCTCATCTCTGCTACACCATAGTTACCATGTCAGGGTTCGAGAATTATTTGTCTAGTAAAAAGTTTGGAAAAAAATTGGCAAAATTCAAAAATTTCGGAAATAAATCGAGAAAATGTTGTGCAAGATCTGAAAAATAATATTAGTGATTATGAAAATTATAGATAAATATATTTCATATATTATATATTTATCCAGGACTTTTTCAAAAAGTCTTGAATAATTCGTGTCTAATTCGCGACTTTTTGAAAAAGTTGCTATTTTTTCCAAAAGTCACGAATACTTTGTGAATTAGTCATTTGACAAAAAAGTCGGGTATTATTCGGGACTTTTTGAAAAAATTGGAAAACTTTGTAACTATGCACTACACTAATTGTATTAATATGTTGTTTTTAGTAGCAACATTTTACTCTATAACGCATAGTTGGATTTATTGTTGTCTTATAAAATTTCATTTTACTTTGATTGGGATGTGATAGTCACACTACACTCCAGAAATACTTTTCTACTTTAGCATCCGGCTCTAATTCTATTGGCTACATTCTATTCAATCTCTCAATTGTTATGAATATTGGGTCAAGATACTAGAACTAGTCAGTTGATCTCTCTTGGTCATCTATTTTAACATTCGTCTCTATCCTATTTATATTCTTGCTAAAGTTGCGAAGTTGTATTCAATATATTTTGTCTTTATCTAACTCATTTTGAAACTCTTAGACCCCAAGTATCCATTTTGCATTTATCCCCTCTTTCATTTCATAAGTTAATACCTCATTATTTGCAAATAACATACACCAAGGAATCTCCTCATGAATATGAGACTTCAATTCATCCATAACCATGTATAAAGATACTTATAATTGATCCCTGAGGTAATCCTATTGTCATAGGAAACTCGTTTGTTTCGCCACCAATTGTATATGACCTTAATGATATGAATATAACCACCATATTAGCCCTCTAAGAACTCTATCATATACTTTTTCTAAGTCAATAAATACCATATGGAGATCTTTCTTCTTTGCACTACGCTTCTCCATCAATTGTCTAAGTAAAAAGATTACCTCAATCGTTGCCCTCCTTGGCACGAATTCAAATTGGTTTTCAGAAACCCTACTTGTCAGAGTCTTTGTTTCATCATTCTCCCATAATATCATTGTAGTGACCTTCAAATTAATATTCTGATTCTAGGGGTATTTAGGTAAGTATCCTGTTGAGGGTAGGTTAGTAATTACATTATTAAAGTTAACCATGATAATTTACCTAACTAAAGGTTAATTGAATAATGTGAATAAAGAACAAAGAGAATAATGTACAAACCTGATTTAAATTAACTAATAACCAAACATTCCTTAGTAAGGACTGTTTAGTAAAATACTAAATTAGGGTGTTAATATAAATAGATAAAGCTAAACCTAGTAAACCATTTTTTTTAGCAAAACCTAATTTGGAGAAAAGAGGCAGCGTAGAGAAAAGGGTTTGAGGAGAAAACTTGAGGGAAAAACGTTAGAATTTTTGGGGTTTGATTCAGAGATTCGAAACCTCGAAGATCGCATCTCGGATCTCAAGGAGTCTTTTCTGTTACTCGTGGGGATTCGAATAGAGGCAAGTGAATACTCTCCTTAGATCTAGGTCTTTGTATGTAAATTCTTGAATTTAAAAGGAGATATATTTTTCTTGAACCATGATTAGCTTCATTCAAAGTTTTTTATGAAGTATGTGAAGTTTGATAATCATATTTTAGGTTTAGACATTTTAATTTGAATTAATATGAAGTTGTTAGATTTCTTAAATTTTAGGACCAATCGTGGAACAATATTCATAATATATTCTCTCGTATTTCAAAAATTATGAAATTTTATCGGTAATTCGTACATTGGTAAATACACATCTCTGTAAAATTTCAAACAAAAATGAATTCATTTGATATTGATTTCATAATTATGTTTAGGACGTGTTAAACCTGTCAGCAATTTCAAAATCAGAAAAACCCAACTTGTTCTATAATATTTTAAAATATTTTATACATGAGAGTGTTGTTTTAAAATTTTTAAAACAATTATAATCTAATAGAATTTAAACCCAATTGGTCTCATATTATTTTCTTTTATATTGTACATTCGGTGAATTTATTGGTGAAATGTGTCAAAATTGTCAGAAAATTTCTCACTGTAGATAAGCTGTGTTTCACTCAATATTTTATATTTAAAATATTATAATTTGATTTTTATTATTATGTTCTGGAAGTCTACTTTCCAGAAAAGCATACCTCATAATTTTTAGGTAAGAGATGAATCTCTAAGAAATTATGAAACCCATAAAGGTCTCTATTTTCTATTATTTCGTGAGGCAGTGCAACTGTATTGAGTTTAATTATTTATGGAAGAATAAGTACATAAATGAAGAGAAGGAAAATAAAGAAAAATGAAATAAATAAATAAATTGTTTTATTTATTTTAAAGAAGATCATTGAAAATAGTATATTGTTTGTTACAATTATGTAAAACTTCATAACTTGATAGATAGACTTGAAAAACATGAGTTATTTAATTAATGCATTGTTATCATTGTTTCGCTTCATATATTGTTTTGAATGTATGCTTATTCTTGTTCCTCTTTATTATGATGATATGTGACACCATAATAAAGAGAGTATATTTTGTTAATGGTAAAGACACCCAAGGAATGACTGTGAAGAGTATGATACTCTCGAAGAAGTCTAAGTCTGTGTGTAATCTCTAGGAGATTCCACTGGGAGAGTCCGAGACTTCTCAGTGAGACAACCTTAGGTGTATTTGTGAACTCAGAAGTCCTGGACTTCTCAGTGTGACAATACGACTTAAAAGTCCCTTAATGATGGATTAGATGACCTTAGACCACTGCCAATGGGTTGGAGAACCCTATGGGCAAATGACCAAACCAATTGGAAATTAATTACAGTAATTATTGCATATTTAATATTGGGATATTAAATGTTAAATACTTTTGTAAATTGCTGCATACTTGTTGTATTCACTTGTTGAGCTTAGAGCTCACTCTTGCTATTGTTGAAGTTTTTCAGGAGACGTCTGAAGAGGTTAGGGAGTCGTGAAGACAAAGTTAGTTGCCGAGATTTTATTGAGTTTTAGTTGAACTTTTATTGAGGTAGAGTGGACTGTGGTGAGGTTTAGTTATTTTGTTTTAACTCTTTTATTCCTTGTGGTTGGTTTAAACTTCAGTTGCTCGTTAATATATCTAAATGGTATTATTAAGAACAAATCCCATTATTGTTGGGGTTTGTCCCCGGATCGCGCTCTGGGATCTACACAAACACGAGATATATTGTGTGTAGATTTTGGGGCGTGACAATCATAGTATGACTCATAAGTTTTATCAAGTGATAATTGGTACAACTTTGGACATTTCCCTTATTTTTATTTATAGGTACCACAATACTTCACCTCAGTGCTTCTAGTATTTTCATAGTTTCATAAATATTATTAAACAACTTTGTAAGACAGAATATGCCAACTTCTCCTATATATTTTCACACTTTAATTAGAACATTATCTGGTCTCAATGCCTTTCTTATCTTCACACTAGTGAGAGTTTCTTTCAGTTTTGTTACCCTAATTCGACATAAATAACAATTTTCTTTAGTCTCTACTAAGTTAATGTCTCCACCTAATTTGAGCTCCTGTGTTCTGTCTCCATTTAATAATTTTTGAAAATATCATCTCTATCTCTTAATTTATTCATATATCACCAGTACTCTCTAATTGTTGCCCTTAACGCATCTAACTTGATCTCAGTCTCTATTTTTGATCTCCCTAAATCTGCAAGTTTATATACCTTTTTCTCACACTCTCTTGTACCTAGCTTATTGTACAAATCATCATATGCCTTAGATTTAGTTTGACTTATTACTTTATTGGCTTCTTTCTTAGCATTTTTATATTTTCAAGATTTCTCTCATTTCTAATTCTTAACCAAGTCTTGTAGTTGGATATTTTTTCTCTAACAGTCCTTTGAACTTCATCACCCCATCACCAAGTCTCTTTATGCGATTCATTTTTCATTTTAGATTCCCCTAAAATTTATTTTTCCAATAAACAACATTGAACATAGATTCTAACAGTTCAAAATGAAACTATGAAATAAACAACTAACTGTGGGATTGCAAACTACAATAAACTACCTACAGTGACATGGAAAAGTGGGAAGGGGAAATATATAAAAAATCAAATTCTTTGTAGCACATTATGATGGGAAACTACTATAATAAAGCAAAGATCACAATAAGGACTTACCATGCAAGTGGAACTCCATGGTGTTGTTTGGAACAAACTCATAAACAAGCATTCTCTTGGCCCCAGTAATGCAGTATCCAACCAATGAAACAAGATGTTTATGATGTACCCGGCTAATAATCTCAACCTCAGCCTGAAATTCACGCTCACCCTGCCCACTTCCAGCTTTTAGCTGCTTAACCGCGACCTCTTTCCCGTTTGGAAGGCTTCCTCTGTGGACATACCCAAATCCACCTTGTCCAAGGAGGTTGGCATCTGAAAATCCATCTGTTGCCATCGCTAACTCTTCGTACGTGAATGTGCTCTTTGAGAAACCTAAGGAAAGGCCAGGGGATGGTGTTGGGAGTGGGTTCTCAGACCCAGAATAATTGGACCCAGAACCTCCACTGCTACTCATGAAAGGTGGTGGAGGTGGTGGCGGTGGCATGGAAACGCGCACTGGTGATTGTAGCGGCCGTGATGCCACTCCAGGTGGAGGAGTGGGCTTTGGCAGCATTGTGACAACATGTTCTGCTGGTGGAGCATTATGTTGCCACTGTTGTGGTGGGCCAGCATAAGGGTCATCTGAAGACACCAACCAAGACCAGAAAATAGCAGTGTCAATAATTACAAGAAGTTTTACACCAGAAACAAGATAATTAGATCGTGGGGGTAGAACCAGTATTAAATAAGAACAAATTAGATCCTCAAACAGAAATAATGTTGAACAAGACTAAAATAGTTTAGAAGATCCTACTTATAAATAGCATGTTTAATCAGGAATTGGCCCGGATAGAGCTATCTACTCAAGCATGTAAACGGAAGTTTGAGAATACAATTCCTTCATGACATAGTAATCTATGCCTGTTTAAGGAGGATCTAGCTCACTGTTTTGGTTATAATTATATTAAGTCTATGCGAAGATATGAAACCATTGTCATTGCTGATTTCAGGTTTCCAACAGCTATCAACTCTCACAGTAGTGCGAACAAATAGAAAAACAAAATGAACAACAATGAAAAAGGCCACAGGGGGATGCATAATCAGGATTATTTTGTTGGAAGTATAAGTAAATTCAAAATTTCTAACCTAGATAACTCAAGAACGTCTGTATCTTTTTTTTTCCCGGAAAAAAAAAAGGAAACATATAAGGACCTTTTGTTTTAAAAAAGTTACTCAAGGTCATTGCTTTCACTGGAAAACTGTAAATTAAAGATATTAACTGCAGAGTCCTCAACTGTTTTATATACACATGAGACCACCAGAAATTAGTTACATCCAAGAGAGAATACACACAAGTTTTGCATATAATCTAAGTTCCCTAAACAGAAAAACAAAAAAATATTTTTGCAGAGAATTCTTCAGAAAGACATTTTCCAGGATTATAACCAGATCTCCAATTCAGCACAATCCACAGGAACCCAAGCAATAACTCATGAGGATCAAACTACAGAAGAAAAACAAATTCAAATTCATGTATTTTCTCATTGAAAAAAGGAAAAATTCAACACTTCTATAACTCTAAAAAGAAAATCCCCCAAACCCAAATAAATTCCTCTCTCCAAACCCCAAAATCAAAGCTTTTACAGCAAAAACCAACAATTTTGGGGGAAAAAAGAAAATCCAACTTCGATTTCAAACTAAAGCTAACTAAAGAATACCTTCTAAATTCCAAATTATAATGAAAACAGAACCAAGAACACGAGATCGCCAAAAAGATCTCACCTTTCGGTCCCGCCGGAGGTGGTACGTAGTAATCTGCCGGTCCATGATTTCTCCTCTTCCTCTTCTTCTTACAAAAAATAAACAAAAGGCTAAACACCACAAGAAGAACAACTCCACCAATCGCAAGTCCAATGACGACTCCGGTAGGTGGATTAGATGAGTCCGACGAAGACGACGTCTGCTTCGCCGGAGGCGGTGGAGATCTTCCACTTATCGACGGCGGAGGCGGACTCTTCTGAGTCGCCGGAGTTGACGGAGGCGGTGGCGTTGAAGAACCGGATGGAGGCGGTGGAGACGCCGACGCCGGTGGTGGAGGTGATCCGGTCGGGGAAGGGGTTGTTGGTGTCGCCGGAGGCGGTGGAGAGGTGGCCGGTGGAGTCACCGGAGTCGTCGGAGGAGGTGGAGAGGCAGGTGGTGGAGTCCTCGGAGGAGGTGGAGAGGCAGTCGGTGAAGTCGCCGGAGGAGGTGGAGAGGTGGTGCTCGCCGGTGGAGGCGGAGAGGGTGATGTCGGAGCCGGCGTAGCTCCCGGAGATGGTGACGACATTGCCGGACTCCGGTTAGATTTGCTTCAAAGTATATCTGATTTGAGGAGATAATCCCCGGTACCTCTGTGAGTTAGATATCGGCGAGTTTTCTCGCCGGAGTTCTTTCTCCGGCTTTTGTTTTTCGCTTTTCTTCTCTCTTTTTTTTTCTCTCTCTACTTTAAACTTTAAAGAGAGAATATTTCCAGCTGAGTAAGAACATTTCCATTTTTGAATCCTTTGTTTTCTAATCGCGGCGAGTCTACAGTCGAAGTTGTCGTTGGGAGATCTAATCAAAGACAAATGGTGATTGAATTCCGGAAGAGTTTAATCGCATGCCACGTGTCAACATGTGTCCCTTTTAACCCTTATCAACTGTGGTTAAGATTCACAAATCCATAAATTTAATAATCTAACATTGATTTTAAATTTTTTTTTTTAAATTAACCCTAGTGTTACAATTTCTTAATCCCAGAGTTAAATTTTTGCAGATATTAAAAAAAAGTTAGATCGTTAAACTCTAAGGGTTAGAGAATCTTAATCACGGTTAATAAGAGTTAAAAGTGATACATGTTGATATGTGGGTGTGATTGAACTCTCCTCGAGTTCAATCACGATTGGCTATGATTCGATATTTCTAGTTGGAGATGGGATCACAGCCACTTGCAATTAAGCTCGGGGAGAGTTCAATCGCATCCACATGTCAACACGCGTCCCTTTTAATCTCTACTAACTATAGTTAAGATTCCGTAATACTTGAAGTTCAACAATATAACCTTAATTTTTCTTTAAAAAATATTAATTTTAAAATTTTTTAACTAAAATTAAAAAATATTTTTTTTTCTTCTAAAAACTAAGGTTAGATTATTGTACCCTCTTAACCAGAGTTAATAGGGTTTAAAAGGGACGGGTGTTTACTTGTGGGTGCGATTGCAATTGACTGTGATCCTGTCTCTTGTCGTTGTTTCCAAGCATAGGGTGATTAAGGCTCTCCGCGATTACGACTAGCACAATCCAAACAGTGCGTCCACACGACTGGCCCGCGCTTTCGGATAATCGGTTTTTCTTACTCTATTCGGATAATCGGCTTCGGCTTCGGCTTCGGCTTCGGCTCTGTCTGGTAGGGACTTGTCTTGTTTCTTCTCTCATACTTTTGCTATAAAGGTTCATCATAGTATTTCGCGGGCTATTTTATTAAACTGCGCCGCAGGCTCTAGAGCCGTTGAACTTTAAAACTACGGTCTTTAAGGTAGTCAGAGGTGTTATTGTATAATAAGCTTTTGTATTAGCAAAGAAAGCCCCTGTTTTATATTATAATTGAAGGTGGGACCATGTTCAGCTTTCAACTTTTTCAGTTTGACCTTCTTCTTTTTTTCTCAATTGATTTTCAGATTGTGATTTGGTCCCTAACTGGGAAAGGCTAACATTACGCTGTCACTGTCTTCTTCAATAATTTTTATTTTGGGTTACGCAACATAATTTAGCTATCAGCCATGTAACCAATGTTAGTTGACCCTTGAAAATACGTGTAGTTTGTTGGTAAATGGGAACTTTTGAACTTTTTTCACAGTTAAGAGATTCGAACCGGAGTTCTCACCCAGGGAAAACACTTCCTAATGAGTGACCTTTTTTTTTTCAAAAAAAAAGAGAGTAAATCATATAATTTTTTTATAATTAATAAAATTTCTTGATTTTTTCCAAATTCTTTTCAAATTTCGAAATTCTCCACATATGACTTCGCGGATATGAGTTAATACAGGGGTGGAGCCAGAAAATTTTCCTTTGGGGGGCAAAATATATATATCAAGCAAATTAATGGGATTAGAGTATGGGGGCTTAGGAGAGAAATTTCTTTTAGTATTGGATTCATCGTGCTCATAAAATTTGTTAATCTTGCATTTAATAATGGTTTGGGGTTCTCTTTTTTTAATCATTATATAAATAAAATTAACTATATTTTATATTATAAAAATTATTTTTTCCATATATGCATTCTATTAGGTAGAACATGTGCACCTCCCCTACTTAACACATGTCCCTTTTAACACTCATTAATTGTGATTAACATTTACTCACCTTTAAGATTTATATATCTATTGGTGGTTTTTAGAAAATAATTTAATTTCTGAGTTAATAAGTCTTAGCTAAGATTAAAAATAATTTAAAAAAAACACACAAGTGTACATTAAAAAATCAATCCATTTATATTAAACATATAAAAAAAATTACAAAAATTTATTTCCGGGCTCCGCCCCCGGGTTAATGGCTACAAATTATACTACACCTTAAACGTGCTTTGCTCATACTACCCCTCTATTTGACCGAGCACGTGTGAAACGTGCTCAATCTCAAATATTTTGTCACGAGTTCAGCTTGACTGAGCTTGAGCATAACTTGAGCTTGAGCTTATTCAAGCCAAGTTAAGTTTGAGTTAACTCAAGCTTGACTCGCAAAATTATTTAAGTTAATTTTACATGATTTTAATAAAATTATTAATTATAAAATTATAATAAAAAAAAATTATACAAAAATTATTCATTCATGTACCAAAAAAAATTTGAGAAGAATTCTTCAATTTAAAGAGTAGAACGATACAATTAAAATTTTTGTTCTTTTAACCTGTTAATTAAGCTCTTTTGGAGTGGTTGCTTGGATTTATCCTTATAGTTCCTTAGCGGTTTACCTTAAGTTTGACTGTGTGTTAGTTACATGATATCATTTGAACCAAAAAAAAAATTTGTCAACTTTCTTTTATTATTATTGTATCATAAACTTGTCTATTATAAGCCAAGAAGTATTCAAAGTTATGATAAAAAGTTAAAATTTATTATTGTATATTAATATATTTAACATTGTTAAAAATTAATATATGCACATATATAGAGAGAGAACTAAAGAGTCGAGTCAAATCAAACAAACTAGGCATGCTCGAGCTCAACTTCTTTAAACTAATGTTTTTACAACCAGATCATCCGTCGAACCGGTTGGGTGATCGGTTCCAATTCGACCGTGTTTTTTTTTTTTAAATATTATTTTTTCTTTTTTTAACTGGTTCTTTCTTATTTTAAAGTCAGTTTGTAAAATAATTTGATTTGGTGGTTTTGGAGACTATTTGATTGGCCAGTTCTCGATTTTACCTGTTTAACCGATTGGTCCAATTTTAAAACACTACTTTAATATATTTTAACTCAAATAAAAGCTTGACTGGATTTATTTGAGCCTAAATACAAGCTTGAGCTTGACTTGAACGAGTCGGCAAATCAACTTTTATTCTCTTGGAGGAGCATAAGTCCATAATTCAATGGTTGACATATCGCACTGCCAAAATTAGGTAATGCACCAGACTTTTCGGGTTTCAAATAAGGGTGTCAATGAGCAAAGCTTGGACATGCATATTTGTATTTTTTTTAATTGGCTCGGCCAAAGCCAACTTGTTTACAAGAGGTTTTTGTGACTCCATAACACTCCTAGTTAAGAATTTAGCTCGAGATTGAATTTTTTTTTTTAACAAATCATAATTACAAGCTAACTGTAATTTCCCCTTCACTAACTTTAGTTGAATGTCTATTTATTCAAGGTTAATTTTAGGAAAAAAGAGAGAGGGACGGCCGAGCTGGTTAATCTCTATAGAATAGTAGGGAAACAAGCAAATGAAAACAATTTTGTATGAAAAAACATTTATATTTACTATAACCTAAGGATTAGGTTGGGTATTTCATTTTTCTAGCTTTTGGAACCTTGGCTGTTACTGCAAGTAAAAGGCAGCCTAGATGGACAAAACAGCCTAGCAACCCATATAGATGGAGATGTAGACGCAGACGCGCTTCCTAAGTAGTAGGCAATCAACCTGAATAAATTACAAAAAAATAATATTTTTATTTGAAAAAATTAGAGTGCCTAGTTTTTTTTTTTAACAAGCGTAAAATTCAAAAAAAAAAAAAATCAAATTTCAACTGTGAGTGCAACACCTAATATTGCTAACATGATACCCTTCAACAAGTGTAAAAAAGTAACGAAATTTTCAAATGAAAAATTAATGTTTTGTTCTGGTTTTCAAATTATAGGAAAAAAATAGCAACACTTGTCATTGCTACAGTAAGAGCTCGGAAGTCTGTTGGGAGTAGTCTTTCTAAAAAATAATGTTAATTCCAAATTATGGAGAGTTATTTAATGCTAGAAGGATATCACCTAATTCTTATGATTTTTTTAATAATAAAGTGCAATTAAAATTTGAGTCGTAGACTGATTAAGCTTTGATTTCAGCTATAACATAGCTAATTCTTATGAATGGCTTGGATGGTACTGCAGTGTCAAACAGACCCCATAATCTTAACGGTTGGATCGAGATTGAAAGCTTGATTGGTGAATTCAAAACTGATATGTGGTAGGACATAGGAGTCCATCTATGACCCTGAGGATTTGGATTGTCTCTAGCCAAGCCAAAAAGGGCTTGTATCGGGGGTTCCATAGAATAGGTGACAAGTGGTGGAGAAGTCAAAATCATGGGGCCATGATTTTGACTTCTCCACCCATAATAAGACATGTGGCTATAAGTGTGTGAGAATAAGGGCGAGAGATATCAAATGGGGAGAAGTCAAAATTATGGGGAGAAAAAGAAATGACTTCTCCCATTTTTACGCCGACTGTAGCACAAGTGAGCCCTTTCTGGCTTCGCCCCAAGGCCTGACCCCGCTTACTTAATTGAAAAGATTGTCAGTTTGACCTCCGATGTTAAATGGAGGGAAGTCTGTGGCATTAACTCAAGAGCCGCCACGTGCGGACTTTCGAATTTTTGACCAAAACGAAACTGTAAAAGAGACTTAGACTAGGTCTGTAAACGGATGCAACCGATGCAGATAATATCCCTATCTGAATCTCTTTATTCGGATTATCCGGTATCTAGCGGAGCGAATTCAGATAGTAGAATTACTATCCTTTCATAGTCGGATACAACATTTTTGGCTAAAACAAAACTTTAAAATAATCAAATACAACATTTTTAACTAAAACAAAACTGTAAAAGAGACTTGGGCTTAGGACTATAAACGAATGCGAAAAATATCCATATCTGATTTGTATTCGAATCTATTTATTCAGATTATCCGGTATCTGGTTGAGCGTATTTGGATAGTAAAATTACTATTCGTTTATAATCGGATACTGGTATATCTAAACCCATAAATATCCGTCTGATTATGTAATATATATATATATAAATAATATATTTTAAATTTATAAAATTAATATAACATTTAAAATATATTTTTAAATAAAAAATTATATATTTTTAAAAATATTAATTTAAAATTTTAATACTTTTTTAAAAATAAACGGATAATCCAGATACTATCCGAATTCGGATATTTTAATCAGAGTCGGATACGAGTATTATATTTCACTATCCGTTGAATATTTATCTGGATTTGGATATTCGAATATATAATCGAATACAAATTCAAATACACCACTATCCGCTTTGAATCCCCTCCATTTACGGCCCAAGTTGGACTGTAATTGGCAGAAATTGCAAAGATACATGTCATATCGCTACTAATAATGGCGAGTCTCCATTGGTTTAATTCTCAACTTCCCCCAATCGGTTGGAAATAGGGCATTATTTTCAATATTTTCAAAATCGGACCGGGCTTCAAACCGGTAGAGTGGCCAGTTCTGGTTCTATCATTTCATTTTATTAATAATAGTTTTTTTTTTTTTTTTTCATTTTCCCTCTTTTCTTGATTGTTTCTACCGATTTTTACCTGTTTTTAATCCCGGTTTTCTGATCGAACCGGTTGGATCTGGCTGATTATGTCAATTCTTAATACAATCTAGTTTTGGGAGGTTTTGGAACCGATGACCTGGCCGATTCTCGGTTGATTTCTGGGTCGAGAGGGGTGGACCACTGATCATAAATAGGGATTCAAAGCAATATTCCCCCCAATTCCGCGTATCCGGCTAAGCAAGCCTTGCCGCCAGCTTCCACCCAGATAAAAAAGTGAGCACTGACGCGTGCCAGTCCGGTTTGATTTTAATACCAATGAAATAGGGTGTTCTTTGTATTGTAATACTCAAATGAATTGATACTAGGTTAAGTTGCATTACCAATAAGAGATGAAGCATGATTTTCATAACCAAACTTGAGGTCGCACCTGTTGGTTCTCCAATTCAGCCTGGCTGAACCG
Source organism: Tetracentron sinense (assembly GCA_015143295.1). Taxonomy (NCBI): domain Eukaryota; kingdom Viridiplantae; phylum Streptophyta; class Magnoliopsida; order Trochodendrales; family Trochodendraceae; genus Tetracentron; species Tetracentron sinense. The sequence continues at coordinate 6,868,025 of CM026569.1, forward strand.
TGACCTTTATCTTTTAAAATGTATTTTTTTTTCTTTTTTGACCGGTTTTTATAGGTTTTCCAATTATATGGTTGAACCGATCGGTTTTTCCAATTTCTAGTTTTAAGAGTGGTTTTTAAAAGTGCCCGATTTTGATGGTTTTAGGGATCAGTTGATTAACCGACTCCCGATTTTGCACCGGTCTGATCAAGTCTAGTTTTCAAAACACTGGATGAGCATTTTATTTCTAAATTCGATTCCTATGCATTAGTTTTACGAAAAGAGCTGTAATACATCACACAAATTTCTTGACAAAATGAAGACTCTCTTCTATAGGTGTTACTGATATGATAATCCATGATTTTTATTTGGAGAGTTCCCCAACCTCGAGTCTCTTAGTGGGTTATGTAACGGCCTTTGAGCTTGTCACCGTTAATTTCCCATTAGTTATTACCAAGTCTGAAAAAAAAAACTTCAATTGTCATAAAATGTAAGTAGCAGTTTGGTGGGTTGGTTGGTGTATTCAAACAAACGAGACATGCCTAAGAAAGGACTCTTTACCTATTAAATTGACGAGTGGATTTGACTTGTCACATGAAATTTAAGTGTCACTCCCAAGTCATAACAAGACACAAGAAGGAAAGTAAAACAAGGTGGCTCCCTTGCCTCTCTTACAAGAATAATTGCAATTCAAGTGTAATTAAGATTGATCAATCCATGGAGCAACCATCAGTTGAGAGTTAAGACACACACTCCTCTAGTTAGGATGGTTTGCCTCGAGGAGATATTAGTCGGTGGAAATTTTCAATAGACTGGTAAGAGTTATACAAAAAATTCAATAGATTGATAAGAGTTTTCTTTGGGTGATGTGGTTGAAAGGCCTACTTACCCTTGATAACCCTAATGACTAACTATAGATAAATGATGTTTGTACCCTCATTGACACATGAGCTATAGTGACCCTTCTACTCTAAAGTCAAAACAATCGGAAGTTAAGATTATCATATACATTACACTATGATTAGGTAGGGCTGTTAGATGGAATCTTGATCCTATTATAGATCCGTAAGATCGGGTATGAATTTGAGATACTAAATCCGATTATAATCAGATCAGATTTGAATCTATAGCGATTTGATTTGATTAAAATTCGATTCAATTACATAATAATAATAATAATAATAATAATTTAATTGATAAATTACAATATTACAAATAAAAGCTTATTTCAAAAAAATATTAATATTATTCGAATCGGATTAGAATCTTGAATAAACAACTAAATTCGAATTGATTAATTCAGAATTTGATAGATTTTGAATCGAATTCTGTCTGTCAGATGTACTACACTTGCAAATTTACTATTATTGTTATTATAATTAAATTAATTAAAGATTAATAAATTAATATTTTATGATAATATTAGTTTCTAAAGAAATGGGGTTGGCAAGGGGCACATGCACTCAAATTTCGTACTCTTATATTATATTGCTAGAATGACATTCGCTTACTTTGACTAGGAAAAATAAGAAAAAAAGATTCCAGTCCATTAGGCTATGTATTTGGAAATGACTATGCTTTCAAAATAGATTCAAGTCCATCCGTATGTATTTGGAAAGGACTTTGCTTTTAACCTGCACATATGCAGTCTATTGCAGAGACCTCGCCTTACAAGAGCCGCACTAGTGAAAAAGAAAAACCGTTTGGTTTATAAAATACTAGGGCGGCTGTTGTGACTTGTGAGGCGATACGAGGTCTCCACTTTCAAAATAGAAGAGCGGTCTGCTCTTTGTCTTGAAAGAAATTTAGCATAGCTAAGCGTATACTTAATACATTAGGTCCCCCCAATTGAAATAAGAAAAAAAAAACAAGTAACAGACTTGTCTGGGACATGTAAGAGACTGTTTGTTGGATTATTGAAGTGGAATACTCAGTCCACGACAAAAGGGCAATCCTAACTCTGCCTCTGC